>JANVCC010000018.1:48424952-48654656 GCA_025345505.1 Todiramphus chloris collaris | reverse complement strand
CTCTCCCCCCCTCTCCCCCCCTCTCCCCCCCTCTCTCCTCTCTTCTCTCTTCAGTCTCTCTCTCTTCAGTCTCTCTCTCTCCTCTCTCTCCCTCTCCTCTCCCTCTTGTCTTCTCTTCTTTCTCTTTTTCTTCTCATTTGGGCAATTGTGTTAACTCTTTATTTGATTCTAACTAATTTCTGTCACTTAAATAATAATGTAGTTGTGGAGTTTACATTTTCATAGCATTTTGAGTCATTATTCTGTAAGCTATTCCCTGAACTAGTCTAAACTGGGATAACTCTACCAATGGAAATGGATTCAGCCACACAACCATATATCATAAATCTATTTGTCAAAGTAAGTAAGTCAGTAGAGTTGCTTGCAGGAACAGCATATTCTTCGTTCCTCAGTCAGCTATAGTAATACATGTATGTACATTCATTATATTTTTGCTTGTATGTTTTTCATTTGTTTCTTCATAGTTTTCTTTGTACACGTGCAAACAAAATAAATGCCAGAGTAATGCATGATATATGAAAATATAAGATAAATCCTTTCAGTGCTATCTCCCCTTACAGCTTTCATCACAGCCATCCCATATCCCAGACTCGGTTTATTAGGTTCCTGAAAAAGAAAACAAAGCTCTAAAACCTCAGAAAGCAACAGTATAATAACATTTCAGTGGCATATATGCCTTTTCTTGGCTTTAAAAAGAAGTAGTAAAGTTGTCTATCACATATTAAATAATTTTCCCAGCTCAACTTTGGTTTTATACACACACATAAAACTTACCACTGTTGTGTAATTATTGCAGGAGCCTGTATACTACACAGAACATACTTAGCAAACAGGGATGAAATTAATTCTAAGATTTTGAAAAGACTAACAGATGAAGCATTAGCAAAGAAAGAAGAAGAAGTAAGGTAAAATATTCCAAATATCTGAACATATAAAATCAGCACAAGAAAATTCTAGCCATGCTCTGTGTTAAATATATCAATGCATTTATCAACACAAAGGTACTAAAACAGTACACTAAGAGTAGTTGTGATGTATGGGCAATAATCAAATATGTGTTAACTTTGAGGAATATCTCATTTAGATCAGTAAATATGGTGGCAGAAGATTGTCTTGCTAAATGTATTTTCATTGGCCTTCATTAGTCCAGCCTTTTGATGTAATGAGACAATAACCTTTTAGATAATAAAATATATTTTTATTTTGTACAACCCAAATTATATTTCAATTCCTAAAAGTATTTTTCCACGTCTTCTCTTTATATTTAATATATCTGCAACTTGCTTCAGTAGTATTTATGTAAGTCTTAAGATGAGTAATCTTTTACTTACAGAAGAGAAATGCAAGAAATACTGACATCAGAGGAAGATCAATCTCTAGAGGATACTGAGGAGAAAGGTGAAAGTGTGTATCATTTAACTTCTATTTTATCTAATTATGTGTTTCAAGTCATTTAGCAATTTGGATTTTTATGCAGATTTTACAGTTTTTATTTCCTTTTTACATCAAGCATCTAGGAAAAAATGTCTTTTTATTACTGTCTTTGCTTCCTTCACTGATTCAGGCACTCATTTCTATGTGTCATTATTAATGAATGTTATAGAATAGAGACATGTATTAAATCTGCCAGAACAGTTATGGTTTTCAATAAATTTGAAGGACAGGACTCTCTATCTCCTCTAGTAACTTTTCTAGGTGAGTTATTAACTGTATTGAAACTTCCTACTCATCAGAAAATCTGTATCCCCTCACAAGCTAGAAAACATTGTTAAAACTCGGCCAATAGCTAACAAGAAAATCTCAAAAATGTCTAATTTTCTGTTCCTCCTCCAAGAAGCTCAGCCTGAAGCAATTAAAGGGAAATGGAAATTATTTCAGGAGTGGCTCTCTTAACATGCATTACGAATTGCTGAATATGGTAGCAACATACAGTATGAATTGATGTATCCAGTAGCCCAGTAGAGATGAGGCTGCTGCAGCTCCATGTCCCCAGGACCATGCAGCAATGAGTCTGAGCATGTATTCCCATTTCCCCTTTGATCCTCTTCTTACTCTGTTACCCATGCTTGTTCCTCCCACTTGTTCCTCCACTTTGATCCCTCCTTCTCCTTGCCTTTGGTCCTTCTCAGAAATGCCTCGTATATTATTAGTCTCTCACAATCCCAAACTGCTTTTTCTGACATTCCCTAATGAATCTTATACCCTGTAGGAAGTAATCCCCCTCAGACAGGGTTGACTCATTTTTCTGGTTGACTCATCTCAGTAGATCTGACACCCAGACAATGCCTTCATCATCCTCTTCTAACGACCCTGGGGGGAGCCAAGTCAGGTCTTGTTTCTGTTTCTTCTGATTAGGTTATTGGGGTCACACCTGTAATTGCTCTTGTGTTTATGGAGATTAGCCTTTAATAGCATAACCATCAATATAAAAAATAATGTAATTATGTGTATTACATGAGGTTTCCCATCTAGTAACAGTATTAATAGAACATTTTGGATAAAGACATTCTTCTTTTGCTTCTTTCTGTATTGAGAGAAGCACACATTATTTTTGTTTAGCCATTCTTTATTTACTGTAAAGATCATACTTTTATATCAGAATTGTACTATGCTTTGTTTCTAGCAATGAAAATATAATTGTCCTGATCAGGAGTGAATAATCTGTAAGGAGTAAGATTTCTGGGGCAGACCAACTGTCACAAATAGGCTGGACTTGTGCACCTCAGACAGTTCTGTCAGTTGGGTAGAGGTTTAGAATTAATTCCAGTTAGTTTCAATGTTTTTGAACCTCAACAGTCAAAGAAGTTGCAGGGTTGTACTTTCCTTATTGCCTTCTTTAATCACTGCCTGCTTCCTTAGAACAATGTTGCTGTCTGATTTGGATCTGCTGTCAAGATGAAGTATCATACATGGGTATCTGTCTCTACATTAAGAACTAGGTTGGGAACTTTAGCCTAAATTAGCACCTAAGACCTGGAACTGTAATTTAAGTGTATGAATTCCCACTTTTTTTTTCTTTCTCTTATCAGTGGGGGCCTAGACTGCCATTACTGTCTTCCTTTCAAACAAAACATACTGGTTTCCGTAGAAAAATACTATGGCCAAGCTTATGTCCTGTATTGCAAGTATGTCTCGCATATACTTTCTTTCATTATCCAGTCTGGCACTTACTTTACCTATATATAACAAGGCTTAAGTTGTAAAGGTAGTATAAGATAGACTGAATATCAGAACATGCTTTTAGTTTTTAATTAGGCAACATTTCACCTAGTCTGAAAAAAATAACTCTAGCTTTGTAGGGCTCTCTAAATTACATATAGACTTTAAATTAATTCTGTATTATAACTTTTTATAGTTTCTAAAAAAACACACAGCTTTTCTCCAAAGTGGATGAGTTTTAAAGTATTAAATATAAAGCATTCTACACAGATACTGTATTATCTTTCACAAAACAAATTTCATCTTAGTTTTGAGTATCCAACTCCTTTTCATCTGAGTACATCAAAACAGCAATTATTAATGATACAAGTAATAATGTCACATACACACTTGTGCTCTTAACACGTGATAAGTCCTTGTTCAGAGAAAATCATGTTTTCCTACGCCTACATTTGATTTCAATAATCAAATACTGACTCACTAAAACACTTCAGTCATTCTACTCTTAGCCTGACATCTGTTTTATTTCACGTGTAGTGCAATCAGCACATTGCAGCTTTTCTCCCATGTGATTTGTCTTTACAAAAATATAAATGAATGATACGTTCACAGTTTTGTCTTTTTTATATAGCAGTTATAGTATAAAAAATTAAAACTTAGAAAACTACTCCAGACCCCCATCAAGCTCTTTTGATATCTCATATATATATATATATATATATATATCCTATGGGAATGGTTCAAAGCTGCACCAGAGGAGGTTTAGATTGGACATGAGGAAGCATTTCTTTATCAAGAGGGTGGTCAAACCCTGAAACAGGCTTCCTAGAGAGGTGGTCAATGCCCCAAACCTGTCAGTGTTTAAAAGGCATTTGGACAATGCCCTCAGTAACATAATTTTTTTGGTCATCCCTTAATTGCTCAGGCAGTTGAACTAGATGATCATTGTAGGTCCTTTCCATCTGAAATAGTTCTATTCTATTCTATTCTATTCTAACTAAATAAACATACATTTTAATAATTGCAATTTTGTAACTTCAGTGGGACATTGAAGTAACTGTGATTGTTTCAGGACACAACATATTCAAATTTATAACACTGTTTGTGTTTAAAATGACAAAATAATTCCAGTAATGAGCAAAGTACTTAGACGTGTCTTAATGAAAGTGAAGGTAAATGACGAAGGAGACTTTGGGTGACTTAGGAAAGTAACTTAGGAAGCTAAGTACAATGCTGAAAATGTGTGTTGAAGGTACACAAAACAATTTATGTGGTAACTCTTGCTTGTAGTGTCTATCTGAAAATTATAGCCCCACATCTTTTTTCATATGCCTTGACACAATTATTCTGAGCTTAAATTATCTTCAGGAATTTCTTACTGTATTTAAGTATTTTTGCAGCAGCTTTGCATGAATATGGACTTATTTATACTAGAATACAGCTATATGACTTCATGAGAATGTATTTCAGGCATTGTAGAAGAACTATACAGCTTCAGGTAGAGCTGTGGGTTCATTCCAATCTTTCTGAAGTAAAATTTGGCATTCTTCTTTCCTGCCATGTTTCAGCAATAAAATACCCCATACGATTGATCTTATCCACTGAAGCAAACAGCTGTCATGGTTAAAGACTTTAATTTCTGTACTTTGTCAGCTCTGCTTTACTGCCAGAGATTATCCCCTTCCTATAGCACACTCAGCTGGAGCATACATATGCCTATGCCTCAGTAGCTCAGGGCGGTGTGTTAGTACAACCCCATCTTCACTGCTGTCTCTTCTGCTACACTTGTTTTTTGGGTAGAAGCTATTTCAAGAAATAAATAGGTAGCTGGAGCTGGTAATTCCAGCCATCGCCTCTTGTGCTTGTCCTTCCCGGCTGTTAACATCAATATTTTTTATAAACCCTTTGATATTGATCCAAAACCCCTCTTTCTCATATTACAGATGGTAGAGGGTTGAATCAATATCCATCTCTTTAGCTTTTATTTTATATTCTTGATTTTTTATTTTTATCATCATGTTACATTCAGTAAGATATTTTAAACACCAACAAAAAATAGACACGATAATAATTAAACCCGTACATGTTAGGACATTTCCTCTTTAGTCTTTGAAGAGAAATGCTTTTTGGATTCAACTGTAATTATAACATTTCCCAGGCAGATGATGTGTGCTCAGTTGTACAGCCTCTAAATATATTTCCTTTGCTTTTCTTGGTTGGCTTGCATCCTGATTTGTTTGTAGTTTTTTTCTACCTCTAACTGGAAGCTTTTCAGTGTTTGAAAAAGGACAGTTTATTAATCTGGAGACAAAGGATAGCAAATTACTTGTACCAGAAGCTTCAAAACAAGCTGCAGTGATATTAACTTCACATTTTGTTCAGCCTTTGAGCAAAATTGCATGATTTTCAAAGCCACTTTCTGCCCTCCTTCATAAACCAGATATGATAATTACATTCTAATACCTGTAATCACAGCATTTTAGGCAGACAAATTTCAAAATTTGAAATGGAAAAGTTATGAACAACTTTCTCAGTTAGATCCCAAATCCTTTCAGTTCTTAAATTCTCATTCAGAGAAATAGAGGTTAAGAGATATTGGTTTAGTAAAGCTATGCATTCCTTTGCAGAAAAAAAAAAAAAAGAACAAAACCCCTTGATTAGAACTATCAGCCTCTTTCAAAGCTCCTTCTGAACATCTGTAAGAAAAAGGACATCTTCTTAATTTACTTCAATGTCTGTCCATCTGTATTCCTTGACCTTATCCAACACCAGTCTTGTAAATGAAATCCCTTAAGTGTTTAGACATACTGTAAAAATTTAGACATTCTTAGCTTCTGTGCCACAGTTCTTTCCATTGATGACTCTGAGACTGACTATGATTAAATTATGTATGCATGTGAGAATTTGCATGTTGGAAGCCTTGAAAAAGTGTCTTCCATTTTGCACATATTTTTCTTCATGTTGTTTTCCTCTTTGTGTATATTATGGACTTTTGATTTATTTATTACAGAGCATCAAATCTCATTTTTCTTGACTTCATTCCAGTATACATCAAGAGGAAATAAATAGAATAAGTGAAGAATTTTTGGAATTCGACACATGCTAAAGGCTGTGAGTTTTTGTCTGTTAACCACATAAGAAGATACTTGTTTATGAGATAAAATTTCCTGATTCTGCATAAATCAGAAATCCAATGTTTCCAACATGGTTTTCACGATGTTTGTGGTTTCTTTGCAGAAAAAAAAAAAAAAAAAAAAATTAAAAAAATTGTACATGAAAACAAATGTTTCAGATTTTAAATTACATTCTTGTTTAACATGATTTCAGTTCTGGGTAATCATAAATTGAGAAGTACTAGTGATGTTTTATTACTTTCGCAATGGTTTAAGGACATAAGCAAAACACGGCTAATTGGAAAAAGTAATATTCTTTATTGGACAATTGATGATACAGTTGGAAAAAATTATACCAGCCTTCAGGTACACAAGCCCTTCTTCAAGTCAGAAACACTTCCACCCAATAGGAACTGTTGTGTAGAGCACCAAGTGTGTTCTTTCTCAAGGTCTTGTTTTTGAGCATAGTTTCAGCACAGAACACATATATTAAAATGAATGAAAAATATTCTTACATAAAAGCACTAAATTAAAAAAAGAACTTGTCCACTTTATTCACAGTCATGTGGCATCTGATAGGTGGTCCGCCTTTCCCCACAGATCAGGTAGCAGATCTTAAAATGTTTTGGTCAGTGTGCGATACCTGACCATTACAGTAACTCTTTCTTTGCAGATGATCATATATAAGTTTTGCAGTGTGATCCAAAAATAACTTTATTTCTATAGTGCCTCAACCACCCCTCAATGCATTTGTTAAAGTTGCTAATGATTTTACTTGTGCCAACAGAATCTGAGGACCATGATGAGCAACTTCCACCTGAAATTGAACAAATGCCCCAGAAACAGTCCAGTGACTCTGCAGGTTCTAAAGAAGAATTTGAATCTACAGGTTGGTATTGTAGCACATATAATCTCTCTTACTTGCTAGTATCAGGAATTGTACGCCTTCCTTTTCTGCAAGCTTTTACTATATTTGAAAATTTGCTGTAAATATTCCTTACCTTAACTTTTTTTCTTTAAAGGTATTTATAATGGAATGGCCAGGTTCAAGTTACTTAAACACTGTTAAAAACAATGCATCAGGTATTTGCACTTTGAAAAACAACAAAATCCCACTATTGCCTCTACTGCCTAAATAAGAAATTAATAAATGTGTACAGAGATCTATGGAAATAACAAATAAAGTGAGCATTGCTGAAATTCCAGGTTGATATAACCTCCTGTATTCAGAGATAAATCCATGAGCACTCTCTGCAGGATGAAGTGTAGATAAAGGAGGGGAATCAGACAAAAAAAAAACTTTTGGAAGTCACTCTCATAGATTGCAACCCCTCCAAAAAGTTAAAAGTAGAAAGAAAATACCAGAAAAAAAAAAAAAGAGTGGAAAAAAGCCCCCCTAGGAAATGATCAAATTGCAGTAGTCAAAACCATGTGACTTAAGAAATCCTGGTTCCACAGAAAATTTTAAAATTAATATTATATCCATATTGCTCAGAAATTACTAGTCTGTTCCCTGTTTCATGGGATCTTGGGAAAAATGGGAATGGATTAATTTTAACTTTGGATGTAAATGACTGTCACAGACCAAAGTAGGACCTATATTTTCCTTAGTCATCCTTTGTGCAGCTAACAGCTTGCTGGAATTCACATGGGGTCATGTTTCCTTTTTGGTGTAAGGTAAAATTCTGCAGTACATGGAAGTCCACAGAACCATAAGGTGATGAAAAGATATACAAAATCCTACAGTAGCCTTCTCTCAAAAAACACTTTGAAGGCAACTCATCTTCAGTGGAGACAGCCTGCTTTAGTTTTTAAAATACACATTTTACCTTTTATCTACTAGAATTTTTAGAATATGTAAAAGCTCCAAAGAGAAATAAATCCAACAGAAAACAGTTTTAAATAGCAAGTTGTTAAATATACACATTTTTATGCATTAGAAAGAATAAACTTAATCTGTAAACTGATCTTTTGTTTTCCAAACACCATAAATCAGTATACGCAATATAAGTTTGTCTACTGAGAACATTTCACTGTAATATGATGAAAATTATTTGTCAGCATGTATTTATAAGTAAGTATTGAAAAGTCTGTATAAACAAACTACATGGTCTGTTTCAAAAATACAAATGAAAATATTTTCATAATGAAATACGTATTTCCAAAGAAGGGAAGTGCTACTGTTATCCTACAATTTTCCTTTCTGTTTATTTTGATGGTTTAATGAAGAATACATGCTGGTTTCTGGTGTCTCTATCTCAGCTTTGACAGGGTTTGAGAGGGGAGAAAGGAGGATTTTTTAATCTTTTTTGTTGCTGAATATGGACTGATGGTAGAACAAGTCATATCTAATACTAGCAGAGCACTGAAAATAAAAAAAAAAAAAAGATATTAAAGACTTTCCTTCCCCAGAAACTCACTTGGAGAATGTGGGGGCAGAAAGCCTTTGAGGATTGTTTGTCTCTATGGTAACTATGCTCAAGTAACTATGCTCAAGTAAAGGCAAAGAAAACACAGAGTGAAAGAATATGAGACATTGCCATATAGGCATCCCCTGTGAAAGCTTCTGATTTAGGGCTGAGGATTGTTTCCTATCACCTCTGTGTTAAGGAAAAGAAATTAAGAACAGCACTCTTCGATATTCCACCACATGCTCTGGGGAAACTTGCTTGCAATTTTTGATCCATTTATTTTTAAACCATGCTGTCTTTTTAAGTACTTTTCTTGACTATGCTTCTTATTTCTTCAAAAATATTTTCTCACTGTAATTCACCTCTGCAAGCAGAATTATTATAACTTATGTCTAATGGCAAAGGTACAGCTGCCTTACTTAAAAATATTTTCAGTATTTTTGGTCCCTGGGACCAAAACAAGCCAAATGCCAGGGACACAAGAATTTTATCATAATAAGGTTCAAATACCTGAATCAAAACCAAATAATGTTTGCGTCGTCAAATTTTTGAGTTGTTCCTTTTCCCTGGGAATGTAATCCTTTTTCCTTTTGTTACTTCTCTCTTTCCAAGGGATAGTTTCACCAGTTCACTTAAGCCTATGTAATCTATTTAAAAGCTCCATCAATATGCAATAATTGCTGCTGGGTAAGTTTCCTTAAGCATGAAAACTCTCAGATAGAGGTAATCTGGTGGAATTACTTGCCTAAAGTAGAGAACCAAAGCTGGAACACATGACAGTCCATCATTTGCTAAATATGGCCTATCAGGAGAGGTGTTACATGAACTGTGATTTTGAGATTGAGGTTCACATGCGAAGCACTCTGTTGAGTAGCTTTGTTGCCATGTTCAGTATTCTGTCTCAGATGATGATTTATTCATTTAAATCCATTATTCTGCCTGTGTATTTCCAAAGTTTGATGACCTACCCAGAACAGAGATGTATTTAAAGGGCAGGACTACAAAAGACAATCCATTGAAAGCTAGATCCAGACAGCAAGCATTACCATCTTCCATACTTTATTGCTTTGAATAAGGCTGTGTGTCACAAGGCAGCACATGTGACATCTACAGCCTGAATGTGCCAGGGATAACACGTGCAAAAAGCAGTTAGCATAACCTAGCTATTAATGTAGCCTTTGCTTATTTTCTTAAAATCTGTGTTCCCAATGAAATCATCATTACATAATGCATGAGAGCTGCCCAAATTTAAGCAGGTTTTACCTGGCTGTTTTATTTGGAATACATTATCTGTGTCTTACTTGGAATACATTACTGCAGAATGTAACGTAATTAATTGTGCAATTTGCACAACATCTTTTACTGTACATAAAAAGGAAAGTGTTTTCATGTTCCTGTGTAGAATCATGGCAAGAGACATGAATGGCATTGCAGGGGAGAACTAATGTAATGATGTGATACACAGGTGTCCCTAACTCACTCTTTGGCAATTAACTGACTGGTAGCTTAGCCATCCACGTCAGAAAAAATGTTAGATGTGTTCCTTGTCCTGCAGGTGCTCACATATCCCAGCTTCTATTGACACTTGCAGGCTATGCTTTTGTTGGTAGTATGTTAGACAAAAGTTAGGCAGCATCTCTACTCTGACCATTATGCTTAGTCCTGTTTTCTGCCAAGTCTTACTGGTGCCAAATCATACTGGTACCTAATCACTGAAATCCACTTACACTGTACTTAGTAAGAGCATTTTTGGATCTGCCCTACTTTTTAAACATTTGTTTTTTAAAACATTAAAAATTTCTTCAACAATACTTAAGAGAAGACTGAGATATTTAGTTCTGGAAGGAAACACTAATTTCCTTAGAGAAGAAAATTGTAACAGGGCAATCTAACTCCTCATAAGCCAGAAAAATTATTTGGATTTTTCAGGTTGAGGCAAACTCAAAATGAATGTTACAGTGCTGCAATTTCACATAGTGAGCATTGGCCTACTTAATGCCAGGGACTAACCATAAAACAGTTTTTTAAATGGTTTTGTGTTTTTCTATTTTTAAGAAAATGGTCAAAGCTTTTAACACACAAGGCATTATGTAAGGCTGTAATTTTTAGTAATACCTCTCCTTTTCATGTGTAGGAAGTTATGTAAGGAAAAACGGTAGTAATGGTCCTTTTTGTAAAAATCAGTAAAAGTTCATTGGAACAGACTATACATGTTGTTGCTTGTGTCAAAATCTGTTCCTGCTCTTTCATACTCAAGACAGAAACAAAAAAAAGGAATGGAAAATTATAGCAAAGTAGAAAATCACTCCATCCACTGATGAAACTCTGTCTTGCAATCTCATTTCCGGCAAGAGACAGGCACAGCAAAGTAAGCAAGTACTAGCAAACTTATAATTCAGACCATTTAACAACTGCTTTTCTGTCATCTGAAAGCAATGCTATCAGATTTATTAAACAGAATACAAAAGAAAAGTGGTAAGAAACCAAAGAAAATCAGGATTGAAAATGTTATGAGTACAAGGAATGGTAACAGCAGCAACATCATGTTGCTGTAGCTGAAGACTGTTCATGATCTAGTGAGGACAAGATGGTGATGATGTCATCTAGGCACCTCTGCATCTTCTAGCTGAGAGAAAACATTGTCTCAGGACTTTCAAGGCCTGACAGTGTCTAAATGAATACAAATTGCAGCCCTAGGAACAAAGTAGTATCTTTTTCCTCTTCTGTTAATGTGTCAATATCAAATTTTTACTTCAATACCTGTTGTCAATATCAAGTTTTTAATTCCCTGTAGCTTTTTAACAAAATGGATGGCAGTGGAAGCAGCTATCTTCTTGTTATTTTAGCTCACCAAGTATGACAACACATTTGGTATGGTTTTGTCATGTTTACCATGAGTGTTACCTGTTAATTTCTTATCTATATTAATGCATTCTTTCAATCTCTAACTCTAGTTTACTTTTCATGAAACAGTTCTAGAAGAGAGGCTTGGACTTCTCTGATTTTTGATGCTATTACACTATAAATTGACTATACAATTACACTATAAATTGACTATACAATTACACTATACTGACTATAGTGACAATATAGAATATTGCCTATACTATTACACCATATACAATTGACACTATAAATTTCTGCACAATATATCTTAAGCGAATAAAGTCTTCTTTCCCTTACTTATTAAACAAGTTATTATATACAGACATGGCTTTATTAAAGCCAAGTTTTTTGTGAGACTTTCTCAGTCCAAGTATTGACAGAGGGAAGCCATGATATAATTTTATTTTTTTTAAAATCACTCATTTGTTCATTCATATTTGTTTTACTGTTACTACCATCATTATATACTCCTTGTCCTAGAGTGTATTGACTGTCAGATAGGATCTACATCCACAGTCCCTTTCCTTGTATAACTATGGATGACTTCTAACTTCCAGAGGAATGTGTTACACTTTTGCATCTTGTTGTTTGTACTTATTAAAATTACTCCACACAAACATACATCTGTATTGCTTTATCACTTAAATCACACAAACGAGGCTTGAAAGTTAGAAGAAACAAATTCCCTCTTTCAATTCTGTTGCAGACTTGGTTGTGAAATGGAAGTATTCCAGTTCTCTGAACAAATAGATCTAAATTTCAATCTGTTTAACACCCACAGTTTCTGTTTCATATAACTGGCAAAAGTATGTTCAGAGTCTCTGCAAAGATTAAACCTTAGGTAACTGGGAGTCGAGGCATTCCCATTACAGATCAGTTTTTAAAGGTAGATCATAATCTTTGTGTACCTGTCTTGCCTCATTTGTTAGTTATGGTTAGAGTCATCAGTTGTAGCTTAAGAATTCTTATATTGCATGGTTTAGTGTTTTAGTTCACTACTTTACCTTTATCAATTTAGACTTTCAGTGTTTGACACCATCCTTCATATGCTTGATATTTACACTGAAGTGGACTTCTCTGTTTATGTTTCTCCTTTCTCCCCTAAATTTTCTATTTTCTCTGCAGTTTTGCCACATTGATCTCTATAATCTGTCTGCCTTTGTTTGATTAAATGAAGGTTTCATTTAGTAGCATCTGTATATTGAGATTACAGGGGGTTGGGGGGGAGGGGAGGGAGGGGGAAGGAAGCATTAAAAAAAAAAAGCCACCATATTTGAGGGAAAAAAAAAATCCTAAAGCATAGTGATAACTTTAAAATGCAAAACATTTTAGAAGAGCATTGCCCTCTATATGCTATTTGATTTTCAGAAATCATGCTACCTGAGTTTACAGAGGATGATCTTCCAGATATACCAGAAATGGAAATAATTAAAAGGAATATTGATATTTTCATGGATGACTGGCAAACAGTGGAGTCAGAAATCAAGCAGTCATCTCTAGTTGTTGTTTTAGAGATTGCTGAGCAAACTCCAGAAAGTCTGCTTAATCAAACTGTGCTTGTTATGGAAAGTAAGTAATACTGTTTACATGATTTATTCTTAACCTACCAAGAGGGATTTTGGAGAGCTTGTATGATTAATATATTGGGGCAGGGGTAGATTATATTCCATTCTATATTACTCACATGAAGTGGGAACAGGACACGCTGTGTTCAGTGGGAGAGATGAAAAGCACACTAGCAGCCTTCAAGACAAAAGAAGAGTGGGGAATGTATACACATATTTGAAAAATATATATGTGGCTATACAAATATGTACATAATAGCTTCCCAAACATTCTGACAGTGCGTTTCCACAGTTACTTATTGTGTATGTTAATGACAGGTTACTTCTTTGGGAAACTGAGAGATAACAAAGATTCACTAATGTACAATATTAATTGAAATCAATGAGACTTTCAGGGTGTGTAATAATCTAACCTACCCACCTGCAGAGGTTGTGTTTCAGGACTGGACTTTTACAGTATTTATATTTTTTTGGCAAACCACCTTTCTATAATAACTTTGAGTACTAGATAAATAGTATTAAAGCTACATTTTTCATATCATTACTACAATGCAAGTGTTTTATTAACCAAAACATCTAGTGTGATAGCTTTATAATCAAAATTTGACTGATGATTTTCCCCAATGAACAATAGCAAAAAGCCTGTTGCAAACAGTAATGGCACTATCTCCATGTGTTTGTATAGCTCTTTTTTGCTACAGGTTCCCATTGAAAATACCAATTTAATTTAACCAAAAAGTGACCATTAGAACTTCCATTTTTTGAGGAAGTAATATATTAATTCTTCTATCAGAGGAGAACATACTGTTCTATGAGTAGGAGAAATGCAACATACAGCTGGCATTATTTGCTTTCACATATGTGCTTACTTTTATAGACAAAGAGAATATATTCTACTGTAGCTAAATAAAAAATATCGAAATAGAAAAAAACCATAACAAATTTACCCTTTCAGAACCTTTTAAATATCATGGTTGGGAATTATCCCATGAAGACTTAGATGAGGAAGCAGAAGATCTGTCTGCTGAAGGGGAAGATGATGAAGTTGAAGAAGAGGAAAATGAAGATGAAGAAGTAAGCATGCTGTCTTTGTTTATTTCTGCTTTTACTTTAATTAATTTATTTTCAGTTTGAACAGAGAAGTCAGATTTTGCACCTGATTTTGTATGATCCAACTGCTATGATAAAGATCAGCATATACTTCAAGAATACTTTAATTGTATTCCTGTGTTCTGGCTGATAGTAGTTTTACTCCAGTGAGAAAACTAAATACCCCACGTTAATAGAGAGAATGAATGTACCTAAATTTGCCAGATGGCAAAGATGTGTTTTCTTAAAGAAACACATGTGAACTTTGATTTTCTGTCAACTAACAATGCTTCTGTGAGCCATTGTATAAGCATCAGAAGATGCAGAGTCCTAATGCACAATCCTCTGTTTCATCTCAGCTATTGCTAATTTTCAAACACCCACTCTCACTGCCTTTTCTGAAGAGGTCTACTTCCGCACATTTAGAAGCAACAGAAGATGAGTTTCAAGAATACATCAGGAAAGGATTTTAGCGTAGATACTTCTAGCCCAATTCAACAACTAACTATGATATTATAATTTCAAATTTTAAATGATCATTCTTTTCTCAGTACTTCTTTCACTAGAATAGGCAGTTTGTTTTCTGACTCTGAATCTAAAGTGTATATTTTCATAGACTTATATTCAGCTTCCAAACTCTCTTGAGAATACCATTCTCATTCAATGCTTAGTTCATGTATTTGACATTATTTAATCCAATCTATTCGATCTACTTAAGCTAAGTGAACTACTGAATTCAAATGTTTTTCAAAAATGTTCATAATATTTTCAGGATGAAGAAGAAGCTAAGGAAAAGAAAAGGCACATGGGAGACACAAAACACTTTTGTCCAGTCAGTCTGAAAGAGAACTTTGTCCTTTACCCAGGACTTTATGAACATGCAGCTAAATATCAAGAAAAGATTTATTACTTTTCAACTTCTGACTGCAGAGATAAATTTTTGAAGAACCCTGAGGAGTATGTGGCTCACAATGAACCAATACAAGTGAGAATCTTCAAAATTGTTTAAAGCAGACAGTTACAGAGTAAAATCACTATTTTCAATTCCCATTTATAATTGTTTATAAACAATAAATATATCAGGCAAGTTCTTGAAACAAATGAAACACATTGCTTCCCTAGTGATATTTTAGTGAACACTTAAATTAACACACTGAATTAATTAATTATGCAAATAAAGCAGAGAAGAGATTTATATTATAAAGGCTTACAATAATCTTAAGATGTGGAAGGAGGGTAAAAGAAGGGAAGATTTACAGGATTGTGTAATGAAGTTTCATGTTTACCTGCTGGTGTCAACTGCCATAGGGTATTTGCTCAGTATTTCCAGAAAGGAGGTAGTCTGTTTGGAACACTAATAAAAAGCCTGGAAGAAATTAAAATGCAAAATTATGTGACTGTTTTTGATGAAATTTTTATAATGATATTTTGGAAGTGAAAGACAGTAGGGAGTGCACTGTAGACTCCAAGTTGTTACAAAATATTCAATTTTTTTTCTATAGGCTCCTCCTTTACGGGTGTGCTTACTTGGGACTCATGGAGCAGGTAAAACTACTTGTGCAAGACGAATAGCAAACAAATTGGGCATTTTCCATATTCAGTTTGAGGAATATCTGCAGGGATTGATTCTACCCAAAACTAAAAGGAAAGTTGGGCCCCATTGTAATGAAGAACTAGAAGATGATGACAATAAAATGCCAATTCTATCACAGGAACTGGAAGACTTCTCTCAGACCATGACTAAATCTGAGACTGAAAAAATCAAACAGGTAATAATCTGATCTTTTTTATGTCCACACACAAAATAACCATGTTCAAAGCAAATAGGAATTTCCTATATAATTCTAGATTGACAAAAATCACTTATGTTAAATTATTGACTTGATTAAATTTGGAATTAACAGTTCTTGACAATGTTTTCCGATGAAAGCCACAAACATTCTTCAAAACATTTCCAAGAATTATTTACAGGATTTTTTCTATATCATAGAGATAGATAGTAAATGGGTCAAAGGAGGACAAGCTGAGAAAAAACCCCTGAAGGTCAAAGTAATAATGGGAAGATATGATTTCCTTAAAGTATTTATAATACGCAGGTTCAGTTAGGTACATGTGCTCCAATTGCACAGGAGTTTAGAAATATTCTAAACAAAACGGAAAAAAACCTTTTAGGTAGCATAAAATATGCCTTGTAGTTAAAAAAAAACCTGTTTCAAGTAGCTGAATATGCTTGATACTGGTAAAATAATTCATGAATGTTAGTGTTCAGAAAATCAGTTATTTTTCTTAATCAGGTTGAATGCTGGTTTAAAATTGTTACACATTCTAAAGTTCTTTTGGCAAGTCAGTTTAGAACTTAGTCACCACAACCAAAAGTATGGTAATTAATCATGTCAGTGATGGATATATCTGGCTCTTACTCAGATTCTTTTATTTTGGCATTAATACACGTCTTACACAAAGGCATTTCTGTTAGCATTTTTTCCTCATCATCTTGTATCTGCTGGTAAACAATTTTCTTCTACATTAGTATTTTTTCTTGCACTTCTTGTAAAGTACTTTATCTGATGGTATGACCAAAGCACAACTGAGGCTGTTCAGTTTAGAAACCCATTCAATGGTCCGTGCACAAAACTCTAGAGGATAAGGTTGACTCCCTAAGCATTTCTCCGACTACCACCAGACTGTCCATCTCTCCTGCTTTTCACTGACCCACTACCTCTCCAAAGTAATTTAATCTTGTTTTATTTGTATTACTATCTTTCGCTTTGGCACAAGAAACTAGAAGTTTATCTATCAAAGCTTAAGGTAAATGTCAGCTATAATATTCAAAGCAAAAACATTGAAGGCAAACAAAACATACAATGCAGTCCCTGAAGTTTAGCAAAAAGATGTCATCCTGGTTGTTCCAGTCTGTGTCAACAAAAACCCTCACGGAGAAACCTTGACCTTTGAACCACCACTATGTGGAATGTTCTCTTTTCTGTACACAGAATATACATCTCATATTTCTTTTCTTTTATCAAATAAAATTGCCATTTCAACGGTTCATCTGCAGTGGTGATGTCAGTGATGCATTTTTATATGAATTTTACTGTTTCCTCCCACTTCACACATTTCTTTCCAGATGCCTTTGTTTTACAGCTCTGGCTACCACTTTGCCTTCTTAGGTATCCATTACACCATACTAATATATTTTAATTTATATGCTGTTTCAGGCACTAGAGAAAATGTTACTCACTAGACCTGTAGCTTCCAGCATATTCTCAAGTTCTTTTCGATACATTATCAGAACAGAAGTCAAGCATTCTTATTCAGACATGTCCTACAGGAAGCAGCTCCCTACCATCATTTTGACGGTTCTTGTAAACTAATCCAGAATTGCCAATATACACGCTCTTTTCATTATTTTTTTACTGCAGTTTGTGTCAGGGAGCCATGCTATGAGAAGCACATCCTCAGCCATATCAATCTCACAGTGGTCTATATTCTGAAAAAAACCCAGTTTTTCACAAAAACTTCACAAATAAATAGATTTGGTATTTGAATGTTCTGCACTGGAGTAGTCATTAATACTACTACTGCTCTGTAGAACAATGCTATCTGATTTCTGGTCAAGTGTCTATAGCCAGTAACTTTCCATATCTTTCTTTGACAACTTTCTTTGGATTGCATCAAAAGATAAAAGTTGCCTTTAAAAAGTAAAACACCATTCTGATGTAGAGCAGATAGTCTTCCAGGATGAGAACATGATAACTAAGTGGAAAACTTCTTGTAGGCCATTAGGAGAAACTATGATCATTTCAGTTTCTATTCCTCTGAACTGAGCATATATATAATTACTTAACAACCATGCTTGGTTTAAATTTTCATTAAAACTCATACAGCAGCAACTGCTCCAACTCTAGGAAAATACCCAACCTGAAGCACGTGGTAATTATCCCAAATTGTATAATGCAGTACAGTGAAATGTGTCAAAAGAGTGTACTTTGTTTCTGCTCGTTTAAGGTACTGAAGACAGTGCCTTACTTAATCAGAAAAATAATGTGTCGGGTAGATTTTTCTTTCTGGTTTGGGGTTTGGGGTTTTTTTTTTAATTCTTCCTTTTTTTTTTTTTTTTTGTTCTGGATTTTCTTTATATAAAGGAAGTGAAGTTAACTGATGAGGAAGAAGCAATCAGAGAAAATCTAACAGATAATGAGGCATTGCCTCCAGAAGTTCTTGATAACATCATTCATGACTGGTGGAAGAAAGAGCCATTCCGGTAACTATAATTAGATTCTCTCTTTCTTTAATTAATCTTAGGAATTAGATCATCCATGGTGTTCAAAATTGCATGTAACTATTGCAGAGATTATTTCAGTGCTCTTGTACTTCTTACGAATCGTGACCTACCTCTCAGTCTTGGTTTTGTTGCTCTATTTTGATTGATGTTTTGACAGTAACATAATGTCTCGTGCTCTACATAGGACTTGACAAAAGTACTTAGTGCTCTTGAATTTGTTAAAATCTTCTGAATAGCTGAGTAGTTTTCAAAGGTTTACAGGATAGATGTGTAAATAAACCTTTTATGTTTTCACGTAATAAATAAACATGGAGAGATGGAATCCAGCTGTAACTGGATTTGTTTCCAGGTATCATAAATATTGTGCACAAAGCAAAGACTAGGTATCAAAGGTCTTCAAACTAACACAGAATCAGGTTATCTTCTTTATTCATCACAATCTGCACTCCAGTGATGTATCCACTGAAGATGTCCTTTCATATCAGAAAGTACATCCATAATGATAAATGTGGATTATTGTTGCATAAATAAATAAGATCATCAAAAGGCAGCAGGCTGGCTTTTTAGAATGCAATTTCAGCAGAGAAAATCTCTTTTTCTATATCCTATATATTTCATTCATTTCCATCCAGATCATAGCTGCTGGCAGCTTGACCATTAGGTTTCAATTCCTAATAATATGAGAAATGCCTTAAAAATAATAAACAAGATCCTCAGATAAACTTTTGTCCTGTCAGCTCACAAAGAGGGGACAATGTTCTCTTAACAGTGTAAAAATAGGGAGATCATAGGAAAAAAAGACAAAAAAATTATCTACCATTACACATAATGTTGTGATACTATATTATATAAATTAAGTTTCATCAGGGACTGTATAGCAGAAGAGAACCTTCATCACAATATATATATCATGATTGATATCCTCCCCCCAACATCTTCCCACAGCATCCAGAACCACCTGTTCTTCCATCCACTCTCACTCCTTGTAGCTTCTTTGATTTTGTGCAGTTTTACAATGTATGTTATTAAGGTCTAATCCAATAAAGAGAAATAGTAACTTCTTATTAACGCAACATTCAGGTTCACAGAATTACTAATCTAATCTGAGATTGTAAGAGCTCCAAGAGGCCATAGAGCTTTCCAGACATATCTGATGGTTTTTTAATATCTGCAGAAAGGACAATGTAGGTCATGCTGAGTGGCAAAATTCTCATCCCATACTAGAAAAGAATATATCAGACATTTCTGAAAAATAAATTTTCAGGTGACAGGCTTTCTGTGGCAGATGTTACTAAAATAATGTTGGGGGCACCTTTGATTTTTTTTGACAGCAGTATCTAAGAAGAACTCTTTTATATTCACACAAGCAATACAGAGGACACAATTCGGTTTGTTTTTTTAAAGTTATTTAAAAATAACTAATCTCTGCACATTAAAACCTCAGGAGAAATACATTTCTCAGTACACATATTAAAATACATAGTGAAATATCACTTTTATGTAGTCAAAAATCTAATAGCTGAAAGTATTTTTTAAAGTTTTCTCTTAAATATACATTTATTTAAGGACTTTTTTTTCACCCCCCAAAAAAATAATTGCATTTTCACCGCGTTGCACTTTAAACTACATTGTCTAAGGATAAATGTCTTGTTTTCCAATTAGGTCCACAGGATTTATATTGGATGGTTTCCCTCGTACTGTAGAAGAAGCCCAGTATATGTCAGAACGAGGACTCTGTCCTGATGTTGCTGTTTATATTCAAGTAGAAGAAAGTGACGTTCTTGACCGCCTTTTTCCTCCACGACTGAAAAAATGGAAAGAAAGACAGTATAAAAAAATGGAAAATAAAAAGAAACTGAAAGACCTAAGAGCAAAAATAAAGGTAAGTATTCAGTCCTGTCTATTTTTTTTTTGTAATTTCAGCAGCACAGGTCTGACCAGATATTCTAAAACCCTAAGGCAGTGAAGAGCACACACAGAGGAACAGATGTGGAAGCCAGGAGACACAGCCCCACACATTCACAGCATTCCTAGATTTACCATAAGAACCAAAAAGAATATAGGGCTCCTTTCCTACTCTGTGCAATTAATTTGTGCATGAGTTTAGATATCTCACAGGCCAAGAAAAGTGACAGAATGCCAAACATCTGGAAAGTCCTGGACAAAAGGCAACTAGATGGAGAAAGTGCATGTGGCCATAAGAAATCAAATACACAGCTCAAGTACAGTATTGCTGTTGCATCCCAGATTCCTTGAACATAGTTTGTTGAGTTGATCTGCATCTCCTATTGGCTGACTTCACATGTACTGAATGATGTATGTGTCTATGTTTCCAACTATAATACTCTGCACAGATATGTAATAGTGCTAAACCATATTCTCAGTGCTGTTGCAGCTGCATGGTCTCCCATTTGAACAAAGCTACGCCTACTACTGAACTGGTTACAAGTTACTTGAAGTAACCTGAGACCCCTATGCAGACATTTACAATCAGCACTTGCAAGATATTCAAGGTTCTTAATTTTCTATAGAAGTGAGACAATGTAATTCATATGTGCTTTTCATATCAGAAAATATACTGTACATATGTATATACTGTATATACATATATAAATATATATGTACTGCATATATATATATTAAAATACAAGTACTTCACATATCAATAAAGGTCTGAGCAAAAGTTACTGTAGAGCAGCTGACACACAGGAAGTTAGTACAACAGAATTTGGGACAAAGCTCTTACAATACCAGAAAGTTTTCTAAACTGTTTGTGCCAGAGGTTGGCTCTGAGTGTGCATTTAGTCTAGGAGAGTTAAGGTATTTTTTCAGTTTAGTCCTTCCTGATGTAAGTTGGAAATCTTGCTGGAAAATTCTAGTGCCCAGCCTACACTGCTGTACTAAGCTCACCCTGCAAGCAGTTACTCTTGAGAATTCAAGTGGCAAATACCTGTGCTATGGATCTTACATTCCACACTTGTAATGAATAGTGTGGGCATCACTATGGCTCCCGATGACAAAGAAAATAACAGGTTCTTATTTAAAACACACAAAATATTGATACAAATTGATAAAGGCATTAAGAAGTAAGGAAAGACCAGAATCAGGATTTCCTCAGTAACAGTAATTTGATATTTTTGCTTGTGTGTATTGCAATATAGTTTTTAGTTACACATTGAATATTTTTCCATGGCATCCAGGTGGTGAGGAAGTAGGATGGTGCTGTGAGAACGCAGCACTGCTGGGTGTCATGTTATCCCTTCTTTTGTTACTAAAGCTGGAGGACGTATAAAGAGTGGGGAAAGGAGACAGACCAGTTGAACTCTACCGTGGAGTTTCCTTCACCACTGAATGAAGCTGGCAACAGGATACCGAGAGCAATGAGTACACCTGCAGTGACATGTGGTTCAGGAACACCACAGGGTTTAGTCACAAGTATAGAGATAAAAAAGTCTGTGCAGTTTCTTGCTGTTCTGCTTAGAACATTCTTGTATCCAGGCCACTTCACTTGGAGTTAACCTGGATTTCTAAAATTACCCTATTGCCCGTGTGTTGACATACTCAGTTTTTCTGATCTCAGTTCAGGACACAGCATTAGAGTGCACAAGAACAGCAATTACAAGTTGAAACCCAATCAACCCCACTGGCCTTAAGTAGAATGCTTCTGCGTATTACTTCTGAGTTAGGATTTAGCCATCAGGTGATGGACATGTATCTACTGAGTACGTATGGGGGACTAGATTTCAAATGCATATAACTTGGTCAAAATTGGACAGCTTTAAACGGGCATAGGGAACAACACACATTTAATACTATACCAAATCACCCCTTTGCCAAATGGCAGAAACCACCTATACATTTAGAAACTCCATAGCTTACCAATAAAAACATTATAATATTTTCAGTGTGATCACAGTCAGTCTTTTTTTCCCCCACAAATCTCAGTCTCAGAAGTTGCCATATTAGATTCACTAAATTTAACCTCGTAGAGAGGTACAGCTAGGATACAAAATTTCAAGCTGCACAGATAATACTTGTTAACACTAGAAGCAACTAGAAACAGAGTTTTAAGGTGGAAAGAACAACATTAATTCTAGGTCACATTACCAATACTCAGAGGAGAGCTTTTATTAGCAAGTATCTTCTCCTTACACCTTTTTTTTTACTAACAGAATGAGAGGATTGCTAGAAGAAGGGAAGAACTTTTAGCAGAACGAAAACTAAAGAAACAGGAGGTAAGAAAACAAGCTAATAAAAAAGATCTTAAATAGAAGTGGTTGAATTCTTAAAAAATTTCCGGAGCTTTTAGTCATAGAGTTTTCAGGAAAATGTAGACTAGTAAAATGTGATAGACAGGCAGAAACATCTCTTTTAAAAAATAATTTGACATGACACTTGAATTGTTTTAGAAACCATTGACTCATGAATACTACAAACAATTTAAAAAGAATCTCAGTAACTGCTCCAATTTGGCAAAATACTTACCGATGTGTTTTATGTACCTAATCTGTAAGCATCAGAGTAGTCCCACTATTGCAATTAGGCATGTGTTTTAAGTATCCTGTCAAAAACATGGTTAATCCAGAAGAGGACTATACCAGTATTTCTGCCCAAATTCAATTACATAGTGTATTTATAAATGCATTAATGTACTACTACTTGACTGCTCATTAAATTCTGTGAACTACACTTTCAGCTAACAAGCTTGTTTATAACAAAGTCCTGCCAAACTACAATACTATGTATGAAAAAAAACCTCATCAAAACTGCAGTATAACACTCCATATTTTTAAAGCACTCTTGGAACGGGTACAATGCTTCACTGCATGCACTGTGCAATACCTCTGTATTTTCTTTTGAAATATGATTCTACAGTTTCCTAGAGTTTTACTTACTATAAAGGATACCCAACATGAGGTTTTGTTGAATTAATTTTTTTCCTAATTAAAAAAGAGACAATAATGTGATATGTCCCTTCAAAACTTCTGTATCATAGATATGAAGAAACAAAATATTTTACCTTTATAGGCTTTAGCAAATATGGAGCATTATGAAGCCACTGAGGAGGAAGATGAGAATGAAAGTGAACATCTTGAAGCTATACTTGAAGAAGAGTTTTTAGAAGAAGAGGAAGAAGAGACTGAAGAAGAGCAGGAAATTGATGCTGTTGACCGCATTCAAAATGAAATCACAGAAAAGTTTGATTCGGAAGTAGACAGTTTACAAGGTGTACAGGTACCCAATCCACTACTTATTTTGTTAAATTATATGATTGCATGATGCAAGAGGAGTTTTCAGTTTTATTTTAGTTGTCAAATTCAAAAGTTATAGTGCTGCTGTACTCATGATCTAAATATGTGAGCAAGATGAAGGCTGTGGTAAGAAGGTATATACTTTTTAAAGTATATAATTTATAAGACTAATACTGTGAAGAAATAAACACAGGAAACTTTTGGGTAGACCTACCCAGTCTTGGAGTCCTTACTCCTTCTTGATAGATGAGTTGATGTAGGCAACCAAACTAGAGAGCCAGAAATAAGTATTTCAAAATATTTTTTAATGTAAAATTCTTATTAGACAGCTATTTTATAATACAGTTCTTAGTAACAGTAGTTCTCTGATGCTTTAATTGCCAGTCCTCTGACATTGTGGAATCTTGGTCTTCTATGGAAAACTAAATTATGACATTAGAACAAGTCAACACTTGCAAAAGTCTTGGTTGATAGAAAAAATTCTCCAGAAAATTAATTGGGTTTACATTTTATGTAGATAAGCTGGGGAATAATAAGTCCCCAGAGAGCAGCAATATTTTAGAGTAACTAAATAAGCCATCCTAATTTGTCTGGAGTAGGGAAAATATTATATTTGATTTTTTTTTTTAATAAAACATACTTCTCAGGCTTTAGCTTATAATAGTAGATTCCTCAAAATTAACTGTCAGAATGTCTTTTTTTTTTTTTTTTTTTTTTTTTAACAGTATGATACTTAATATGTGCTGTCTAATTTAAACTTCAGTGGGCAGGAAGACCAATTCTCATCTCAAATCAAATTTTGCAAATATACATGCTCATGAAATCCTTGATCACAGAAAATTTTGTCAGTTGTTATTGAAAATCTGATCGTGTATATGATTCTAATATTTCATTATGTTTTGATTAACCAGGAAGAACTTGGAAAATTTTTAATACCACAAATCGAGATCAATGGAGGACGGAAGCCCCACATCGTATGCTATCAAATATTTAGCAAGCTGAATTCTTTAATAGAAAATCGTGAAAGCATTTTTGAGAAATGTTACCCAATAAGTTTGCCACTTGCACAGAAGATGCTAGTTTTCTCATATAAATTTCCAAGTTCTTTTGGTCAATGGGATCCAGTCAAGGTAATGTTCTGAAATAGCTGAATAACATTTTCAAGAAGTAATACTTGTTAAAATTACATTTCACATTAAAAAAGTACTATAAGACAGTAGCAACTGGTACTAGAAATATTTAACGAAAACTGCCTTACTGAATCAAAACTACACCATGGAATATACACAAAATACAGCAAGCATTGATAATAAAAGGTGTTTGTCTTTTCAACGCTGCAGGTAAATTAAGGCTGAAAGGTTATTAGTATTAGTGACACAAATAAAGATGCCTCCAAATCAGAAAGAAATGCTTAATTCTTAATGATCCTCAAATCACAGGACAACAGAGAAGGTCTTAAAGCTTTCCAGAAACAGTGAAAACAAACTGAAAGGATTTGGGGTTTGAATTTGTAACATACCACACAGGTGGCCACCAACCCTAGCAGCGGTAAAAAAGTAAAGCAATAAATGTTAAATGTATAAAGTTCATCATCAGTAATGTTTTGTTGTCAAAAATTACAAAATTTGAAGACCAACAAATCTAATTCCATAGTATTTTATTATGGAAGGTTGAGATCAGAAAGTACTCCTACCAAAAGTGGGCTGATACAGCTTTAGAGGTAGAAAGTGAAATGTTCATGAGTAAATTTTTGGTTTTAATTCCAGAAACAAAAGCAGTTTGGATTGTGAGTAAATCAGCAATACAAAGAAGAATTGATTAAAAACAAAACAAAACAAAACTTGGGCCTTCATTTGATTGTGCTCATTAATCAAGTGCATTTTATTCCCTTTTGTATAGTCATGATGTTGGATCTTCGCCTGTTCCAGATTGCATTTAACCTTGGCAGTCAGAATTGTATATAGATTATTATGGCTTTATATAATCAAAATACTTACTTAAAATTTTTTTTTAGGATCAGAATTGCCTTTTCTATGGCTGCATCACATTGGGATCTAATAATCTAGGGGTATATTAATAGAAACAGATAGTTCTTCTCTTTTGTCATTTCCAATTACTGAACCCTAGCTGATATGTGAAGTTCTTATTAGTCTCTACACTCTAGACCTTGCACTTTGTTCTATTAGAATTCACTACATTTTTTTCATTCCATTTCTCCAGTTCATTCATTTATGCTGTAGAGTGGTTCTTTACCAACCAAAAGGTAGAATTCAGTTAGAAGAAAGAAGTCATAGAAAGCTATTAGATAAAATCAGAGTGGTGTGCTGATGGTGGAAATGTATGTACTGACAGTAATGAAAGGGAAATAGGATCATTTTGAGGGTATTTTAGGATATAATAGAAATGATGAAATTGATTAAGGACTGGATGTTTTTTTTGTAGAAAGGCAGATAAAGCCTCTGCCAATTACTTTCAGATTAAATTTAGGGGACAGTGAAGTAGTTATGCAACTGATTAGATAAGCAAAGAATAAAAATGATGAGCTGATGGAGGAATGGGAGCCTATATAGAACAGAACAGACTCCTGACATCTTATAAATTGAGGGCAAGCACCCTGAAACGACTTGATGCAGGAATAGGAACCTAAGAATCAGAGAAAGGTCTGGCAAAGTAATGCCACACAGTACAAGTCTTATCTCTTACTGTAACAACCAGATCAACTTATCTATACATTTACTGACTCCTTGAAAGAATACTAGTAGATTTGTAAGGTCTGATTTCCCTCTACAAAAAAACTGAGTTGGCTCTTACCCATTATTTCATAACTACTGTAGTAGTCTGTAGTCTGTAGTTTGTAACTACTGGTTTTTTCCTTAATATATTTCAAGTTGGTCAATACAGATTTACTGAACCATTTTTGCCAGGATCCATCCTGGAGACCTTGTCAAAAAATGGTCACAGTCTCCACCTTTCTTTTTTGTGGAAGGAAGGCCGATGAAAGCAATAGGTTACACATTATTCAGTAGCAATTTTACTTCTGAGTCTCTTTAGAACTGTGAGGTGTATGCCATCTAATCTGAGCAATTTTTTCTGCAGATGTTGACAGCTTGTTCTTTATTGACCCTTTAAGGCAGTTCCTCCCAAGAAGAGCTGCAACAGGGACATGACTAAGTTCTTACATGGTGATTAGTGGTGCAAGGAATTCATTTAGTATTTCTGCAATGACCATTTCTTCCATTAGTGCTCCTCTTACATCTTAATGATCCACTACAGACTTTCCACGGGGTTGTCTGATGTATTTGGAAAGATTTCATCAGCCTTGTATGTATTTTACCAAAAGCTTTTTTGACTTGCCTTGTTGTGGTTTTATCCTTCACCACAGTGTAAGTATTGATACTCTTTTCTGTTTTCATTTATACATGACTTCTGCTGAACGCAAAATTCTCAGTATCTGTTCTACTGTCAGGCAGATAAGTGGTTTTAATTAACACAGGAATAAAACTACTTTATTCTTTGAAAATGTTAAAAAAAGTATTGGGTTATACCTCTCTGACTACACTCTCTTGATCGGCAGAAAGCGTTACGGTACCACCTACTGGAAACAGTGAATATTCTTTCTCTCATCAATGTTTACTTCATCTTTTTGTACAAGAATTGCGTAAGTGTGGAAGTTCCTCAGACTCAGACAATATATTATGTCCATATGCATGAATTTCCAAATGCTTTGATCATTTCTTTCATGTAGATGGTACTCTTCTACCTGCCTATAAAGCCACTTCTGTAGGATGGAGGGAGAGGAGGCTTTGTCCATCCTAATCAACTGCTTCCTATTTTATATATGCTACAGCTAAGTGAAGGAGATGTCATCAACCCACAACAAAGCCATGAAAACACAGTCTTCCCTGTAATCCATCGACAATATATTTATTTCTTTTCAAGTAAAGAAAATAAAGAAAAATTTATGAAAAATCCCATCAAATATATTCGTCAGCCAAAACCTAGACCAGCTGTACCAGTTAAGATTGCAATCGTGGGACCTCCAAAATCTGGAAAGACTACAGGTAGGAGCCAGTATTATTGATAAATCAAAGCTCTATCTAATGACTGAAGCTGCATCTGTCATTACTGCTATTAAAAATAATCATAAACCACTAATATTATTGGTCTTCCTGCTTTTCTTGCTGGGCATAGAATCTCTACATTCTCTAGTGTCTCATTTGACAGTCAGATACTTCTGCGTTGTCCATATGAATTTTATCCTAGCTTCTTAAAAAGTTAGTGGCCTGGACTCTCACTTAGAAAGTCCATTTAACTATTTTTACCCCTTGTATTATTTAAGATTATTTTCTAATTGTTTATTCATTTCAGTCAATATGATCTAATGTAAAATGAAGAAATATTCCTAGGATCAAGGACCACAACCCAAAAGTCCACATTCCCCAGTCTGATTCCAAACTTCTAGATGAAAAAACCCACAAGATTTCCATCTTTGTCCCCTCTCCTTCTTCCTGCATGACACTTTCAATCCACAGGTCTCTGACTTTAACTGAAGGAGGAGAAAATTCAGCTTATGCACTAGCTTAATAAGTAGAATAAGATGTTAGAAAAAGAAGAGTTGGATTCAAATTATCTCATATTAAGGAGGAAATTATAACCATATTTCCCATTTCCTGGATAAATGAACTAACTGCTAGGCTGTCCTGTAAAGGCAGCAGCAGTGAAAGCATATTTTCTAAGATATTTTATAATAATACTGACTATTGCTGCTGAGGTTTGTGCTGAATTGAATGCTGTTAGTACATGGGGTGCGCTCTGCACATACACAAAGGCCCTTTAGAGGCCTACGCAGGGTTAGGTACCTGCTTACCATTACTATGCATTGGAAATGACCCAGGCAACGAGCTCAGCAGTTAGATTCTAAGACTAAGGACATACTTTAACAGAATACTAGGTTGTGATGTTGCTTACGTACAAGTTGTGTGTTGAAATCAAAATATTTTGCAGTTGCCAAGAAATTTGCAAGTGTATATGGGTTACTTCGCCTGAGTATGGGAGATGCCATACGGCTAGTGTTAAACAATCAGCCAGAGACTCAGTTGGCACTGATGTTAAAGTCGCATCTTCACAGAGGACTGACCGTACCTGATGAACTGGCCATCCAGGCCCTAGATCTGGCTCTGATGAATCACGTGTGTAATACCACTGGGTAAGAGTCTTGGTTGGGTTTTGGGGTTTTTTTCATGTCATGCCAGTCCCTTCATAGGCAGTGATTCCCATGTTATTACCGTAAAACAATTACACTATAACACATCAGTGGTTTTATGCATTAAGGAAATAATCTGTACAAAATGAGGTTCTTCACATTACCCTGGGAAACCACACTTTTTCAAGTATGTATATTCCAGTAAATCCAAGTAATATGCTTTAAGAAAGTTACCTTTTCTCAGTCAATAAGCAAATATTTGCTATTATCCTTTGAGAACTACCATTTTATCTCTCTTATACCAACTCCAGTACCAACTTGGACACATGATTCTCTGTGGTCTTGGAGACTGGTTCAGTACTCAAGGTTTTTTCTGGTTTTGTTAACAACTGAAGTTATTAAGGAGGAACTGAAATCAGTGAGTCTTTCCACCACATTCATATGTGACCTTGATTTTCTAGGCTCTTTCTTCACCTTAAAAAACTTTGTGATCATGATTTCAAGACATTCAATTCATATCCCCAAAAAGGAGAACTGTTATGTGGAAAGGCAATTAATCTCAGAAAATTATTTGAGCTTGGGATCAGAATTCTTTCATGTTAATCCTTGAATACTGATTCAGTATGTTTTTCCCCAGTATTGCCTAATATGTGAAAAACATTTCTTCTTCACTATGATTTAAAAAACTCTTCAAGTACTGTAAATCATTTTATTTCTCACTTTGAAAACTACTCCTCCCATCCATAGCTAAAATTATGTTTCAAATGATTGATGGTTTTTAAAGTCCATTTTTATGTCAGATCCATCCTCTTATATTCTTATACATTTGCCCTTTGTGTATTGCCTGTACTTTTTACTATTTCTTACTGTATCTACTTGATTTGGTTTTCTTTTTTTTTTTTTTAATTTGATTGTACATTTTCCAGTGTGAACACAGTGTCTGTCAAGTCAGGGCATCGTGGAATGGGGATAGATTTCTGTCTCTATTGAAAATGTACTAGGAATATACATGGTCTTAACCATTAATTAGAAACTGACTTCCTAGGAAAACTGTCTTTCTGTTTCTGTTTGTATGCAGAGTTATAATTGATGGATATCCTGTAACAAGAAAACAAGTAAAACTCTTGGAATCAGCAAAGATAATTCCTGTGAAAATCTTTGAGTTAGAAATGGATGCAAAGGAAGTGTTCAGAAGAGCACTCTTGGATAAGGAAAGCACAAATAGGTAGTGATGCTCCCCAACAGCAGTATTTTTATCCACACAATATTGTCATTTCTTTATTTAGATGCCTCAGTTCTGTATCCAGAGAAGCTGTATCTAAGCTGGTGCATAATTCATGTCTCCAAATCCACATATGAAAAGACACGGGCACCAGTCCCTCTACATTCTAATGCTTTGATTTCCATAGACCAGAAATGGATATATAAGGAATTTGTGTCGTGCTCTGGCCAGATCCCCTGATTCTGTGACTGAGGCCACAGATGTGCAATGCTGTGCACCCACTGCTTAGTTAAACTGGTAATGAAACCATACACCAGAAATGTTACTTCTTCACTCTCCTGCTGAAGTTTATTATTCATCAACTCAATTATTATCATCATAAGGGAAACTGATACCTCATCTAATAAGCTCTCTTTTAAGTCTTAATTGGAGTTCTTTTTAAAAGATGGAAATAATGTATATTTTAATAACATATGCAATTATGAGTTACTCATCTAAACCTTTCAATTCAGCTCAACCCCTTTGTTGCTTTTCTAAAGAGATAAATATTCTGTTTAAAGAGCCGTTGGTTGTTTTTGAGGAAGAGCAGTAAGTAATTTATAAATGGACAGAGAATTAAGAAGAACAGAACATTCACCTTAAAATTAAATTGTGTAAGAACCTGTTTCTGATTAGAAGAAGTGTTTCTAAGAAGTTCCAGAGAGCTTAGAGGTTTATTGCATGTCTCTTTCATTTTGTCTCTTTATCAAGTAATCAGTACAATGCTTATTTTTTTACTGAAAGCCCAAGGACAATTTTAATTGGAAAAAAAAATTAAATTAATTCTGTCTTTTTGAAAGTATTTACTTTAAACTCTTCATTTTAAACACCAAACTAATTATATTTCATAGGCTTAATTACAAATCAAATGTTCAATGTCAGATATTTCTCAAATTACAACTTACAGAGAAATTAATCCTATTAAAACAGAGTATTTTTTGGGGGTATAATTTAAATTATGAATGATAACAGAAAATGCTTCTATGTTCAAGTCAAGATATCTCCTCTGGTCTTGCATAATTTTTTTATAGGTCAGATGGATTGTTTTCATTTATGTATATGTAAATACAGCAGACAGTTTTCAAAATACATCCAAGGATTATGGTTACTTCTTGATTTTAAACAATGGCATAATTCAAAATTAAGCCTGTTTTTAATAAACAATTGACTTCCATTTTAAAAGTCTCATAGCATTTTGTTTACAGTACCATTTAATGTTGTACTGGTAGTGTGTGTCAATTCATATGTGCTGATACATTCCAAAAGCTTCACAAACTTATTGAGCTGTATTTGGGACATAAATAGCAAAATTTTTGTTCTCTGCTTATGACCATAACTGTCTGATCAGAAGTATCCTGCTTTTCATATGCAACTGATAATATTCTTAATAAAAAAACTGTATTTCTCAAATATGTTCTACAGTGTCAAATAAGCAGAACTTTGTAAAAAGCACTTAAAGCAAACTCTAGAATTTACACCTGAAATTCAATGAAATGATCTAATCTGCAGACTTAAATCGGTGTTGTTTTTCATTGTCTTCAGACCTCCCTACCCTGAACATGACAGCTCACAGATTGTAGCTATTAAAAATTCCTGCTATAAACAGCACATTGATGCAATTAGGACTTACTATAAGAAGGAGCATCAGAACTGGTGTGTGATTGATGGCTGTCAGAGCAAGTGGTGGATCTGGAACAAAGTACTGCAGGAAGTTCAAGTGGTTGTTAAAGAAATCCAGATATACTTGGAAAGAATAAGAGAAGGTAAAAAAAAAAAAAAAGTTTTCCAGAATAATATTTGCTTCTTTCAGAAGCTAACTGTAATGAATACATGTCAACTTCAATTTGCTTTCGATGAAGCTACTTTGTAGGCACATACATACTCTCAAATTCTGTGATCTCATCTCGAAGAGAGCAAAGACAAAACCAACTACGAGACAGTCTGAGATCATCTTCCAAAGAGCAGGGTAAGACAGTGCAGCTTAAAGATGTCAGAGGTCTCATGGTCCAAGGAAGATTCCTCAGCATTGGGTGATAAACCACGAAGGGTACCCCAAAGTATACAAGGGGAACTACGACTTGCAGTTTCACTAAAGTGTCAGTGGAGGAGGATGGTAGGAGGTGGAAAATGTTAATTGTAAGTTCAGATTTAAGGTTAAGCATGCCATCTGGTTTAATTACTGTGCTGTGGTAGGAAAACTGTGTCTAAAATGACACAGTTCCCACTTGCAGCTTTGTTTGTCAGCATCAGTCAGGATTAAATATGCCTTTTAAAGATGCCTGTACAGTTTAACTAGAATGTCTCTGAAGGACAAACAGACTTCCTTACCTTCTATCCACCTTTTGGCTTTAACTTTTACAGCTGTGTGGCTGCACCCTTCTTAAAAATGACAGAAGCAAAAAAAAAAAAAAAAAAGACATTTACCTTTATCACATCAAGCTTCAAAAGCACAATTTTTGAACAGTTTGGGGGTTATATGACATTTTATTAAAGATTTTTAATATATTTTATACAGATAGACTGTAGACATGCAAGACATGGATGACTAAAGGGGAGACTTTCATCACACCTTGTACCCTTTCTTCACTAATATAAAGAAATAAAATGATAGCTGAAATGTTCCTTAGCAACACAAAGGAATATAACAATAAATCATAAATAAAACAGTCCCAGGGAAAACAGACTAGTAAGTTAAGCATGCAGAGTATCTTACATCACTAACAACTATTATATTCCTTAAGTGCTAGAAAAATGTTATTAAAATTACTTTGTGAAATAGGTTGCAACTTCATTTTAATATCAACCTATAGAAGCTGATACTTTAATTCCCATTATTTTGTATCATTTTCACAATGAATTATCTTCTAAACTGTAACATTTCAGCATATGAAGGTTTGCTGTTTCTATGTCTTTCATTAATAAAACTTCATCACTAATTGTATTACCAGGAAAAGCAGCCAGCATTGCTGATCTATGTATCAGCCCCGAAGAGCTGCAGCATCGTCTGGGGGAGTTTGGGCAGTACTGTCCCGTCAGCCTTGCAGAAAAGGGTCAACTGGTTGACTGCTCCGTAACCTCGTCGTTGCAGTTTGCTGCGGAATTCCGGGGACACTATTACAAAATGGCTTCCCAGGAAGAACTGGACGTAAGTGTCAAAAAGCAGGTCAGGAGGGGATTACAGGAAAAGGGAACATTGTTGCTTAGCTTCTTTGATTCCACGCAGAAACAAGCAGTATGTAATCTGAGTTAGATGAGCGTTATTAGTATTCAAGCTTTTGTCTGACGTACTTCTCCCACCAAATGTCTAGGCAGACAAAATGCAGCAGAGGGCCCATTCGAACCAAAGCTCCTTTTACAAATTTTCATAGATCAAATATTCATTTTAAAACAACTATTTCCTCCTTTCTCCATCTGTTTTGGGTATAGAGGTAAAGAGTGGCTAATAATAGCAATGGATAGTGATGGATGGTGGGTGGACAGTGATGACTTTAACTGAGAGTGGGTTGGAAAAGTAATTACTTATCCGAGAGCAGCAGCAGTGCCAGCAGACTAAAGGGGGTGTTACAGAAAAAACAAGTATCTAAATTGTGTGAGCCAGTCCTCTGAGGCTGTACCAACAGTCTTACAGTGCTTATTACACTATAAAAACATTTCATTTCTTTTTCTACAGAAATTCTTGAGCAGACCAGAGGTTTACGTGCCACCACTGGCACCTCACCCTCTCCCACCTCCAGATATGCTACCAAAGAAACTGACAGCAGCAGAAGTGAAGGCCTCATTCCCTATCAATGCTGAAATGCAGGGATACTGTCCAGTCACATATCTAGATGGAAAACAGAGGTACATCACTGGAGTTGTCATAATCTGAATTACAGACTTTGTGTCCTGTATTAACACATTAATGAGGAAATACTTTCAAAGTACTTTTTAATAGCGTTCAGGGTTTGGACAGGAAAAGCAACTAAAATGCTCTGTATCATGCCTGTGACTTTGGAAATAAATGTAAAATCACCTTTTGAAACTCATCTGGTTACAAGTTCTACAAGGATCTGTGTTGGCTTACTGACTGCTCAGATAATAGTTTTTGAGTTTTCTCTATCATAAGCCTTCAAAAATTCAAACAAATCTCACAAAACCTTCCTAGATGCAAAACTAGCTATTATAATTTTTAGAAGAGATCCGTAAATCTCCACCATAAAGTCGCACTGATTTCCTCAGTGTGCAGGAATTTCTCATCAAGGTAGAACCATAATAGTCAATTCTATGCTGTCCCTTCTTAATCTTCTGAACAATTACAATTGGCCTGTTAACTAGAGGAAGTCTGAAGAAGCACTATAAAAGCCCCTTAATAAGCAGATTCTGAGGCACAGACTCTCAGATTTGGAGCCTTGTAACTGTCAGTCATGTGGTGGAAACTTGGATGGTCCAATTGCTTCTTTTTTTTGTAGCTCCTATACTTGCTGAATTACCAGAACGCTCACAGTAGTTTATGAATTTACACGGCACAAATGATGATTTACATTTCTTGTGAATTAATAGTCTTTCTTGCCCTGTCTCTTCAGATATGAAGCTTTGGTGCCTGGCAACATCGAGCATGCAGCAAAATATCAAGATAAATTATATATTTTTGAAAGTGAAGAAAAACTTCAGAAGTTTATGAGGTGAATATGCTAACCACATTTTAATCTTTAACCATGTTACGGTTCATATATCTTAAAAGTGTTTACTTTTTACCTGGTTAGGTTACCAGAGAAATACTGGAATCTGAAGCTTCCACGTAAACTCCCTCCAATAAAGGAGCCAATACTACTCACTGCACTTCCTTTGGCTGGATACCTCGAACAGGCCAGTTTTTGCTTTTCTATCATAAAACACAATTTTGCAATGTATAGTATATCCTACCCATCTTATTTAATTTTTAACACAATATGAGTCTTATGTTTATTAATGAGATTATATTAAGTTGTTTGCTTACAATTGAGAGGGATTTTTTAAAAGCCTTAATGGAAAAAATACAAGATCATCAGAAGGGAATAATAAACTGTAATATTATATGATGGGTTTTCTGAATCTTCTGCTTATCATATCTTGTAAGGTTACATTTGGTTTTGATTTTCAACACCAGGATAGACATGAGCCTATCTGAAATAATTTAAGGATAGTCAGTTACATTTTGAGACATGAATATGAAATTAAAAATGATTCAGAATCACTTCCCTCCCTATTTTACACTATTTGTTATCTTCCACAATTCACCAACTTAGATATCAAACTATATCATTAAATTTGCATGACATCAGGATCAGGCTTTGAATATATTTTTGTTCAAGATTTCTGTAATGGTCTCCTAAAACTTGTTTTGTTTCTTTAGGGAGTGGCAACTTCTCTAATAAAAGCTCTGAATGAAGTAGGCTGCTTAAAGCCAAAGTTTCCATTCCTAAGTGTAAAAAAAACAGCGCTGCTGTTTGTCGCCTGCCATTTAAAAGGTAGTGTATAATATGCTATAAAAATAATGAATTGTATAAATGCGGTAATTCATCTGATACAACACTGATAATTAATTTGTGTAGTTTTCCCAACTTGGGAAAAATACTATTACATGCTGAGTACACTGCCAAGTTTCTCAGAAATGTGTAAGGACCAGGGAGGAAAACAAGGTTACTAGGATAGGTAGATATGTAAGTGATCTCTCACAAATCATGAATTCTTAATATTTTATCACCATCAACCTGATGGCCTTGAAAACATTTCTAACATGCATTGTTGGGGTTTTTAAACAGAAAGTAGAATGTTATCATCTAGGTGGTACTACATTTTTAAAAAGTCACAGACAACCTGAATTGGCTTTAAAATTGACTAAAATTACTGTAATTAAAAGGCTGCTGGAACACTATCTGAGGAGTGGTTTAGGTGCCTGAATGTTTGCCTTTTTTCAGCTGGATCAGGTGATCAGATAAAACTTATTAACAAACAGTGCCTCGAAGATAACCCAAAGGCAACTTGTTGATCATACATATTTACAATTTACACATTTACAAATATGTAAATGAGAGGTCTGATATTATTGAAAAACAGCTTAAATGCACATAGAACACCTGTCATTTTCAAAAACAAAGTCTTTCTTTTGTATGGGCTCAGTGCTGATATACTAAGTTACACAGTATGAAGGAATGGATATTCATGTAGATTTATCCTGTGTTTCCTCATACAGTTTCCAGAGCCCTTCAGAATTTTCTTGGACTATCATGATTTTTGCTGGCATAGCTTTGTTAAAGAAGACCCCTGAACAGGGCAGGCACACCATTAGCCCCAGTATCAATGTACAGTTCTTAAGCCAGCAAAACTGTTTGCATTCATCCACAAAGGCTGTTTTCATTCGTTAGCACAGCTTTGCTAACATAACGATGCCCATGCTAGAAATGCTTTACTCATATACTGCAACATCAAATTGTTATTAGCACTGGATGATGAACTGGAAATGTTGTGCAAGTGCACAAATCTCTTCCCTTCATGTGGTGGCAAACAGTTTGACCATAGGAATCCAGGAAAACAAGTTATCTTCTTCTAGCACTGGGTAGAACTGCTTCCAACTTTAAGATATGGCATTCCAGGGCACTGAAAAATCTCCTTTGCAAATATAGCAATATTTATTATTGTGTGTCTCTTCAGAGTAGCCATGCCATCCTCCATCAAAGCGCTTTGTCTTGTGGTCCCTTGGAAACTTTTTACATCCTATTTCTGTTGGAAGTAAGACTTTCTCATCTTCAACTTAGATCACTCTCTTATTTCACCTTTAAATAAGAGAGAAGAAATAGTGGTCTAGTTGCCGTTAAAGCTTTTCTAACAACAATACTGGATTGCTTTCAGTATCTGAGAAGAGAAGGTACAGGTGATCAATCATAAAGGCAGAGAGATTTACTCCTGGAAGAAAAAAGTAGGAAACTATACATCACTAGAGTGATTTAGTGCCCTTCAAGCTTGACTGCTGTAAGAACTCTACATGCAGCTGTGCTTGAAAAATCACTCAGAAGCTGTTAAATGCAGTTGTCTACAATGTAAACATAGCAGACTGAAGGGTCTCATAGCGTAGTTCTTCATGGTAACCTGTTTTTGTAATGAGATATAAAGTATCACCCAGAGGAAAAAAAATGGGCATGACTTGGCTGTCTTAAATCACTCCTTCCCCTTTGCCTCTGGGTAATTGAAATAATAAAGAATTCTCAAGGACTGGCACTCAATACTAATGTACGCCAAAATACTTCTCTTAGGCCAGAGAGGTAAGAGAGAAAAGAAACAATGCCATGTTCATTGTCAAGTTCTTGCCCTTGACATTTCCTTCCTCCTCTGAACTGTCAGTCAGCCCTTCAGCTTTTATGGGCAAAGCATTTAGGTCATAGCACAGTTGTGCCAAGGAGGCAGCCGCTCCTGGCCTGTCTCTGCACAGCACCATTTCAGGGTATGTGCCACTTTCTACCCAAATTTGTCTTTGCCTGGAGAATCACCAGCCCCTCGTGGCACAAGAAATGGGAAGTTGATGGCAGCTCAGCACGTGTTTGTTGTTTACAAAACCCTGGACATAGAATTCTAAGTATTGTTGCCCTTGTTGAACTTACACTCTTGGAATCCCAGATTTGATTTTTATGTTGCTTTGGCAACATCGGGCAGAGCAGGTTTATCAGTACCAAGGGTAAAAACATCCGGTGCAGTTTAAACCGCCTGTGATGTAACCGCAGCCGGCCGGAGGGGACACTAACGCTCTGCTTCGCTTCTTGCAGCGCACAACCCCAGGAGCTCGCAGCCGGTGCGGCAGATGTACCAGAGGAAGCTAGCGCGGTTCGTGGAGCACTGCCACCTCATCCCCTACCTAGGGGCGGCCATGGCGGGCCCCTACCGGGACCCGCGGCGCAGGCCCCTGGGCTTCGACGACAAGCTCCAGGTTTTCCTCTCCCTGGCAAGCGCCGGTCCCAGCTTTGAGTAGCGGGGGCCGCGCGTTTTCCTCCCCGCGCGCACACGTGTTTCCCTTCGTGAACGCGAGGAGCGCCGGCGCCAGACGCATGCACGGCTAGAACGCGGCCGCTGAGCAATGTCACGCTTTCCAGTTTCTGAACCACCAGCTCTTAAGATTAAAATCTCTTGTCTGGAGCGGCGCCTCCCGCGACGCTCACGGCAGCTGCCCGGGAACGCGCGGCGGGCGCACGGGGGCGGGGCCCGTCAGCACCAGCACCGCCGCCTCGTGCGCGGCGCTGTACGTCACAACGCAAACGCGCCGCTGCCGCCCGGGCCGGAAGTGCGGCGGCGGTTGCGCAGAGGGGGGTGGGGGGGGGGGCTGGCGGCGGAGCGGTGAGTGCCGGGTGTCGCCGGGAGACGCGTGTCGTCCTACCCGTCCCGTTCCCCCCGCCGGCACCCAGCCGCCGCCGGGACCCCGGGGAGGGCGGCAGCCGGGCTGGGGCAAGGCGAGCCAGCACCCGTCCCGGCCCCGCGGAGTTAGGCCGCGGGCGCAGCTCCGTTCTCCGGCACCGCCTCGTCCCGCTGAGGGGGCGAGCGGCCTTCCCCGTGGGGGCGGCCACACCCTGCGGGAGCGAGTTACGGAACTCGGGCCTTGAGTGGGGCTCTGGGGGCGGGTGAGGCGGCGCCCGTCTCCTCTCGGCTCTGCTGGCTTTTCCCTCCGCGGCGCGGCTCTCCGCGGGCCGCCTCCTGCCCGCTCGCCGTTCCCGCCGTAGACGCTGGTAACGAGCGGAGCTGGGCCTGCCGGGGCGCGTGTCGGGGAGCAGTCCGGGGCCGTGCGCTGGTACTCGGGGTCAGCTCCCCAGGGTGCGCGTGTTGCTCAGGAGCCTTTCCACAGTTCAGCAGCAGATGGGCTGGAGTGTGCCTGACCACGCTGCTGGCAACATGGGTGCCTTCCCCCTTACTCTAGAGCTGTTAGGGGATTTTTAAGTAGGAGCGTCGTTTTGGATTTTGTAGTCAAAATACTAATGATGTCACCTCGTGATTGAATACCGAAGTCCTTTATGTGATCAAAACCCACGAAGCACCTACTACCCTGAGACACGTTTGGATGTTAGGGAATGCCTCCAGGCAGAGGCTGGCAGCAGCTCTTCGGGAGTTCTTGTAATCCACTGTAAGGCAGAGCTGGGTCAGACCTTCAGACCCTGTGCATCAGGGTGCTCCAGCAACATCAGGCTTGTGTCCTCTGGAAATTACAGCTTCCAGATAAAACAATTTAGCTCCAGCATAATTGGTATGGTAACTGAGTGGGGCTAAAAAAATCACACATTGGCCACCTCGGTAGCATTTAGGTATCATCTGTATGTAGCGTATGTTGTTTCTTAACAGCATTTGTTCATGTGACTGGAACATTAAATACAAATATGAATATGTATTTGTATCTAATATGATAGTTTTATAAAATAGAAAGGTAGATCGTCAATATCTGTCACCTTTGTCTCCGGTTGGACATTAGGAAAATATTCTATACTGAAAGGGTTATCAAAGACTGGAACAGGCTGCCCAGGGAAGTGGTTGAATTGCCATCCCTGGATGTATTTAAAAGCCATCTAGATATGGTGCTTAGGGATATGGTGTAGCAGTGGCACCAGTAGAGTTAGATAATGGTTGGTCTTCATGATCTGAAAGGTCTTTTCCAACCATAGTGATTCTGTGATTCGTCTGATCCTCTTGAGATGGACATTTTTGACACATCACTTCCATAGTATTATTTGGTGGAATCTTCTGAAATTGATGGATTCTTTTTTTTTTGGGGCTATTTTTAATGTTTGTGTATTCACAATTGAAGAAGCTTAGCAGAAAGGGCTGGCCAAATTGATGGTTAATAGTTAGCATAGTCAACTCTATTTTAGATAGCGTTCATAAAAAGAAGTTCTGGTTTTCTGCTTTTATTGCCTACATCCATAGACTGAGGCTTAGCAGGTAAGAGTTCTGAAAGAGAAATTTTCAGAGGTAAAAGAGGGTATAGAATCCTGCCACACTGCTGCCAGTGAAGTTTTGTTGTTGATTACAGGATTTTATATCCTTGTCTCTGAAAAATCTGAAATGTGGCATCTGCAGTGATGAAGCTGCAGTTGACTCCCCCCCCCGCCCATTACTTGTTTCCACATAGGAGCTGTGAACAAAGAGGTCTTTTTGTCCAGTTGTTTCAGTTGTGAAAGGAGTTTTCAGAAGGGGTAGTGATTTTTTTTTTTTAGATACTATACAGTTCCCAGTATGTCAGAGATAAACAAGTGAAATAATAGTCAATAATTCTGATCCAAGAAGAAACTATCTGTAGCTGTTTCTTAGGATTTAAAACCACTTTTTGAAGAGAATCTGTGTCAGCTTTAGTGTTGATTTTTTTTAAAGAAAGTTCAGGGGCTTCAGAATTGCTTCAGAAACTGTTGGACCCTGTTGACTGGTAAAGTAAATTATATTTGGTGTCTTCTAATGCAGACTTCATTAAGTAGCTTTGTTAAAGCTGTTCTTTTCTTGTAGGTACCTCCTTTCATATTTGTAAGAAAAATGGCAGAAACGACTCCTGATGCTTCCGAGAAACTGGTCGTCATCCACTCCAAAGCTCACAAAGATACCATTCTAGCTAATTTTGAAGAGCAGAGGAAAAAGGATTTTCTTTGTGACATTACTCTAATAGTGGAGAATGTGCAATTCAGAGCCCATAAAGCTTTGCTTGCTGCCAGCAGTGAATATTTCTCAATGATGTTTGTAGATGAGGGTGAAATAGGGCAGTCAATTTACATGTTGGAGGGGATGGTTGCAGACACCTTTGGAGCACTGCTAGAATTTATCTACACCGGTTGCCTCCGTGCCAGTGAAAAAAGCACGGAACAAATTCTGGCTACTGCACAGCTGCTGAAAGTGAGTGACTTGGTATGGGCCTGTACAGACTACCAGGCCAGCTGTAGCCCAACTAACGCGTTACCAGCTCCTGCTAACAGTGGAGCCTCTGTAGCCGTTGCTGCAAGTGACAAGAAAAATGAAGATCCACCAAAGCGAAAACGAGGGCGACCGAGGAAAGTCAAGAATGCCCAAGAAGAAAAACCAGGAGCAAATTCTGCCGATGATGTGCAGCTGAGAGAGAACAACTCCGTGCAAAATAAGCAAAACTTCATGAAGAAAGATACTGCAGCAGAAGAAGCAATTGCCAGTGAACAGTCTCCAGCAAGGAAAGATGCAGACAGAAGTGAACCTGCTTGTGGCTCAGAAGCCACTATTAATCTGTCAGCTGAGAAAGATGAGAATTACGATCCCAAGTCTGAAGGAATACAGAGCACTCGGAGCCGTTACAGCAAACGTAGAATAAGGAGATCAATCAAACTAAAAGATTATAAACTCGGTGATGAGGATGAAAAAGGACTGGCAAAGAGAACTGATGGCAAAAGAAAACGTGCGGGTTCTGAAGCTCGCTGTAAAGACTGTGGCAAAGTATTTAAATATAATCATTTCCTAGCTATTCATCAGCGGAGTCATACAGGTAAATATTAAGAGACTGATGCTTTTGGGTTAGGATTTAGTGACTTGTTAAATGCAAGCTAGGTGTTGAAATGCAGGCTGTTGCCTACAGCAAGAGCTGTCCTAAATAGCTTGCTGATCCAAATTACGCTGCATCTCCCATGTTTGCTGTTGTGTTCTTCTCAGTAAATCTCTTAGCCTTTATGTCTTACCTTGATTGCAGTTTAGTTAATTATTTCTCTGTTTAAAAATTTAATTATGTGGCAATCCTTAAAAAATTATTTTATTGCTATGCAAAGCTTGTCTCTTGATTCTGCTTAGCACTACTTAAAAGTCATTTTCAGTAGCTACTACACTGCAATTCATCTCACTATTAGCTTAGAATACCCAGTGAGAAATGGTGCATCTGTACTTAAATGTAATCCTTTGCTTTTAGGGGAGCGCCCTTTCAAGTGCAGCGAGTGTGGCAAAGGCTTTTCCCAGAAGCATTCTCTTCAAGTCCATGAGCGGATGCACACAGGAGAGCGGCCGTACACGTGCACCGTCTGCAGTAAGGCTCTGACGACAAAGCATTCTCTCCTGGAGCATATGAGCCTACATACAGGTAAATATTTCAAGGCAAATGTAACCTTTTTTCCCCACGAATTTGCCTTTCTACAGAAAGATATTTCTGCTCTCTCTCACGTGTGCTGGTTGGTTTATTTATTTATTTCCTTGTGCTTCCTGTGGATGTGACTTACATTTTGACAAGTGATTTTTATATATATGTTTGTTTTTTTTTTTTTTAACAGGGCAAAAGGCTTTTACATGTGATCAGTGTGGGAAATACTTCAGCCAAAAGAGACAGCTCAAGAGCCACTATCGGGTACACACAGGTATAACAAGTTTGGGTTGAAGAGCTGGCTGACAGCCTGTGCTGATTTGTCCTCCTAAAGATTGACTAAGGCTGCAGATTCTTCTGCAGTGATGTATTTAGTCTCTGCTACCCTGATGTGTGGTATCTTAATATAACAATGAGTAGGATGAAAAAGACAAAATAATGTGTAATAAATGGAATGTGTAGAAAAATAGTTCATCAGGAAGGACTCTTATAATGATTAAAACTCAGTTACATGGTGTTTGACTTACAACTTGATTATGTTAGCCCTGATGTCTGTGTTACGCAGAAGCTAGGAATTGTATCAACAATCCTGTCTGCTGCCTGTTGTGCAAATTGCCGTGTAATTTTACAGTACTTTGGACTAGTGATGGCAAGCAAGCTTTAAGAAATGTCCTTGTGACTTCTGGAGCAGGATGGAGATTCAGCTACACACATCAGAAGTGGTGAAAAAAAATCAGAGAAAGTGTGTTTGGAGGGGAGCAGATGTCAGTGCCCCCTTTCCCGTGGTAATATTAAGTAGAAGTGTGACAGTTAAGGTGGGGAGGAGGCAGTGAATCACCTTTTGTTTTCTCTCTATATTACATCGAAGTGGTTATTTTACAGGAAAGTGCTTTAAGAAAGATCACTGAAGAGATAGAGGGGATCACTTATGCACTGACACTTTTTTTATTATTGCGACAAGGCCACTCGCTGCCGGAATGTAACCTGTGTCGTCGCAAATTCATGGATGCAGCTCAGTTAAAGAAACATCTAAGAACACATACAGGTAATATTCTCCATCGTGTTTCGTGTTGTTGATTTGGTTTTTTTTCTTGAAGTAACACAGGCAAACCCATGTTGGGCAAATGGCGCTTGTCTCTGTGGGATAAACTTCTGCTCTACTTAAACATAATAACACCTAATGAAGAGATTTGACATCCAGAAGGCAGGTGCACAAAAAAATCTTGTATTACAACAGTGCAGAAGCAGTGCCTACTTTTATTTTTCCCATTCTTATAAAGCTCCTGTAGAAAATGCCAGTTAGCTCTCCTGTGGTGGAATCCTGGACTGGGAATTCAGTTTATCATGAGAGCCGCATCCGGCACGTGTGGGACTTGAAAGTGAGCAAATTAGTAACAGAAGGTGTGTGTCCTGAACGAGTTGGGCACCCCTGTCTTTGAGCTTATGAAAATGCTGCTGGCCAGAAAAAAAAATTATTTCCATTTACCTTTTTATTGCACTGTAATAAAGCAGATGGTGGCAGGAGGTGGGCTGGGAGGGATGATTTAATGCAAGTGCATCAGATGGTGTTTTATGAGATTTAGAGGGCAAGGTGATACTTGAATGGCTGAATAACAAAGATAAAAATGTTAATCTACCCTCTTGTAATAACAAGCCATAAACTTCTTCAAGTAGTTTTCTTCGATGGGTAAGATTGTAAGATGATGTGTGAATATTGTTTTCTTTTAAAATAGCTATGAACAGTAGCAATTGTTTCTTCCCAAACCCAAATTATTCTTAAGTATGTTGCCTGTGGTTGTAATAAAGCACACACAAAATTGAGTTATAGATCTCATTCTTTCTCTTCTCTTTCTCAGTGAAAATAACACAGCTTTAAATTCCCTGGGTAATGATGAGGTCAGAACTTGGGCTTTTGGGATTTTTTAGTGTATCCAGAATAGTGTTAACTTATGATACTTAAAAATACTTCATTTTCTTGAGGAGAACAGTGTTTGTTGACACACACACACACACAAGACTTTTGTATCTGAAGCTGTTACAGCTGTATAAATGTAGTGGGAAATCAGTTTGTTGGTGGCCCATGAGAAGAGGAAGTATACTAGCAAGGTAAGTTGTAAAAATAGATGAACTAAGATGCGTTCTAGCAGAGATTGGCTTGCAATGTATTTTGCTTCCAGAAAAGACAGGCCAGATACCAGTATCACAATGCAGAAATAACAATTGATCTGTCCCATCTCAAAAGCAAGAATTAAAATGCTAAGGAATTTCAGGGACACGTGTTAACTTTGGTATGACTGTTCTGCTTTGGCAGTGGTTTTGTAACAATATGTCATAAGAATACATTCTATTTAGGAAGTTAGAACTGTTTTCAGTAGGAGCCTGGGACTAGATGATTAGAAGTCCCTTTTGACAAGTGCTGCTTGTTCTCTCATCCTTTACCCCTGCCCTCTAAAGCCATATGAAAGCTGATAAGCTTTGCAGTTGTTTGCTGAATATGCAGCTTCCTTAGAAACAGGCTGCTGCCCCATCCCTGGTTTCGGTGTGCTTTGATGGTGTGAGTTAACACAGCAGTCATCCAGATTCTCATGTCTAGTGTCTTAAAGAAGCTCAGTGCAACATGGGTATGTTATAGTGTGAATTAGGATTTGCTTTGTTTGAGTAGTATCTGATTCATATGAATCTTTTTGTTACTTAATTTGGCTCCTCTGCTTCTACTCAGAGAAATTCCAAATGCAGTTAAAAAAAAAAAAAAACAAAAAAAAAACCCCACAGTGTATTCAACCCACCATATTTCAATTTTTCTCCAACTCGTATTCCCAGGATATTGTAGGCCTAGGATGATGGAGCCTCATAGGAAGCCAGCCAGATTATGAAGATAATGAATTAACTTTCCAGGTTTGGAAACACGGGCTTGCTCATTTGAATGGTGCTGCACGTGAGCTTGGTGTTAATGCCTACTAGTTCAGGGCTAGCCTTTTTTAAATTTGCCTGTTCGATGTGGAACACCCACATCTGTATTTCAGTAGTATAAGTTGGGATTTTTTTGTGCTCTGTGGCTTTGGATCACCTACTTCTTTATCTTCAAAGCAGAGAAACACCAGATATCTAAGTTTAAAATACTATACCCTCATTGGACTACTGAGTTCATTCAGTTTCACATACCCATCCTGACCCATGGCAGAAGCATGAGGATTCCACAAGACACACTTGATCATGTGTATGGTAAAATATAAAATGTTTTTTGATATGTAGATGGAAAGTGCTATATAAAATGTGATGTCAAATTTCTTTTTGATAGGTGAGAAGCCCTTCACTTGTGAAATTTGTGGCAAATCATTTACAGCTAAAAGTTCTCTTCAGACTCACATTAGAATTCACAGGTAGAGTATGTCTGATTTTCATTACATTCTTTATGAATTTAACTTCTAATCTGATACCGTTGTCCAGCTATAGAATGGTCGGAGCTTGTTATGGCTTTGGATGGGTGGTTAAACACTAATATATTTGCTTAATCTATTTCAAGAAAAAATTAGTAGTGGAAAGTACTGCACTGTTAAATACTAGTGTGCCTGAACATTGTAAGATGATTCTTTGGTGTATTGTGTCTGTTTAATGACGATGCACTTGCCACTGTATTACTTACGTGAAAATGCTACTGTGAATTTTGGTTTGACAGCAGAACAGTAGCTATGATGTAACAAGATTATTGGAGCGTTGCCCTGTTTCCGTGTAGTCTGTCATGTCACTTTAATAGCATGAGTTATCTTTTACTCGTGTCAGTGTGACATACTGCACAAAGGCATGTCAGAGTTTAAATCATTGGAGAACTGTTGTGGTCTTTATGTAAAAGAAAACGCTTCCAGTGAAACTTCTTGTCGTGGAGTCAGGCAGCAAGTTAGGACTTGGACACTTCCTTTTGTTTTAAAGATCACACTGTCAATAGATGTTCTTACAATGGTCAGTGCTTAAGTTGTGCAAAGTTGTTGCATTCTTGTCATACTCTGGCAGCACAGAGTTTGTACCTCTGGTGTTACAACAGGAGAGCAGTGACATTATCTCCGTAGCTCTTAAGTAGATACTCATGAAAGTGTCGTACAGTTTGTGAAGTCAAAGGGAAGTAATTAGGAAGACAAACAGAGAACGTTTTTAATATCACTATTCTTGAGTGCTTACAATTTATCAAAACAAAAGAGTTTGGTTTTTTATTCCATAGTAAGTTGCAGAAAGCAGTACTGACAAAGTGAGTAATTTAATGAGATCAAATACATTCTTTTGCAGAGGAGAAAAGCCATATTCCTGTGGTATATGCGGAAAATCCTTCTCTGATTCCAGTGCTAAGAGAAGACACTGTATCTTACACACTGGCAAAAAGCCTTTCTCCTGCCCAGAATGTAGTTTGCAGTTTGCTCGTCTGGACAACCTGAAGTCTCACTTGAAAATTCATAGCAAGGAGAAGCAGTTTCAGGAAGCCAGCACTGCCCCGAGTACCAACACTAGTTCAGAAGTGAGAAACGTTCTTCAGCTGCAGCAGTATCAACTTGCCACCTCTGGAGGGCAGGAAATTCAACTACTGGTTACAGATACAGTGCACAATATAAACTTCATGCCTAGTCATAATCAAGGCATTAGTATTGTTGCTGCAGAAAATGCCCCAAATATGACAACGGAGCAGGCTGCTAACCTCACGCTGCTTGCTCAGCCACCACAGCAGCTGCAAAACTTGTTGCTTTCAGCTCAGCAGGAGCAAACGGAACAAATCCAAAGTATCAGTATGATTGCAAACCAAATAGAGAGTGCCCAGCCTGAACAAATGCATGTCATCACTCTTTCTAAGGAAGCACTAGAACATCTCCATGCTCAAGGACAAAATGAAGAAATCCACTTAGCAGGATCTTCCCATCCGGCTCAGCATGTGCAGCTGACTCAGGAATCAAGTCAACAGTCTCACTCTAGCCAAGATGCAGTTCCTTCCCATCGAATCAGTGAAGAACAGCATCAAAGTGTACATGTTTCTGAATCCCATCAGCAGTCTCTGTCAGTAAATGAGTCATCTCATGAGCATCCTATTCGAGGACAGGCTTTCTGAAATGCCAATTTGTCATCAAATTGGGCTATAGCATGCTTTTCATCCAAGCAGTGATTATAGGCATCACACTTTCTTTGCTGCAGCGTAATCTATCTGAAGATGCATTTCTTGGTGATTTCAACGTGTGACTTTCAGTTTTCTTCACCTTATTTATTTTAGACTTTTTAATTTTTTCCAGGTTAGTATTTCTCTACCACTCAGCCCATACCTCACAGGCAATTAATGTGGGGGTTTGTCTCTCATACGCATCCATGCATACTGAGGAGATATTTGGCCTTTTATTTGCATTTCCATGTGACTCTTCAAAGAAGTGTACCGTGCTGGTAAAAGAACAGTGTTCAGGATGTCTGATCAGAAAGTACAAGTTCTCTGATGAAGTCAACATTACCTGAATTACTGCCAAGCTTAAGATAACCAGTACTTCTTGCAAAGCTAACACCCTATGTCTTATATTTAATGAGCTTTCTTTCTGCAGATTAATGTGTAATTTTATATGTGACCATTCCCTGAAGTGCATTTTGATTTATTGACTGCCAAATGTGTATGGTTTGGGTTGAAACTGTCTCAGCCTTTGGCCCTGGATCCCCCCTTCTGTTTAATGTATGCTGTACAAATTTCGCTCCTCAGAAATGCTTAAGCCATTGCACGGGAATGGTGGCAGTGAGATGTGGTGGTTACACTGGACGACTGAAAAGCCCAGGTTCTGCTCTATTAGTTCTGGCACTCTCTCTGTGTGACTGTGAGTGAGGTGGTTGACCTCTGTGCCTTATTTAGTCATCTAAGCAAGCGGGGATAGTGTTCGTTCACACGCTTTGCCAAGCACTTTGAAGAGCTCTTGATGCTGAAGGCACTGTATTGAAGTGCAAAATTCTCTTCCTAACAGAATTCAGTCTAAGCCAGTGTATATTTAAAGCATTATTTTTTTGTACTTTTGAGAGCAGAATGTAATGTTACTTCTAATATATGTTAAAGCTGGTAATTGTTTTCATGGGGACTTAAACAATGAAGAAAATAATTTCGGAGCATAACAAGCTATATAAGTGGGGCATATCACATAAAAAGTTATACAGCCGTTGTCATGGGCTAGATTAGATGTGTACAGATTGTTTCCAGTGACTGACTGCTAACAAAAAATAATCTGACATCTTAATAAAATGCCATGCCAGAATTATATACTTCTCATTTTCAGATTTGGCTGCTGGTAACATCTCATGGAGTGTACTAATGTGTTAAAAGCCAGATAAAACGCCGCTGGTACTTAAAGCCACGTTGCTCGATCATCACTTCAGTTTTAAAATGTCATACTTGTGATTTACATTGATATTTTATGTTTTAACAAATGAAAAATGTGAAAATTAAGGTGAATTTAATAGCAAAACAGAAGATTCTTTGTACGTGCTTGGCTTGTGTGACTGCCTGGAGAGAGTCACTGGCATAAAACCCCACTTCATAGCCTGCTAGAATAAATTAGGGTGGAGTGAACTTCCCGAGGCCATCTTGTTCGTCACCTTCCTCAAAGCAGATGCAGCAGCAAGGTCCTCCCAAAGCTGCCTGCTCTTAAGGCCTGAAGAAACCCAGCACTCTCTTTTTCCATCATGTGCTCTAGCTCTTTAATCAGCTTGGTGGACTTCTGCTGCCCACAGTCTAGTACATCAATACCTGTCTTATCTGGGGGAGCCCAAATTCTGGATGACCTTCCTCGTTCAAGTTCAGACTACTCAGCTGGCTCCTGACTATGTGCTGTGGGAGCTGGGGTAACTATCACCATTTTTTCAAAGTACTAGATCAGTTGTTATATAAATGGATCGTAAAAAGGGTAGACAGTGGGAGTAAATCAAGGCATAATAAAAACCAACCCCAAGCCATCCCACAGCAAAACTGTTTCACCTTTTCTGCTCTCTCAGAAGGGAGAAAAAAAAAAGTCTGTATACTTTCTGCCACCAAAGAGAATCAGTGTATTCTGCAGCTGTACTTGAGAATCTGTGAGTCTTGATTCTGTAAGAACAGATGAAAATATACAGTATAGCTTGTTAGAAAGCTATGAAAATCTTACTGATTAATTGTATAAATTTAAGCTTGCAATAAATACTCTGGCAGTTTCATCCTTACAACTTTTTATCTAAAATACTGTAATGTAATGTACAGTCATAATGCTGTCTGGTCATAAGTTCCCAGGAGCTTGCACTGAGTTCCTTTTCTGCCCTCTCTTTCTGTCTCCTGAAATGCCTACAACGCTGGTTACAAGCTAAGACTACCAGTAGAATAGCTGCTAAATACTTTTCTCTCCTCTTGAAGTTTGATTTGTTCATTATGAGCTTATCCTTGGAGGATTAAGTGCAATGCTACAGTTAATGCATGAGCCACTACCACACAGTGATTGCTTGATGCTTTCCCTGTAACAACAACAGAAAAGTTTTGGCTATTAAATTTTCTCCTGCTGTTCTACAACTTACCAGTGAAGAAACGAACTTCTATGAATAGCACAAGCGCTGACTAATCTTGCACCTTGCATTGCTTAAGCTGTCAGCACGTTGTAGCTTGCACACGAGAACAGTTAAACTTGTAACAGCCTTGATGATCTTAAAGGTCTTTTCCAACCATAGTGATTCTGAGAAGCTTGTGTGGTTTGTCATACCACAAATGTTGCCTTTTTGACACCATTTGCTTCCTTTAGCAAATGTGTTTTTATTAAAGGTGAAAATAAATCCCTCTTCTGTGTGTCCATTTTTGAGGCTGCAGCTGAAGCTGTGTTGCTTTGAATGTGAAAGGAAACTCCTTCAGCTTTGCTTTTTTAGTCCAACTGCCACTAAGAATTATTTAACAAAAAAATTGCATCCCTTTAAAACGACATTTCAAAGCAGCTCTCTAAATATCTTTACTCCTTGTCGGGTAAACACCTGAACTTCTCATTTTCTCACATAGACTAATATTCCTAGCAAATCATAGAATGGTGGAGGTTGGAAGAGACCTCTGGAGATCATTGAGTCCTATTCCCTTGCCAGAGCAGGATCACCCAGGGCAGGCTGCACAGGAACATATCCAGGCAGGATTGAAAGTCTCCGTAGAAGGAGACTCCACAACCTCCCCAGGCGTCCCATTCCAGTGCTCTGTTACCCTCACAGGAAAGAAGTTTCTTCTCATACTGATGTGGAACTTCCTGTGTTACCTCTCATCCTATCACAGGGCACCACTGAAAAGAGACTGGCCCCATCTACTTGACACCCACCCTTCAGACATTTGTAGACATTACTAAGATGACCTCTTGGTCTTCTCCAGGCTAAATGGCCCCAGGTTTCTCAGCCTTTCCTCCTAAGAGAGATGTTCCAGTCCCTTAATCATCCTCGTAGCTCTTGATTGGACCGCCTCTAGTATTTCCCTGTCCCTCTCAGACTGAGGAGACCAGAGCTGAACACAGTACTCCAGATGTGGTTTCACTAGGGCAGAGTACTGGGGGAGGAGAACCTCCCTCAACCTGCTGGCCACAGTCGTCTTTATGCGCCCCAGGATACCATTGGCCTTCCTGGCCACAAGAACACATTGCTGTCCCATGGATAACGCTGTCCACCAGGGCTCTGAGGTCCTTCTCTGTGGACCTGCTTTCCAGCAGGGCAACCCCTACCCTGTACTGGTGCAGGGGGTTATTCCTTCCCAGGTGTAGAACTCCACACTAACCCTTGCTGAACTTCATTAGGTTTCCCTTTGCCCAGCTCTTCAGTCTTTCCAGATCTCACTGGATGGCAGCACAGACTTCCAGTGGATCAGCCACTCCGCCCAGTTTACTATTGTCATCAAACTTGCTGAGGGTACACTCTGTCCCTTCATCCAGGTCATTGATGAAGATGTTGAATAAGACTGGACCCAGAACTGACCCCTGAGGAACACTGCTAGTTAACAGTGTGTCAACTGGACTTTTAGGACCCTCTGAGCTCTATTGGTCAGAAAGTACTCAACCCATCTCACCTTTCCCTCTTCCAACCCACACTCCCTGAGCTTATTCACAAGAATATTATGGGAGACAGCGTCAAAAGCCTTGCTAAAGTCAAGGTAGACAACATCCACTGCTCTCTCTGCATCTACCCATTCAGGCACACCATCACAGAAGGCTATTAGATCAGTCAGACATGTCCTGCCTGCTCTACTTGATTTTTCCCTCAGAGGAATGCACCTATCTTGAGCTGGGAGGAAGTGATGTTTGAATATCAATCTTGGGCTCCCCTTACCTTCTAGAGTCTTAGCCCAAGGGATTCCTCCAAGTAGGTCTTTGAAGAGGACAAAGTTAGCCTTCCTGAAGTCCAGGGCTGCAATCCTATTTATTTCCCTGCTTCTTCCTCGTATGATTCTAAACCCTACCATGTCATGATCACTCCCACCAAGGCTGCCCCCAACCTTCACATTCCCGACCAGATGTTCTTTGTTTGTTAACACAAGGCCCCCAGCAGCACACCTCTCCTCACTGGGTCTTTCACCACCTGTTTCAGGAAGTTATCATCAATGCAGTGCAAGAGCCTTCTGGACTGAGTATGCCTCGCTGTGTGGCCTTTCCAACAAATACCAGGGTGATTGAAGTCACCCATGAGCACCAGGGCGTGTGATCTTGAGGCTACTTCCATCCATCTGTAGGCCTCATCAACATCCTCTTCCTGGTTTGGTGGTCTGTAGTAGACACCCACAACAGTTTCCTCTATATTTGCATCCCCCTTAATTCATAGAATCATACAATAGTTTCAGCTTGAAGAGACATTCAAGATCATCAAGTCCAACCTTACTCCTTACCAATTCTTACTCAAAGCTTTCAACACATTCTTCATACACACACACACACACACGCCCCGGTAGAGCTCAATGCATTCCAGTTGCTCTCAAACATAAAGAGCAACTCCACCATCATGCCTTGTTGGTCTGTCTTTCCTAACAAGTAAACAGCTGTCCATGACAACATTCCAGTGATGCAAGCTATCCATCTCACTGCTTATAGACATAAAGGCAGGATGGAAAGACACCTACCAAAACCATCCGGTTTTGTGAGCAATTAGCACTTCTGTGTGTTTCTTATATTCCACTTGTAAGTTACCCTGTGTAGTTGAACTCTAAAAGGATTTTACTATTCTGGTTTCAAATGAGAGTCTGAAATGTTGGCTTTTTCTGAAGATTTTGGCCGAGTCTCCAGGTGGAAGTTGAAACAAATCCCCGAGAGGCAGAGCAAACACTGTTTAGCAGGTATTTGACTACTGCGTGTACACTTAATCTGCTTGCCACTTAGATTCCTGGTTTAGCTGTAAGTAGCATTTCTTCACCTTGTCACTCCAAAGTTCAAGAGAATCCACTCACTCTGTATGGAAGCTGAGACACTGGCAGTGTGGATCAGACCAGCGGGCCTTCCAGTCCAACATCTCATTTTTGATAGATGAATATGAGAATATTTATTTCATCTGAGCTGTGAGGGCAAGTTATCCTGCCAATATCAAAACCTTCATCCCAGCCTGGGTAACTTTGCAAGAGGTTTTTCTAATACTTGTTTTATGCCCTCTTCTCTGCTCAGAGGGACTGAAAAAGCACTGATAGGGTTTTTTTTCAGCAGTTACCTCCTAGTATCCAAGTGGAAGAGGAGATGGCAGCCTCACCATGACCTCTTTCAAACTGAGTGCCTATTCACAGGTTGAGTGAGGGGTGTCGAGGCTGTCATCAATCTTGCCAGTCATGCAGTAAAGGGTTTTGCTTGCTTTATTTGTAAAGCCCTCATTTTACTATGTATCTGGTCAGTTATCATGACCAAATTTGTGGTCAGTGTTTGCAAAGACCTATTCTGGTGTGCTGGGATTTTTTTCTTTTCAGTCTTTTCCCACCTCACCTTAAAAAAAAAAGCTAGCATGGGATTTGTCCCTAACCATTGACCCAATGCCCATGTGAGTATAGCAGCCTGGTACCTTTGCTGTCTCCCCATGGCTTCCACCTCTGCAACAGATTGTCTCACTGACTGGGTAAGTGTCCCCATCCAGGAGAAGCTGAGTCTGACTTGGGAGTGTCTGGGAGGAGACCTGTTTGCAAAGTAGGTGTGCCCCAGAGCCTGTGCAGCAAAAGGTGTTTGCTGAATACATTTATCTTCCCATGGTCAGAAGTCCATCCACACAGGCTGCATCCCAATCCTACTGCTATTGCACGTTCTTTTCAAGAGCAGAAGGAACAGGTAATGCCATACTTCCCATGGATATGATTTTAGCACCTCTTTTATCCATGTGTTAGAAGCAGTTAAGAGTCTGCTTCTTGTAGATCTGCAGTCCTGTGAGCTATGACAACTGCATCAAGGGGAGTGTGGCCAGCAGATCAAGACTGGTGATTCTCACCATTTACTCTGCTCTTGTGAGACCCTACCTCAAATACTGAGTCCAGTTCTGGTGTCTCCATCATAAGAGGGACATAGATCTGTTGGAATGAGTCCAGAGGAGGGCCACAGAGATGATCCAGGGGCTGGAGCACCTCTGCTACAAGGATAGGCTGAGGGAGCTGGGATTGTTCAGCCTGGAGAAGAGAAGACTCCGGGGGGACCTTATAACTGCCTTCCAATAACTGAAGGGATCCTAAAGGAAGGTTGGAGAGGGACTCTTCACAAGAGTGTCCAGTGACAGGATGAGGGGAAATGGTTTTAAACTGAGGGAAAATAGGTTTAGATTGGATCTTAGGAAAACGTTCTTCAGTACAAGGGTGGTGAGGCTCTGGAATAGGATTGCCCAGAGGGGTCATGGATGCCCCCTCCCTGGAAGTGTTAAAGGCCAGGTTGGATGAGGACTTAAGCAATCTGGTCTACTTGAGAGGCATCCCTGCCCATGGTGTGGAGGTTGGATTAGATGATCTCTAAGGTCCCTTCCAGCCTAAGCCATTCTATGACATGCTCCATCCCTTTTCAGATCCTCAATAAAATACAACAGTGTTCTACAACAGATGGAGCACTGCTTATCTCTGGCCCAAGCAATTTTTCTGAATGAAAAAAAAAACCCATCCAGGAGTATTCTAGGTTAAGCAGAATCTGAACCAGAAGTATGCTTACTGCTCATTTCTTGTTGTGATTAACGTGTCCTATCCTCGGTGCCGAATGCCGGGAGACACCGAGGGTCCATTGTCAGACTCAGACTCTCAGAGAAGGCGGCAAAATGGCATTTTATTAAAGGCTACAGGCACTTATATACCAGTAACAGAGCCAGCCCTTCGTGGGCAGTTTCCTACCTAGTTCCTATGTTTCTGTTACAGCACGTGATCTTCTGCGTTGCCACATCCCTATACTACCGCAATTTCTGGCTAATATTTCAATCCTACCTGAGTGTATTTTTAGGATAGCAGGACACAGGGCTTTACTTTAGTTCACATCTCCCTACCCTGTCCTGCAAGTTTTTCTAACACCTGTAACTGTATGCCACTGGCTGTGCCTTCCTGAAGGGGACTGATTCTTATGTATTCATGGGTCTTCCTTTCAAACCACTGGATCCTCATTGCCCTTAAGGCAGCATGCCTCATGGCTTTTACAGCAGTCACCTGAAGAAATTCAGATTGTTGTGGACAGCCCTGTTAGCATGGTGTCATCTTCAAAATCAGCTTATCCCCTCAGCTTTGCTTTGAATTTTTTTATAAAGTGATGTCAGTTTTTGCCTTCCACCTGGATGACTAAGGTTATAGAAGTCTTCTTTCTGGAGCTGAATCTGTCCTTTTTTCCCTGAGAGTAGGAAGATCTTTTTTTGAAATCTCCAATGTTGTTCGCTTTGAGTGCCGGGTGAGCTAACTGCTGCATTTTCCTTGCATAGCACCTCTCACAAAGGACCTGTGGCAGCCCAAGGGCCTGGTGTAAAACAGAGGTGGTGGCCCTCCCCCTAGTCATCACAGCATGCTGTTCCAGTTCAGCAGCTTCAGCGGGTAAGATGTGCAATGTTTCCTCTCCAGGTATTTGCTGTGATGTTATTTGACACTGGTGTCTTCAACAGGCACGGTGTTATTCTTCATGCAGCTTTCAGCAGGGTGATAGTGTAGTCACTTGACTTACCCTTCACCAAATATCACTGGTGACCCCTTGCAGCTCTCCTGCCAGAGTACCTTCAGTACCTTCATGTGGGCAATCTCTCTCATATATCTTTCTTCCTTAAAATTTTTTATTATTAATTCAATCTGCCTTTCTGTTTTCTTTCTCAGTCTCTTTCAGAAGCTATCTTGGACTGAAAGGAAGCAAAATGACCACCACCACAGCAGGTGGAGAGGTTTGGTGTGAGGAAACTCTCTGGCAATCCTGCAGAAACAAAACTCTCATGTCAGGGCACGTGTACACATTTCAAAGGACTTCACGTTTCCAATAACAGTTGTGCAGCCTTTGAAAAGGTTTCAGAGTCATCATTTAAATGTACTGGACAACCTCTTGTGCTTTCTGTGTTTTTCTTCACAGTCATCTTCACTGCCTCCAAACAGAATGCGGCACGGCACATCTGCTGCAGCTGGCGAGCAAAGTGATACCAGCAAACTCCCATTGCACCCTTAGCACCAGGAAAACATTTATGCTCATCTAATAAGCTTGCAGAACAATATCATGTTGTCATAAACAGGTAATAAAAAGAGACTGAAATGAAAAACAGTCATCCAGTTCAAGATTTTAATATTTATAATCTTGATTAATTGGCAACCTGTTGGATAGATTTTAAGGTACCTGAATTACAAAGCAATGAGAAAAGAAGGAGAGACACAAAAGCCAGAATGGATTGAGACAGAAGGTAACTGGTGGCTCTTGGCTTGCTCTGTTTTTTTAAAAAAGCCCATCATAAATTTGTGGAAAACAGTCCTCTACAGCTAGTGATCTTACCAGCTTGTTGGCTATTAATATTAAGCTTTTGGGGGCTAATTTTTGCATTTCTATACAGCCAATAATATGTTTGCTCAGCTAATTTTCGCCTTTCCTCTTGCCTCTGACTATTAGTTGACTATTAGCAACATGTTTATAGTTAATTCGCTTTCTTGCCCACAATGACAGTAAGAATTTCCATGCCTAAAAAAAAAAAGCTACCTTTTCTTTGTGGTTTTGGTTTGGTTTGTTGTGTTGTTTTGTTTTGGTTTTGTTTTAGTAAAAAAACAGTAACAGAGACCAGTCAGATGTACGTAGAGAATTAAATTTCAGGATCAGAATTTGTGTGTAAATTTAAGCAGACTTACGAAAAGCAGACATCAGACTGGGGTTTTTTTTGAAAATAATATACAGTGGGTTTCAATAATCAGGTTTTGTAGTACAGAAAGAGGAAAGAGACATTTTAAAAGGCCAAATAAACGTCAGGTTTATTACTCTGTATCAAGCTAAAAATGCGGATGTAGAGAAACATAGGTAGCAAAGAGAATATTTTCTGAAGCGGTACCGATTTCGCATCAATGCAAAATGCATTGCTTCTCTCCTTGAATTTATATAATGCTGCTATAGGTTTTTTAGGCTGTAGCAGAAGCCAGATGGTCTGGCTACTAAAATTAAGTTCTGCTTGTCAGAGCCCACGGAGGCTCCAGCAGTGGTCGTGCCAACCCTCGGGAGGAGGAAGGGAAGGGTTCTCCTCTCCACCTCTCAGACACTGCCTACCAAACGTAGTTGCGGTGACACGCGCCTCGGCTTGGCCGCTGCCACCCAGTAGCTGCCTGTAAATTAAAACTGCTTTGTCTGCCACAGGATTTCAATATGTCCCCTTGTCCAAACTGTTTCATCTCCCTCCATTTTCTGCGGTTTTTCAGCAGGACAAAATCATAACTTGATAACATCTTATGCATGGGCCTTTCAGGCAAGGGAGGAGCTGTGGCAGCTAAACCTTTAGGATCTGATCTCCTTCATGGTCTTTGATACTGTGAGGATGGAGCTCTTCAAATCCAACTTTGCTGCAAATCCCAGCAGAAGTTACAAGAGAGTTGATCTAATGAATCTCTGCAAGAAAGTACCACCAAGCCACACACAGAGCAGACAAACTTCAGGGCTAGGTGGGGGTATCCCTTCTGCAGCTGGGGATTTCTTTCTCAGTCTGAATTTTTTACAGGCATGGGTAGCTCAGAAACACCTAGCTGAGAGGCTACAGGCTTTTTGGTTCTGACTTTGTACGGGTTTACCACTTTATAAAGCCAGCTGCATATACAATTGGGGGAAAAAAAAAGAGTGCACTTTGTTATTAAGATGAAACGCTAATCTAATTTCTACTGTATGTAACATAAGTTTCTTCTGCAGAACATTTTTTCCCACGTGAAAACCACAGCTCTCTCATCTGCAGCAGGATTTTTGACATGTCAAAGCTGTATTTTTCTTGAGGATGTGACAATTGTTCCATTACTCCATGATGTCGTGAAAAGTTACGCAATTTTTTGACAAGACACACAATTCACCTTTGTCACTTCGAACACCACCGTCTCCTAAAATTCACCTTGCTCATAGGTGAAAACTGACCTGTCCCATCCATGCTGAACCTATGGCTGCCCCACAAAACCACTTTTGCACGTGCTGCATTGCCCCAAAGGGCACAAAGCTGCCGTGGTGGCAGAAAGCTTTGCTGTGGGAGCTATGACCCCTCTGGAACTGCTCCACCCCTGCCCTAAATGGCTCTGCCCAGGCTGCTGGTGGGAATGATGTCTCAGCAGCGTCCAGCTGATACAGCTGTGGGTAGGAGTTCCCACGTCAGAAGGAGACGCACACTTTACACAGGGTGTAAGCTGTAAATCCCATTGCCATAGGATTTTGTGGGAGCTGGATTTTTACATTTATCTGAAAAGCAAAGAAATTCACACCCAACAAGGGGAAGTGAACACAAAGATACTGGTAAATCCTTGAGCAGAGGCTGGGAGAGTAATGTGAGAGCACTGCTCTCACATTGCTTATTACCACTTTTTGCTGGGCATCTGCTATTAGCCACCACTAGCAACAGGACCTTCATCCTTTCTTTTACATGAATCCATACTGATGGCATCCGCCGTGAGCTCTGGGAAGAGCTGGCTTCAGTCCTCTGTTCTGCCCCATGCTTTCTGTGCAACCTTGTTTTCTTTCCTTCTGGGGAAAACAGCAATCAGAGAATTTCCCACCATCTGACAGAGTTAAATCCTGCTTACATTAGACCTTGGGAAGCGCTTATAAATGCAGGGAGGGAGAGCTGTGTGTGTGTGTCCGGCGTTGCCATGGAGCTGGGCTCTGTTGACGGACTCGGACTGGTGGTGGCCAGGGTGCCATGGGCCCGTGGCAGGTGACAGTGGTGGGGCTGCTCCAGGACCCAGCTTTCCACGTGGCCAAGTGTGTGGCAGAGGTAACACCCAGGCTTCAACCCCAACTCTGTGCTGGGAGAGGTGGGGAGTGGTATGGCTGGAAGTAAGCAAGCAGAGGAATGCCTGTGCCTGGTTGCAGCTCTTAGTAAGAAAATATTCAAAATGTTGTGTTTCTGCTCTTCTCAGCACTGCCAGACACAGGCACAGGCACTGAGGCTTTAGGAGCTCCTGGTTCGTCATTGCTCGGGGCCAGGGGAGGTCTCCATTGCAGCATCCTCACCTCCTGGTTCCTACACCTCCAAGACATTTTACAGCTCTACCATGCTGTAAAATGTCACGCACATCACAGCTCTGCCTGACTTGCTCGGCAGCTTAGGACGAGTCCCTTCCCGCAGCTCTGTCAGGGCAGATGAGAAAGCAAGAAGCTGCAAACCTCACAGGGATGGACTTTCCATGAGGAGCTCGGCTGATGCACAGCACATAGCCCACCCTGGGGTGCACAACGCTGACCTTTATGCCCTCCCTGATTATAAGAGTTCATTTGCCAAGCTTGTTCCTGAGCATTACTTACAGCTGATGAAGCTCTACCATCTGTCAGCAGCCCTAAGGACCAGCCAAGCCGACAGACTGGGGCGGGGGGGGGGGTGGTGGTGTCTCTGCTTTTTTCCTTCTTGTTTTTTCCAGACACTGTCCCAAGGATAGCAACGGGGACTGTGAGCTGAACAGGAGTCACTTCTTCACTTTATTCTTTTCAAGTCCAGCTCGGCTGGCTTTAAGCCACAGCTTGTAGAACTTGTGTGCCCCAGCCCACAGGGAGACGAGGTTAGATTGATAGACAGGAATGTCCCATATCTAAATAGCGGTGTGCTTCTGATACCACACTACAAGCAAGGGAGCCTGGAAACATTCACTTTGCAGCCTTCACCGAGCCACTCACTTGCCCCAAGGCCCTGGGCCCAAGCTCCTGGGCCAGTAGAGATCTGTGACTCCCTGTGCATGCAAAAATGCAGGCAAAAAAATGTCGTTGATGATGCTCAGCATATATCTCACCGCTTACATCACTCTCACATGGCAGGGAGGGGCAGGGGAGTACCAGTAGGATTCAGTAATATTTGTGAAGCAGCCCTTCATAGAAAAGACAGCCACTACATTCACAAGCAGGGATTTAGAGCAATTTGCATGTACTTCTGCAAGTATCACCAGAGCCATGATGTGTGCAGAGCAATAACTGGATTAGAACATGGCTTTAGGTTGTAATTCATGAGGGAAATACAAGCCATGATAAGATAAGGGGGGGGAGGGGGGGGGGGTGGTATCAAACTGATTGCTAAGCAAATTTTTTTTCCTTACCTCAAAAATATAGGCTCTGAAGCTGAAGTTTCCAAGCAAGTTTGCAGATCCTGTAATACAGCCTTTAGTAGAATTGGCATGGCATGAATATTTACAGAAGAAAAAGAAGGTAACTCTCACAAGACCTCTCCACAGGGCTGCAGTCTCTCTCAGCTCAGTGCCATCTGCAGATTTTGGAAGTGACCTTTTCCACCCTAATTTATTTAATGTTCTCAGAGAACCTCAAAGCGGGATGAGGCTCCCCAGGTGGTTTTTCTTTTCAGCCTGAGCTGCCCCCAAAGTGTCACCCAGATGATTCCTGTCACAATAATGTCCCATGGCAGCAGGATCCAGACCTTTGGGACACATAACTGTGTGCAATGTTAGCACACCTAACCTAAAGCTGCTGCCCAATCCTTTCCACCTGGTGGTATTTTTGGTTTTAAAAGTAGGAAAGGCGTAAAAATATCACAGGCCACCTTACTTGTGGTGGATTATTAGCAATTGCTTCTTCACTAAGTGTGTAATTAATCCCTGGAGGCTTTTGTGTTCCCTTTGAAATGCAGGAACTGAGAGGTGAGATGTGGGCGTATGCCTCCCTGGTGATGTGCTTCATCGATGGCCAGCTTCTGGGGGATGAGAAAGAGCTGCTCAAGTGGTCTCACCGTGAGTGGGACTACCATGACTTCAAGCCTGAGGCACTTTACCAAGCGATGGCTGAGGATTTCTACACCAAGTATCTGAAAAACACTCAGGCAAGTAGCACTGTTTTACACAAAGACCAAGTCTGGAGAGGCTGGAGAGGCTGTCAGATGAAAGGGCAGGAACTGTGAGGAGGAAAGAGAGTGAGCACAGCAGTGGCAGGTTGTTTGGTTTCCTGACCCATGATGGCAAGGCTGGAACTGGGGCTGGAGAGGCCAATGGGGACCATCCCCTGCCAAGGACAGCAGAGCCTCTGTGCCTCTCGGCAGCCAGGAAGGAACAAAAGCTAGCCCAGATGCCTGACATGCATTAACTGCTTTAGGGCTGAACGGTCTGATGTAAGTGCATTGCTGACCATGCTGCAGCTATGCTGCTCCAAAATCTCAAACAGCTTAGCCTTTGGATACTAAAATTCTTGGATACCCTTATTCCTGGGAACCAAACGCCAAACTGCCAAACTTTTTCTTTCCCAGACTCAGCATCCTGAAATGCTGAGGTAGCATGAGGTACGATGCTGCCGGGCACCAGCACGGTATTCAGAGCAGCGAAAAAATAAGATGTCATACCAAAATGAATACCACAGAACATGTAGCATCAATTGCATGCAGATTTGAGGCTGGCTGGAAAGAGTGAGAAGTGTCCATTTTGGTGGGATGGCCAGTATTCCCGTGGATTCATTTATCCTGCCTGTATTATACGGGTTGCAATAGGCATGCAAATAAATGCAAGGTAAAGAAGCGGGCCCTGCCCAGTAGTTAGCTTTTAACATACTGTTGGGATTATTTCTGTCCAGAGTTAAGTGAAAAATCCTCTGCTTTTTTGTTTGTTTAAACAAAATACTAGGAATGCTGTTGCACATTGACAATCCTGCAGATATTTTCTGAGACCATTGGTGACAGGCAACTGGGCTCTGGCCTGCGTTACAAAGTGAGTGCAGCACAGAGAGCTGGTCTCCCCCTCACTGCATTTGTTTTTCTGCTTTAATCAGCACGTGTTTGTGTACCTGGAGATAGCCATTGAGGAACAGCCCGTCGGAAGGCTGCTGTTTGAGGTAAGTTACAGAGGAGAAAAGAGAAAGTGAAGAACAAGCAGTGTTTTCACCTGCTGAAGGAGGGAGGACAGAAATCTGGCCAGTGGAGGTCAGCTAGGAATTTCACACATTGTCTGTTGCTGTTTATACCGGGAGCAGAGAGATGCAGCAACACACAAATTCAGCAAGAGAAGGCAAAGAAGAAACTTTATTAATTTCTAACCCCGTTTTATATCCCCTAGCCCCATGGGGCGATTGGTCAGTGATCACCCATCTCCTAGGGTGATTGGCTAAAGTCCTACAACACCCATTTCAAAATATTTTTCCAATGTACCATAAACAGAACTTAGCAAAACACCAGGAGTTGGTCCAGCTGACAAAAACCATCCTACTGTTTCTCATAACTTGTGTGAGAAAGGCAGGATTCTCACCGAATATTGTGAGAACCTAGGAAAATCCCTCTGCTAGCAGCTTTTCAGCATACAACATTTTCAACTTTGAATTTCACCTGTGTTTTCCTCTTCTCAATTTTGCAGCTCTTTTCGGAACTGTGTCCCAGGACCTGTGAGAATTTCCGTGCCCTGTGCACTGGAGGAGTAAAGTCTCCCCGCGATGGCCGAGAGCTCACCTACAAAAACTCCCTTTTCCATCGCCTCGTGAAAAATGAGTGGATCCAAGGAGGAGGTGCGTTTCCAGGTGTCCTGAGTGAATCCGAGTTACAGCAGAAGTGGAGGTGGGATGATCTGCAGGAATAACAGCCTTCATCCGCAGAGACGTGGCTGAACTGCATGACAAAGCTGATCTCTGCAGGATAAGCTCTTAATTGATATAGATAAAAATATATTATATATAAAAATACTATATATAAAATATATAAATATAAAAATACAAATATATTTTATATATATATATATACCCAGACATTTCCTTTAGCTGTCTCACTTTTTAAACACAGGAAAAGTTTGGATTTGTTCTTTTGATTATCCGAGACCTTTTCAAAAGAATTTAAGAAACTAACTGAAAGCGTTTATTCTTCCATGAAGTTCTTTGCTTAGTAATTAGGAAACTAACTGGAAATATGAAAATGCTAAGAATACCCATAGAAAAGCATTATTTGTTTTATGGAGAGATTAATTTACAGGGGCATTTAGCCCTTCCAAACGTGCTGGTGAGTTGTTTGAATGCCAGCACTATGCCTGGAGCTTGGCACTGACAAGAAAGGAACCACAAATGATGGGGTCACGTAGCTTGCCTGACATCCCCAGGGAAGTTAAGACAGGTGACCAGAAGGCATTTCCTTCATTACTCCCTTTTGGTCTATCATCCACCCTATCTGTCTATAGTTCTTACCTGTGTTTGCCTTGCCTGCACCAAATGTGAGTGCTTAAATCCATTTTAAGTTTATACTTTGAAGATACACCTCCTACTTTCCATAAATAACAAACAGGTATCTATGTAGTCCATAAGAACAACCTAAAATTACAAGCTTGCTACTGTAGAGGACTAACCACAACCTGACTGGTGTAAGACAATGTCTAAATAAAGTAACAAAAACCAGACTTCTTTAGAGAAGAATAAAAGAAATAATAATAAAAATTAGATGCATCAGGCTTCTTTAGTGCCTCACCCATCAGAAATTTGTTTCAATAGTAATTTTTCTCTTAGCAAACCTCTTCTTTTAGACAAGTTAGTGGGCTTAACTCACCATAATACCACAGCTGCACTTTTAGATAGACATCCTTCTCTAGGGCATACTGCAGGAGCTCTCCCAGGAGGGGAGATGCTGTATTCTTGCTTGAGATACCAGCTTCAGAGGGGCAGCAGTTAAATGCACCATGTGAAATAGTTCTCCGTAGAGAGACTGTCTCTTAGGATGGAAGCAGAGCTGCTGAAAGGTCTGTTAAAATGTCAATAATAAAACAAAAAGATGGGTGCAGTTGTTCCCCAGCCCATGTCTCTGACCTCGGCTGACCTGCTCACTGACAACCCCCAGTAATGCCTGTGATAAACCTGATCTCTGATAGCTACTTTATTACCCTGCAGACATCATAACTGGGAAGGGAGATGGAGGAGAATCGATTTATGGTCCCACCTTTGAAGGTATGTTTCCTCGGCTATCTTACTGCGCAAATGGCAAATTTCCACAAAACTCCAATTGTTGGTCCCATCTTATTCATGGAATAACCTGGGAAATTCCTTTCATCAACCTAAAGCAAAAGGTTTTGCTTTTCAGTCAGAATTATTGTCTGTTTGTATTAGCATGAGCAGACTGCTTTAGTGAGGTCACTTTTGATCTGTAGCCTTGTCCCCCTCCTTGGTGGCCCCAGGGCAGTCCCCTGTCCCAGGCTCAGCTCCAGCAGCCCCTTTTCTCTGCCTAAATGAGGGCTGATGGTCACCTGATGGCTACTTCAAACTTTGTATACTCACCTTAGCCGCAGATCTCCAGCCACCCAATGCCACTTGTTTAAATGCCTTTAAAACAATGGAAGTAAGTCGGCTTTAACTCCAGATTTCCTGGACCTCAGACAGCTTTTCAGGCTTGGGCACACCGCAGGCTTCGCTGCCAGCGGCTGCGTGACTCTGTGGATTTAAGGGGAGTTACTTCTGAATCTCCCATAAAACCGTGAAAGTCAAGAAATGACAAACATGAGCTAAGTTCAACAGAAATTGTTCCCACATACTGGTATAAAGTAATACAGCATAAAGGGAAAATAACATTGTAACTTGCAATATTTAAGAAAAAGAAGCCATATAATTGACATAGACATTTGGGATCTTCTGTTTAGATTAAATGCTACCCATAAAGACATTTTATGACAGTAAAGGCACTTTTGAAACTGATTTCTGTTCCCCTATGTAAAAGCTTTCCCACTGCCAATGGCGCAAATGAGGTAACATTTGAGCAGGCTGGGCAGCAGCCAGCAGTGAGATCAGAAGTGGAGCTAAGAACTTTTCTCTAAAGAGCCTACTCACGAGAAGAAGCTGCTCTGACCTCAAGGCCCTGGGACAGAAGGAGCGAAACCCATCCAGAGATGGGTCACTGGCCCGCTCTGCCCAGTTGAGGTGTAGCACTGTTGGGCAGGAAAGCTGCTGGAAGCCCACCGTGAGGGATTTCAAGCAGTAAATGCTACAGGCTGCCTAGAGCAGGCAGGAAGGGGCAAAAGTCACTTTTTGATGCTGGAGCTCCTGATATAGAAGCAAGGCTAGACTCTCAGGACACACACACCTCAGAAAGAACATGTGCTGGCTGTTAAACCGCAAGGGGGATGTCACTGTGGAATTAAAATTTTGTGAATCCTCTTTTCCATCAAGTCTACCCAAGAGGTTTCTGCTAGCACACACCTCGCACCCTTCACGCTTCCGTCCGCGGAAGGAAGTGAGTTTGAGTGTGCGTGGGCACCTCTGCCTACACAGAAGAGCTATAGCCCCATGTGTGCTGCCTAGGCTGCAGCATGAAGCCCCAGCCCAGCAGGCAGCATTTTGCTCCCAGTTCCATCCTCCTCCTCCTCCTCCTCCTCCTGGCAGAGCTTGTTCTTTCCCTGCGCTACCCAGGAAAGACACTACCGTGTCATGTAGGAAGTTGACAATGCACCAAGAATCACTTAGGTAATTTTAAGGTGGGTTTAGTTTGGAAGCTGTCAACCTTGAAAGTGTCACCGGAGGGTTTTTACTACTCATATTGTATATACTCCACGTGTCGATGTATTAAAGGAGAGGATTGCTAATTCTTCCCCTCACCCTTTTTAATCAAAAGCTGCTTTTCATCCTTGAGAAAGGTGTTCCCTTTGGTACACCTTTCTATTTTAAGGCTTAGATTGGTTTCCCAGTACTTCCCACAAAACTATTTTGCACTAAGGGCAGGGGACAAATATCTTTGACACCTGAGAGATGCCTCTGTCAGACAGTGATGTTCTGGGAGACTCCGCGCTTGGCAGGCGCCAGGGCACTGCAACGTTTGCTGAAATTAATGGGACGCGACTACATTTTACTGTAATGAGCTGAGAGGACTGAGGTAATTACAGAGAATCACTTGGACCACAGCATCACATCACAGGACGAGGCATCCTACTCCAAAATTAGTCTGCTGAAGTCATTTTGCAAACCACAAGGCAGTGGCCAGGACATAACTGTTCAGTTAAAATTTAATTACCATCTTTATGAATCAGTTTCTGAGAAGAGCACTCAAACAAGGTAAAAAGAATTAAAAAAAAAAAAAAAACAGATAACAAGAAAATCTAAATATTTCTAGTTTCCTTCAAGCTTGTTGAGAGCTTGAAGGGGCTCTTGACTGCTCAGTGTGATCAAGTCGGAGATGGGTGATGGAGGATCAGTGGAATCCCTGCTCCCCACCTCACAGCCAGGCTCCCCTCCATGGAGGAGAAGGCATCAAGTCCTTGCCATCATCCCCCAAACCCTACCATACCTAATGCCTGTCCTTCCCCAGACATCCCTCTTGAGAGCCGTTTCTCCTCTCCCTCACCAGTCCTTCCTCAGCCAGGATGGAGGATCTTCTTCATCTCCTCAGAGCTCTCACTGTCATCACAGGCCTCCTCTCCTCGCCCTGGAACAAAGCTTCTGCTCTGGGAGCACCCCACTATCCTTAACTAACTATCTGCTCTCCATTTATTCATCTCCATCATTTCACCTCCTCACCACAGGCAGCACCCTGCAGAGAGGCAGAGCAGAGGCTGTGCTTGGAGCATCTGCTCTGCTCCTGCCTTCTTCATCCATGCAGTGGGATAAATTCCAAGTAATTGCAGGGAAATACCGTGCTAAGTGCCTGAGCTTCTCCAACAAGAGGCATTAGGGACCAACAATGGGGAGCCAGAGACATAGTTGCTGTGGTTCTAATATTCAGAAATACCTAAAGTGCTTTTTCATGGATATTTGTCATTAGTTTCTTTACTGGCTTAAGTGCTAGGCAGTAGTGGAAAGCTCTTTCTAGGAAGGACATTGACTCAAACAAGACTTGGCTTGCATGAGACTTGATGAGACCTTCAGAGAAAAGAAGGGAAAGGGAGAGTGGGGAAGAAGGAAAGGGGAGCTTGCAGGAGCTGTCAAAAGGGAGATGTACTGTGAATAGCAGCAAACACAGCTGTGGTCTTTCATCCCCAAACTCTTTCCCTAGATGAAAGCTTCTCCATCCGTCACAGTGGAAGAGGTGTCCTTGGGATGGCCAACAAGGGCCGCCACAGCAACGGCTCACAGTTCTACATCACCCTCCAGCCAACTCCCTACCTGGACAGAAAATATGTGGCTTTCGGGTAGGTACACACAAAATTGCCACCGCTGCACTGTGTGGGAAGTTGCCCTGGCCCCTCAGGACATTGCTGCCTAGGAGGAAGTATCCATGAAATCCTTGTGGCAGATGCAAAGCATATGCCTCTGGCCAGGGGGACAATTGATAAGTTAGATTTGAAGTACCTTGTGACACCCATCACTCCTTTCTCTGCCCTGGGATGACTTGCTTGAGCTGAAAAACCTTGTGGCAAAGCTGCCAGGACCTCTTCAAAATGAAGCCTACAAATCCATGCCTACATAGCTTGGTGTCAGGCAAAGGTAAGCCCTGAAGGACAGGTTTGTTGAGCAAAACATCAGGGTTCTGCTCTGCCTTCACGGGCTGAAAGAAATTATTTTAGTGAATGCATGCTGGGAGTTTTTTCTCAGTAGGTTGACATATAGGGCTGGTCCTGTTAAGATGTTTAGATTTTCAGGATTGTAATAAGGACGATAATTGCTCTGAGCAGTTTGCTTGATGTAAGAGAGCAAAATATGTCTGTAATACCATAGAGAGAGAAGTTCACAGTTTCCATGTAACCACGTCATGGAGAAAGCCGGCATTTTAAATAGAAACAAAAAGCATAACTGTCTAACCTACAGAGAAGAAACCCAAAGCGATTGCTGTCTGAATGTATTTATAACCAGCAGCATTCACCTCAGCCACTGGTTCTGTGTCATCCGAAAGGTGCAGGTTCCATAATCTTATAGCCAGGCCCTCTTAAATCTAGAGTAGGAGTTTAATCCTGAGCAATAAAAAAGCAGCCACAGCGTATGACGAGAACAGCCAGGCACTGTCCAACTCCACTCTGCTCAGTCCTTCTGACATCCCAACTTGGGCCAGGGCTGCCTGCAGTGTTCTCCCCACTTGGTACCTATAAAGTAAGGATGGGATGGGATGGGATGGGATGGGATGGGATACAATGAGCACTGCTGGCATCCATCACCACGCTAGCACCTGCAGGAGGCGCAGCTCGTGCTCCCATGCTACGGAAGAAAATCTGAATGAATGTCTGAAAATCATTAGGAATGCAAAATTTTGGATTGTTTTCGGGATTCAAATTGGTGCAGCAGTGAAGGCAGGAAACAAAAGACAGTTCTCAGGGAGCCACTCCTGATACTGTCACTTCTGACAGCATGTCTCTTGACCTCTTTCTCCTCAAAAGCAATGGCCATTTATAGCTGGGCACACGGTACAATGCTTATTTCTTTAAATAAGCATAGCTGCATAAAGCCACAATCTTTTCACCTCTCTTAAAATGCCAGGTCGAGGCTACTTAATCAAGAGCCGACAGCGTTTGCAACTCCATCACAAGGAACAACTTTTTAAAGAGCAGAGTGGGTAAAGCCTGTCAGTAGGAAACTGGTGCCTTGGTTTGTTACAGCAAAGACTGATCACATGTGCATTTTGTCCTTCCTGTAGGCAACTGATCGAGGGCACAGAAGTCCTCCAGCGACTGGAAGTTGTGCCTACATATAATGAAAGGCCTACAGTAGCCTGCAAGATAATTAACTGTGGGACCTTTGAGCCGTGATCACCAGCTGGTTTTCCTGCCTGCTGTAAGGTAGAGCATTGTTCTCTGCTCAGCTTTTTACAGACCTTGATGGCTTTCACTTAAGGCAAAAATAAAAGCACCTCTTGCACATGTGAATGGCTTGGAAATGTTCTTTTGGCTTGGGAAAAAAAATGTTCATAAGCTGTTAAAAAGCAGTTTTACAAGAGTGTAGAAAGACTGGTGAGCGCATCTCAGTGACTGTCTACAGTTTATGGGAAATGGTGCTAATACGATTATATAGTGACAAGCATATACGATAAAATATGGCTAAAGCACAGGTGGACAGATGGATACACACCGATAAGGATAAAGCTAAATTCTGCCTCTACCACAACCTCCACAGCACAATTGCTCTGCCAGGTTTGCCCCGTATGGCTCAGATACCAGACAGAGTCTGCATATGGTGCTAACTCAGACATCTGAGAGGAAAGGACAAAAAAATATGTTTGCAGGAGTGCAGCCTCTCTGAATGCCATACATCTGATCCTGCACTGACTACTGTAAACTAAAAGTAACACCCTTAAAATCAGGTTGGGCTGCATCAGGTTAAAATCTGGAAATGCTGGAACAGGCATAAGCTTTAAGTAACTATTTCTGGCACACACTCAAATAGCAAAAATGTGACTATTGCCAGTAAAATACAGAAAAATATTGGTTATAAAATCACTGCAAAACAGGGAATTTTAAAGTTACATATGGATGTATCTACGTAATACACGATGATGGCTAGTGTCAGTGATTTCTTAACACGCAAGATCTCTCTGAGGTACAGTGCAAAGCTGGGGCAGGAATGGCTTCAGCAGAGAATGGCAGGTAAGCATTAAAAGAAAAGATCTCTGGAAGATCAAAATGCTGCCTGGAAAGAGCAAGTGCGTTCAAAGTTCACAGGAAAGAGAATTCATTCACTGGGCTTGGATGAAGACCAAAGGCTAAACCAGCCCTGCTGTGCCAGGGCTACATGGACAGTGCCAATGTAGAGCTCTCTCATCTCTATTTGCGGCGTTGCAAAGAGCTCCTGTGCAGAGAGACCTTTGCTCCTCCGCACCCTACGTGAGCTGCTCAACCCCACAGACAGTGCCAGTGTAAGGTGGGAAAGGCTGAATTACAGAAGAATTAGGAGAGACATAATTTTGTCCAAGCTTAAGCCCACAGATTTCAGGAAAAGTAACAATCTTAAATTCATTTGCTGATTGGGAAAAAATTTAACAAATCAGCAAGTGTTTAACTGAGTGCCTGAAGAGGGCACAGACGTAGAGCGATCTCTACATACTCTGAGTAAGCATGGAGACTGTCTTCATTTCATCAAGGGGGTTTAGGTTTTTCTTTACTTATGGTACAAAACAAAAGGATTCTTTAACTGAAAACACCTTTATAAGTCTGTAGCTAGCTGAGGAGCCTTTACCACATTCTGTCTTTCTATTTTCTAAATCATTCTGCAAACTATACATAGACTACTATACAGAAACTAAGTCTTCTGTAGAAACATTTCAAAGCAATTAAACTGCCTAGAAAGTAATTATTTTCACTTCATAGTTCCAGGTCAAAGATGAAAATACAGTGTCATATTTTTTTCATAAAATATTTCCTGACAAATTACTTTTCATAAGTAATAGAGACTATTGCTATGAAAGGATACATCTTCCAAGATCAGTATTGCAACAGAGGCTAGCAGCTCTTATTAGTGGCAAGGATTTCAAATAATGTTTAAAGATAAAAGTCAGAAAAAGTACTTTTAGCTCTGCAGGTTATAGAGGAACAATGCTAAAAGATCGACTAATTGATTTTTTATTTGCTGTTGGTTTGGTCGCCAATGGCTGGTCTGCTCTGTAGTGTGGCTGCACTCCGGTGTTACCAGTGTCTCCAACAAGGGACCAAGCCTTTTTCTTGGTAGATAATATATATAGATCAGTCCTAACGACCTGATCTGGGCAGCAGCCAGAGCCCAGAAACTCATGCTCTGGCAATGGGCAGTGCTCAGGGACCCCCAGGACTGGCAAACACTTGATCATAGCAAATATCAGGAAGCTGATCCTGCGCCAAAAGTCACAGACCTGGTGACAAGTATGATGGCTGGATGTACAACCTACAGAGTGTTGGGATCTAGGAGAACAGCGTAAAGTAACTGGGCAGAGGACAACTGGTTGAAATTACACCACATGGAAAACGTTATAACGAGGAGAGTACAAACAGGAAATATTTCGAATTTCAGGCATAAAGATCCTTCAGGCAAGCCACAATTACTGGGTTTGCATTGGTCACGACAGGACACACTGTCGGAAAAAAAATGTGGTAAAATCTTTCATCCAGTATTAAGGAGGTCACCTAAAAGAAAGAGTGTGTCTTTCAACCCTGGTTCCCCAGTGCCTGCAAGTCAGATATGCTTAAGGAGCCCCAGGCGATGAACAAGGAAACAGGAAAGAATTGTCTTAACCTCAATCCAAAATGATGTTTTGTGACATATTTTCTACTGTAACTTACACCTCTGATCAAGTCAACAGGAATGAGTTGCCTCCTCTGAGAGAGACAGACCAGAGGACTGGTGTGTACAAGCCTTCAGAGGATGTGCAAGTCCAGAGGCAAGCCACAGGGTCTCCAAAAAGCCGGGAAATTCAGGGGCGGTCTGCAGTCAGGGAGGTGAAGGCTTCTGCCAGCTTCTGGTTTTGGAGAAGTTCCCTTCCCAGCAGCCATAAAGAGAAAACTCTTCTACAAATGGCAGATGGCAGTAGCCTGCATCCTGAGGAAACTATTATCTTAACAGATTACTCAGTGTTTTGTTTATGTAATGTGTCACTGCTATAAGAAAAATCGGTATTTTGCAAGTTTTGCTTTGTTAGGGTTTTATGTTGAGCTTCTTACTCCAGCAAAACGCCCTCTTAGAAACTGCTCTAAATGAAAAGCGATGAAAGAAGCCCTCAGACTACATACCAAGTTATTTTCTTTCTACAGGCTCTTTTCAGTGGTGCCCAGTGGTAGGACAAGGGGCAATGGGCACCAACTAGAACACAGGAAGATCCATCTGAACATGAGCAAAAAAATTCTCTGAAGGTGTTGGAGCCCTGAACAGGCTGCCCTGTGAGCCTGTGGAGTCTCCTTCTCTGGAGATATTCAAAACCCACATGGATGAGATCCTGTGCAACCTGCTCTAGGCAAACCTGCTCTGGCAGGGGGTCTGGACTAGATGATCCCCCAAGTTCCTTTCCAACCCCTACCATTCGGTGATTCTGTGATTTTGTAGGTGTTAAAAATGCGAGGACAGTGTGTTAATAACTCATGGACAATAGGCTCCCATCATTGCCCTTTAGTAATTCAGCCATGGATTAGATGAAAGTTGGGAAGACAAAGTCATTAACTACAATATATTTTACCTAATCTGAGGTAATCTGGGGGTTTCTGAATCTGACCCAGGAGGACTGCTAAGGCCAACAGAAATTGTTAGCGTGGCTTCTCAGCTATGTAGGTGCTCCACATTGATCTGGGGAAGCCCTGAGCCTTTGAAGTATATGTTCATTTTAATTATATCAGGTGGGCCTTGGACAACACATTTCATCTTCCTACAGACCAGTCTCATTTCCCCTTTTAGGCTGTCATGGCTACAACTCCCTGCTATTGTCCTTCATATACTTGTTGCTTGGGATACACTTAACTAAATCCCTGTTGACCCCGAGCCATAAGTCAGAGACAAAAGAGTTCCTGACACCGAGTCCAAGGAGAACAAAGGTACTCCAAAAGCACTGGTTTTGAAAGAACTTTACTGAAACTATCAAATGGATAAGAATGATGTGATACAGCTATTACACAAAGCAAGTGGGAAAGTGGAATGATTCTGCAAACTTAATAGAAAGAATCTTGATACTGTCATTCTGATAAGGTTTAGGATGCTAAGATGCAGTAATGGGTGGCCAGCCCAACTGAGCTCAAGCGTGTCTGTACTTCAGATGCTGTGAAGGAAGAAGCACTGGTCCAGGTCATCAGGGTGCAGCAAGGTCAGTGGGACCCAAGAGCAGGCATGGGCAGGGCTGCAACATTTGTGTGGCTGCAGCTCAAGCAGGACCCAGAGGCAAGAGCCTCAGCCTAAAAATATCTACCAAGAAAAAGCTGGGGAGCTCCAGCTGAGGCTCCTCCTTGAAAAACTCCCAGATCGGCCAAAGCACCTTTCGCCAGCCAGCCCTGAAACACAGCTAAACTCCTAGGAGCAGGGGCTATGCTCCTGCCCTGACACAGGCCAGAGCCCACTGCTGTACTGCACCAGCAACAACGGAAAAATTCATGTTAAAAATACGGTAAATGCATGAACTGTTGTAGGAAGTCTCCATCTAAGTATCAGCCTTATTTTCCTTTGGTTACCTAAACTAGCCTGACCTCATTTTGTGGCTTGTCCCAGCTGCGCAGGAGAAATGATTATTTCTCCTGCCTCCTTTCACCTCTACCTGTTGCCTTCTATTCTTCTTCTCAAGACGTCTCTCTCTTTGGCTTGCCTAGGCAAAAAGCATTGGCCTATACCACTTTCTCTAAAAGAGCTGAGAAAAATCTTCTAGTGTTATTACAACCTCACTATCATTCTGCATATATATTTATCTGTTCCTTCTGTTAAAAGCAGCCTTTCCACCCCAGCTGGTGGGGCTGAGCAACTGCTTGTACCTCAGCACACTTGACACAGCTCCACCTTGCTTGTGTCAGGCAAGCAAATTGTACAGTGCAGGTGCCAATGTCCTCACTCCCAATTCCTGCCGAGGGACAAACACAGTGTCACCTTAAATGCACGGTGAGATGTGATACAGCCCGGCATCCGCAACCCTGTACGTGCCTTGGGGCTGTGTCCAGCCCCAATCAGACACACCTCTACATTTACTACCATCCCTGTCTCACAATGCAAGGATTAACTCAGGTTACAAACCCCCGAGCACAGAATCGAGGTGTTATTTCTGAACAAAGGAGGTGGATGACACCACAGTCCAGTAACGCGTCATTATGTAATGGTATGAAATATGAAATACTCCCAAACCTCTTTGGATGGTGTGTTTGTTAAAACACCCACCGTGTATTTACATTTCACACACGCTTCTCTTTCCATGCAAGTGAAATGACAAGTTGGAAATCAGAACAAATCCATGTTCCTTTCAGCTTATCTACTTTTTTTTTTTTTTAAGTTTATTGCTACCATCTCAAGCTGCAGCACACTCCTCTGGAACCTCTTCAAAAGCCCCGTTACCACATCTTGACAAGGACTGATGGATACAGCACGATGTGCTGCAAATCCTGGGCATTTACTACATCTCAAACGTGCTTCCCTAAAATGGACATCTGTAAGCCCTTAGGTTTCACCCAGTTTTGCCAAGGACTTTAGATAAATTTCCAGTAATGCGGTGCTTGGAATTCCTTATAGATTCAAAACAGAGGTAAACGCCTTACTAACCACTAAGTATATAACAGCGCAATGAAAAATGAATACAGTGATGAATGTGGTATTTTAAATCCAACAACAACAACAACCCAGACGGCCACGATCCTGCTGACTGTAGGCTACAACAAAGTCCCAAGATGCTGACTTTAAGAAAAAACAGACAAACCGCATTTGTCATTCACTTGGATTCCCACCAACCGCCGGGATTACATGACAGACATGTTTTCCCTTGCTCGTGGAGATGTGCTGTAGCTGTAATTCTTGCCCTGCTGGCAATCTAAGCTCTGGTTTATTTTGCGCTTCATTTTCTCCCCGTTTTTCCATATATATACACACTGATTAGAGTCTTAGTTTTTATTAATCATATGTCCTACTTGTTTTCCGCCTCAAAAGGATTTTTTAGGATGCATTCCTCATGAACTGCAGATTGCAGCAACTGTGACACCTCATGTGTTCAGCACATCAACCGAACTGCCACTGCATCCCTCATAAAACACTGCGCTAACTGCTGAAGATGTATTTACTGTCATAAGCCCCAAGAACTGCAAAAGGGAAAACCTGAATTCAAATAATGCCACATGTCTGGTGAAATCGCAAGAGATCCCGTGAATCAAGCCCTCATGTCAGCAGGAGACCCTTGTCCCAGGACATAAAAATCTCTGCAGGAATGGCAAGGTGGGTGAGTGGAAGCCACCATAAACTCTCATATTCCACGGTCGCTGCAGCTTCAGTTACATAGCAGCATCTATTTCTGCTGCTCCTCAATTTATTTTGTGCTCCGATTATTCAAATTTAGAACAGAAACATAGTATTGTAATAATGACTGTGAACATTGTTTCTTCTCATTAAAAAGCCATCAGCTTTAATCATATTGTGGCAATAACTGGACTATTTTGCACTAGCACTCCAGTAAAAAGCACATGCAGAATGAAAGAGAACTAAAATCTGTATAGAACTTCAGTCACCTTCTTCCTTTTCAAAACTGCTGCTTCCTTTGCAGCCCTTTTTTTTTTGTATTTTCACTCCAAGACTCCTTTGCAGAAAGGCAAAGCATGAGCCATTCAGTCCACTAGTGGAAGCACCACAATATACAATGGTACAGAAGCTTGTTAGAAAGCTCTGTACCCAAATTATGTATTATATTACGTATTATACCAACCCTTCCACAGACCTTTTTGGAGCTCACACAGCAGTCATGATTGGTAGCTTGCCTTAAAGTTTCTGAATTTGTATTGGCCATGAAACACCTTCAGGAAAGGAAGTAAAATGGAAGATTAGGGATTTATTTCGCAGTATCCTCTTTACTGCCCAAATCTAGCTCACGCTTCAGAGAAGGTGGGGAGAATTTTACTGATTATAACGCTTCTCTCTCATCTGTCCTTTCACTCTGATGATGCCTTCCTTAAACCAGGAGCATACTAAAATCTGCTTTATAGCTCTAGCTTGGCTCTCCTTCATTACAAACAAGCATGAATGTTTGTCTTAGTTTCCCAACATTTGCCTGTGTTGATATTACACAAAACATGGAGGAAAATTTATACAAATTTGTATTTGCAGAGGCCCCTGTTGATGACATACATTGACTCAAGCTACCTTAGGGAAAGACAGAGGGCAGAGAGAGAGACCTGGGGCGTGCTAGGCAGAGATGGAACTCTTCCCAGTGGTCAGAAGGGAATCACAGAGTAATAGAATCATATAGGTTGGAGAAGACCTTTAGGATCATTGAGTTCAACCACAAACCTAACACTGTCAAAACCACCAAAAAGAAGTGGCAGGGTTACCAAACACCCTTCTCCAGCTGCTCCCTAAAGCGCACCTGGAGGTGACAATAGTGAAGATAATGATTACAATTTTTATCATGCTACCCTTGTAAGTAAATAAGTCAGGTGTTTCATCATGGACCTACTCAAAACACCCAGTGCATTGTTCCCACCTGTGATGGCACTAGCACTGATGGGAGCCAAGCTGGACAATCTGCAAGTGTTGCACACTGACCACAAACCTTCATGTGTGATTTTATTTTTTCAGGGCAAAAAAAGTGAGCGGGGGGAAGAGGTGAACCTCATGCCCATGGCTACCGCTCTGCATGAGAATTCCACTGCAAAAACCTGTGCTGGAGTAGGCAGGGGCACAAGAGCCAGCCACAAGCAGTCTCGGCCTCGCTTCGTCCCGCACCGCCGGGCCGCGACCGCTCCCCTCACGGAGCGGCAGCTGGACGCCTTGGCCGGCGGCCATCCCGCAGGGAAGGCAAAGGCACCGATCCCCCTCGGGCGCTTCACGTCTGCTGGGTAGGAGGGTCTCGCTCTCCGCCACTGGGCGCAACCCCCACAAGGGGCCGTTCGTCCGCCCGCCCTGAGGAGGGGCAGCGCCCAACAGGCCCAAGGCCGCCCCAGCCCCGCTCCTCCCCCCCAACGCACGGCGGCTGTGGAGGGCGGGGGGAAGGCAAGGCGCGCGCCGTCCCCGCCCTCCGCCTCGCCCCCAGCCAATGAGCGGTCGCCGCTCTGCGGGGCCCAGCGGTGGGGTGGGGCCTCCGTGGGGGTGGGGAGGTGGCCGGGCAGCGCGTGACGCGCGGGAAACACTCCCTCGGGGGGGAGGGCGGAGTCACGTGGGGAAGCAATGCAACGTCACGGTGGGGACCGTTCCATTACCGCGTCCAACGGGGCGGGAGGGGGAGGGTGAGGGTGGTGTGGCGGGGCCGGACGGAACCACGCCGAGCTGCCGATGCCTCTGGCGGGCTCTCGCGGGGGAAGGGGCGGGGTCGGCTCGAGGCGGTGGCACCGCTCACGTGACCGCCGGGAGGCGGGGCGAGGGCGGTGAGAGGGTGCGCGGACGCAGTGGGAGAAGAGAGGAGAGGAGCGGCGCGACGGGAAGTGCTGGCGAGTGGCCGCTTCTACCCTCTCCGCTGCATCGTTGCCGCACATCACCGCCGCCATGGGCCGGACACTCGCGCTCCTTCTCGCCGCCCTTTGCGCGACCTGTGTCTGCGGGCTGGCCGCAGGGACCTCCGGCGGCGCGACCGTTGGTGAGCGACTCCGCGCGACCCACCCCCCCCCCCCCCCCCCCTTGCCCCCCGCCAGTTGCTGACGGGGCAGCTCCTCCCCTTCCCACGCTCGGCCGTTGTCCGGGCGTTTAAGGGGCCGCGGGGTTGGCGCCGCCGCCGCCGCGCACCGAGCCCCTGACTCTCCGCGTCCGGCCGGGGTGGGTGGTGTTGGGGGAGCCGCCCTGCGCTCCCTCGCAGCTCGACCGCCGGCCGCTTCCGCCTGTGCCGCTCTCAACGCCTCGGCCGCAGCCCGCCGAGCTTTTTTCCCGCTTCTCTCTGGCTCCACCTCGTCTCGCTTTCGCTGTTCCCCTCGGTGCGGAGCGGCATCCGTTAGTGCTGTTGGACGCCCCCCGTCCACCACCCCCTTCGCCTAGCGGCAGATGGCTGCTAGCGGGCACCTTCGTGTCCGCGAAAACGTACGCGCCGCGCTTGTCTCTTACAAACTCGGTACCGGTCAGATTGCGGGAGTTAGTTACGTAAGCAGCGTTGGTCTGTCCCCGCTGCCCTGGTGTGAGCCTCGCTGTCCTGTCCTGTGGCTCTGCCTGATCTTCCTGGCTCTGCGAGTTATTCGCTGAACTGTTGACATGGCCAAGAACCACCAAATGCGCTGCGTGCCCCGAAAAGCTAAGGAGCTGGGTTGGTGTGGAAGTACTTTAATCTTCTCTGGCCGCATCGCATGCTGGCGCTGGGCGCATACAGGCGTGAAGCTGTCCCCTTACCTCTGGTTCAGCCCTGTTGGGTCTCCTCTGCGGACCTCTGACGGCGCAGGGTAGGCCGGTATCGGGCGCGCTCTCGGAATCCTGAACAGTTTGGAGTCAGAGGTTAACAACCTCTCCGCTGCAGCGGGAGAGGGCACTGTTGGTCCAGCAGGACAGACTTCTGTTAGTGTTCCCAGGTTTCTTCCTCAAGTGTAAGGGGAACATCCGAATTCTTACCTTGCGTGAGAGCCAGTACAACAGACAGTCTTGTCTTGGGGGCAAGCGTGGTCTTGCCTACGCTTAAAAGCCGAGTTCCTGGTACCAGTCATTTATTTCAGTGAAGAGCAGGCATCTGCTGATGGAGAGAGCTTGCTCTTATCCCATCTGAAGACCCTAACAGAGCTTTTCCCAGCAGCAGTAGTACTGGGAGAACACCTGACACCCTGCCACTGATTCTTAAGTTAACAGCTCATTCCCAGAACCTTTTCCCAACATAAAAAACATCTCCTGATCCTTTACTCTTGCAGATCTGTTCTTTCCCTGTGCTAGGTTGGGAAAGCTATTTCGAAAGTAAAATAAAAGTCCTAGTTTATCTGTTATTAATTAGTTGGCCACAGTGACTGTCCTGTCTCCGCAGAGGAGTTGTACTCAACTTTCTATATGTCAGTGAAGAATTTACAAAAGTGAGCGTTGTGTGTGCTGTGGTTGTTCTTCAGAAGTATACCCATCATGATAAATTACATTTCCCCCCCTCCCACCCGAAATCTATTATTTGGAAACTGATGTGTATCGCTCTTCTAAGTGCCGTGTTTCGGAAGTGAATGGGGCAAATCTGTTGCATACCTCACCGATGCAAACCAACAAAGTTTTTTTCCATATCTTCTTGAGTTTCTTGAAAGAGAAAGAAGAAATAGCACCAATATTTCTAGTTTGATCCTACCATAATGAAAAGAAAGGCCAAGGTGGATTTAAGCTTAATTTAAATTAGGAGAATAGTGAAGTTAGGTAATATATTTGTAGTTATCTTGAGATGTAAATTGCCATGCTGATTGCCAAAGCTCTGTGAATAGCAGTGTTCCCTTTGCTAGGGAGCAGAGAGGAGAAGAGTAAAAGGTCACCCAAAGGTGCATGGAGTAGGTGGATCTTATGTGAAATGTGCTGGAGAGCATGTGGCACAAGGAATTGTGGATTGTATGTGTGTTTTCTGGGTATGATGGCTCTACGACTAAGTATTAATTGCAACTAATGCAAAAAAAAAAATTGCAGATTGGGTGAAGGTGGTATTTGATCCAGGTAGGGGATGTGTTGTCCTTGTGATTTTTAAGGGAACAATGTTTAATGTTGACATAAAGGACTTTTTAGGTTATTGGCTTCTGCTGTGCTCAAAACATGAATAGATTGGCTTTCTTTTTTCTCTCCTTTATAGGCATTTGAATTTATTTGTCTTTATTTGTCTTTATTTCCTATATTTTGGTTGCTTTCTACTGTGGGGCTATTTATAGCTGGCTATATTACCTAAAGGGAAAATGTAAGCAAAAGGAACAAGGCCAAGGCTCTTAGCATTTGAGCATCTACAAAATTAATTTGGTGGGCTTTGATGACTACACTAGAGTAGCATACCCTCTGTTACCTGAATTTACTATAGCTAGAGGTTGCATCAGGCAAAATTTTGGCACACATATGGGTTCTGATTTTGGAGTATCAGTAATGTCGGGAAGTGTATTTGTTGTCTTGTCAAATGCATTCCTTGGTTTGCAGGAGCTTTTGGCTGTAGTTGGTTCAGTGACAAGGATTTTGCCTGAACCCGGAAGATGTATGCATAGGAAGCTGCAGATCTAAGAGTTGCTTCTGTGGGTGAAGTTGCTTTTTTGGCAGCGGTAATTTTGTCCTGATCAATGCATTTATCTTTTTTTTCCCAGGCATCTGTGAAAACATTTCTAACTGCAGTTTGTGTATTAGTAATGATACAAACCAAGCAGGCTGCAAGTGGGTCAGATGTGAAGGTAAGTACTACACGGTGCAGATACTACGCCATGCAGAACCTTAAACCCAACTAGACCTGCTTCATCTGTATTAATGCTCATTACATAAATATGCTGTGCTGTTTGATAACCTAACAGAACATTAACTCACAATTTGTATCTGTTGTTAAACATTTCAAGTTCTTATGTGGAGACAACTGAACATGCTCAGAATAATCCCAGATTTAAGGCTTCTGATTTAAATCTGTGCTGTTGATAAGATAATGTTTTCCAGATGGTTCAGAATGTTTTTAGAACAAACAAGTCACTTAGATTTGCTGTTGAGGAGCCCTGAGTGGATTCTGACATTCAGGCACATCCATGTGCTTCAGTCCTTTTGGGGTTTTACCATAGACCTGGTGGTCACAACCACTACTCCTGAAGTGAACACAGGAAGGGAGAGGAGTCCATTAAACAGGATTAGCTAAGAGTAGTGTACCTAAAGCTAAAAATTGCAGTCCCCTGAAGGGAGCGTGACAGCCAAAGAAACATTAGCTGCTCTCATTCAGAGCCTTGTCTTTCCCACTGTGGGAGAGTTGGATGCAACTACGTTTAGGTGACCTCTGGTACTCAGTACTGGAGGAGATGAGTTGTGTTGACAAGGTCATACAAAGACTACAGGGGTAGTCCTCAGGTGGATTATTTGTACTTCCTCTGTGAGGTGGAAGCAAAATAAGAGGGAAGAATGGCTCAACTGTTATAGTGCTTTTGTAGTACTTGACTGTAAGTGACCAAGAAAGGTTATATATGAATGACAAGATGCTTTGGAAGCAATGAAGAGTTTTAGATATAACTTGTCTTCTAGAAGAGTGTCCTTTTAAGTATCTGAGTTTTCTGAATTCTGCGTGTGTTGTCTGCATGTATTGCAAACACCCAAGAGATCTAGATAACTTCTTTGAGGGAGAGATTGAAATCTGAGTCAAGGGAGAAAGGTGTGTAGGGAGAGAATAAGAAACTGATGTCTTCAGCAATTTCAAGGTCAAGGATCTGTTTGAAAAGTTGGAACTAGGTTTTGCTTGTGTGTAGAATTTAAGTTAGTGGGATTTACTTCTTTTTATGATGCTACCACAGAGACACAAAATGTTTAACTTAAAAAATGCCTCGAATAGTAGAGACACTAATTTTACAGGCTGTGAAGAAAGAAAAGCTATACAGTTACTGCAAAATGATGTATAATCACATAAGTATTTTCCCTAAGTATTGATTTGAATTATAGAGTAACTGTAGTTAAAGAAAATACTAAATTAAAGCTTTTCTAATTGCTATGTAGTACTGAAGTTCTGCATATTTAAATGGCTTTATTGTTATCCTGGCTAGAAGGTGGTGTTTAGTTTGTCCTGTGAACAGCTTGTTAGTATTTATGGACAATGTCTCAAGCACTTTAAAGTTCTGCTGCTGTAACCATTCTTGTCTCTTCTTTTCTAGGAGATGAGAAGTGTGTAAATGCAACAGAAGTAGAAAAGCATAACTGTACAATTGAAGAACAGTGTTCTATTAGTAAGTAGATACTTATCTTTCACATAGTTTAATTAAGCCCTTATCTTTACAACTCTTCCATTTGTTTACCTTTGTTAATATGCCTTCTACAGTTTACATAAGCGTGTAAATAAGCTCTTGTTTTGAGGGGCTTCCAGCTTAGACCTATGATGTGAAGATGCACAGTTTCATTTTGCGTTAACTGCTTACTGTTGCAAGAAGCCTGTTGTATTTTACTAGACACATGTCTCTGGCTACTGCCTTGGTTTCTTGGATTAAAATGGGTGACGTTTCCTATGATATATAATATATACTGAGGCACTTGTCAGCATCCTCAAGGCAGTAAGCTTCATATTCAACGGAAAATGTTCCACCTGCTAAGTCCATTGCTTCATCTGAGATGTAGTAAATAGGGAAAACTTCTGAACCTTTCAGTTTTAATTGTTAACTAGCACAGCTCTTCATTCAATCCTGAAGTGCAGGGTCTGCACAAAGTAAATCCTTCATGCTAGGAATATGCTCAGTTGCATATCTGCTTCACTCTTTTCATTAATTTGCTGTGCAAAGCAGATTTGCAGTATATGAATAATTCGTACTAAATCTTGAATTTCACTTTTCTGAAAGGCCCCCAAGTTTTAGGTTTTCCAAAAGCTGACAAGAAATGGACTTCAAAATAGGATTTTTCTGGTTTTAAGATCTAGAACATCAAATGAAAATTCTTAATGTTTCTGTCTGGATGAGTTAACAGTGCTGCTAAAGAGGCTGGCTGACACCCACAGAGATGGAGCTTCCATGCTGCTTTGGGCTCTCTTGTGGTGGCAGCAGCCAGTCAGAAATAGTTCCACTTGACTTGGACTTCTGTGTTGTTTCTAAAATTGTAACAAATGCCTTTTATTCAGGAGTGTTAAAAGTTCCATTTTCAGTGCTTTCCAAAGAGAGCAGGCTGTTAACAATGTTTTGTTCTATGTCCAAGTAGAATTTCTACAATCTGTTCCTGTTAAACTTAGAGACTTTATCAGGTGGTTTTGGTTTAGCTTCTTCATATTGAAGAAAACTTAATTGTAAGCTTTACTAGAGTATCTGTGTTGGTATGAGAGGAACATGTATACATTACCAGCTCTTACAGTGTTATGGCTCAGCACTACATTTGAGAATTGACATGGAAAAACATCAAGGTGGCCCTAAACTAACTTAATGCAAGTGGGACCTGAGAGAATGTAGATTCTGGTATCTTCAGCCTATCTCTGTAGAAACAGTTGGCTCTGGTTTCCTGCCATGATGAGGTGCTTCAAGATGTAAATAACCACATTTAAATGACCCTGTGCATTGAAGTCTTCTGGACATTAACAGCATTTCAGAAGGAAGCTTGCTGATACATCAGTGTATGATTAAGCAACAGCTTAGATAAGCTGTCCATGTGTGATTAACTCAGTTAATACTTTAAGTTGCAGAAGGCTTCACTGTTGGTTTTGGGTTTTTTTGGTGTTTTTGCTTTTTACAGCACATGCTGCAACTGAGAGCCCCTGCAGCCAGAAACAGCACTCAGAATGGGATTTGCAAATATTTGAGGACGTCTTGATGATTATTTTTTTTCTCTTTTTTTCTTTTTCTCCCCTGCCTCATACAGCTTCAGCACTAACTACTCTGATCTCTAGTTGAACTTGGTAGGTCAGTTGACCTTGAGGAGCACTGCTGAATACTTTGTTTCCTATTGTGTAAAGCATGCACATTTTATGCTTGTACAATAGGACTCTTCTCCCTTCTGTTGAGGAATCTTAAGTTGTCAGTTGAACGCTGGCTTGATTGGACTGTCTGTGACTAGGTTTTCCATGCATTCACTCATGCACTTTTGCTATTAGTTGATGGATTGAATGCTCAGCTGCTTTGTAATTTCAAACTAAAGCTACAGTAGAACTTGGTTCTATATGAATTCTCTAAAACTCAACCTGCTGCTACTCTGGTTGGTTTGGGGTTTTTCAGGTTGGTTTGTTTTTATTAGTTAAACACTGACATTCATTTCTTTAACATCCCTTTGTTCTTTCATAGCTCCTACAGGCATTCCTCTTACCAATACTACTACATCGCCTTCCAGTAGTACCACACAACCTTCCAATATTACCACAGCGTCTTCCAATACTACCACAGCCAATTCTACCACAACTCATACTACAGGTAATATAGTAACACCAAACATAGCATGGCAGTAAACTAAGAACTGTTGAACAAAATAAAGGACAAAGGCTTTTTCCAAAGATCACTGTAGTAGTATAACTACAAAAGATCTGAGGTATGGAATGATAGAGAGGCCTAGGGTCTGGAAGAAGTGGATTGTGTAAAACGCTAGCAGAGAGAATGCTTGTTTTCAATATAATTAAGAATTGGCTTGGCTTGTTTAAATTAGATTAGTCATATCCACTAATCCTGAGTTCTTAAAAGTTTGATTAATGGGTTTTTTCCTGTGTTGCCCAGTTGAAAAAACACTTGAGTTCTTACTTGGGCTGCCATCTTAACAGTGAAGTTTGTGTTTAAAAACAAAATAATAAACCAAACACAAACAAACCCTGAAACATCACTAAAAGCATCTGCTGCTTAAGGGAGCTGAGATAATAAGTTGATACTTGATTAGGCTCAGAACAGCCTAATGTACAGTAAGGTGACATTTAGCTTTGAGTAAACATACAAATATTGTCATTTGTCCCAGACGCATAGTGGAATACTGATTAATTTTTAGTAATACTAATCTGAGGGGAGGGGGTGGTGTCAGATTCGCTATTCTGACTTGATAATGGAAGAGTTTTTCAGAGACAGTCTAGCTACAGGTGAGTGTTTTGCTTACTCCAGTGCTGTTACAGTGTTTTGGGGATGGGGGAGAAAGGAAGTGTTGCTGTAAGTGTTTATCTTCTGTCTAGAGATATTACATTAAGTACTTTTTAGTACAATAAATACTGATTATAAGGGCTGTTGAATGAAAGTCCTTTACCTTGATGCAGATGATCAAGTTGTCTTGAAACAGCTGTCTTGATTCTAGTTCAAACACCAGCATTTATATTAGTACTTGAAAGAAAAGTGGTTTTGCCTGAATGACCATCACTGACTGATCTGTGAGCAACCTTGAATCATTTGAATAACAATGGTATGCGAATTCGGAAAAAGAATCCTTATTGCAGATACTTGGGTTAATGCCATGCAGCTGAACATCTAAAATGTGTGGGGTGCAGTCTGAGGTCAAAGCTTATCCTTGTTTAAGCAAAACAAGTTAAATGATTTACGTAAGAGTTCAGTGCTTGCAAAAATTGCTCTTGAAATTTATAGTATGCACAAAACTGTCTTCTTTCAAACAGCTATCACCAATATAACTACACATGCTCCTCTACCTACAACTGCTGTTCCTTCATCTACCACAGCACCCAGTATTCCAGGTAACTGCTACTACTAGCGTAATTAAAGCATGAAATACTTAGAAATTGGTGTTGTTTTTGAAGAGTTACAAAGTGGCAACATTAAAGTAGTATTTGTATGTCTGCTGTTGTCACTTCTAACTTTATGGCATGCCTGATTTTAAAGTTAGGTATGTATGTATGTAGCAGGGTAATTGCCTGAGAAGCAGAGCTAATCAAGATATTAAAAGCCAGAAATGTATTGGTCAAATATTGTCTGCTTTTGTGGCTGGAAGTCACTTGTTAACTCGCCTGTCTTCGGGAAGTGGTATTTTGTTCTTCACTTGCAGCATAGTAATGGGATATCTATTAAAAACAAACAAACAAAAAACCCTACTGTGATGTGAATATGCTGAAGTATTCTATTTCAGCATCATTCCTGAATAAGCTATTTCATGAATAGCTATCATGAAGTAAAGCTCTTTAAAACTAGCCTTTGGCAATTGCTGTTAGTTCCAGCTTTGTGTGTGCTGTGGCTTCAGTTGATTTCTTTAAGCATAACCCTTGGGATAAAGTACAGTAGATGGAGGGTAATAATATAATTTGAATTTAAGCAAAAACTGGAACAAGTAGCAGATCTTGGAAAGTGTTTTGAATATGAGCATATCAATGATACACTTTTATGTAAAGGAGGAAAGCTTTGGCTTTTTGAAGTACAAATCAAGTCCAGCTGGGACTTGCTCAGTATTGAGGTCCAGAGCAATTTGGCTATAAATAGCTCTGGCCTTGTACAAACACTATATAATCAGAATTTGAGTATCACTAATCTAAATGCAGCTGCTGAAATGTCTTTACTTTGGATTATTTTGTTTTCGTATTGGTGTTTGGATGTTTTGAGTAACCTTAATAGAGTAGTAAAACTTCTTGTGAGCACTGTGCACTCACAAACTCTAATGTGGTGTTCAACAGGTACGAATGCTACTGTGACTCCTGCACCTTCTCCACGCAAATCTACATTTGATGCTGCGAGTTTCATAGGTGGAATTGTCCTTGTTCTGGGTCTGCAGGCTGTTGTTTTCTTTCTGTACAAATTCTGCAAGTCAAAAGACCGAAACTATCATACACTTTAGGACCTGCCACTTTACAATGGACTGGTAGCTCAACACCTGTAGTTCACTGAACCAAAATATTTTTTGTTGCTCATGGAAGACAGCGGTTCGTAATGTCCTTTAAATCTCTAAAAGACTTCAAAAGAATATTTTTGCAACATTATACTTGGCAAGAGGTGATATGAATCTCTTCCACAGGATGACTTGCAATATGCTGCATGGGTTCTAATGGCTGTCTTATTTTCCTTTAGTGGCTGCTCCTGTGGGACTTGTTTTTGATATGCCAAATGTAGATGTTCAGAGATTCTTATTCAGTGGCAACACTGTCTTGAGTAGACAATCTCATGATGACTCATTGTGAAGGCTAATTTAATCAACATTTGATACAGTATCCCTTCAGCTTTATCAAGATGTGAATTATTGGTGACTGACTTCAGGGAGTGAATTACCATTTATTCTAGCTTGTGGCTCTTAGAGCGTGTTGCTCGAAAGATGAACAAAATTGTAGAGGTAGATAATATCTTAACAGAATAACATAGCCCATAATTTTTTTTTTTTACACAAGAATAAAGGTTGCCTGATAAAATACTGCATTCCAAACAGAAATCCTATGCCCTTTCCAGTTAATATTGAAGGTAGAGGGGGGATTAGAGATTATCCTTCTAAAGGGGAAAGGAAGATTAGTGCCTTAAAAGACTAAAAATCAGTAGGCTGCAAAAGTGTCCCACCTATTTCAAAAACAAATAAACTAAGTAAGCTTTATATAGGAGAAGGGAATACATGTGATTGAGTGTTCCAGTTTAAACTTTTTACGCTAAATAACTGTCCCTTATTGACCTTGTTTGAGGGTGAGGGAGCATGGTACAGTAATATTCAGCTACAAACAAGCTTTTGAAGTTGTTTACATTCTTCTGGCCTACAAAGACCAACCATAAATATAGTGATAAAATTCATTCCACTCCCTGTATAAAACGGCAGCAACTTACACTGGTACTTGAAATACTGGTGTTTGGGAAATCCTGAGGGTTTTTTTCTCATTGAAATGTTTTTTAAACTTGTTGCAGTTAATTTCAGGTTTTTTTGTTGCTTTTTTTTTCTTTTACTTTGTCTACTTGCCGAAGGAGCAATTTAGGATAGTTCAGAGGATCTGCTGATCTGATCCTTGTCAGGATTGCTGTAGTCCTGGGGTTGCCAGGGCTACACCTTTTTTCTTTTCCCTCCCTCACACCTTCCTGGCATCAGGTTTGTGTTACTCTGCAGTGAACTGGTTAAGGGAGTCTGTTTGGCCAAATAGCTTTTTGGTTTGTTTTTTTTTTTCTTGTCTGGATCAGCTGTGTGATCTGAGGATCAGAGGTACGTCATCTCCAATGCAGACTGACTTGAGCACCTGTAAAAATAAAGCCACAAAAAATGAAAAGAAAAATGAAAAAGTGGTGGATGTAGCATAACACTTCGCTTTTAATGATATCCCTTGATCAACAATTTCAGGATAATCTGTAGTACTGTCTTACTAGCTCTGACTTGACTGGAATTTGGCATCCAATACAAAATTACAGCATTAATGCAGATAATAGTCATGGCAGTGGAACTTAAATGTGAAGCAAATTAAGTGCACTTCAGCAGGAAACTTAAAGCTCAGTGTCGCTTTCTTGTCTTTTAGTTAGAATGGCATTGTTTCTGTTGTGCTGCACAGAAATCTCAAATTGCTACAGAATACAGAAGTTACTCACCAGTACTGTATCTCTGAGTTCATTAGCTTTTGCTTCTCGAAACAAAACTAAGACAATCAGCTCAGGTTTATTAAAACAGCGGAGTGAGCAGCCAGTTTCCAGCTACAGCATGTGTGTGAGTTAGATGGCATATCCTTGGCCTTATTGTGAAATCACTTAATCTGTCCTTTCCCTATCTCAGAACTATTTTATTACATTTATTGGTTTAAAAAGATAATCATGAGCTTGTATTCTGGGCTTTGAAGTGAGCAGAATACTCTTCTGGAGTGTGACAATTCAGTTCAGCAAAGCAAGCTGTATGCCTGGTCTATAATTTTTTTTCAATTTGTCTTTTTTTTTTTTTTTGGCCTCAAAGGGCTACCTTTAGAGAAACTTGCAGAAAAGTGCTACAGAACATTTCATAGCATGGAAGACATTGCCACAAAAAAAAGTTGTTGCTCTGTAAAACGTTGCAAAAATGCTTTTTCACGAGCTAGGCTGATCCTGATTTATGTTAAAATATGCTAGTAAAGCAAACTAAAAATAATTTCTAAAGTGCCTTAAAGTTGCTTAATCTTTTGCCTCAATTTTTGTTGAAAAGGGTAGAAGGGATACCTTGCCTTAGTTATAAAATTTTTCTTGGTGCCAGCAGTTGCTACTTTCCAAGACTTTAGGAAACCCAGGATCTCTGACTTGTACAGATGCCAATCTGAAGAAAGTCAAGCTTGTACTATATGAATCTAGTCATGTTCTGGAAGGCCTGCACTATGCACTGCTTGCTCATGAGCCTTGCCAACAACGTATAATCCACCGTGGCTCGGATTGTTTCCCTTTCAGCTCTTTGGGGGGAGGGGAGGCTGGGTTACACATCTTCACCGTGTGCTTGGCTGCCTCATGTAGAAAGTAATTACTCCTTTGTGAAATGGCAGTATCAGCTGATCTGTGCTGTGTACTAGCAAAAAACTGAAGTAACAACTTGCAGTTTTTCTTGGCCTTGTGTTTTGAAGTGGAAGGTAGCTCATAGATCTGTAGTTGTATTTGCACCTAAATCAATTTTAGGCACTGAAGTGTAGTGACTCTCCAAGTTACCTGGCTTTCTCTTGAAGCCAACTTGTGCAAATATCAAGCTGTTACTTTATGAATGTTCTCTGCAAGTGTTGCTGTAAAAGTTTGTATTTTGTTTTCAGTGGCAGAAAACTGAAGCAGTTGTAATCACGAAACCAAATTGATAAATAAAAATCTGTTGAATGGAATTTTACTTGTACACTTCCTTTAATGTGAGCAATCCTGGAGTGGACTGTCTGCTGACTTTCTGGAGATGAGCTGTTTTCCGTAGTAATTGAGAAACTCTGTAGGGAAGGGAGAGTAAAAGGCTTGAAGAGTTAAGTTAGCTCTCCTAAACACAGTATTAACTTTGCATCTGATGTGCAACAATCTGTTGCACAAGTGCGCGCAACAATACTGAATCAGATTTAGAATCATCTCCAAAAGAATTCTCACTTAAGTCATGATTTCTATGTTAGTTTAGCCCTGTTCTCCCCTTAAAGCCATAGAACAGCAAAGCATTTATCAAGTGTGCTGCTTGCAATAACCAGTAAGGCTTCATGCTCCTCTTTCCAATAGTGGAGCTTGTAATGCTGGGTATCAGCCTAGAAGGTGGAAGCAGGACTGCAGTCTGTGGTTCCAAAGAGGCTGTTAATAAACCCCTACACTATAGCATCTTTTCACATGAAAGTATTTGACCTTTATGGAAACAATACTGCTCTGAGCCTTATTTCTTTCCCGATTGCAGGATAAAGAGGAGGATTTTTTGCTAGGGAAGAACTGTCAGTATGCTTGAACAAGAGAACAGAGGGTGTGCAGTTCTGTAGTTGCAGATACGGCAACCATCTCTGAGTGAAGTGACCTCAGTAGTTTCACATCATGACCTTGATGCTTTTGTGGATACTGAATGAAGTATGAATGTCTCACTAGGTAGTACTGATATAATTTAGTCTCATTATGGAAAATTGCAAGAACTGTAGTAGTATTTCTGGAAAGGCTGTATGGAAATGGAGGAAATGTAGAGCTGCTTATATGCTTAAAATTGCTGCTTATATGCTTAAAATTGCTATGCCTTCTAGAAAATCATCCATTTACTGCACACAGTCAAGAGTGAATTAAGGTTTTGTTACAATGCAGCGCTGAAAGCCTATGCAAACTTGTTTATCCTTGTAGTACCAGTCTTCTTTTACTGATGTTCTTTGAAGTTAGTCTTCTGTAGGTATAGCATTCATTCAAAAATCATCTTTGAATTTTGATGTAGGTTGAGTCATTTTTGAAGGAGTGTTTTATCAGGAAGCTGAAATTAGCCTCAGGCAGCCGTTTTTAGTGCTGCAGTGGCTCCTAAGTGCTTCATACTGATGATATTGTTCTACTTCCAAATTGGCATCTGGTTCCTGGAATGTGCTAGGATCACATTTGATAGGTTCTTTAGTGACAGCTTTAGTGACCTTGGATAGTTATCAGTCACCTTGTCATTCATCTAAGGCATACCTTAAAGAACTTGTGCTATTTGGTAACTGATTCCACAGCATTCAGAGTATATTGTGACTTGTTCTTGATGTAGCATCAAGCTTGAAAGGAAAAAAAAAAAAAACCCCTTGTTTCAAGTAACAGTGAAGAATGTCAGCCTTACTCTAGGAATCCTCTATCTTTAAATACTGCAGTTAAGAGCTTTTTTACTCAGCATTTAATCAATGCCAAGCTGTTAAGGGTTGCCTGAATTTAATTCTAGGTCTTTATAAAAAGAGTTACTGGGGTATTTGATTAGTCATGTTCACAAGCATCCAGGGATGTGGATGATGCTATAGGGCACATAAGTTAGTATTCTATCCCATCAAAAGCTGTAATATAATTTGATGTATCTCTGAAAGACAACTTCTGAAAGACAACTTTGAGTCCTTTATTGGCTAGGCTAGAAAAGCAAGCTTTTTTTCCATGCAAGATAAATACAGATAAGTTTATGCTGTGTTGTGATTTTTTTTTTTTCCTATTTTCTCCTAGTTAATGCAGCATTGTGCAAGGAACTGCCCTTCTTCCCCTTTCTAGGAGGGGTGAGAAGGTGCCAGAGAACATGCACTTTCGATGAGTCATCTTTAAACAGGCATGAAAGGTTCAGTGTACAGGCAGCAACCTCAGGGTGAGAACACTGCCTTGGGCAGGATGTGGTTAGGAGTTGAAATTAGGAAAGCAGTTTAAACAAAAAAAAGAAAAGCAAAAAACCAAACCCAAACACTGGACTCAATGCTCCTACTCTGAGCATTTAGCTGTGCTTTGCTCTACAATGTTCCAAGGTTACCACAATAAAAGGAGCCTTTTAATTTTGATTGATGGCTTTGCCTTTCTGTACTGTGCTGCCTTGTCTGTAAGGGAGGACATGCAGTGCTGCTCTTGCTCAGACAGAGGATCGTCATTACCGAAAATGGATTAGCAGGATAACTGACTGGAGCTGGTCTTGAACACTGCATCCAAATATGCTGAAGTACATATATATACAGCACTGCAGTAGTACTGCCTTGCTTTGATTTGTATACAAATTGTTCTTCTCCACTTCAAGGTTTCTAGTTCAGTGGCACTTTCTAAAATACCCTGGACTGATTAAAAATACATTTAGGTTTACTTCTGGACCAGCCTTTGTTTCTGTAGCTGCATGAAGACAGTTGGAAGAGACTCTTCATTTAGGTGTGGTAATAGCCTATGTGCCATTCTGTCCTTCCATCTGCTAGGCACCTGAACATAGAAAATGGCACGATACTCACCAACCATGGCACGATACTCAAAAAAAACCCCAAAACCCCCCCCACCCCACCCCCATAATTGGTCTTTGAGTGTTTCCTCCTGTTCCATTGCTGCTTCTTGTCTCAAAATTCAAAGGATGCTGCTGGTAATGCTCATGCTGAGTGGATGCTGAAAGCCTGCTACTCTAGACCTGAACTGCAGAACCTGGAATGTTACCAACAAGAGAGTTAAAGCAGAACTCAAGTAAATGCATAAAGCTATTGTTTCTAACCTAGGCAGAATGTGAGGGTGAAAAGAAAAAACAAAACACCACCAAACAAGTTGTGAACACTCAACATAATACTAATAGAATAATAGATTGCTTAGTCTGGAAAAAGTGGTTCATAGAGGATCTTGACACAAAGTAGAACAAAAACTATTTTCAGATAGTTGCAACTATCTGCAAGTTCTGCAGCTCACCCCACACCCTTGTCATTCATAGTAATGTATCGGCATTCATTCATTCATCCACCAGGAGACATCCCAGTGAAGCAAAAAATTCTTGCTGCCTCGGTTCTATGCCACTATATGTGACTGTTTTCCCCACAACTCTGTCTTTCCTGGTTCTGTTGAAAATCAAGACTAAAAGGGGTGGATGTTGCCAGTGACGCTAAATTACCTAATGAATTCCAGTCTTCATTTTTGTAGATTTCTGAAAGGCAGAGATGCAGCCACTTAATGCCAACCCTTCAGCCACTAAAAAAATCCCCACTGGATCAAATGCTATGATTGCTATCAACCATAATGTGATTTAGCTCTCATTTCATGGAGTCATAGAATTCTTTTGGTTGGAAGAGACCTTTAAGATGATCAAGTCTACCCATTAACCCAGCACTGCTAGGTCACCACTAAACCATGTGCCTAAGTGCTACATCTGTATGTATTTTAAATACCTCCAGGGATGGTGGCTTTACCACCTCCCTGGGCAGCCTGTTCCAGTGCTTCACAACCCTTTCTGTGAAGAAATTTTTCCTAACATCCAACCTAAAGCTCCCCTGGCACAAGTTGTGGCCATCTCCTCTTGTCCTATCACTTGTTACCTTGGAGATCAGAAAGATCCCTATCTCACTACGACCTCCTTTCAGGTAGTTGTAGAGAGTGATAAGGTCTCCCCTGAGCTTCCTTTTTTCCAGGCTAAACAACCCCAGTTCCCACAGACCCTCCTTGTAAGACTTGCATCTGTGTACAATGGGGTGTCGCTCTACCACTTCTTAAGCCTATGTTTACCTATACCATGAACTGCAGGTAAAAAGGTAAGGGTATTTTTGCTGTGTAGCTGTTAACTGAGATGGTGCTGCTTCTCAGCTGCGACCCAAGATGTTTCAGAACACATTGGTTTAGCTGTTTCTGGCATTATTTCAGGGTGCATGTCTGGCCTTCTGCTGAAGCAGCAGGAGAGCAGCTGGCAGCTGCCCAGGGTGCACAACTAGCCAGTCTGGTCAGACTGCATTCGGTGGCCATGCAGCCTGAAGCAGGGGCTTGAGAGGACTGACTACACAAGCATTACATAAACCCAGAAAGAAGCGCAGCAGCTGTTCTACATTACTGAGACAAGCCATTGCCCAGTGCATTTGAGAGGGAAGAAGAGGATGATGTGAAGGAATGGAGAAAAACCTAGAGGATGTGGCTCCGACTGCTAATCTACAGATTATTGTTACGAACTGGATGAAGTCTTAGTCTATGTGGGAAGTTTCTGGAGTTGACACGACCTGTTTCAAAAATACCTTTATGGTCAAAACAGGGCTGTTCCAAGTACAGTTCCACCCCTATACAAATAGGTCTGGCCAAGTGCTGTATGTCTTAAGTCAGGTTAGTGACTGAGTACAATCAGGTTAATAGAAAAGACAAATTTTTACATGATGCAAGTCTGGATTTCCTCATGAGAAATACTAGTATTAATGCATCAAAAATGTTAGCTATTTAATAGTGACTTACTACCTGGAAAATGGCTTCTTACAGTGTTTGTACTATGGGACAACAGCTCTGCAGTCTTCCTTCTACCTTTTTTAAAGAAAAAAAAAAGTCACAAACCCTCATAAGATCTATTTAGTATTACGGATATAGGAGTAAAAAAAAGGCACGAGTAAAAAAAAGGCACAAGTAAAAAGTGTAGAAAGTAAGGAGGTAGCTACAACACAGAGTTTTAACACGTTGCAGACTTGGTGTCTATAGTTTGATGGAGTTCTATGCTGAGTGTAGAGATATCCAAGTTCCTCAGACAATTTTTCCATCTCTGGATGATGTTTTAACAGTGGTAACTCACTGCAGGGTTGGGGAGTCACCTCCTTTCTGTTGCAGCTGCTTTCCTTGTGCTCAGTAGCATCAATGTGACACAAAAGTTTTGCAACCCTTTTCCCCTGACCTCAATTGGTTTAAAGCCAGAGAAACCAAGTATATTCGTGCATTAGATAAAGATACCTCCCTGTTCTTTATTTCTCCACATTTTGTTCATGTCTTCATCAGTGTGCTAATGAGCATTTCTGTTTCCTTTGGCAGGAATAACTAACATTTCCCTGCAACAGGAAACTATAATTAAATTTGTAGCACTTTATATAGTTCATGGCATAGAAGTACACCTTGAAAGATATGGGAGGTTTTTTTTCTGGCTTTTTAAGCTACATGAATTACATAAGCATTGTGTTAACAGCTGAGAAGAAAGGTTTTTCTTAATGGTTTAAGTTTCAGGTTAATAGAACTAAGGACTAGAAAGCTCTCCCTGCTGTTTTGAGGTCCACAGAAGATACCTGCAACCACAGGAGTGTATCTGATTGACTTACAAGGGTGCAGGCTTGTCTGGCTGCCCCCCCCCCCATGATTTGTAAGTAAGATGTTCCAACACCAGAGGCACTAATGAGGCCTTATTTCCTACCACTTGGGATCCTTTGTTTCCTAATTGCCTCTTCCCCTAAATGCAGCTCCCCTTATATTTCCCGTGATAGCCCTCCAAAGCAAAAGACAACACAAGTTATGGTTTAAAGTTACTAACTTGGGAGTCAGCGTTTCTTGTGCTGCTTGAGCAGCTGCAGTGTGGAAAGCCATATGGCTTTTGTGTTGTCTGACTTCTCCTCAAGATTGTTTTAGGTCTTTCTCCTCTACCATTACAGAGGAGGTCTTCTACTCTTTCTTATTTGGCTTAAGTTGCTACTGCTTCAAAGTTTAGGAGGAATTCAGAGACATGGACACACAGTTCCTAAGACTTACTTCCCCAATAAGTGGGTTACAAGACACAACCTGTCTTTACCTGCAGTCACATTCCTCTGGGAAACTGCAGCTTCCAGGTCATAAACTTGACATTGTAGTTCATCAACCTGCTGGAAGGCTTCCCATTTTAAACTGCACTCTTGGGTTAACTGACTTCTGATCTAGAAGATGGTAAAAGGATTAATGGCAGCAACAAAAATTCATCCCCTGGTAGCTCTGCCTCAAAGTAGTGGCCTACAACTAAAGGAAGAGATATTGTTGCCCTCTGCGTTCTCATGAATGAGAGGCCATCACTTCTTGCTGGTTTAAATAATCCATAATTACAGCTGTGCTGAACATACCCACCATCCGTCTGAATGCCCAAGTAGTGCAAATTGCCATTCTCTTGAGTATTTAGTAGGAATCTGCTTTTCAGGCCTTGCTGGAGGAAGATAAAAACGGTAACAGAGGTCTTTTCTCACTGTTCTCTGCATGTAATCCTAATTAGATGAGACCCTACCTCCATTTCCAGTGCAGAGGTATGTGGAAAAAACAGCAGCTCTTCCCTCATCTCTCCCATAGACTGTCATTTGCTAACTAAGTCTAAATATAGAGTTTGTTACTGTTAATGACCACATAGGTGCTAACTGCAGCTGGGACTGTTGTGTGGCAATAAAAGCCTGCACACTGCAGTTGCCATTTTCCTTCTGCTCTCCTTAAAGGCTTATCCTGCTGTTGACATCACTGATCTCTTAAAGGGTTATTTTGTACACGTGGCAAAGCAGTTCAGAGCCCCCTCAAAGACAGAGACCAGTGAAATCAGTGGTCTCATGTGCCTGTACCAACTGCTTTGGCTCTGTAAAAGTTTCTCGTATCATTTTGATTAGAAAACGTGCCATCAGCCTGAGAAATTATTCCCAACAGAATGCCATTTGTCATTCTGACTCTGGAAAACAAACAGCCCATGCCTGCACCTTGATGCTTTGGAAGACAGAATTTACTTTGCTTGGTTCACAGGAGAGACGTTCAGATACATTTAAGTTTTTTTTCTCTCTAGACCACGATAGCAAAAGCAAGGAAACTTCAGTGACAGCTAAGTTGTCAGTCAGTAGATGGATTCATCTAGTTAAAGTCTAATCAAGTGATTGCCAAATAATATGTTGTTCTGATGGCTACACTACAAAAGAAGCACTGCACATTTCACAGCCAAAATCCCACGCTATCAGCTGTTCTGAACACAGGGATTGTATTTACTTGGCCAAAGCAGTTTTTAACTTGAAGCAGTTAAAGCTCTACAGCTCCCTTTGCAGGGAGGTTATCTTAAAAGTGAACCTGGCTACTCAGTTATGCTAAATCAGTTATTAGCAATACAGTAACAGATTTAAACTTCAATACATTGGTTTGGTACAATAGCATCAGCATAGTGAAAACTAATGCCATTTCTGTGGCCAAACTGGATGAAAGCAGTTCTCTCCCCGCGACGTTCATTTGGTAGTCCAGAATTTGGGAAATGGTGTAATGTGTGTGAAACAGAGGTAAAGCCAGAGGGCTTATGTCAAATGCAGAATAGATAAAGAAAAAAGGCAACGGTTTGTCAGCGCTGCAGCACTGGTGTCAAAGCCATGCCTGGGAAATGTCACAGGGAGAGCCAGGAAAGCGACAGGCTCTGCAGACCCAGGAGCATGGTCCCAGCCCCTTCTGGGAGCAGAGCCCAAGCAAGGCTCCAAAGCTCCCTGTTTAGTCTGGTGACAAGGACAGCTGTCACAGCAGAGGCCTGGGGCACACCCCAACAGGGGATGTGTGGCTGGCCTCTGGAGCCACTCGGGTGCACCCCCTGATGCCATCCAAGGGTGCAAGTGTGTTCTGGCTAGCACTGCACACCCATTCCCACTGCACCGGTTGGTGCTTTACACAAACTCTTAGGCAGTTTGCCTCTAAAATGAGGTGAATACCCACTTTCTAGAGCAGAGTTACTGAACCAGGCTCAACAGGAAGGCCCTGAGAAGCATCAGAAACACAAGATGCCACCAATCGGTGGGACATGACCCTAAGCCCACAGCAGGTAGAGTCCAGTGCAGTGCCAAGGCTCATGCTACAAGACCCTCATCCAGAGCACTGGAGGGCTACAGTGAAGCTCTGAAGTTCAGACACTTGAAGGGACACACTCAGATGTGGTCAGACAGTGTTAAAACTTGAGACATCTCTCCAGAATTGCTACTGGGTTTATTTTTCAAATCTGCATTATGAGTTTTACCTGCTGCATTTCTTTTTTGACTCCTCCTTGTTGAAGATTGCAACTTTTAGCCAATTTTTCAGCTTCCTTGCTTAGGCATTTCACTCCCTGCTCTTTTTCTTCCAGCTCTTCAAGAATCTTCTCTAAGTTTTCAGTTTTTATCACACTGAGTACTTGTGTCTGTTCTTGACTGCTTGTGTCTTTCCCTGTACTGCTTCCAGCAGCATTTGTTTCTACAACATGCAGTCATGAACGTTTCAGGCTTCAGTTGCTTTCCCCCAGTTTCCAAACACACCTTTTTAGATTTCTTTTTAAAACCTGATGACCAGTCCTCGGGTGTCATGCCCAGCTGAGCTGAATGAGGAGGGACCCAATCCCTTATGGCTTGCTACTGAAGATAATGAGATGTTAGTAAATAAATCTGAATTATCCTATGATCTTTCATAAGATCATAAGGACCACAGTCAGACATAAACCCAAAATAAAATCTGGGTTGTGGGAATGGGGAGCACAAGGGAAGGGTAGGGAGGAGTGGTAAGAGATTGCTGTATTTACATTATTGCTTTTTAGAGAAAGAAGCCTTAAATAAATTTATTTGGAATTTATTCAATTCCAAATAAACAAGAAAGCAGTTGCTTCCAATTTCCTCAGTCTGCTGTAATTTGCTTTCTGCAACCATCCTCTGGTCTGCGTGTGGAACTTGTTTTTAAAACAGCATATAAACAAGGAACAAGAGGTGGAAAATGAGCACAGCTTTTTTCAAACATTGCTGTTTATACATGGTCTATAAAGACAACCAGTAAGGGTGGCTACGTTTTAGAATATGTACCACAGTTGGATGCAATGGTTACAAGCCACCTATATCAGGACAAACCCTCCTGTACAGCCCAGGGTTGTAGAATGGAGTCTGCTCGTTGTAAACACCATCATCACAATCTGTACCAAGAGAAGAAATTAGGGAGAAAGGACCAGAAGCTTATGTCAGAAACCAAAGAAAAACAAAACCACCAACCACCAAGAGCAACTGCTAGAAATACAGTAGATGCAGTGAGTATTTTGGAAGTAAATTGATAGCTTGTCGGTGAACAAAACTGATTAATAGCCAAAGGCAACTCCTCTCTGGTGAAAAATCTGAACACAAAATGCTAAAAGCAGTCACAATTCAAAACACTTTTCACTGGGGAGCTCTCTATGCCTTATTAAGTTTGGAGTTTCGTAGACCAATAAGCTAAGAATGGAGCAATCAAGCCATTAGATGTGACTTCTTTATTTTACATTTACCTTAAATACCCTTGTATTGGAATGAGCAAGTTGGTTTGGCTAAAGGATTTTTCTGAGACAGCCATCTGGTCATGACTTGAATGTACTCAGGCATATTGTCATCTCCACAGTTAATCACTGTTTGGAAACATTGTTTCTAACCCATTTTCAGTTTGTCTGTCCTCGACCTTCTAGGCACCACCTCTTGTTATACCTTTCCCTAAGAATCATTTAATACCTCCTATTCTCTCTCAACAATAGTATCTCTAAACAGACTGAACCTTTAAATATCCCTCTCGTAGGTAGCATTTTCTGCAGCCCTTGAATAATCTTCATAACTCTTCGCTGCACTCTCATTTTTTCCTTCATTTTTTTAAAGTAGTACACTCTGGAACCAGTAACATTTTTCAGTATGCTGTACATAGACCTACAACCTCAGTTTTAATATATCTGCACTATGCTCCTTTTTATAAACAAAAAGATTGCAGCACCCATCCTTCCCAGTACCACACTACGTAACCAGTCATCCGTCTGTTAAGACCCTTGTCCTGTCCAGGGATGCAGTCACCCTGTTCTGATTCTCGTTCTTCATCTACTCAGGCACTGAAATACTTCTTGGAGAGATAATCAAGTTACTGCACTGCCTGTAAGATTCTGTATTCCTGCTCTGCCCATATTGTTATGCACTAAATGTGCCTTATCAAATTCACTAACATTCCTCCCTAAACATGTCACTGGTACATTTTATAATCTATAATTTCATATTTATTTCCAAGCAACTGACAAAACTGTTCAATACTGATAGTTCTGCTACCAGCCCCTGTAGAAATCTGTCAAAAACTATCCTCATTTAATGAAAATAACACATTTTTATTTGTCAAGAAATCGAGCTCTCAATCCATTTAGCATTTTTATTGATACTGTGTAATACTAAAATTTAAAATACAGAAGTTACGTGCTGCTAACCCAAGCATTACAAGGCCCTTCCAAATATATGTTACATATCTAGCATTATGTTTATCTGTCTAACTTGTAATCTTATCAGCAGAATGAAATGAGGTTGGTTTGACAAGACATTATTTTCCATACAATAATGTTGCTCGGCGTTGAGTATATTGCAAGTGAAGGGTGTGTTTTTCAGTTTGAGGAATGAGCCATTTCAGCGTGTGTAGCCATGTGTAGAAGCTAACAGCAGCTTGCTGTGGCAGTGATATATCCATGATGGCATTCAGATGGACAAAAAAAAAATCATGTAATGAATTTGTTCTGGACTTAATGACAGCATCCCTGAATGTTTCCTTGAAATTTAATGATTGGGTGGAAGACTAATAACCTTAAGATCTGTGATTTATTTTTTTTTAATCTGTGGAATAAAACATTAGTAGTGTCTTTTCCTCTTCTAAAACATACATCCAGCACTGGTGATGGCATATAAATGTAGTGCCTGTAGCTATCATTTTGGTACATGAATCAAACTTTATCCAAGATGTTACCATTTTTTCCTTAGTTCTCTCTACCTGCAATAGTGCAAACACTCAGACGAACGAACATATTGTTTCAATGCCAGAGAACATATATCCAGTGTCAGTAACTGTATTATGCAGTTAGTTTTGAATCCGTTTCTCTCCTAGAATTACAGCAGGCAAAATCCTCGTTAAAGCTAATGAGATGGAGAGGAGATTTCAGTTTGTTGCATTGATGAACCAGGACCCGTTGAATTCAGATACCTGTTTATGTAGCTGTGTCTTTAGCTTGTCCGTGTCTGCTTGAGATTTTGCAAGAGCTTTCCTTACAGGCATGAGCTGGCCCTGAAACGAAGCCACTTCTTGTTCTGCCATCATCTTAGCATTCAGACAGTCTTTTTTGTTTTGAAGAGCTTCCTGTAACCGGAAAGTAGTTAACAAAAGCAGTGATGAGAGCAGTGATTTTCTCTCTTTTATATAGTGGTGGTTTTATTGAAAGGTAAATCTCTCAGAGATTTTTAGCAAAGTGGGGTTGAATTGTTCCTATTTTCTAATAAAGGCTGGGCCTTTTTATAAGGTAAAGTGGGGAACAGGATGGACAAGAGGAGTCCTCTACAGGAGAAAATGTAAGATAATCTTTTGTATGGGTATAACCGCACATCTTTAATTACACTCACGTGCCAACAGTTCAAGTTCTTGCGTGCAAACAAGCTCAGAGCAATGCAAAACCTGATCTTTCTCATTTATTAGAAAGACCAGCCCATCTGCTAATCTGTTTATTCCTTCATTATCTCTAAAGTACAAAATCCATGTGATGAAGTTTGTTTTCCTTCTGGGCAGAGTCTTTTTGCTTGTTTTAAACACATACGTAAATGTGTGTGTGTATATACTTGTTACTATGTTAGGCACAGGTTTAGCAGCCTTATCTCCTTTCTCGGCCATTATAATCTGGAAAAAGCAAGGTCCAGGATCCCTGTCCTTGGAGTGGAGGATAGTGAAATACTGGTTCTTAGATCTTCAGGATCAGTGCAAATTCAGACACAAAAAAAAGCTCTCGTCGAGCAACATGATCTGGTTTCTAATTTTAAAAAGCCAAATTTTCCCATTTATTTTTCTGAGTTTCAGATTTTTCTTTTAAATCCTGTGAAGATAACTCTTATTTCTTATTTAAATCCACAAATTTGCAATAATTCAATCCATCTTCAACCGATATGTTTAATAAAATATTCTAATGATAGAATATAACTGAACTAAGTGTATTCACATCCAGTTCTATTTTGGTTTAAAAAAACCATTTTATTTCCACTCTTTAACAAATATGATCCATTCTGCCTTTCCTTCACTTGACATGTGCAGCTAATTAAACTATATAACAATCAATAACCTGTTTGTTCCATTCTAATTGTCCTCATTTAAAGCAATGAGGCACTTTTCTTTCCATCCATCTTCACTTTAGTTTAATTTAGTCGGTTTTGTGCTTCATCTTGCATTCCTGTAATTAAATTTATAAACCTCATGCTGTGTTCTGCTTTGTTTAAGCAGATACCAAAAAAAAAAAAAAAAAAAAAGCAAAACCCTCAGCCACCTCCCAAGCCAACAATCTAGTTCATTTTCACCTCATGTCTGCCTGTCTTCTTTTTCATACAATAGGCTACTCGTACTTCCTAAACTCTTGCCTTAAGCAAGCATCAGGAATTTGTTTCACACTCTTCACATTTGAAGATCACCATTATACCCATAATATAGAAGGGGAAAAGTTTAGAGATTTTACCTAAAATCTTCAGTTCCCATGAGCTCCTGTATGCTCACTGAATAATAGTGCACCTGCCCCATCTGACCATTAGTTTTGCAGAAAATTAGACACTAGAAACAGATGACATGGTAGAGAAATACCTTCTCAGCACCTCTAAGCTTTGCAGAGAGCTGTGCCTTATGAGTGGCTTGCTTCCAACAGTTCAAAGCCTTTAGCTTACACATCAGCTTGCTTAGCCTGATATTTTCATCCCACAAGAGCTTCAGCTGTTCCTGCGAAAGAAGGTGTTGGTAAAAGTAGACCTACAATGATTACTTACCCTGGGAAGAAACACGTGGTTTGGAAGTAAATACACTTGTAAAAGCATGCGACTGTATTTAATTTTAATTTTCAAAGCTCAAACTTTGCACTTTGAAACAGCGTGGCCTTTGGCAATAAATTTCTGTGACTGCATCTCCAGGGAAACAGAAAATGTGAACATTGCCCAGAAAGTGGATTAAAAAAATGAAGAAATTTAATCCAGAAAGCAGGTAAACCTTTTCAAAATGAAGCACTGTTAATGGTGATAAACACTATTATGCCAAATGAGGATTCTGGTTCATACCATATTCAGTAACCTGGTTGACCCTAATTACAATGTTCTTAATAAGAACAAAATTAGTGGATTCATGAGAATTATAGTCAGCAGATTCTCTTCTTCTTTGTTCCAAATAGCAGACTTCCTCCTGAAAACTGCAGCAGAGGTTACAGAGGACAACTGGAGGTCCTGGTCCTCCTGGCAGAGGTGCCTTTTCACAGAAGCTCTACCATTCAGTGTCAGCTCACCTTCTTACCCTTTGTGTCCCATGTTAAGTTTTATCTGCAGCTAGGCTTTGGCCTTCCTCTTTTCATCACTATGGGTCTGAACTCTGATTTCTACCTTTGTTGCCTATCCATGTTTCCACTACCTGCAATTTTTCTGTTTCGTATTTTAGTCCTTTAAGAAGCTCCTTGCTAAAGCAGGCAAGGCCAAGTTTCTGCTCAACTCCGTGGTCTTCTTGCATAACAGGGTATCTGGTTTTGAAGTCTCTTTAAGTTTTCTTTAAAAATCAACTAGCTTTCCTTGGCACTTTTCTCCTCTTGGCAGTTTCCTAGGGATTCTGCCTGGCAATTCCCGATATAAGTCACAGTCTGCTCTCCTGAAGTCCAAAGTCCCAGCTCTGCAGCATAATTTTGCAACCTTTGTCCTGATCCTGAAATAATGTCAGATGAAACTCACTACCACTTTTTGCCTGTTTGTGGACAGGAGAAGTGAGGATTTACCATGGTTGCCTCCTCTAGCATTTGCTTTTAGGCTATTATCACAACCTTCTCTGCTTGAGAGATCTGCAGCCATACTTGCTGCAGAAGTATTTAGCCATTATCCATTTGATCTCATTTGTATTCACTAACTGACTACCATAATTTCAGTACAAATTAAACTTTGCTGAGGAGGGATATGTTTGACTATAAAAGGGATTGGTTTGGAAGCTGTAGCCTGGAAATTAGTTTCCAGACTTTATAACCCCCAGAACATCAGTTCTGGGGGCACTTTTTCAAAACATCAAGCTGAATACATTTTTGATTCTAAGTAATACCAAGTAGAAAAAAAGGATTTCATCCCCATTCTTTTATGTGATCAGCTTGCATGACAAGATAAAATTGCCATCAAAACATTTATTGGGGTCACTGAAATATCACATTCTCTTTCCCTCATCCAAAAAAAGGACAATGACAACACATGACAATGCTGAATGTGAGTTCACATTTATACTTTTTCAAATCCAAGTTCAGCCTCTCTGATGTTCACCTGTGTGAAATCATGGTGTTAATTTCATTCAGAACAGAGTGAAAGCAGAGTTTGGAACCAAATTCAGTTCAAATACGTGAAGTCATTCAGGGTCTAAGGGCTGAGTTTGTCCCAAAATTTCTGCATTTGGAACATAAACACACAGTCAAAGATGACTGATTGGTGACAGCCTGACAAATGAGTAGCCGTTAACAGAGTCTAGTAACGGACCCCCTCCGTGCTCTTCACCCAACTAATGTCCCAGATAGAATGAAGTAACTTAAGACACCTTCAGCAAGCTTAACCAGAATATTATCCTTGTGTTCATTTACTGACACACATATGTATTTCCTTACTTTAGACAAATTTTCTTTCAAGTCACCATTATTTTTAGTGGAGCCAAACTTTTTCTTCAAATCAGTCATATTGTCAGCTCCTCTTTGCACTTCACTGATGATTTCAAACACTCGTTGCTCAATGCTAAGGCAATAGACTTCCAACTTTCCCTGCAGTTACAAACAGAACTCGTAAGAGATGAATTGTGCACATATGGGAAAGCAACATTTGGAAGATTTCAGAAGTCTCTTAACTACAACCAGATGGTCTTTCTTCATGATTATTTTCCTAGAATCAATGTATCAGGAAGACACAGCAATATTCTTCTTGCAGTCAGGCACCATGAATGGAATTTCAGTTGTATCATTTGCAGGCAACCTATTGATAATCATGGGATATTCGTATTTAATGGACATAGCAGCACCATGGTGAAAAAAACAGGTGAAAACTGGATTCAGCATCAGGATTACAAAAGAGATCACAATACTACTCGAGTCGCTACTTCCCTGGCCACAGAAATTCATGGGCTTATGGGCCATCAATCAAAACCCTGGGGATCTGATGCACGTAGTTACTCTGTAATACTCGTGGTCACAATCAGGTCTGTTTTTACAGGCTAGATTGAGGTATCTTATTTTTTTTTAAGTAGTGATGTATGTTGCCTCAGAAGAATCAGTGGACTACTTGAAAACAAAGGCATTGTTAGAGTGAGCAATACAATTATGCAGTGGGCATAAAGTTTCCAAGAAAAATAATGCAGAATATTAGAAAGTTAAGTATTATATCCAAAAAGTTCCCTCTACTATAACCAAAAAGAGCTTCCATCATGCTCTTTACTGTGGTACCTGTTCCATTGAGAATATGCCTTCTCTCTTGGAAAAGGTACGCTATTTTTTAGCCAGACATTTTTACAAGATGCTTCTAGCAGCAGGCGAGAAATGATTCACCCATTCATCCACCTAGCACACTGCAGCAATTTATTCCTTTGAGTGACACACTTGTTGGCAAATTATACAGCTGCACAAAAAAGACCAATCAAGTACCCCTTCTTATTCTGTACCTACTTTTAGATGGACACAAGTCACAAATAGGTTCCACACTAATGATTGGTATTCATCCTGTACTTCTTTTCTAATCTTCTCTTTGAGACCAAGACTTTCTTCCTCTAAGTCAATGAGCTGGGTGCTGAGAGCAGTTATTTCCATAATCATCCCATGGCACAGCCCCACAATCTATCACAGCAGAGAAAATGAATGAGCAAAGCTAAGGATGAGCAAACATCATAGCCTAGGAGTAAATGATCTGGAGCTCTGAATATGTTGTGTGATACCTAATTAAGTATGGCGAGAATACATTCCTAAGTGGCCTGATGAAAATAATCCATTGATAATATGGAGTTATCCATTTTGTACATCTTTGTTAGTTTTAGAAACTGGGAACAGTAGGAAGAATTGTGGCAGTTAGCAAGCAATATTTGAAGGGAGCAAATGCTGAAGTTTTGTATATAACCTTAAAAAACCTGCTTCTGGTCATCAGGAAAGAAAGATCTCATTAATAGGTATGAGAACTGACACAGTGTGTGCAAAGGACAGGAGGGTTAGGGAGCAGGATTAGGGAATCTGATTTTAGGAGAAGACCCTGTGCATGGCCCTGCTGTGTTGGTGAGCTTGGCCTTCCATAGCATAATCTAGCCTGCCTTCAGAGAGAAAGTCAGGAGAATTGTGGGCAGGCTTCATTCAGCAAACTGTGAGGTAATGCATTTATCAGAGCAAATATGCTGTCTGCTGATAAAGTTGTACATACAGCCCATTTAATATATGATAAGAACAATTATGTGTTCCATTTGTTGATACCTGACAATTAACATACCCTCAGAAAGGGCACACAGGTTAGCACAAATAGGAAAGTACATGATAGAACTTAAAAAGATTTAAATGCCAGAATTTAAATTTCACGTAGGTAGGTCATTGTTAGGTATAAATGTTTGGTCTTTTTCATACCACTGAGCAGCATTTGCAACCAAATGAACACAATGGAGGAAAGCTAAAAATCATTCTTAGCATGTCACGTTATTCAGATAAGAAATAGGCACAACTGCAGACTGTAGGCTCAGCTAACAGCACAGTCTGCTTTCAAGGTTGCCTGGCACTTCTGCGTGCCAGATCTAAGTAGTAAATGCTAATGGATTCTCACTGAAATTTTCTGTGTCTTTTTTTTTTTTTTTTTTTGTCTCATAGCAAACATTGCTGAGAGACTTAAAAAATGAATGTTAAGGAAAAATACATGTGTTTTAGCACTGCTGAAAAATTCTGGTGATCTTTATTCAAAGCAGTGCTAGTTCGCCTCTAAAGTGTCCTTTTTTTTTTTAAATCAGCAAAAAGTTGGTCAAATCCTAAGACTTTTTTTTGAGAAAAAACACAAGCCACATGATTCGTGTATGTTCCTTAGAAACTTATCAGTTTTTAAACGATCTACTATTCCATTTTGCTGATCATGCCTGAACCTGTGAATTACTTTAGGCTAATGAGAAGTGGAACTGGGATCAGGAAGTCTCAGAGGTTAAAGCAGAGCCCAGATACAGTAGCCAGCTAGTGGCCCTGAGCCACTTCCTTTAGGCACAGCACAGATGAGACAGGGATTTGGTGGTGATGGGCTAGCAACATGCAGGGTGTGGAAGACTCCACAGGCTCTAGGAAAGTCCTACTGACTCCTCCTATATTTTTACACGTCACATGTATTTCTCATTTTCACTCTCACTCCATCCTTCCCGAACGTATGGACAGGACAGTGAAATGAAGGAAGAAGGGAGGTTGCTGACAAGACACTGTACAGAAAAAGATATAGGGTCAAAAAACTGGAAAAAAACATTAGAAAATAGGGCAAGAAACTGATAAGAAGCCCAGAAAAGAACTGAAATCTTGTAGTCAGTGATAAGGACAAATGAGAAAAAGAGCCCATCAATGAAATCCCAAATGCAGGTGTGCAGGCATCCCTGAAACCCAAGCAGTCTACTCATTAGTTTACATTTCTATAGAAGCTGACATGCCTTTAGCAGTGGAGCTTGTGTTCATGAAGCCAAGCCTTCATGTCAACTGATAGATTACATGGATATGACATAATTCCACAAGATAGCATTTCTGATATATTGTCTGGGCTTACTTCTTAAAAAAATCCTACACATACCAGCTATCTTAAAAACCACAGCTGAAGTTGCAAAGTCAAGTACTCAGCACTTAGGAGGAAATTGGTTATGCAGCCATGGTGTAGTGTGCCTGGTACCTACACTGCAGTATGGCCTGCGTACCCAATCCACTTCTGTTTTCTATCTCAATCAATGCACGGGATTGAATTGCTCTAGGAAAATGCCTTGTGAAAGAAGAGACACATCAGTGGAACTTTAAGTTAGAAGCTTACAAGCATATCATCTGTTGTGGAAATGAATCGCAGCAGGCCACTACCTTTGCCTTTAGGTTATCTTTATTTTACAAATCCTTCTGGCATGACTTCTGGCATTGAGCAGAGAAACTGCAGCCCCAGAGCCCCCCTACCTTTCTTCTCAACGATAAAGTCACCATGTGTCTGCACAGTGGAATTCTGTCCCAAATGAGACCACTAAGTACTACCTACCAATAGACCACCATCACCAACCTATGTCAGAGCAACATCACTTTGGTTGCCACCTTCTTCCACTGCGTGCAGCTCCTGAAGCAAAGCACAAAGATGCATGGTGACTATGCTTGTATAGCCCAGCTCCACTTAAACAACTTCCCAGTCTGATATCTTGACTTTATCTTGTCTCCCCCAAGAGGAACCATTTTCCCCTGTTCTCAAAGCGTAGAATCAACACTGAGCATACTTGTTCTTTCTGGTAAAGCAGACAATGCTGCTGCTGGAGAAGATTTTCATAAAACATGGAATAGGTCTCAAAGTTGTTGCATTCTCTGGCCATGATGTCACAGCCCAGTCTAGTGAGACACTGTTGTAAATGGCTTTTTTTAAAAGTAACCCAGGAAAACAAAGTAAGAAACCTTGGAGGTGGTTTGAGTCACAAGAGTTGCAATATACAGCATACATCAAAATGAAACATGGTCATCTTATTGTAAATACAATGCTTTTGTGTGAAACAGAAATAAAATTATGTATGTAAATGTTTTTGCTCAATCTACAATTTCACTGAAGTAATGGAAAATGATTTGTCAGTTTTTGACTAGTTCTAGCTCTAACTATGTAATACATTTTCTTCCATTTGAAGCTAAAAGGGAATTTTCAGTAGAGAAATTAAATCAGCAGCTCAGAAACTGCCTAGATTGCAGCTGGACCCCAACATTCCTTCTCTCAACTCTCAAAAAAATGTTTTTTGTTTTTTAACCAGAAGTGGTCATATTTTCATAAATACTCCCTTTAAATACACTGAAAAAAACCAAAGCCTAAAACTGCTTCCTAACATTGTGCTGGACCCCTGATTTAGCAATAACTCAGGAAGAAGAGTTCCCACTACTGAATCCATGAATTAAGTCCTGCAGTCCTGCATTGCGGTTCCATATAAACCTCCAGCCCTAACTCATCTTCACATTATTACAGTCCTGAGAGCTGAAATAAACCTGTCAGAAGGCAGCAGGGCAAATACACAAGTTTGCTGCCAACACTGCTATTACAAGCCAACATAATCTGAATCTAAGCTCAGAAGCTTGAGAAATGTGTCTCTCTTTTAGGTCACTGACTGACAAGAGCTTTAGCAAATAAAGCTGTAAAGATTATTTTAGCTGTTGCTTAGATAGAAATGCAGAATATGTACCTCTGTGTCTGATTCTTGGTGGTTTTCCATCAGCCTTTGAACAAACGTTTCAGCTATCTGTGGTTGTACAACTGAGACTTTTTCTTGCACTACCATTATCCTGTGTTTCCAGGGCCCTGCAGGAACAGAGAGAGAAAGAAAAAAAAACAACACAAAAACCTGCCAGAATAAAACTGCACACCAGTGGGTATCACTGTCACAAAATATTGATCCTTCAGTAATCCCTGGGATTTGACACTGGGTACTAAACTGTATGGCTTAGGGTTTCTTCGCTTTCCTAAATTGTTTACAGCAAAAAGTAAATGTCATTGCAAACAGATTGCAAAGCCTGTGTTGAGCAGCAGTACCAAATTCATGCTGGTATCAAAGCCAAAATGCAATTTCATTAGAGACCAGTGGTGTCAATAATGACCCAGCCCACAATTGTGGAGTTTTCCGTAAATATTGAGTAAAGAAAATGTCTTTTGTGCAAAACTGAACATTTCTGTGCACTAATTATTGCTGTCTGCGACTACAACCACTGGCAGTAGGGCCCATTTTTCTTGTCTTTTATTTCCCCTTTTCCTTTATTTTACTGTTTGTGCCTGTGAATACCCAAATTGCCCACACGCATCAGTAACTGTGCCAAGTAAACACCTAACATACTAAAAAATCTGGCATTTAAATTGCACCGCTAAACTTAAAATATTAACACTCCAACACAGAAGTAATTTCCTACCAGTCTGTTTCAGGCTGCTTGCAAACTCCAGAACAATTACTCTTCAGCCTTGTTTGCACAATGCCTTTGCAATGATTATGGTTAAACATTCACTTTATAAAAAGAAAGAGAACTATTAGATTTAGATAATTTGAAGCTGCTGAGCAGACAGAATAAACAGGTCCCTGCAGCAAGGTGTATGGTATCTCAGTACACAATTCTTCATGACTTCCTGCTAGAAGTATTTCTGGAATTTCTCACAACGGGCTCTCCAAAACAGAAGTGAGTTTCCCGAGGGCAAACCGTTTTTCCTCAGTGATACTTTCCCCATGATTAAGCTGGTCTCTAGCCTCCAAATGGGCAAACAGGGAAGTGGGGAGCTAAGACCAAATGTGCTCTCCTGTTCACAGGCAGGACAACTCTTTGCTGTCTTTATGTGTCAAGGTTACTTTTCACACTCAAGACTGGGGCTTCCATATTTCCCAGAAAGGGTATTTTGATTCTCCTTACTAGTGGGGAGCCTGCTCCCTTGTCTGGCTCTTTCAGATGTCACTAGAGTAATCTCCTGGTTAATTTTCTTGTCCGTGTCATGGATCATGTGGATTTCTAGGCTTTCCAGAAAGCTGCAGTGAAGTTTAATGCTCAGCTCTTACTATATCTCTATACTGCTCATAAAGCAACTTGCCAACTATCAGGCTAAACAAAAAACACAGTACTTTCAGATGCAGTTTCAAGGCTAATAACTTTCGGGGGTGAGTCTGTGCCTAGTGCTGCAACACAAATACTCTGGATAGAGGCAGGTTCCCCTGTTGCTTTGGGCTCTCCCAGGACTCACTCCTGGCTCCACACAACACAAGTGCCATCACAGAGCCTCCCAGGTCACCCACATCTGCCAAACTGCCCCGGCTGGCCTTCACTGATCAGAAATAGCAGGAAAACATGATGATCCCCACTAATAACCCCTGCTCTTACCTGGTGTACTTTCATTTTCATTTCTGGTGTTCCTCTAGGAGGAAGTATATGCTGAGTGTTTGTAACGGGCTCTCCAAACTCCTCCTCTGTGCCTGTTTGTCTGACTGTGGCTTTCATGGCCAGGCACAGGGTATCTGTGCCAGAATCACCAAGACATAGGTATTTCACACATTCCCTCTCAAAATTACTGTGGTTTTGTTTACTAACCTTAACCTTTTCTTCCCCTGTCCCTTTGTATAACCCATGCAGAGTAAGACTCAGCTTACTGCTTTAGCCCCACATGACCTACACGTGGGACAGGACAGCCTCTTCTTCACTGGTCCTGCCTTATTACATAGTTCAGTAATTTGTCCAAGTTTATAAGAATACAAAATGAGAACAGAGAGGAAGGAACAAGGGGTCAACCAGATAAAGCAAGGAAATCTGGTCACTGGTAAGAATTTGTCTATCACTGTCGTTCAACTAGACCCCTCCACCTCCTTCCCCTACTCTCCTTAGTATCTGATCATGGGTTTGCTAAGTGCTTCTGAGTGGTAAGTGCCAAGGCAGACATGCACTCTGCTCTTAGAAGCAGAGGAGCCATTACCAAGGCATATATACCTCACTACACTTTATTGCTTTAATCACGCTGCCTTTTAAACCCTTGATGGCACGACACAGAGGTTAGCACAGAGCTCAGAGAGGGAAGTAGGGAGCTCTTTTCAGTGGAAGGGGATGGGTGGGGATGTGGAGGAGGAAACAGTATTTCCCATGTGCTTTAAACCAGCCCTATCCTTACTTCAGGCACGTCTCCTCCTACTGTTACAGAGCTGCTGCTACAGAATCTCCTCCTGCTCAATAGCCAGCGTAAGCAAAGCTGGTGGCAGGGAGCTTGCCTCCTCTCTCCTCTCAGGAAGCAAGGACTCCTAAGCCCCATCTCAGGCATTGCCACAAGAGACCTATGGGTGCAAAGGCTCTGGGAGCCACTGAGGATGGGGCTCTTTCGGAACTGCCCAGCCCCATGGTGGAAGCATGAGCTGTTGCTTGCTCTGCATGGAGAACTCTTGCCCCTGACTCCCAGCCCTCCTGCAACCTGGTCATGCTCTGCCCCAGAGCTGCTTCCTTGTTAGAGTATATAGAGTCAAAGACTGTGGGCACCCAGCACTGGACTGTGCAGCCTCTGATCTGGAGGTAATGTATGGGATGTAACACTGGGATACAGGTAAATGGAGACCAGAATGGAACCAATCTGATAACAAATCTGTGATGGATTCAGACTTGTCAATATAAAATGCCTTGGCCCTATAGGGACAGGCCCACTGCACATTGCTTCCTCTGTGCTCCATTGCATGACAATGGTGTTTTCTAGTGCCTTCATGCACAGATTTCACTCTTACTGTGTCATCTTGCTCTTTCACATCCTCTCTTGTGGTTTCCGGGGACAAGGCTTTTTAAAAAGCCATGTTCCATTTTCTACTTTCAGAAGGGCCTCTCTGATGGAAATCTTCCAGTTTTCTATTCCTGACTGCTCAAAGTTGAGACAAGGAGGAGGTTGAGGAAGAATTCTGCTACAATTCGTCTAACAGGCTTCCAAAAATTCCATTTATTAAAGTACTGTATCTAACATTGTTTATGGAGCCTGAAACACAGAGGCGGGTCACATGACTGAAAAGAATGCACTTGGAAAACATCAGCAAACAGTCTGAACAGACATTGAAAGGGGGGGGGGGGGAACTGTACTGAAACAAAAGGTAGCTCTCAAGCCTTTAGAGAAAAGCGAAAGTACTAGGTTAATTATAGGCAAAAATAAAGAAAAGCAGTTAAAAAAAAAAAAAGGACAAGTGAAAGAGTAGGACAGAAGGAAAATGGATGGAGAAGGCAGAGGCTTTTCTCATTTTTCATCCTTTCAGTCCCTCTGGAATATTCTTGTATCCATGATAACTTACCTATATTGCTCACAAAACTCTTTGTAAAGAGGAACTGTATTGATATCTTCAGTCCTCAGCTTGAGCTGGTCCCATTCTGCCTTTAATATTTCTAGTTGTTCCCATAGTATCAGAAAAAATGTCAGCAAGTTAAGTGATATGACTGGATCATGATGTCTCAGCAAAAAATTGCCCATCTTTTTGCTGTTCTGCAACCAGTTAGCACTTGAGTCAACCCTTTTTGACAAATTCTCCTGGAAGTCACAGGAAAACATTTTGCTTCAAAAAGCTATGACAAGCTTTTCACATGACTTTTTGCTTAATAGCATCTCATGAAATATACAGTGAGATGAGATGACAGGCTATTATACAAGCAGAACTTGCAATGGGGCCTTACACCAGTGTCCTTCAGAGCACAGTACAGGAAAAGCTGGGCTACTTTTTGACTGCCATGAGCATTCCCATACAGCAGAGATAGGGATAAAGTTGCACAGAAGTTAAAGCCTTTGTTTTATTGCTGCTTTCCTCAAGTGAATAGCTTCAACACCATCATCCTCTGCTTGGTCTCTACTAAAACTACAATTAGAGAAACCAAACTCTTAGGTCAGACCTTGGAGAAAGCACACCTTAAAATAACTAAATTTGTCCTTTCCACTCATTTTTCCTTACAAATTGATCAGTGTATCTGTTTTCCATCATAACCTGTTTGAATGTCTCCCTGTTCTTTGAACCAAATTTTTGTGTAGTTTCTGGCAGGCTTTGAGGTGACCCAAGTAACCATTCCTCACATACATGTCCATGGGGTAGTACAGCCTGGAATTACCTTGCTTCTCCTTGACTAGATTTGGTTTTAGGCAATGGCCAGGCTGTTCCTTTCCCCTTTGCACCGAGTAGCTCTTGATAAAGAAAGAGCTGGACCTTTGGTGGGGTGGGGGGAGAAGTCAGGACAGTCTCTGTTTTCTCCAGAAGTCTGGTGGTACCTACAGGTCCCCAAGGGGCATCTATCACTAGGGCTTCTCTCAAAAGCCCTTAAGATTTATAGGAGACAACATTGCTCCTGTTGTTTCTTACCAGATGCCCAGGAGTAGGTGAGGTTATTACAACATACTTCAGGTCTAGGCTGCTTATGTTCACAGAGATTTGGTTGCAAAAACTAATGGCAGTCCTACATAGAAGCTGTACAGTCCCAAACAAACTGAGCTGTCAGAGGTGCCTGCTTGCTCTTAGCTAAGGAGGCTTGACATTCAGCATAATCTTCCACAGCACAGCTATAGCTGTTCTACAGCATATCCTCCATCAGAAACTGCATTGCCACCAGCTCCCCATGATCAGCTCTTCAGTCTCCATCACTCAGGCTGCACAGGCACAGCTGGAGAAGAAGGGAGAGTCTCGGAAAGTGTGATATGCAAAACTTAACCAGCAATAGCAAATCTCAGATAACTGCCAACACGGGGGGTTTTGTGTTATAAACACAAATGAATGACTTGAATCTTTTAGCACCATGGTCCTAAAACACATATACCAGTTCATAAAAACTATTTGATTCTCCAGTTCTAGCACACTAGGAAAGTGATAAGTATAGGTTCATTATCAATAAAAATGATCTGCTCTGCTTGAAGAAAAATCAAAGGTGAAGTAAGTGGTAAAATGGGCTTTGGGACAGAAAAGGGGACAAGTTTGGGTTGTTTTACCTCTGTTCTTTAAAAAGCAAAGACAGGAAACGAGATAGTTTGTTTTCCTCCTGCATTACAAATTCATCTTGTCCTTATGTCTTTGGACATAAGCACAAGGCTGCTGTCTCACTGTACCTGCATATTGTAATTTATATTAATTGTGTTGTTGATAGTGACTGGAAACAATCCTCCATCCATTAGGAATGTCCTCCATGGAAAATGCATGAGTGTCTAAAAGAATAGAGATGACTGTTCATAAATAAGTGCAACATTCAGTTAGTTATGAGAGTCCCATCTAATGTGATCAGGAAAAGGCAGCTCAGAGGCCAGGCTGCTATTTACTATGTGATACACTCTGCTCTGTAGAGTAGACCATGTATTAGAAAAGAGAGATCTATTATCACTCACTATGAAAGAAGCAATAAGATTAATTCCAGAATATATTTCCTACCAAGATTTTGTGCTATTTCTGCCTCCACGGAATAGCTCCATGTCCTTACCTACCTACTGTCAATCATTTACTGCTGGTTCTATCTCAGAGGCTTCAGGACATCTTATCCATCGAAGACATCCAGATTTTGTGAGCCAGTACAAATGCTGTTTCTCAGTTATGATAAGGAGGTCCTATGTGTCATTGTCATGTAAATCAAGGCAGTGCAACTGAAAATTGTATTCCTATAACTCATTATTTGGGAAAGGCATTATGAAAGGTGGAATGATACCTGATATTGAATAATTAGCAGGATGGCATTAAAATGAGGAAACATGAAGTTAGAATGCTGCTTATTACCTTGCAACATGCTAATATCACCAAGGCTCATCTTTACTTTCCCTGACATGACACCATCTTTTTTTGCTGGTGTCATTCAAGATGCCTCTTAAGCACATAGGTATGTAATTTGGCACTATAGAGTTCTGTGTGATGCTATAGCTAAGAAAACCAGTAAACCTAAATATCTTGCTCACAACCATGACAAACACATTAAGCAATCAAAACTGCTGCCAGGTGATGAGACAGTTCAGAAGGGTAATTACCCAAAACTGAAAGTTAGTAGAATCACCAACATCTATAATGCAGAATATTTCCATTTTGGTGACATCAGTGTGATTACATTTAATCTCAAATTTTTATTATTCACTTCTCTAGATAGTGTTTTCTAGAACTCCTAGTGGTGAATAGAGCTGATAAGCTGTGATCATGGGATTTTTTTTAATTAAGTATTAGTGGTTAGGTTCTTTGCACCATAGTAGGGAACTTTAGAGGACTTTGTTCTCCGAGGAGCTTGGTGCAAACAGAGGAAGAGTGCCTCTGAGGGTACACTTTACTCACCCTGTAGTTTTGAGGATCCAGATGCTGTGGGAGCCATAGCTGTGAAGCAGCTGCACTCTGAATCATAGAGTTGCTCAATGGAGGCAGCACATGGTATATCCTCCCTGTAACACTCTGGCAGGCTGAAACATTCCTTGGGGACAAAATTGTATCTCTGTAAAGGAAGTAAGAGTTTTGTATTAAAAAAGATCTAAGAAAATGTCAAAATTCTCCAAATGATCTATAACAACTTTACCTACCCCTCATGATAACCCAACGTGTTAGCAATAGATAGGGGTAGTGGCAGATCTGATGGCTAAAACAGGCACAAATGTTAATGATGTAGATGCATGTGTGAAAATGCCTCTGAGTGGGGACATTTTCAGTAAAACATATGTCTATGCTAATAGAGAGGGATGCTCAGACTGGATAATAGGCTGGATAATAATTCAGGAGCTCTACTGCCTTCTATTCCTGATATTATACAAAGTGGGAGAGCCACTAAAGCTTTTCAAAGTTTTCAAAAATGCTTGCAAAGCTTTAGAAGCTAGATTATAGGATCCTTGGAGTCCAGAGCTAGGTTTAGCAGCAACACTCCCCAGTGATTTTCATGAGACCTGGTCTCACACAGCAAACACTGGGCCATGCAGACACACCAGAGCCCAGCTGAGCAGCAGGAGCTGCTAAACCAGCAGAGTGCTATTCCAACACAGTTGTATAGTGCTTCTGGGACCCAGATGGCTCCTCACGCTTGGATTGCATTGTGCTGTGCAATCCCACACATAAAGATACTTTTTACTACACTCTATGCACCGTGTAAATATATTACTCAACCAAGCTTAGATATGACTTTGTCGTTTGATTGCAGCCTCTTTGTCACCCTCAATTCTCCTGTGCTTCATTCCAATGCTTTTAAAACAGAGCCTCTCTTCAACCAGTTCTTGCAATTTAACGAGCAATCTAGACTGCAACTTTTCCTGTAATTGCACATCTTCCTTTGAATGGCAACTCTAAGATGGGGATCTGATTCTATTTTTTTTTTCTTAAAACACACGCAAGCACTTTTTAAAATTACATGGGAGTTTGTATCAGTTGCAGGACTAACAAAGGAACTACAGGGACAAATAACATCTTCCGGAGTGAAACTTGGAGGAGAAGATTAAACCTGATTTAGTGTCACACTGTAAACCCTGTTACGGAGTAAATGGAAACTAATTGCACTGGCAACAAGGAACAAGAGGCATGAAGCACCTGATACACTGCATTTTTTTTCTTACTTCCTGTTAATACACAATTCCTTATTTTGAGGAAAACCTTTCCCTCACAAATTGCCTTTGCAGTATTTTAATTGGGAAAAAAATAGAAATAAAAGCACAAGGTACGTTTTCTTGCATGTCTCCAGAAAAATCTTTAGTCTACAAATAATACGTACAATCACAACTCCACTGGATAGCACAAGAGTAGTCATACTGAGTCAGAGCAAAGGTCAGAGTCCTGTCTCCCACAGCGATCAAAAGTGGATTCATGAAAGGATTACAAATATCTCCAGAACAGGCATATTCTGCTGTTTCCCACAGATATTCTCATGGCCTCCAAGAATTTGTAGCTCAAGCATTTCCTCAGACAGACAGAGGTGATTGCTAAATGCTTAATAGCCCTTGGTAGATTTGTCTTCCAGGAGCCTGTGCAGTCTCCCTCCAAGTCCCGTGAACTTTTATTACCCACCACATCCCACAGATAGAAATCAGACAATCATAGAATCACACAATCTAATTACAAACCATGTACAACAAGAAACACCCTTTTTATTCTGTTGTTCAGAGCCAGCTACCTGCTGTTCATTTAGGATGGACCTTACGCTGGAATAGACTGTGAGCAAACCCTCCTTGTTTACCTCCTGCCTTTGACTGATGGTTTTAGAGAGCTCTCCCCCAGCTGTACTACTTGTTCCTCCCAGTAACTTTTCATCATCTGTGTGGCTTCTTTGGGAACCTTTCCAAGTTCTCTCTCCTTCCTCAGGTGGGGACCAGAACTGTGTAGGCTTGTCAACAGAGATTTATTCAGTGGTGTAGTGGGGTTCTTATTTTTGCTCACCTGAAAGGAATCTATTTGCCTTTTTTTTATTATTATTATTATTATTGTTACTGAGCTGAAATTTTGACAGAACTATCTGTCATAATGCTGAGATTTTTTCAATGACTCTGTGATTTCATTACTGCATGGTAATGGTTGAGTCAGAGGCTGTTATTTTGTACACAGGGATTGTTTGGGGTTTTTTTTCCCCAGGTGCATCATTTTACTGACACACTGAACTCCATCTCCTGTTTTGTTTTGTAGTCATCCTGTTTTGTAAGGCCCTTCTCCAGCCAGACCTTCCCCTTGTTATCCTCTGTATCACAGTATCATGTACCCATGGTACCATATCAGCTTTGGTCCCTTTTTAGTGTCATCTATGAGCACCTGAACAGCACAGGAGAAAGCTCAAATTCCTGTGGGAAGCCACTGGTAGCCTCCTTTATCCACTGCAAAAGTTGCCCATTTCCAGCTGCCTTCTTAAATCTCGACAAATAATTTACAAATGTGACCTTCACATATCCAGTGGCTGCTCAGACTCCTTAAGAGCCTCTGTTGAGGCTATTAAAGCATTCAGAGAATCCAGAGAAACTGCATCAACCTTTTATCCATGTTTATTAACACCTTCAGAGAACCCCAATATGTTTCTAAGGTATGACTGCACTTTCCAAAAGCAGTGTTTACTCTCCCCAAATACATTGTATTTCTCCTTGCATCCACTTCATTAATATTTCTTCTAGTTCAAACACTGTGAATATCAGGTTTATCAGCCTATGATTAGACAGATCACCCTTGCAATCCTTTTTAACAGGTGGCAACATATCAGCCACTTCTAGTTTTCAGTTATAGGGCAGTGGAAGCTACACCCTATAATTAGTACTTTGGCTTCCTTGTTTTTTAAATTAAAAAATAAAAATAAAATCCTTCCTTCATTTCAGAATTCTTGAACATTGTCTGGTCTTTGGAACTTGTTCATCTTCATTTGAGTTTGCTTGTCCTATATCTTACCCTGGCAACGCTACTACTTGCAGCAGCTCCTCTGATGCACCTTCCATAAAGAAAGGTTTCTGTGTGGGAACCTCCTCAAGTACTTCCACAGGAAATGCAGAGAGAAACAAATCATTTTTGAAGTGTGTGATATTGACTTGTCTTCACTGAACACTCCTGATCATGTACTGACCCTTCAGATTCCCCAGTAGATTTCCTGCTCCTGGTATATTTGAAATAAGATTTATTATTAGTCTTGAAGCCTCCAGCAAAATTGTTCCTCTAAATTTTTCCTGTCCTGTCTTGAATCCTTTTACATTTATCCTGTCAGAGTTGATAGCCCTTTCTGTCTTTTTCATTTGAATGAAAGTTCAGCGTTTTGAAGGAAGATAATAATCTGTTTAATCCTACTGTTTTGCCATGGCAGCATTCTCTTATCCTTTAAGTCTTTCTTCACAGGCAATATGCATTTCTTGAGTACTTCCAGTGTGTCTCCAAAGAGTGTCCATGCCATCTGCAATGATTTAATTCCCCTAGCTAAATCTTTTAGGTTAACTCCCCTAAATAAAGCTTTTAGGGTTTTTTTCAGCACATATTCTCCTTTTTATGTATTTTCCTTCCATTTTGAAGCTAAGATCAGCTATGGCAATATTTATTTGGCTTTCACTCTTCCTTCAATCACAGAATCCCAGGATCAGATAATGTTCAGAGCTGGAAGGGACCTCAAAAGATCTAGTCCAACCCCCTGACAGAGTAGGATCACCTAGATTAGGTCACACAGGAACACATCCAGGTGGATTTTGAATGTCTCCAGAGAAGAAGGCTCCACAACCTCCCTGGGAAGACTGTTCCAGTGCTCTGTCACCCTCGCCATGGAAAAGTTTTTCCTCACATTTATGTGCAACCTCCTATGTTCCAGCTTGCACCCATTGCCCCTTGTCCTGTCATTGGACATCACTGTGAAGAGCCTGGCTCCATCCTCCTGACACTCACCCTTTACGTATTTATAAACATTAATGAGGTCACGCTTCAGTCTCCTCTTCTCCAAGCTAAAGAGACCCAGGTCTCTCAGCCTTTCCTCACAAGGGAGATGTTCCACTCCCCTCATCATCTTTGTGGCTCTGCACTGGACTCTTCTGAGAAGTTCCCTGGGCTTCTTGAACTGAGGGGCCCAGAACTGGACACAATATTCCAGATGTGGCATCACCAGGGCAGAGTAGAGGGGGAGGAGAACCTCTCTGTTCTACTAACCTACTAACTACACCTCTTCTAATACACCCCAGGATGCCATTGGCCTTCCTGGCCACCAGGGCACATTGCTGGCTCATGGTCATCCTGCTGTCCACCAGGTCCCCCAGGTCCCTTTCCCCTACGCTGCTTTCCAACAGGTCAGTCCCCAACCTGCACTGGTACCTGGGGTTCTTCTTTCCCAGATGCAAGACCCTACAATTGCCTTTATTATATTTCATTAAATTTCTCCCTGCCCAACTCTCCAGCCTGTCCAGGCCTCAGTGGATGGCAGCACAGCCTGCTCCTGTGTCAGCCACTCCTCCCAGCTTGGTGTCATCAGCACACTTGCTGACTGTGCACTCTGTTCCTTCATACAGGTCACTGATGAATATATTGAATAGTACTGGTCCCAGTACTGACTCTTGATGGACTCCACTAGATACAGGCCTCCAATTAGACTCTGCCCCATTGACCACAGCTCTCTGACTTCTATCCTTCAACCAGTTCACAATCCACCTCACTACCTGATCATCCAGACCACATTTCCTCAGTTTAGCTGCGAGGATGCTGTGGGGGACAGTGACAAATGCTTCAGTGAAATCAAGATAAACCACATCCACTGCTCTACCATCATCTATCCACCTGCTTATGTCGTCATAAAAGGCTGTTAAGTTGGCCAAACATGACTTCCCCTTGGTAAAACCATGTTGTTTGCTCCTCAAGGATGTTTTATGCAAGCACATCATAGCTGCTCTTAGAGAACAGCTCTCCAACTGCAGCATTTTGAACTCAGTCCTGCCTGTTACTCAAAAGCAAGCCCAGGCGTTGTTTCTCTCTGGTGGACTTCATGGCTTTAGTTAAAGGGAAATTATCACTTTTAGTGAAAACAAAATTTCACCCTTACAGGGCACATTTTATCATCTTGGAGTAGATACCATGGACAAAATTTAATTAATTTTTTCCAATATTTTTCCTTTTTTGTGAACAACAAAAAACCCACTTCTTCATAAAAAAGATGTCAGTCCCACCCCAACAGGCTAGAATTCCTGCCACAGTCGATGCCTGATTGCTGCATCAAACTGTAGAAAGATCAGCCCTCTGTGAACAGCTAGCAACTAGGCTACCTTGATGGGATCCAATGGATTCTGGAGGCTGTCAATCATTTTCTGTATGTCTTGAAGTTCAGTCCCTGGAGTCCCAAAAACCAGTAAGGTTATCAGGTAAGGTCTCAGGAAACGCATGTAAAAATATCTGGTTTGTAAACTCGTTTTCCCTCCAGGAGTATTGTACTTCAGGACTTTCCTCATTTTTCATCCCTCCCTTGGGAGGCAGAAAAAGAATGTGTTTACATCCTCCTATTTTGTAGTGCGGAGCTACAGAAGCAGGCTTTAGGAAAAGAGATTGTGTCAGGTGAAGAATGATGAGGATGTAGTAAGGTAGAGGAAAAGGTATAGAAATGAAGAGGTACAAGCTTCTCAAAAGAACAGTTCTTTTATTAGCCTTTCCTATTAAAACGTCAATTATTATAAAATGTCAACAAAGATGGCAGTTATCTATTAATTATTATATTTAGATTAGATTTGCCAGGCATGAGCAGAATCAAGTCCTGAGATGGCATTTTACTTACTCCAAAGACCTAAACTAGTTACTCCCTGATAAGGAATGACAAGGACAACTTTTTCAACTGTTTTTAATAAAATAATATTGGAGCTCAGTTCTACAAGCTAATGAATATTTTTCTGCTGAGGCTCTCAAGTTTTATATTCCCTTTTAGCCTAGCAAAAACCTTCTCTAAGCAAAGGGTCTCTGCAAGTCATTACCCTTACAAGAGCACCTGCTGTTAGTTGGTGTTTGTAGGAAGTGGCTGCACAGGACTTGACTGCCTCCCGAGACACGGCTACCTCAGAAGTGATTGAACTTGGAAGCACCTCTTCTAGAAACCCATCGTTATCTCTGTTGGGCTGCAGGGGCTGCCGTCGTTTAAGAAAATTATATGGTCTGATTTGGGGGAGAGGGAAATCATTCTGCAGCAGCAGCAGCCTCAAAAAAAAGATCTCTTGGTCCTGAGCAAGGGAGTTAAATTGTCTGTACAAAATGTGTTATAGACAGAGTACTGATGACTCCATCATTGTCTGTGTTTCCTGTTTTAAAAGTGTGGTAGCTAGGCTACCATTAGATAAGTCTGAAACTGAAATACATTGCACATATTTCTCCTGCGACTGGTTATGTGGTTTCTCACTGATCACTGAGCTCAGGCTTCTTGATTGTTTCAAAGCTCGTTAAACGTGCTAATTTACATGGGCTTTCTCAGCCATATACAGATGAAGTTACTAATATGCTCTTGATGGTACAATGAGCGCACACCACAGAAAAACAAAAGGAAAAAAATCAGGCAGTGCTTTTTGTTTGAGAAAATAAACCCACTTCAAACTCAAACATTCACAGGCAGAGTATTAAAATAAAATCTGTAACAAGTATTTATGATTCACTGAGTCCTTTCTTCCCTTCCAAAATTAAATTTCAAGAAGATAAATTCAGACCTGGTAATAAAAATCTTACTCACATAAAAAGAAAAATACGTAAGGGATAAAATCTAGAGACATTAAAAGACAAAGCTAGTCTTTTACATATTTTTCCCAATTCTTGAAGAATGTAATATTTTTATCCAATTGCCATAATCTATTTTTCATTTTTTAAAAGATGCCAGGACAGGAGGGAAGCTGTGCGGGTAAAGTTTTCACTCCTGAGTCGCATCTGAGCAGCACCAAACATACAGGTCTATGAACACGGGCGTTTCTAGGTAGCCTGAAAATGGTCCAGCCACACAGCACACCCCTCTGCAGAGGAGGAGGTACACATAATGTGCCATGGTTTGAAATTCCAGCTCACTATATATGTGGCAAGAATCTAGTGGCTGAAAAGCCAAATGCCAAGAGCACTTCATCACTTGGAGCTGGATTATCTCATGTGACTTTAGTCGCCTAATTATCAGGCATCAGGTTTAACTGGGCTTCTGCAATCTTAGGCACCTCCAAAGAGGGTTTCATCCTACTCATTCTGAACACCTTTTACCTTGGGATGAGTAACACCTCTGAAGGTTGTCACTGTCTTTTTTAACAGTGTTCAGCATGTGTCCGCTGACAGCTGAGGTTAGAGACCAGTAGTTAGGTACCTTGCTCCTAACCACTAAAGGAAAGGTAGGTAAATCCCACTTCTGCAGTACAGTTTAACTTGAATAACAGGTTGAAGCTATTAGAGAAACCAGTACTATTTCTGCACAAGCACACATTTTTGAAAGGTGACACACACCCCTCAGCTGTTTCACCTTTTGGAAAAAGAATCAAGTGACAGATTTACTAGAGGAACCCAAGCCCGCTCTTTTTAGTCTCTGGTAAAGGAAAAAACATCATGGGCTGATCAAATGGCTTAATGGACACTTGCTAGAGGCAGAAGAGCAATTTTTGAACCATGTTTTCTGTTCCCTGCCAGAGCAGCTCTCCCAAGCCTGATAAATAACATTGCTTTTCTGTGAGACTGCAACAACAGATCTGTGACGTTGTGGGTATGCTCCTGAAATATGATGCTCTTTCATCAGTAAAATGGAGCAGGAAGAAGAAAAATAGGACAGAATTTCATCTTGACTTTATTCTTCAGTTGACAACAATTTCATCTTCATGCTCCTTTCATCCCTTTCTCACCATCAGCATTTCACACTCTTGCATCTGGAACCATCTACCTTAAGCACACAGTATTTGTTACTTACCAATCTTGTCAGTCCCTCCCCAGTCTGGGATCAGAGGCTGTGGGTTTAAGGCACAAAAAGAGCTTGGGGAATTTCCCAATTGAGTATAAGCCAGGAGATAGGAAACTATGTCGTAAAATGCACCAACATTCTAGACTTAGGTGGAGAGCTCTTTGAGCAGCCTGAAGACAGGGCTAATGCACAAATAAAACCGTTCAGATGATTTTCCCTAAGTAAACACACCAAAGTAGCAAATATTTTTGCTTCCTGGGCCACAACCACTCCCAGGCACCAAATGAGACCTCTCCGGGATGGTGCTGGGGCTCCCAGACCAAGGACAAGCACCGGATTTTGTTCAGGCTCGGGATATCATTCCCAGATGTCACTGTCCTATCTGGTGTCACAGCATCTGGTTTAGAAACTGCTTCCCCAGTGTCTCTTAGAACTGCTTTTTTTCAGTGTTTATGTCTATCCAAATCGAGACAGACAGGCAGCCTTTCCCTCTCTGTCCTTCCCCCCCCTGCCTTGCGCTGTCTCCAGCTCCTGCACTGCCTCCTGTCCCCTCTCTTCCTCATTTCATCAGAAACTAGTCAGAGGATCTAAAGGTCCCAGCCTGCTGCTTCTGTGTACACGGGGACAGAGGGGCAATACTTGATAAACTGGTGGGATGGGGAATACTTTCACAAATAGGAAAAGGCAACACGGCATGGCTGGGGTCTGTCTTCATTAAATTTGATTTTTAAACTAAAGGATGCTTTCTTTTACTTTTGTTTCTACCTCTAAATCAAGAGGACCAAAGTGCTCTCCTTCCTGGCAGGCACTCTTCATCAACACCCTTCATCAGTGGCACGTGCTAGCTGTATCCAGTTTAAAACCGCTGATGGCTATTTCTCCATCTCCAGTGACAAGCTAAATTGTCATCCACACAAAAAGATGTGTGTGGCTTTGCCTAGAGCAAAAATCTCTTTTAGTATTAGCAGACACTGACCTTCTCTGGAGGCATTTTGAACATGATCAGCACTTCAGCAGGGTGAGGGATGAACCACAAGTTAAGGAAGGTGGATCCATCTGGAGACAGCAAAGAGTGCGGTTGAGGATGGAAGGATCTGAGTTATTGCAAGAAGTGAGAGGTGTTTAGCATTTTGAGGCTTTCTGCCTGTCACTTCCCAGAAAGCCATATTTTTTACGTTTCATAAAACTGTTACTTGAACATAGGATTTGCCTCCAAAGTTTGGTGCAAGTGTATTTTAGACATAACGTGATTTAGCTGTAGATGACGATGTGTAGAATACAAGGCAAATGTTTGACCTCCAAAACCTGCTGAACTTGAGATAAATTTGAAAGAAACTTTCTTGAAGCATCTGACTTATAAAGCAAGGACATGAGCTGCTGTGCTGAGGTCATTCAGGGTCTCTTCCCCAGGGAACATGCTTTTGCTGGCTAGAAGAGGAAACAGGCAGGGCATAGCAGGCATTAAAAATCTGTATCATTATTTTCAAATATGATGTGTAATTACTAGTAGACCACTTATTTTTGTCAGAAGATAGGAAAATACAACATTTATTGCATAAATAATGTATTTTCCTGTTTTTATATATAAAGTGCCATTTCTTGTTTTCACATACACAGAGATGAAGTACAGTATGCAGCTAGTACATTCTGAAATATGAGTTATAAATTCAGCTTGGAGGTTAAGTCCAGATTCTTTTGAAGTATGTTTTGTAGGGTTGGTATTGTGTTTGGTTTTTTTCCTTCTGTCTGAAAAAAGGCAAAGCTGTATGCAAAAAATAGACCTCTGGTTTGGGTGGGAAGGAGTAATGAAAGGTTAAATACTCCATGTTGTAAGCACGGAAATTATATTTGGGCAGGGTTTGTTTAACCAGCTGTGCCCTACTAACTTTTGCACTAGAATGATAAGCACAAATTGTACCTAAGGAAACCAGACAAGTGACGCTTTTCGGGGCGAGATTGATATTCACACTCTCCATTTCCTCTGCTTTACATCACAGCCCGTAAACGATACCAGCAGGGAGAGTGCCAACAGGGTGACTGGGGTTTCCTCCAAAGGCAGAAGCAATACACAGTCCAGATGCTGTACTTCCCCACCTCACCACAGGACGTTAAGGGTGGCTTCTCTGTAGCCGTGTTTGCAAAGGAGTTCCAACACTATGTCACCCTGCTATGATGTGACACCTAACTTCTTCACAGAGAAAATAAGAACAGGCCACTCCAGCCAGCTAAGCCCAGGTGCTGCCTACTCCAGCAACACATGGAACAATTTGCAGTGCCATTTCCCAAGAAACAGCTAAAGCACAGATCCCCAAACCCAGATTTTCTACGTACGTAAAAAAAAAACCTAGGAAAAAACCTAGGAAACTAGAAGACCCCCAAAACATCCCAGAGTTGCTCTGTCATCTTTTATAACATGTCTAAGAGCCATGACCCAGTTTCATATGCCAAATCTGGGGACAAAGAAAAAGGTGGGGGTTGGAAGAACAGGATGGCACAACAGCACAAAACCCACAGCCCCACATTTTCCTCTTTCTTCCTGCTTCTAACATTTACTTCTAAGATGGCAGTTGCTGTGAGAGTCTTTTACTGTCTTCTGTAATAAAACATTTCTGCTGCACACAAGTGCTTCTGCCTTTTTTCTATTGGATATTGTTAAGGCTTGGGTAAGCCAGCAAGAGTGGACACAGAGTATGTATCCACAGCCTCTCCTTCGTGCTGCTGCAGCTGGACTCTGTACAAGATAACAAAATCAGGAAGTGTAAGGGGTTCATTTGACCAAATCCAGATGGTGACAGTACCTCCCCTGAGTCCCTGGAGAGAGAGAGGCACTTCTAGGACAACACCACATCTCATCCAAAAGCAGTCTGAAATAAGTCATCCCTTCAAAGCACTGACTGATTATCAGGGAAGCTTATTCAGATACAGGCATCTAAAGTTAGGTGGGCTGTTCTCAAGCATTTCCCATTTATGTAATGAGGATTATGGAAATAGAGATTTGCAGAAATCTTTTATTATAGCTATACCCATTCTCATTTCTTCTGCTTCTCACCTAGAGTCTCTCCTTTCTACTTTTCTTCTTTTTCTCTCTCTTTACCCCCCACCTATCTTTTTTTCTTCCTATATTTCCCCCACTGTAACTAGTCCCCTGGACACTACATACACTGTTTCTTCCATCCAGCTGCACATCCTTCTCAGAGGAAGGGAAAGAGGGAGGAACAGAGAAGACAGGACCTGCTCACCCCCCCAAGCACCTGGCAGACACAAATGCAGGCAACAAGATTAGTTCAGAAGATAAGAAAACAATTGAATTAATGTCCTGCTATAACCCTCTAAATGCAGACAAGATGGAAGCTAAATTTTTGCTTTCCTCATAACTAATTGACAGTTGCTGTCTACAAGGTGCTTCTTGGAGCTTCAGCTGAACGACAGAAAATGAAACATTAACTGGTAATAGCTGATAAAGTGGGGACAACAAAAGGGCAGAGGGGCTAAAGGACAAGAGCTATTTTTAATTAATAAGCCTTTTCTCCAGCTCCCTGCAGCTCCCTTTCCATCACGAATGCTCATTTCCATGCCAGCCTGAGCAGGGGCAGGGCAATGCAGCTGCGAAGGGCACGCTGCAGGGGTCCCCATGTGTGCTGCTCTCTGGGCACCTTCATGTTTGCCTCCCTCCGGTAGGTAAGGATCATCTCTCGGCCCCCTTCGTATATCATAGTATCATAGAATGGGTTGGGATGGAAGGGGCCTTTAAAGGTCATCTGGTCCAACCCCCCTGCAGTGAGCAAGGACATCTTTAATTAGTGCAGGTTGCTCAGAGACCTGTCCAACCTGAACTTGAATGTTTCCAGGGTTGGGGCATCTACCACCTCTGGGCAACCTGTTCCAGTGTTTTACCACCCTCACTGTAAGAAACTTCTTCCTTATATAAGCAATATGGAGCTGAGTGTGTCGGGCCACAAGCTGATGGAGAGACACAGGCAAGAGTCAAGACACAGGAGGAGAAAAGGCAACCTTAGAAAAAACCTTGAAAAATAAAAGGGCATGTATATGTGTACATGCTTATTTTCTGGAATGTTTCATTGCTTCAGATATTTCACTTTAAAGTGTAAAAGGACAATGTGTAACTGCTTATAAATTAATATGCTTATGTCAGCAGTTTTGAAGAAGTGTAATGGTATAACCCTATAAAGTATTATAGGGTATTGAAATGTTTTCTTGCTGTTGAAAGTTACAGGTCCAAGAGGCACAAGACAACATCTAATTAGGGTGCACAGTGCTAGGACTTGCAGATCTATATGCTGAATATCCCATCAGAGTTAATACTCTGCAAGACCTTCTCTGTCATAAGATGTGTAGTCCTGAAATGTACCATGGCTTTATTCTTTGCTCAGTGTCCCCATGACACCAAGAGTAGGAGGTAGCACATAGCATGAACTGCAGAAATGTAGGTACTGCAGCTGAACACATCTCCTCTGTGTAAATAAATCATGTTTGAGTCAGTCCTTGATGATAAACTAGGATGGCAACCAAAACAGTTGCTATGACAAGTCACTACTTTTGGTCCTAACTCTCAGACAAGTTCAGGGCAGAAGATGGACACTGTGTGACTCACAGACCCCCAGACTGAAACAACCTGGAGTGGGAAGATAGCTTGAAATGTAACTCTACTAAAATATTTTGGTGTAGGATTGCTATTATCTCTCCCGTTACTGTGTCCAGAGGAGGCTCCTTCTAAAGCTAAGAGTGAATGTGTTACAAATGTACAGCTTTTTTATGATAATAGTCAAAATACCATAAAGCTTAAAAGCTTCTCATGGCATCTGAGAAATGAGCACAAAATACAGTGGCTTAGACAACACCCAATAAAAGTAGGTAGATGAAGGAAATAAAAATGTCCTGTACTGAGGGCCTTTGGTGGGGTTACTTTCCAGCAACTACTTGCCAGATAAGAGCTAGCCCCAAACTGTTGTAGCTCCACAAGCCTGCAGCTACATGCAGTTAAACACCAGGGAAGGGGTGATGGTCACCTTCTTAAGTATCTTGTTGAATGACATTTTATGATTTGTTGAGCTTGTAATGACGCTCCCAACTTTTATTATGGAAACTAAATCTTTTGCCTGAACTTTAACCAATATTCTTTCCGTGTTTGCTTCTGAGCCTCTCCATTGCTGGGAAACAAGATGTGCAAGGTCCTGCACGTGGGTTGAGGTAATCCCAAGCACAAATACAGGCCGAGCAAGGATTGTATTGAGAGCAGCACTGTGGAAAAGGACTCGGGGGTATTGGTGGATGAAAAACCAACTATCACCCTGCAATGTGCACTTGCAGCCCAGAAAGGCAATGGCATCCTGTGCTGCATCAAGAGAAGCATGGGCAGCAGGTCAAGGGAGGTGATTCTTCCTCTCTACTCTGCTCTGATGAGATCCCAGCTGGAGTGTTGTATTCAGCTCTAGGACCCTGAGCATACGAGAGAGAGTTGGAGCAGGTCCAGAGGAGGCCATGATGATGATGATCAAGGGGCTGGAGCATCTCCCCTGTGAGGACAGGATGAGACAGGTGGGGTTGTTCAGCCTGGAGAAGAGAAGGCTCTGGGAAGACATTATAGCAGCCTTCCAGTACTTAAAGGGGGCCTACAGGAAAGCTGGGGAGGGACTTTTTATGAAGGAGTGTAGTGATAGGACAAGGGGTAATGGTTTAAAACTGAAAAAGGGTAGATTTAGAGTAGATATTAGGAAGAAGTTCTTCAATGTGAGGGTGGTAAGACACTGGAACAGGTTGCCCAGAGAAGTTGTGGATGCCACGTCCCTGGAAGTGTTCAAGGTCAGACTGGATGGGGCTTTGAGCAACCTGCTCTAGTGGGAGGTGTCCCTGTGTGTGGCAGAGATGATCTTTAAGGTCTCTTCCAACTTAACTATTCTGTGATTCTATGAAAACCAGAGTGCTGGAGGACTACTTTCACATCTAAACCTATCTGCCTGCTCGTGCTAACATGCGGAACCTGGAGACTTATAGAGGGTCAGCAGAAGGGCTTGCCTTGCTCACCACTAGTTTTGAGGAAGGAGATACTTGTGACATAGACAAAAAAATGTTCCTTCTGAAAGGAGCAGATGATACAGGATCATCCCCCAGTCTGTTGTGTGCTCTTCCTCTCCTTTCCTAACTTCCGACAAGTCACATGCTTGAAATTTATTAACAGGTTTCATTTAAATTTAAATAAATTAAATTTAAAGGGTAAACAACACTCACTACCTAGGCTTAATCTTTCAAGGAGAGGTTTTACATCCTGAAGACGAGATTATCCATCTGGATTTCCCCTTACATGTAGTGCTGGGATTAGAAGCAAGCACATTTCCAAAGTTTTCCTTCTCCAAATGCCAGCGTTTGCAGGTTACTCTGACTGTGGACATTCTTCACCCATCAAAAATTGCCTGAAGACTGGCAGAATGCCCTGCTTGGGGCACTTTTAGACTATCATTCCCCTTACAGACATGTGTTCACCTTTACTTAGTAATATGCACTGACTGAGGACTGAGGACTGGCCCCTAGAAACATGCTTGCAAATATGATACAAACCTGGGATCAGATGCAAGGTTTTCCTTTAAGTCTTGCTCCTCCTTTTTTCCTTGAGATAGTCCAGTTATGAAGTACTTGTCTCCAATGACAGGGAAATCATCTAAGAGGCTTCTTAAGCTACTGTAGCACCCAGTAAGCTGATCTCTTAGGGAATACTGGGACACACAGTGATTCAGCCTAAAAAGGTATGATTAAAACATGTAGTGTTGTGCAGAGAGTCATTGGTCCAGATAAGATCTACCGTTGTGGAGCCTAATTTCTTTCTGTATGAATATCTTTGTCATCCTCTACAGCAAAATTTACAGTCTGTGATTCCTTGGTACTGTGACAACCAGCACGATAAAAATTGTGAAAGTGGCATTTAAGAACCAAGGTGAAGTTTAGATTTCACAATTTTCATCACACTGATGTCTTTAAAATGCTTTAGAAATATCCAAAAATGAATACAGCATCCTCTTTGTGGTAGCTGTTGATACTTGCACTACAGTAAGGAAGCAGAAGCAGGAAGGAGCTAAGTAAGATGACAAGCTCATTGCAGAACTGGGAATTAGGCAGTGTGACCCTGAGTCAGATTTCATCATTACTGAGCTGTTCCGAAACTCCACCCCAATCCCCAGCTGCACGTTGTCCCTGGACCCATCGGTCTGGCCTTACCCACACACTTGATAAACTGTACCTGGGTTAAAGGTAGTCTGCATCTGCAGCATGGCAAAACTCCACATCATTTGCAAAACGTGGCTTGCTGAAGTAGCTGCACTCTTCACAGCTCACTCCTTGGCCTGCTCTTTCCCAAAGATGCTCGTTTGAACATCTGCCTACCTGGGCATTGAGGAGAAGGCAGACCTAGATGCCAGGTTCTTGCCCAATCTTTTGACAGAGTGGATCTGGAACATACAGCTCTTGGTGGCTTCGTAACAGGCTATGCACTCCAGTAGCAAAGTAATGCATAAAGTAGCCTAGGGCAGTATATCAAGTGTGGTCCATTTCTCAGTGAAAATAGGCTAGAAATTGCCCATTTCCCTTCCCCCCTTTTTTTTACCCTTCTTTATTTGCATGTGTGCTCAACTTCATGATATTGTGTGCAGAAATGTAAACATACCTGTGAATAAAAACCATAAAATACTGAACGTTGACATTATAACACAGGATTTAAAAAAAAAAATAATAAAATCAAGTCTAACTCTGTTTGAACCTCTTGTTTTCTCCCAAGTTGTCTTACAAACTAAATTGAATTCACAGTGAAGTACATTGCACTCATTCGTTCTCTGATCTACTGCACATTTCTTCCACTACAATTTATTGCTCATATCAGTGATGTTTATCTGATATTTCTGCTGAAATACCAACAAATTGTTGTGTGTCTCTACTTAACGTGCCATCACCAATCCTTTTTCCTCATAAAGAAACCAAGTGGCATACTTTCTACTTACCCAGCAACATGACTTTTACTGTCTGTAATGCTTTCCCTCTAAGCCAAGGAAAATGTTCTTCTCATCAGCCTGCAAAATAGTTTACAGGTATATTCATAATATTCTAAATAGAAAGTCCCTAAGTTCATATTATCCACATGAAAAAAATGCCCTTGGAGCAAGAGTTATGTTTAAAACATGATGGTTTTATGTGGAAATGTCTATACTAGGTCTATATTAAATATATATTAGACATATAGTAAACATCTATATCAGATATGCTTATGGCAATATTCCACAAAAATGTCTCTTTTGAGTTTCAGAACTTCATCCTATAAATAAGACAATATTTTCTTCTTAGTATCATGTAGGACTTAGAAGTACTGTGAATCTAACAAATCCAAAACACTTGTAACATTTTCTATTACTATGATTTAAAAAAACCCCACGTTATGTATAGTATTACAAATATCTAAACGATGAAATTCTAGAACTTTAAGGAGGTTAAAGAAAGATTTCAACCAGTATGCCAGACCCAGTTAAGGCAGCCTTGTAAATAAATTCAGAATTATTTTATTCAAGTCTGGTTCATAGAATTTTGCTCAGAAATTCTGTAATATTTTCCAAAGGAGCCTGCAGCCAGTAGCTATTTCTTCACACACACATATAGCCTGCTGAGATGACAAGAAGCTTATGAGTACATTAAACAAAATAATTGGCTATATCAAAACCAGAATTGACACTAGGGGTTTGCATAGAAGGAGTTTGCTTTTTACTACCTGGTAAGTTCCTAAAGGCCTTGCCTAACCTGTATTCATCACACGATACAGAATCACAAGCAGTTTGATACAGAATCCATGTTCTCACCTTTAGCCAGATGCTGTATAAAGAAGAATTTTGAAAAAGCCAAAATCTATACCCATAATTGCATCTTTACAATAAAACTAGTAGAAATATTCGACCTAGACAAGCTGGAGAGTTGAGCAGGGAGAAATTTAATGAAATGTAACAAGGGGAAGTGTAGAACACGAGCCAGCAATGTGCCCTTGTGGACAAGAAGGCCAATGGCATCCTGGGGTGTATTACAAGAGGTGTGCTTAGTAGGTCAAGAGATGTTCTCCCTTTCCTCTGCTCTGCCCTGGTGGTGCTACATCTGGAACATTGTGTCCAGTTCTGGGCCCCTCAGTTCAAGAAGGCCAGGGAACTGCTCAAAAGAGTCCAGTGCAGAGCCACAAAGATGATGAGGGGAGTGGAGCATCTCCCTTATGAGGAAAGGCTGAGGGAGCTGGGTCTCTTTAGCTTGGAGAAGACTGAGAGGTGACCTCATTAATGTTTATAAATATGTAAAGGGTGAGTGTCAGGAGGATGGAGCCAGGCTCTTCGCAGTGATGTCCAGTGATAGGTCAAGGGGCAATGGGTGCAAGCTGGAACATAGGAGGTTGCACATAAATGTGAGGAAAAACTTTTCCATGGTGAGGTTGACAGAGCACTGGAACAGGCTGCCCAGGGAGGTTGTGGAGCCTTCTTCTCTGGAGACATTAAAACCAACCTGGATGTGTTTCTGTGTGACCTAATCTAGGTGATCCTGTGCTGTCATAGGGTTGGACTAGATGATCTTTCGAGGTCCCTTCCAGCTCTGAACGTTCTGTGATCCTGTGATTCTGGGATTTATCAAAGGAGCCTTCCTCACCTAGTGTCCACCTCTAGCTATGACCACTGTCGGATGCTTCATATGTAAAAGCCCAGACCAGTTCTGCACCTAACAGAATAACCAGCCAGAATTTACCTCCTTACCTAGGCTGGAAATGGTTTAGGAGTGATGCCCCTTTGCATCCACAACCTTTAGTTAGCCATGTGTCTGCAGACTGCTGCTGCTTTCCATGCACCTCTCCATCACAGGCCTTGCAGATGTGCCCACGGGAGACCACTAGGAGATGGCACAGTGGAAGAAGGTTCACAATCTCCTACTGCTGCCAGTGGAGCTGTCTATAGCCCCATGCCTGACCTGCACACCCTGACCACCCCTTCACCAGGGTTCCTGCAACTGATACTGGGTTACCTTTTTCACTAAAGTAGCCACAAAGTACAACACTAACTCAAAGTTACCACTCTGCCTGGTGTCCCTCTTGAAACCCAACTGTCCCTCTTGAAAAGGCTGAGGAGCCTCCTGATGTACTTACAGGGTTTTGCAGCCTGCTGCCCAGTGCTTCTCTTTTTTGAATGAAAGTGTCCAGCATCCTATCTTGGGGTCCCCACTTCTCCAGCTGAATGGAAATGAAAGCTTCTGGAGGCCTAATGAAGGAATAAAAAGCGTGGGAGGTGAGAGGAGTCACCTCTCAAAAGGTAAACTAAAAATCTTCTTCTGAACCACTCAAATATATCTTATTTAGATTTGACTTCTCCAACAACATTAATTTTACTCATTCCTTATACATAACAGGTACAAACATGCTGTTATCTCATGGGTCAGCTACCAGAGATGAGATGAGCTCTGGGGAAAATCTCCTAGTCTACATATTTTTAATTTCAGTGCAAATGAAATAAACTGTAAAGGAAATTGTGTCAAATTACAAAAATAAATAAATAAATAAATATTTATATACCTCATTATACTGGCATTAAGGCAGTAACAGGAACCATAAGGCTTCCTGGGCTAAGCTGGACATGTTGAATGCTTTTTCATTTGTACCTTCAAACCGCATGTTGTTCAATTAGCACAGAGTTTTCAGTGCTGGACTTCCACCTGATCAGCACTGAATAATACACAAAATTGTTCTAACAGTCTCTTGCCAATAGCCTGTTAGTACACAGTACCCCATGGAAGAGCCAGGAAATTGGGCTGAGGAGCTAGTAAATGGGCATGCAAGCACTGAAACCAATCTCTGCTCTCCAGGAGAATCAAAGTCATATATAATAGCCTTATACTAACCGACTTATTATTTGATATAATTTTGCAATGCTTTCAACTGTAAACTCATTGATGATTAGAAACTCCTATGAGGTATCTGGATTTCCTCCTTTAATTAACAGGTTGCCTCCACGGTGTTCGATGTGAAGCCAGAGTCCCATCTACAGGCTACGGTGAGACAAACATAACACCCAGACCACCAATTCACATCAAGGAACAGAGTGTCAGGGAACATGTCCTTAAGATGGAGAGCCCATGTCTGTGTTTTGTTACAGCAAAAGGCCCAGGGCAATGTAAAGCAGGCAGTGCTTGGGGTTCACATGAGAGCCAGACTGATGCCTACCCAGTGGAGGTGGACTGGCCGGTCTGCAACAAATACCTTTTAATGGTACAGAGTAAACCTGGAGAATGCCCAGGTGAAAACAAAGTGGCTGGTGTGGTTGCTTCCAGCAGCTGACCCTGTGTTTCACTCCCAGACACTGAATTTCTTCCATATGCTGAACTGCTCTGGCTTGTTAGGCTTACATTTCCTTCCTAAAATACCATGAATATCAATTCTGCACTTGCTCTCATAAAGACTGACAGCTCTTCCTACTAAATCAGTGCAGATTGGCAATTCTGTGTGCTTTTGTTTACCCTAACTTTATGATATAATAATTCACTGGTATCACTGAAAGTCACAGAAAATAAAACCATTTCTCATTGAACACAGGCATAATGAAACTGTAGCAGCAGCAGACTTAGAGGAAGTACCCAATTTATAAATCAGACAACATTCTCGACATTCAATCAGCTGCAAATAAAATATGAATATTGCCAGATATTCACATTTTTGAATACGTACAAATAATTGTATATCTAGATCACTTGCCTGGAAAATCAGTTTGCCTCCCCACAAACACAAAAAATGACACTCATCTTCCCACACAGCCTATTTAAGCCTCAGTGGCTCCTGGTATGAAGGAAACTCAGAATTTTCTGCATATTTATATAAAAATAATCCTAATTTTCAAGTAGGAACAAGTTGTGCTTTTCCAAGTTCTTGAAGTCATATTTCAAAAGTGGCACAGCTACTTTGGAGTCCAGAAGAGTTAAAAAAGCAGACTAATACCCTTGCAAATCAAGGAGAGCTCTTGTCTTTTGCATAGAGCAGGAAAAGGAAAGACCAAAATGTGGAAAAAAAGCACCATGTTTTGAGAGCTGAGTTCCTTCTCCTAGCATAATAGTAGCTTGGCTTGGGTTAGTGCCAACTTGCAGAACCAAAGAACACCTTTGCTCTGTTGTAGTAGAGAATGGACTTACTGCCTTAGAGCAATTCTTCCTGTTTGGCTGAGCAGAGGCAACATAAAAGGTGTATTAAAATCCAACGGTCAGCAACTGCCTTAGAAGGAAATGGGCAGAGATGAGCAGTGTCTTTGCTCCTGAGAAAAATTTCAACCTGTAAACAAAGTCTGTGTAGAAAAGTTGGGAACTGAGGTTACAAATACACAGTTTTTTTGACACAGTCTCCCATAACATCCTTGTGGAGAAGCTTGGGAAGTATGGGATAGAAGAGCAGGTAGTAAGATGGATTAGTAACTGGTTGGACAATAGAGTCCAGAGAGTGGTGATCAATGGTGCCGAGTCCAGCTGGAGACCTGTAACCAGTGGAGTCCCCCAGGGATCAGTGCTGGGCCCGGTCCTGTTCAACATCTTTATCAATGACATTGATGACAGGACAGAGTGTCTGCTCAGCAAGTTTGCTGATGACACAAAACTGGGAGGATCGGCAGATGCACCTGAAAGCTGTGCAGCCATCCAGCGAGACTTGGACAGGTTGGAGAACTGGGCAGGGCAGAACCAAATGAGGTTTAACAAGGATAAATGTAGAGTCCTGCATCTAGGTAAGAATAATAAATTACACCAGTACAGACTGGGAGGTGATCTGCTGGCGAGCAGTCTTGTGGAGAATGACCTGGGAGTCCTGATGGACAACAAGTTCTCCATGGAGCAGCAATGTGCCCTTGTGGCCAGGAAGGCCAGCGGTATCCTGGGGTGAATCAAGAGGAGCATGTCCAGCAGATCGAGGGAGGTTCTCCTCCCCCTCTCCTCTGCACTGGTGAGACCTCACCTGGAGTATTGTGTCCAGTTCTGGGCTCCCCAGTTCAAGAGAGACAGGGATCTGCTTGAGAGAGTCCAAGGGAGGGCTACAAGGATGATTAAGGGACTGGAGCACATGCCTTGTGAGGAGAGGCTGAGACACCTGGGGCTCTTCAGTCTGGAAAAGAGAAGACTGAGAGGGGATTTGATAAATGTTTATAAATATATGAGGGCTAAGTGTCAAGAGGAAAGGGACAGCCTCTTCTTACTCGTGCCTTGTGATAGGACTAGGGGGAATGGATATAAACTGGAGCACAAGAGGTTCCACCTTAACATGAGGAGGAACTTCTTTACAGTAAAGGTCATAGAGCACTGGAACAGGCTGCCCAGAGAGGTTGTGGAGTCTCCTTCTCTGGAGATTTTCAAAACTCGCCTGGATGTGTTCCTGAGTGACCTGTGTTAGGTTAGATTAGGTTGTAGGGTAGATTAGGTTGGAGGGTAGATTATATGATCCTGCCCTGGCAGGGGGGTTGAACTCGAAGATCTCCAAGGTCCCTTTCAACCCCTAACACTCTATGATTCTGTGTGATTCTGTGAAATACATGGGAGTTGCCATTCTGAACATTCTAGACCAGTATCAAACAGGCTGGTCTGCATGATGGCTTATTGACTGGGTTAGTTGAGCCAGTGCCCTTCATGGCACAGCCCATGGATATTGGCTATCAACCAACCAGACTGTGGCAGATGTTGCAGAGCACACAGTTACCTTGGAATCACACAACCATCTCTCCTTCTGGGATGAAGGGAGATGTCACAGGCCTTGTCCTGTGTCGGGTGGGGAACCATATCACCCACAGGACTGGTGAGTCCTTCAGTGCAGACACAGCCTGTGACATCTTGCAACCATTTCCCTTTCTTATGGAAGGAAATCCTGTGATACAAGACTTTTTCCAGTTTTACAGGTTAATCTGGAATAACAGATGCATGACGTCCTTATCACTGCCTCTGTTGGTTGCATTAATTGTCCTCTGTGTGTCAGTTTGATTAGTTAGCTAATATCCGCTGACTGTAAATCAGCAAAAACTGATACAGAATTGATGCAGCACCCATTAAATTGTTTACACAGGAGAGGAGACATCACCTGAAAATGAAAAATTCAGTCACTGCCATTCTGCGGGAAGTAAACCATTCAGCATTTAGACAGTAAAAGAGCTTCAAATGTCTGGAAGATCAATCATTTTCAGCTGGGGGATGAAGAGCTATTTCCAGAGTAAGACTACTCATGGTTATCAGCAGAGACACACAATGCTAGCACTTCTGCAGCACAGAAAATCAATTTGAAAAAGAAAGCGAGGTTGCTCACTGAGGATTCCAGTGCTGCAGGACCTGCTTAGGAATGAAGATGGGGAATTTCACTTGTACCCTGTGATAGGACAAGAGGCAATGGTCACAAGCTGAAATACAGGAAGCTCCACCTCCTCATGAGGAGAAACTTCACTGTGAGAGTCACAGAGCACTGGAACAGGCTGCCCAGAGAGGCTGGGTGACCCTGGGTGACCCTGCTTTGGCAGAGGGGTTGGACTTGATCTCCAGAGGTCCCTTCCAACCCCTACCATTCTATGATTCTATGATCCTAAGGAATGGAAACCAGCCTTTGGCACAAAGTAGACCATGGCCAACCCTGGCAGGCTGCACAGCTGGTCATCCAGCTGCCATTGTTTTAATGCCTGGGTGCTCACCAAGCAGCTGCAGTGCAGCAGCTCACTGGGACATGACCCATGTGCTGCCAAAAGTACCATGAGAACAGTGGTGCCAAGTGTTCCTGCTCAGCAGCAAGCAGGCAGCTCTGACTGCACAATAGTAAGCATTTTTCTGGTGGGCCATCAGGATGTCAGGTCTCTGGGCTGCGTGTTGGCCCTAGGACTTTCCTTAACATTTGCCTCCTGTTGAAGGAAAGAAAGTATCTAGGAACAGCAATTCATTCTCAGAAGCTTGCACGTCACAGTTGCCTGAGACATCTTTCCCTCCCCTCCCCACACTGCAGCTCTGAGTGGCCCAAAATGAGACAACAGGGAGTCATGATAACTATTTATTCATTTTTTTTAAACACAGAAAGAAACTGATGTCACGCAAAAAAATGCTTTAGCTTCATTCCCTCAGCTGGTTCAACCCACCTCTAACAACTTTTGAATCCTCTGACTAACTTTAAATACATTTGACATAAGAACAGAGGTCTCAAGGGTATAAAATCCTTTCCAGTTCTGCAAAATCAGCATTCAGCTAGTGAGGAGAACCCCGTGCTCAGGGAAAAGGCAAGGAGAGTTTGATCCCTAGCTATTTTGCTTGGCTTGCTCAGCTCCCAGGAGGCAGCAGCCAGCTGGGCTCCCAGCATGACAGCCAGGCAGGCAGCACCTGCAAGGCTTTGAGCTTGCCACGAAACACAGTGCCTCTTGCCCAGATCGATGGCAAAACAGGGGTGCTTCCCCCACACAGGAATGAGCTGAGGATATTGCCTGGTGGCAAGGGACTGAGCACGGGGACCATCACGGATGAAAGAGGAGGCTGAGGGGGGATGGTTGGGATGTGCTAAGGAACACAGAAAGAGATGCCAGTATAAGCACAGAGAAGGTGAGACAAGCCCTAAAGAGTCTGTATTTGCTCATGAATTCAGAATTGCATATGTGGTCACTTAGCTCATCACTATAATCAGCTGTCTCTAGAAGAAACACACCAGCTGCGTAAGAAAATGCAACACAGAGCCTTACAACAATTTAGCATGTATAGAGCAAGGGCAGTGCCTGAGCACCATATATATTAACCACAGGATGGGAAACAAAAAAAAAAAAAAAGAAAGCCAAATATAATATGAGGAGCAGCAGTGCCTTGGTGACCCTGGCAGGTAGCTTCTGGACCAACATTATTGGCATCAGGCTGACACAAGTGTTTCCCATTGGAAATAGTGTTGACCATACTTCTTTTTTTCAGAAGACGGAACAAACGAAAGTGGCAGAAACTGATGGTTTTGCCATCCCAGAAAAATGAGTATTTCAGGGTCAGGCTGTGATTGCTAGCCTTACTGCATACCATAGGCCATACAATTTCACCCTTGCCTTTTGAATCCAACGCATCTCCTACCTCTTTCAGTCCTCTCTTGAGGTATATTTTTAGCTATGCTTCATTACTTTCCCAACTAATAGACTAAATAAATCACTGATGTAATACCATTTATTTTTATGTCGTATGCTAATACACAATCACTGCAGTCCTTGCAGTCATCAGTGATGTTGTTCCAAGCATTGCACAGGACTGCCATCCCAATGATTATAAACAGAATTAACATCCTCGTTGGGCTAAGTCTGACAAAACCCATAATTATTAGTGCAATGTGAGGAAGAAGATGCTGCTAACCTTTATATCCAGGCTATGGGGAGGATGCAAAGTAAGGAAAAGTGGAGGAGACAAAACAATAAATGAAAGACATCATGAGCATCAGTCAATAATCATACGGAGGAGAGCCAAAATCAACTCTAAGGTCTTAAAAAAATAAAAAGAGCTCTGTGTAATTTTTATAAATGTTGCTCTCTTATTTACCCAATATAGACATATGAATTGCCTGCACAGAACAGACATCAGCACACAAATCAGCTTATTAATATTGTGTGAAGAGAAAACATACCGAAAAAAAAGAGATTAAAACAGGTGACTGCGTCAAATGAAAACAGAGAAGCAAAATTCAGAGTAAAGCTTCACTAACTCTCCTACTTTACCAAAGGATGTCCCTTTTCATAAGATGGTAGAAGACAAATACTGAAGAACTGAAGAACCCTGAGGAACAAAGAGAAGCAACAAGGGCTGTAAGGAACACTACATACATGAGAAATGACCTTCTACTCTGAGAATGGAGGGGTAGGCAAGTAATGGGAGTAGTTCTGGCAGATCACCTCCAAAAGTCTGACAGGAGCTATGCTAGAAGGTAGAGGAATCCACAAATGTAGGTACACTCCCTCCATTTTACTCTGCACAGCAGGAAAGACAATTACTAACCTTGCTGATGTTTCAGTCTGAATCTGATCATCTAACAGAGTTACTTATAACTCATATTACAGTGAACTGTGAACTTCATCCCATCAAAAGAAGATGTAAAAATAGCCCCTCGAAATGTCATATTGAATAAACTATTTATGTTTGTACTGGTATCTAGACTGACTTAACCATCTCCTATTTAAGTGAAGATAATGACCTTACCTATGCATCATGAAGCCTTACTTTTTGTCATAACTTTCCACTGACTTCCCATACAGGAAAATGACAATTTACATCTACTTTTCAAGGATTTCTAAGTATGTCACCTCAGATGAGTATGTCCTCTTAGTCCTGTTCTCACGAGAAATTCAGCCATGAGATGATCCGGTCTCCTCAACTGTCTCCTCTGGATAACTTTTAAATCAGTTAGTGAATATAATGAATTCTGATACAGAGACAAGATATTAAATTCCTACAGTCTTTGTGAAATAAAAGCAATTGGATATTGATTTTTCAGCTAAGTGAAAAATTGCAGTGTAACCTTACCCCTTACTAATTACCAGAAAATAAGTGTGTGTGTTTATTTGTATGTGCATGAGTGAAGGAACACAGAGAGTTATCTCAACTAGAGGAACAAGTTTAACTAGAATCTGTATTTTATTAGAAAGCTGAGTATCCACACAAGAAACAAAAATTGCCAAGAAAGGAGACCTTCTTGCTTCATGGAATTGCCCAGGTTGAAGTAAATTAACCTGTTTGTTAGTTTGCCCAAGAAAGTTCCAAGTATCAAATTATAGCTGTTCAAGAACTTATCTTAATGGAGAAGAGTTGGGACAGAATTTGGTTTTCTAACCAAATAAGTTGAATGGTTGTGGCACACCTATCTTAAAGAAGTCTAGGTTTTCAGCTGCTGAAAATAAATGCTGCTTATGTTTTGATACAGACTTTATATTTTCAAGAAGAAAGCTAGAGAATGGGTTAAGACAAATTAAAAACACACTGGAATGTCATCTATTCTACACAATCAACTTTGCTATTGCAAGCAATCATGGCCCACAAATGCTTTTCATAAATGAATAAAAACCATTTAAAAACTTCTACCCTTCACTCTTTCCTTTCCAGAACTTTTTTTTTTCTGATTCTTAGAAACCCCCTTTTAATTTCCAGCTTTATTTTATTCAGAGTGATTAAATCCATTTGTTCTGCTGCCAAAATTGGCCTTCAGCTTAAATAGGTCCTCTCCATGCCCAGTGCTTATCTTTCCAGTGTATTTATAGAGAAAGTTCTTATCTTCTCTCAGTCTTCATTTTGCTAGGATAAACAAGCCAAGATATTTCATTTGCTTTTGTAAAATGCATTCTCTATTTCCTCCCAGCAAGCTATTAGATCATCTTTGCTGCCATTCCAATCTGAATTTATCTTGCCTGAAAACAAATCTCCAAATTATACTTAATAATCCAGGTGAGGCCACAGCAGAATCACGTAGACGACATCAATTCTCCCTCTCTCTACTGGTTACAAAACTCATTGCCTGATTCACATAAAGATATAATGGCTTTCCCCTGCCATGGCTGCAGAATGTTGGCAGTTTACAATCATGCCATGGCCAGCTATACAACCAGTTCTTTCTCCTCCTCTGCTGCTTCCAACTAATAAGCTCAAAGTTCACAGGAAAATTTCCTATTATTACACATAACCTTAAGCTTTGTGTCGTTGATGTTAATCTCCATTCTACTACTCCAGTCCTTAGAACTGTGAGTTCTTCCTGTAAGATATTCCATTTATTTTCCATATCAGTTTTATCTGCCAGCACTACAATGTCCTGGATTTAATAACACCCTCTTATGTTTTCTACTGAGATCATTAATAAAATTGTCAAGTAATATGGAGTTGAACAATAGGAATCTCACTGATAACCTGCCTCCGTGCCAGCAATTCAACACTACCCTTTGTAGTCTCCCCATAAGCTCAGTCCTTATCTTCTTTGTCTTCCTGTACCAATTGTCATATCCTTCAGCTGATAACTCCATAAATGCATGGCACTGACTTCCCTTATGTAGATTATTTCATTAGCATTGTGAGGATCACCACAGCCAGAACAATTTTTATGCTGTCCTAACTCTAATGGTGAACAAAGCTTATACTTCCTGTGTGCCTTTTCTTATAGTTAAAATAATCATCTTTGTAAAACTCCGCAGGAGGAGACATCTTTGTGTTCATTCAATCAGTGATTTCCTCCTGTTCCTCCTCCTTTTGACAAAATTTTGGTCTTTTCACTGGGAAAGGGCTTCTCCTGTTAATCTTTGAGGAGCAGCGTGGCCTCAGCTTTTGAAACTAATGAACATTTGCAAACCCCAGGTAGACTCCATCTCCATGTAACAAGCAAACATATCTCCCACAACATAAATGCAGACACGCTTCTTCTTGTCTATGTTTATTCCCAACTGTAGTAGGCAGTCTATTTAAAAGAAGTTACTTTTTTCTTCCCTACAAACCACACCTCTCTGAGGCCACCATAGCTAAGATAGCACTACTGACCCACTGACCTGGCTAACTGTGCACTCTCACTTGCCACCTCCATCAGCATGACAAGCTCCAGGAGTGTGAAAAAGGAATCCAGGATAAAGAGCTGTTTTTCTCTGCTTGTCTTTTTTTTCTTCATCTGCTCCCACCTCTAATAGTGACAAAGAAATCTCTTGCACCGGCCCAGGGTCTTCTATAAGTACCTCAGCAAATAATGGCAAAGAAAAGGGAAGGAAATATATATGGAAACAGAGAAATCATTTACATACAGACAACAAAGGTCTTTAAATACTTTAGGGGACTGTTGTCCTTTTTCTTTTCCTGGAATAAATTATGACTTGAGTTGCTTCTGACTTGCAACCTATGCAAGGTCAGAATTGTACCCACCCTGTCCTATCCTGACCCTTAAAAATACACTAGTGTTTTGCCACTACAAAGATAAAGACACTGAATCTATAAACCTGGCCTTACTCGAAGGACTTAATAAAGTTTATTGTAGTTATTTTTTATATCTAACACAAGATATTTTTTTTATTAAAATCAAAATTCAGACGGCTTTTGTGTGTATGCACCTCTCTAAAGCAGGGGCTCTGTAACTTGGTTCACTTATTACTAACTGAGGCTATTCCTCCTCTAAAGAGCGTGCAGATCCCAGCAGAGGTGTCACTGTATTTATGATGCTTCCAAAATGGGGACAGCAAACTCACATGGTCAGCTAACTCAGCAAAGCTGGACCCTATTTCTGTGGGGGTGGTGGAAGCCTCCAAAAGAGCAGAAACCCCAGGAAAGAAAAATAATCAAAAGCTGCAGCTTGGTAATGTGGATAGCTGGAAAGAAGACAATGGTCCATTGGCTGTTGTGCTGTGGAAATGGTGGCAGGAACAGCTCTGCAGGAAAAGATGCTCCTTATCTGTTACAACGTGTACAACTGTGCCACCCTGCTCATGCCAGGCAGGGCAGATGTGGCCACTCCTATAGCTGAGAGTGGCTTCACACTTTGCTGCTTGTGACCAGTGAATCACAGATCATGAGGAAACATGAACCCAGCCACGCAGTTATTAGCAATAAAAGTCTGGATTTTAACACCAACCATGGCTATACCTTCACAGCTGCACTGGGGGGGGAAAAACCCCAAACAACTAAGTTTGAAAAGAATACACCCCAAAGTTAAGTGTCAGAAGTTGTGCAACTTTAATTTGTCCATCTTGCCCAGTGTTGTACAATGTTCTTTTGTAATTCTATGACTCTGGATTGGTGGGACAGGGTAACCCATCTTTATGTGCTTCTTCACAGAGCTGCTGTAAAGGAGAATAGCATCTTCTCTATTTCCAATGAGGACGAGAGCAGTGTTAATAAGCTTACACTACAGCAAGTCACATCTATGCTAGACTTTAAGGACAATTTGCTAAAGGTGAAGCATGTGAAGCGCTACAACAGACTGCTTGAAAAAAGTCTATCATATGTTTAAGAGCAGGACAGATACTTACCTCATGGCAACAACCTAAGTATAGCTGATCCTGCTTTGGGTTGAGCAAGAAAGATCTCACAGCTTCCAGTGGATCATTTAGTCTTTTAAGTCCTGAATTCACTTTTCTTTCAGTTTGGCACACTGATATTTCTACATAGGACAAGCACCTGCTCCCAGGCTGGCAGCATCTGTACCTCGCCCCTGAGTAATTTTTTTATTACGTTGTTGAAAGATGTATAGGAAGTCAGATGGAGAATAAAAACTGGATCTTGTAACACCATATTTAGTAAAGGGTTGGAATAACATGAAAGAATGAGGTCCAGGGTCACAAAAAGAGCCATCTAGGAAGGACAGAAGTGTTGATTTTAGCATAACAAGTCATAAAGAAAAAAATGTGATCATGTAAAGACTGCATCATCATGTCTGTGCAAAAGGAAACCAAATTAAATCTGCTCTGGCAAAGGTAAATTTCCTAAAATTTAAATGCTTGACTTTTACCACCTTAATGTCTTTCTAAATATTGCCTGCTTGCGTGCGTTTGTCTCATCTGGAGCTTCTGTTGGAGGAAAAGGAATGGGCAAGAAGTAAACACAACAAAATCCCTCCCTTTCCCCCTTGGCAACAGCAGTGTTGTAAGATCCATCACAGAAATCTGCCACTGATTTCTGGGATTTAAAATTTAAAAAGCAAAGAATCGTTTGTGTTCTGCTGTGGACAAGGGTAGTAAGACAGTGCCAGTGGGTTTTATTGGTAGCAGAGAGATGCCGGATAAGTAAATTTTGGGGTTTGCTCTAGGCCAGGGAGGGGAGTAACCTGGGATGCTGTGTCCTTCTGCCTTTAGTTTGCTTCTATGCTTTCTTACCCAGCACTGTCTTCACAGTCTCTTCATCTAACCAATGCTGTCTCTATGCCTCAAATGTTTCATTCTTATCCCCTTGATTAGCAAGTCCTGTTATCAGTGCTTTTGGACAGCTTGAAACAATCTCTTTACCAAACAATTCTCAACCCTCAACACAAATGGAAGGAACCCACTGGGTCTTAGACCTTGTCTGTGTCTCCCAGCTTTTCACCTACCTCAATCTCCATTCCCATTTACTAGCTGCCACCCCACTTACCAAGCCAGCTGTTCCAGCCCATCTCCTGCTCCACCAGCAAAGCTGTCGCATGTCCCCAGTAATCTGCTCATCCAGCTTCCTCCTCTGCCTGCAGTGAAGGCAATGTGCAGGACAGTCTGTGCTAACAGCTCCTTCGAATCACTTTGAGTGCCCAGACCCAAATGAAATGTGTATCGCTTACAGGGACAGTGAAAAGTCCTGATTTGCCTCAGGTTATAGGTATATGATGGCACACAGAAACTTCAGATAATGTCTTCCCACTGAGACTGTTGTAATAGTGTATTTTATTTTAATTTATGCTGGACAAACTTGTCAGGAGTGAAATCATGGCATATCCCTACCTAATGAGTTGCCAAACTTAAAATGTATGCTCCGAAGCATAGCTGTATTACAATCTTGTAGAGAAAACAGATGAAATAATTTATTTTCCACTTCTTGTTCTCAACAACAGCTAAGCTGGACTAATTAAAGAAAAATAAATTAAAAAATCAACCCAGTAGAGACATCGAGCATTGATAATTTCATTCACGATAATTAGCATCTATCAAGATTATAACCAACCAAATTCAGAGTTCTACATCAGGAAATGGTGGACATTAAAGTAATAACTGGCTCCACCTATAACAATATTTGCTTTAATGTCCCGTGTTTGGGTTTTTGAGTTTTTTTGTTTGGGTTTTTGAGTTTTTTTGTTTGCAGACAGCACACACACTTACCTGGCTAAGTAGCATGAGACTTACTGTGATCTCCTGGCAGTTTAAGTGTGTGCATTTTCCTTCTCATTAAGCTGATTGTTCTTAGCATGAGATCAGGACCTCTATTTTTCTGTGTTCGTTTGCAGAAAAAAAAATCTTGGTTTAAATGTGGATGGAACTGATCTTCACCAATCACAAGCAAGTAATTGAATTAAAGAATCACATAGTATTAACCAGCAAGCATAAACGAACACGCTCTTGGGCATTCTCCTTTAAAGAGTCATCTCTAACAGAAAAATGGAATGTACACCTTTTTGAATCTGAAAGCTGTAAAAGGTTTCTTGTTTTTCCATAGTTAGCCACTCATCAACTACTAGCTGAAGAACTACTAGCCAACAAACACAAAGAATAAAGAATAAATAGCTCTCAAATAAGGATTTTATACAAAGAAACCTTGCAATTGCTTAATTTGCAAGAATAAATTGTAATGGCTTTAGCGGCATCAGAAATCAATCAACAAATCTGAAAATAGAACTGAAGCCTTAATGAACGTAATTATGTTGGAACACATCTAAGTAGTCTCATTTGCTAATGAAAACAGAAAATTATTAAAATTCTCTTTCATTAGCTGACATGTTTTATCAATGGCATTTTCACATCTATTATGCCTGCCCATTGAAAACAAGCCCTCAAATAACCAACACAAAATGAAAATGTGCATAGAGGGGAGGAATAGGGCCAAAGGGCTTGAGACAGAGGCAGGAACCCAGAAGGGACCAGAGGCAAGGGGCTCTTGGCTCCTGGGTGTGCATTAGCTGCTATGTAAATGTCCTGGTTTGAGGACAAGCAACAACTGGGCAGTTGTGCTTGAAAGACTGTGGCCAAAGGTCAGTGGAAGTGGTGAAGCCAGGTCAGGATACTGATGCAGCAAGTCTAAAGCGATGCTAACCTCAGCACCCACTTTCATCATTACTGTTCAGTAGTCTGTACCCATAGAAATATTAATGCCCCAATGTACTGCAAGATGCAATTATCCAAGTCATTGTCATGGAAGGACAGTGTAAAGACAGTGGGAGAGGAATCACTTTTCTTCTTGAATGTTTTTCTGGCTACCTAAATAGCATCAGACTAAATAACATGAGATACTCATCCATTTCTTGATTCCCCTTAAGACTGCAATTTTTTCAAATAGTCTTCTTTTCAGGTGCTGGATCCCAAATTTTTACAATCAATCACAGAAACTAGAACATAAAAATAGAACTCACCAGCTATTGTTAAGAGAGATAAGCTGCTTAGTAATTACATTATAAGGAAGTCCAAATTCACTGATGCCACCTCTCTGATCTTCCCAACAAACCTTGTGGTCATATTCCCTCTGGGCATCTGTCTAAAACTCAGCAATAAACACGAGTGACTTTAGCCAACAAAATTCACACATAGCTAAAAATCAAGGGAAACCCAACTATTCTTCATTTAAATGTAAGTTGTAAAAAGTAATATATATACACACATTTTCAAATCAATTATATACATACCCACTCTAGACGAACTATTGTGCTAAAATTATTCTGAAACTTTCATATTCCTTCAGAACAAAATTTGAACTCCAGCCATGCTGACAAGGCTCCATTTTTATTGCTAGCAATATGGTGGCATTAGTGGCAACAGCAGCACAACGGTAGCCTCTTGTACTGAACCCCAAATTTCCCTTTATGCACTAAAAGCCAAGTTACATTAAAACTCATTACACTTCCCAACTTGCAGCCATTGAAATCAAACCTCAGAGAAAGGAAATATCTTGTGGCAGGATACAGAGGAAAGCTGCGGCAGATTTTTAAACAAGAAGGAAAATGTGAGGATTTCAAATATTGTGCTTTAATTATTAGCACAGGAATTCATGACTGCCTGAAAGGCACTGCTTTTCAAAGTGTACTTTAAAGTACAAGCTTTGTTTATACTCTTTTTAAAGTCTCTTCTCTCTTACTACAGTTCCTTATCCACTGCATTACAGAACAAATCCAGATTATAATTTTATTTAGCTTCCAAACCTCTCAACTATTATTTCTAATTCTCTCAAATGGTAGCAGATGTGGCTTTAACGTGACACACAAAGCTCTGCAATCTTTAGAACATTTTCTTCCTGATTTTAATGAAATGATAGTTTTCTGTTCTTGAGCTTCAGGCCTTCAATTTACAAAGCATCCATAGACTTCACTGTTAAATTAGTTTTAACCCCTCTTAACACTGTAAATCCAGGCAAGCTACAATCAAAGCTTCCCATTCTGGATTTCACCTCCTACTTCCCCAAGATGGATAAACTGCAACTTCAACCTACTTGTTGGTTTACTGTGTCCCTCAGCAGTCGGAGGTGAAGTTGTAAACAGATCCATTCATCTTTGGAAGTGCTGACAACATATTGAAGGCTGAGATCAAACTGTGAATGCTTATGCATGATGTCAGTGATCGCTTGGGCCAAAGCAAATCTTTCCTCTGGGTCCAAAGCATGTTGGTAAGCTTCAACATAAACATCCAGAAGCTGAAGAAATATTCAGAAGCACATTTAGAAATTCTTATTCACCAAAATACTCATTTTTTGCTGAGGAGGGGTTTCTGAACATGGGGGTTGCCACCTGTATCAAACCAACAGTGACTGGGTTTGGCATCTTGTTTCTGCAACAGAGCATTACTGAATGCTTCATCAGAAGGCTCAAGAACAGAACGTAGAATAAAAGGCCCACAATAGAAATTTCTTCCAAATCTTGCATACCTAACATTGTGGGTTTTTCTACTGAAGCATGAAGATTTTTTATTCTACACAGTTTTCTTTTAAAAAAGTAACAACCCAACATACTTACTACTTTAAAAACACCTACTTCTTTCCACAGCTAAACCATTCTCTGTTTCTTTTTTTCAGCACACACACTGGTTTCGTTTCTTTGAAAAACTCCATTTCCCCCAACCTGAAATGTGCAGACTCATCCTAATATCTAATTTGGCAATGACAGTCACAGTAACTTTATATTTTTTGGAGAAACTCCAAATTAATTGAAGATGTAATTAAAGATGTACAAAGGTGTATGCTTTCTTCAGGCTCCTCTACCAAGAATATCTGTAAAGTTTTATTTAAATATGAATTTTGATTACAAACACCCACATCTTAGGACAGAAAAAGAAACTTGCCAAGCATGATAGCACATAAACTTTCAAGATGACATTGCAGTACTTTTTGGTCAGATGGCAATTAGGGGATTGAAAATATTAATTGCTTTGCTTCTGGATAAATCGGTCATGTCAATATGAAATGATCTACGCCTCCATATTTTACATTAACACAGAAGTGGAAAAACTTTCACATTACTTTCCATACTGAGACCAGAAGACTGGAAGATGCAAAAGGGTTTAGGAGGTAACTTGGTGGCTAAGAATTCAGATTTCAATGGAAACAGTCAGGTTCTCTGATTTAGACCTGCCTGACCTGAACTGTTTTGGAGGAAGCTAAGACAGTGCAGCAACAAGCCATAAGCAAGTTTTACACTGGCTAAGCTAATCTGTCTCAGTTGATGAACAAAGGGCTATTGTTTCCTCATTCAGAAGGAACTCTTATCCCAGCTGGAAACGAAGCTAGCAAGACCCACTTCCATTTAATTTCAGCTAAAAACAAAAGACCTCCAGCAACAGCACATCTGTACATTTAATCCTGCCTAGAGAGTTGGGTTGTGAGAGTTCCGGAATATACTCTTTGATGTTTCTTTGAAGAGAATTAGAGCACTGCTGCTGTAGAAGTTCCATTCTTCTCTACTGGGAGTTTTTCTTCCAAAAAGAAATCAAATTTCCTTATACAGAAGTTCTATGATAAAAATAAAAGGTAGATTCACATGATCATGCAGCAATGGAAGGCAAAGCCTATTAGGATGAGAGCGGAAACTTAGTGAACGAGCCAATTAGAGGGAATTTTATATATCTCAATCACACAAAGCTCCTCTATGAAAATGGGAGAGAGGCCTTAGGAGATCTCCTAAACTACACACAACTACTTTAGTTTAAAAGGGTTTCTATTTAAAGTCTCTTCAGTGGTACGCAGGAGATTCCCTAACACCCTCTAGCATTCCTACTTTAAGAGCCGCCCTGTGTTACTCCAGGACTAAAACCAAAACATTTCAAGTGTGTGAAGGCAACCTCAATCAGTGGCATTCCTCCCAGTTCAGAAATGGACTATCTGCTTCTCTCTGCTTCCTGACACTCACAGCATTGCCCTTGGGACTGGTGAGTTCCATAGACAGAAATACCTTTCCAAGCTCCCCTGGGTCCCTTCCTCTGAACTTGCCTATTCTTCATCTTTCAAGACCAAAGTCCTTAGGCAGAAAGACTCTTTGGTTTCATGTCCCAAGGCAAAACACAGACACATGACTAGGTTCAGAGAGAGGAAGGGGAAAGCCTGCAGAATATGCAGCAGCCCTTGTGAACGGCAAAGCTACACATCACTTAATACACATTTTTAGTGTTCCATGTTTGTTGGGGTTTTGTGACTCCATACAAAATCATGGCATTTTTTGCTCAGACACATTAACTAACAAAGGAGAAATAAATCTATAATTTAGAGGCAATCATATATATAGATCTTATTAATAAATGGATTATTTTTTATGCTGTAACCTACAAAATATACTTCTGGTTCCTTCTGACAAAGCATAATCCAAATGATAGGCCTAGCCAGTTGCAGACTGAGTCTCTCCTCCATGGGCTTTGCAAGGTTGCAATGATTACTGTTATCATGACAGTCATAAAAAGCTTCCTGCTCCAACCCTGGAAAGCAGGGACAGCCAGGACCACAGGAAAAAATTTATCTTGGACTTCCTAGTGCCCCAGGCTTCTCAGAGCTGGACCTAATTCCTCCCAGTCTGCATTTGCTCCATTCCCTGGCATGAAAGGGGGGACCCACCGTGCTCTGAAAATTTGCTCTGTAGATGGCTTTGTCCTTCCCAATTATCCCGCCCAATTATCCAGTGGTGGGTGACTCTTCCTAACGCTTTGCAGACACGCTTCCAGTCCCTGACACAGCAGCTACAGAGGATGCTGTCTGACAACAAGAGCGTTTCTGCTGCCTTGTTGCAAAAACCACTACACGGGGTCCTTTGGGCCCAACTCACTGCACTCAGCAGCTCCAACCCTCTGCACCCAGCCCAGCACCAGATTCCAACACATCTGAAACCTGGACCAGCACCCACGATTGCTGACTCTGTCACCCATCTGTAGATACAACAGGAAATGCTGTTGAAAGAGAACCTTACGCAACCTGAAGTGAACTGAATGCAAATCACTGTTTCCTCTCCAAGAAAAGCTTCTGTACCTAGCATTTGGTTTTTTTCCAAGAGAGCAGTTTCACAGGTCCAGAGGTCAAGAAGCACAGCAAATTGATCCACAGAGGCATGTGCCCAGCCAAGGATGTTGCTACCGCTGGACTGCTTACAAGCTACATTGTCTAAGACAAAAAAAATTAAGTTAGAAAACAAGCAGATGCCAGTATCAGAGGGATTACCACATGCCTAGAGTCCCAGGGTTTGTGGTAATTCTTTTTATTTATAGCACAGGGTTGTGGTTTTTGCTTGCTAGGGAACCTCGGGCCAGGAAAAGATTTCAAGTCCCACAAGCTTTGGAGTGCCTCAGAGTATTCTGCAAGGCAAAGAACAAGCACACCAGGCATTTGATTTAAACATATCTCTTCCATCATCTTTTAACAGATATTCCTTGAGATAAAGGGCAATGGTTGCAGTTCAAAAGACCCACATCAAGAGATAAAGCCAGGGAAAGCACAAGAAAAATACAGCAGGAAAGAGAAGCTTAATTTTTCACAGCATCAAATCATGTTGGGATTTTCTTCACCACCTCACTTTCACTTCAGATCAAAGAAAAGCGGCATGAACTACTGAAAGATAAATTTTACAAAGAGATGCAGGAGGGCGGAGTGCAGACCCAGAGGAGAGGGGTTTTTTTCAGATGGCTTGCTATTAGAAAAGTCAGTCTTCATAATTTAAAAATGTCTGTGAAGGAAGGAAGGAAATAAAAAATCACTGCAAGTGTTTCTACCCTAGCAGGCTATGAAAAATTCTTAAAGAAATAATGCTTTTGGTTTCTTGGTTGAGATACTGCCTAAAGTAGAGCTCAATTTGCCAATAAATGATAAGTCAGGTAGAGTGAATCTGAAATGTTTAGAGCTGCAGAGTTAAAAATCAGCTATGAGGCATATAAAAGAGGTTTTAGTAGCTACTCTTCAGCTCCAGACTTTTAAGTGTCTTATTTTTCAAAAGCTGAACAAAAGAGTCATTTGAAGTCCATGAGTGCTAGAGAAGTCAGCGTTAAAAGTGGTTGGGTTCACGGCACGCAGCAAGAGACCATGACAAAAAAGGAGCATAAGGAGCTAAGATAGGTTATACATGATCAAGTGGATGGTGTGAAGGTGATAAGGTGACCTATATAAACAGGAACTGCTACACCACACTACTAGAGTACTCTACCTCAGTCTGTAGTCTGCCTCCTGTCATGACAGAATGGTTGAGGGTGGACGGGACATCTGGAGGTCATTCAACCAAACAGGTTCACCTAGGGTGGGGTGCCCAGGACCATGTCCAGTCAGGTTTTGAATATCTCCACAGATGAAGACTTCACAGCCTCTCTGGGCAACTTGTGCCAGTGTTTGATCACCCCCACAGTAAAAATGTGTTTCCTTGTGTTCAGATGGAATTTCACGTGTTTCAGTCTGCACCCATTGCCTCTGGTTCTGTCAGTGGGGACCACTGAGAAGAGTCTGTCTCCCTTTTCTTCATATATACACATATATATAGGCATATATACACACTGATTATATCCCTGCTGAGCCTTCTGCAGGCAGAACAGTCCCAGCTCTCTCAGCCTTTCCTCATATCAAAGATGCTCCAGAAGAAGGTCCACAAGGGAGGACCTTCAGGTAACTTTATAGTTACCTTCAGTTAACTATAGCTTCTTTGAAGTTCCTAGCAGGCATTTAGGCATTCACAGGTTTGAAAAGGTTTCTGGTCATCTTATTCCCCATCTACACCCTGCATTCTCTGTCACAACTAGTTTAGGGAAGCATGCTAAAGCATCGGAAACATTACCCTATCAATAGAGAAAGTGATTCCAGTGATTTAAGAGATATTGTGTGCAAGTCTCTGAATACCTTAAATGTTTGTGCCATTTATTCACTGTTTTCTAGTGGCCCTCCCCTCATATTTTCTACAATTGCAAGTTTCTTCCTCCTTGTTATTCTGGAAGTACAGCTGCTCTTTTTAGAAATTCAAAATACAGTCTGTTGCAACTCAGTTCCTACTGTAAAAAAAAAAAAAAAAGAAAAAAAAATCAGGAAAAAAAGGAAGTCTGGAACATCAAATATTTTGCAGCTTCTTATTTACAACCGAGAAAAGGTTAAAAGTAGTGGGAGGTAAATTTAGTTATGCAGAAAAACAATCCAATACAGTAATTAGAAAGACATTCAGAAATAATTAACATTATTATTTTCAGAATCTCTCTGTGCCTGGAAGATGCACTTGCTCATCATATTCCTTAACTACAACAGTAAATGTCCCTTCTGTGTTATTTACCCCTCCAGGATGACTTTGATGTCTATGACCCTGAATAAGTGCAAAACTGTGACATTAACAACATGTGACAAGCAATTCCACATTCTCACTTAGGTCTTTGCAACACATTCATCACTTGGCTAACTAGAAGGATAAAGAAAGGTCCCAAAAATAGTTAGAACTTGGTCCTGCAGAAGCACAGCAACAACTCAAGAAGTCGTAGGATCGGCCTACCTTGAAAACAGAAAACCAAGTTATTGCAGTTGTTTTGAACCTGTAGATGTCTTGCTTTTATCTTTCTCAATGTACTGGCTGGCCATAAGCAGCAGCTGGTTCTCAAGCTCCTTCAGGTCCCCTAGGGCCACATCATATATTATTGCAAACCCCTTGCAGTCCTGTGTGTGAATATATCCATCTTCACTAGCGTGGAAGTCATCATGGTTTTCCACCTCTGCAAACTTCATGAACTGAGCCCTGTGGACCTACACCATGAAAAAGAAACACAGTGATACAAGCAAAAATTTCTGTAAGGATTGCAATTCTGTACAATCAACGTATCCAAGGCCGGTCCACGCCTAGGAACACAGTATTGTGTCAGTAGCAAAGAACAACAAATTAGAAGATTGCCAAAAATGTTATTTTGTACAGGTAACACCTACCCTGGGATTTCATTTATGTAGTAAGACAAACTGTATGAAATTTCTATTGTGTCTAGTTTTTCCTTCAGGCATATCAATCCACAAAAAGCACCAAGATAAAAATGAGATTATCTCTTGAACTAAGGCAGAACTTTTTTTCACTTTTTCTAATGTAGATCAAATTTGGCAAAAAGTATCTTAAATTCTGAGAATTAAATACAAAGTTGACATTTTTTAAAGCCTTCTTGGTAAGTTAATACTTGCAAGATTTGAAGATAAACTCACACACACACGAAGACTTTAGCACCATTTACAAGGAACGCCCTTTGACTGATGTCCCAAATGGCTGTGATGTCATCACTTGTTCAATAGAATAGTTTAAAAATGACTTTGCTTTTCTAAAAAAAAAAACAAACCAAACCATCAGTGCCTTTAAAAGAGAATCACCTACCTTGGCAGTGAGTCACTAGTTATTTTGGTAACACCCCAGGCAAGAATCCAGTATTGCAGTCAGCAGAAGTGGTGTTACATTTCAAAATACTGTTTCTTGACTAGGAGTGCCACAAAGGGAATTATATACATCTATCTCCAGGTGAATACCTGCAGAAGTTACTATCCCAGTCTAAATAAACTCTTGGTGTAGGGGTATAGCTATAGAAGCCTTTAAGAATGACTCTTCTTGTAAGAAGCTAGCAAGCAAATGCAAACTCCTCATTTTCCACTGCTTGTTTTTACTGTTTCCCGGTATGTAATGCACTTTTGTTCTCACTTCAGTGCCAAAAATAATGTACAATGTATTGGCACTTCCCTCTTTCAATGGCTCTCCTAACATTTGCCTTTACAAGATCCCCAATGCTACCCAAACTTCACCTGGTAACACCTGGATATCTCAAATTCTCATAGAAGACAGGATGGAGGAAAGGAAAAGGTGTTTGCTTCAGTCATGAAAGTCTTAGTCAAATGCAAACGTATTGGGAAGAACAGCTTGCCAGCTTCACAAATCTAAGCTGGATCAGAATTCATTCTTTAGCATAAAATTAATGAGGCAGCTCTGTAAAATGTATGCCTAATTTGAACATAATGTTGAATCAGCCTGGTCAGATTCCTTTCCTTTTTTTGATACTGTGTTCTGCACTCTCTGTTCTTTCCTTAATCTATGGAACAGACTATTTGTTTCACAGCTCTTAGTAATGAGGTGCAGAATTTGCTAAAGGTTAAATCAAAGCCCTTTTATAGAAGAATTAAATTTGGCTTGATTTAGGTAAATAACTGAGCAAATACTGGGCTGACTTCACCATAGCAGGTAAAAGTGGGTTTTAGTTGTGTTTTTAAACATCCTTATGGAGAACATTCATTGAAATATCTCCTTTTTCAAGGTCTCGATTTTTTTTTTTTTTTTTTTTTTTTTATGGCTCTTTCTGCTCTATCCCATGCCTAAAAATGTCATTTAAGCATTTATCATGTCATTTAAGCATTTAACGTCACTCAAGCATGTCATCTCTGCATTCCACAGAGAGGGCATCTGACTACAAAACTGGAATGTTCTTAAACACAAAACCAAGAAGAAATTAGGAAATATTTTCTCCCTGATGTATTTGCTTTGGGATCCATATGTTAAAGAGACTACTAAATTTAAAGGGCTTTCTAAAAACTACTTATGCATAAAAAAACCAATAATCAGTTATACATCTATAGCAATAAATCAATTAACTGAATATGTATGCGTGATGCTTTTTGATGCAGGTTTTGGCTTTCCTCCTCTAGCTCTTCTCAGGTTTACTGGGGCTTAACAAATTCCTTCGGATTATAAAGCAACACTTATGCACCTACATATAGTTTATCTACTTTCTTCCAAGATGAATCTCAACAGGGTGTCATGGTTTAGGGTCAGGGAGGCCCCTTAGACCTATAACAGACACTCTCTGTTAACCCCCCTCCCTCCCCAAAGGGGAAGAGAAAGGGAATAAGGGAGAGAGACTTAGCGATTAGAAAAGGAAACTAGGACAGCTTTAATGGAAATGAAATTAATAATTATAAAAATGGAATATATACAAATATATACAAAACCAGTATCAAACACAACCCCTCTGATGGCAGTGATGTCGCCGTCACCACTGATGCTGTGGAGCAGGCACCAGGGGAGTCCCAGGCTGGGCCCCGCAGCAGACGGGAGCTGTGTCCGGGAGCTGGATTCTGGTACTGGATTCAGGCACACACAGATCTGCATCGAAGGCAGAACAGACAGAAGCCTCCTCAGATGCTCTGAGGAAGGAACCGAAAGAGGACCCAAGCATTGGCTCGGGTAAAGTGGGCCAAAACGGCAAAGAGAGGGGAGAGAAGCCACAGACCCTCCTGACCCCTCAGCTTTATACTGAATATGGCATATATGGGCTGGAATCCCTCGCTGGTCAGTTTGGGGTCACCTGTCCTGGCCGCTCCTCCCTGCAGGTGCAGCCTTTCACTTCCTGCAGTCTGCAACAACATGGTACAGAAGATCCAGCAGTGGCCTTGGTCTGCAGACCAACCCTTGGTAGGAACTCTAAACATGGGGTGTTCTCACTGCCAGCAGCAGACACTGTCTGTGAGAACAGGCTGCTTCCTTCAGACAGTGCAGTTTGTTACAAGAACTGAGCTGAAAAGTAAAATCACTGAACAGAATTAGTTCTGTTCTCACTCAAACCAGGACACAGGGGACAGAAAATAATTTTAACTTAATGCAATTCATTGTTTCACAGGACTTTCTGCCACTGAAGTTCACATCTCCGATGACCTCCATCCCAAGCAGTTTGCTAGGGAGGGCGCAGCACTGCCTCAGAGTCTCAATTTCAGATACATTGTGTGCTGAGCCATCACCTGGGCTCACAGCTTACAGTGTGGAGGGATTCATAACACAGGTACACCTATGTTATGACATAACACCTACAATTTTAGGAATAGATTAGATGCTAAACGTATTTTAAAAACAATGCCATATGCTATGGCACATGCCAGAGAGTATGTTAAATAGTTCTCAATTAGTTTGCCAGAAAATGGCCCTATTATTGCTTCAGTTCTTGAAAGACTACTCAGTATATTAAGAAAAAACAACCCCCACATTAGAAACTGTTGTTAAGGAAATGCTTTTGCCCCTGTTTCTAAATTTGTTGCCAATTAAACTGCAAGAGGATTTGTAAATGTTTATCTAAGCTTCAGCTGAAATTCAAGTGTGTATATATCCATATCCATGTATTAGTCCAGGGGAAAGAGAGGCCAATGTGAAATAATGTCTCTCTCACTGCTAGGGACTCTCTGAAGTATTTCACAGCTAATCTCAAGATCAGAGAGTGCTTAGACAGAAGGTCAGGACTGATCTTTGCATATGTCTTCTATGACAGAAAAAAAAAAAGATAATTAAAATAAATTTATATTATGCAAAGTTCAGAGTTTGTCACAACATGTTTCCCAGAAAACTGACACCTCCCACTGAAAAAACATAAGATTCTTAATTTTTTTTTTTTTAATTATCTGAAAATTCAAAGGTGCTGGACCACTCAGTTCAATATTTCTTTAGTGGAAAATCACTATTTTCTAGTTCCAAGTAGCTTTCCGTTTAGGGATTTCAATTGATTGGATTGTTAAAGGATATATATGGCCATATTATAAATAAAACTGAAGATACCTTAAAAATAGCATCAACTCTATGTCCTCCCCACACATGTTATTTTCTAAGAGGTTTAGGCGTTTTTATGTTGAGGGACATGAAGTTTTTTTCTGGTTTAGGTTCGGGGGTGGGAGGTTGCAGTCTTAATATAAACAACAAACAGGGGCAGGAAGCCTACTTCCTACTTGGTTCTAGCCACAGTTCCTCCATGAAGTGGCTTATGTGGTTGGTTTTATGTGTTTCTACAGAAAGAAAAAAAAAAAAGCCCCCCAAGACAAAACAAACAAGTTTTCATTACATGAGAAATAAATGTGAGCTCGAAATGTTGAAATAAGCTTCTATTAAAATACTATCATACTTCTTCAGGCTTTCTACATGAGAACTTTGAGATGAGTGTTAGGTAGTATTGCTGCAAGGAAATTCTATAGCTTAAAAGACAAAACACTATATCGTACCAAAGCACTCATGTCAGCATGATATATTGATTCTGTTCAGTATGTTTTACCAAAGCAACATAGTTGTGGAAAGCAAAGTTTGATAAGCCTTAGGAATTGAATTCAAATTATTATTTTGTGACACTAAGTGTACTAATTATATCACTTCAGCCACACTCCCTCATCCAAGGTCAAAAAAGCAGTTAAGTCTTAAACTCTACCTAAATCTAACTAATACATTTTAGAAGCCAATTGGGAGTTACTTAAACAAGCATTTCCATAAATCACAAAATACCTCAGATTTCTCAGGCACAGCTATGCTGCCTCATAATCTTACAAAGGTCCTAGTTTAAGCAAAGCCAGCAGCACCAGTCTAAATAAATGTTTATCTAGCAGGCACCACTGACATCATACATCTACATGCCTGAAGATTCTCAGAGTTTTGCTACAGACTGCTGGTAGATACAGGTATTTAGTTTGTAAAGGTGACAGACACGTGGTTCTCAGGAACAAGGTACACTGAATCCCTCAGATGATTCAGCAACTGATGACAACATAGCTTGCATGGAAGAGAGAGATGGATTATGCACTCCTGCTGAAGCACCAGTTTTGGAGGACTAAAGGCTGGGTGGTACCTCACCTTGTAATCAGCTGGTGTGTAGTGAATATAACACGGCTGTGAACTCAGGCCACCAAAATTACCAGTTCTTTGGAAGCACTAACCCAGGAGGTGTCTTCTGCAGTGGGAATTAAGTGACCAGCCTTGAAGGAGAGCCTGGAGGTACTGATGGTCAGGCTGGAGGTACTGATGGTCAGGCTTCTCTCCACAGAGCTGAAGTAGTTAAGGATCCCCAGGCACACTCACTGAAACAAACCACAGCAAACACACAGCTGCATTTGCAGTTGGGTGGCAGTCCCCCTCTTAAAAAAACCCCAACAACTCTGATTTTATGTTGAGTAATTTTACCTTCAGCTCACAGAGTCTCAGGTAAGAAAAGAAGGGACAAGTAGACTCATCTCTTCACTACATGCTCCCTGTGAGCAGTCAGTGTGCTCTCTTCTAATCCTAGCAGATGCAAGCTGCCCATATTATACCTTTTTCCAGACAGGAAAGATGTAGTTACAGTTCTGCTACTCGAGGATATTTCTAAACCTTTCTAAAGTATACAGTTTTGCTATGTCTGCTAAGAGAAAGCTGCTGCTGCCCACAGGACTGACTGCTATGGAAACCTAAGGTATGGAACGATGGAAAAGGGTATCAACTACTGTTTCTGTCAGAGAAACAGTATGTTGATATAAATTTTCTTTCTTTCAGGTTTTCTTAAGTATGTACAGTATATACATTATATATATATACACATATACACCATTTTTTTACCCTCTTTCATTGTTCCTTCTGAAGGATGCTGGAGGCTTACATGAGCTGATATTTCTTACATCCTACCCACCATGAGCCACAGCTGTGTTACCTTCCTCAGTAGCTAGTTCCTAGTTCTAATACATACAGTTAAAAATTGGTTCAGTAAGTATGCATATGATTTTTTATTTGACAGCTTTATGCACAGGCTTTATCATAACAAAAGGCAAAGGAAATGCCATGCTGGAGCAAATTCATAATCCAGCCAGCAATGAAATTATTGTGGCATATAACTCCACAATATTTGATTGCTTTCCAGTCCTTAGCAGTTTATCCTTATAAATTGTATGAAAGAGCTATTCCTGTTCCAAAGACAAGACTGTGGAAAGGGTCAGATCGAGGAACTTTTCCAAAGACATTCACAGAAACTGTTTCATCAAAACCTCAGCTCAACTATGGTTAGTGGCATGTCTGACCTCCTAATCCATCTTTTTTCCTCTTTCAACAACAGAAAAAAAAACAAAAAAAGAAAAAGAAAAAAGAAAGTTTTTTAGGCTCCAGCAGTCCATAAGCAGATCATGGGGCAAAATCACAGAGTGGCAACAAAGAAGGAATATCAAACTGGGCTGTAGCGAAGTTTTACTGTTATGCATATACAACACCTCCAACAGAAGCATATCTTAAATACTCAAGCTAACTTTCTGGAGTATTAAATTTAATACTTGCTGGTTTTGGTTTTTTCCTCAGTCCTTCCCAGTATATTCAAGAATGTACAAAGAGTATCAGAAGAGCAGCAAGCAGAAAAACAACTACACTTGCCTCGTTACCAACTTGGTAATGGGGGATGAACCCATGAGTGCTGAGGGAAATGGCAGAGGTCATTGCTAGGCCACTCTCCATAATCTTCAAGAGGTCCTGGAGAACAGGAGAGATGCCTGAGGACTGGAGGAAGGCCAGTGTTATCCCAATCTTCAAAAAGGGCAAGAAGGAGGGCCAGCGTAACTATAGGCCAGTCAGCCTCACCGCCATTCCTGGGAAGCTGATGCAACAGCTTCTTCTTGTGACCATCTCAAAGCATATTGAGGAAAGGAGGCTTATCATGAGTAGTCAACATGAATTCAACAAAGGGAAATCACGCTTGACTAATCTGATAGCCTTTTGTGATGGCACAACTAGATGGATAGATGAGGGAAGGGCAGTGGACGTGGTATGTCTCGATTCCAGCAAATCTTTTGATACCGTCTCCCATGATATCCTCACAGCCAAGCTTCAGAAGCGCAGCTTGGGTGGTTGTGTGGTGAGATGGATTGGAAACTGGTTGAAGGACAGAGGCCAGAGAGTTGTGGTCAGTGGAGCAGAGTCTAGTTGGAGGCCTGTGGGAAGTGGTGCTCCCCAGGGGTTGGTCCTGGGTCCAGTGATGTTCAATATATTCATCAATGACCTGGACAAAGGGATAGTGTACCCTCAGCAAGTTTGCTGATGATACAAAACTGGGAGGAGTGGCTGACACTCCAGAAGGCTGTGCTGCCATCCAGTGTGACCTGGACAGGCTAGAAATCTGGGTGGGGAGAAATCTAATGAAGTTCAATAAGGGCAAGTGTAAAGTACTGCCTCTGGGGAGGAACAACCCCATGTGTCAATACAGGTTGGGGGCTGATCTGTTGGAAAGCAGCTCTGGGGAAAAAGATCTGGGAGTCACGGTGGACAAGAGGATGGCCATAAGCCAACAATGTGTCCTCGTGGCCAAGAAGGCCAATGGCATCCTGGGATGCATGAAGAAGAGTGTGGCCAGCAGGTCAAGGGAGGTTTTCCTCCCCCTCTGCTCTGCACTGGAGAGGCCCCACCTGGAATACTGTGTCCAGTTCTGGGCACCCCAGTTCAAGAAAGATAGGGAGCTACTGGAGAGAGTCCAGCGCAGAGCCACTAGGATGATTAGGGGAGTGGAGCATCTCCCTTATGAGGAGAGGCTGAGAGAGATGGGTCTCTTTAGCCTCGAGAAAAGGAAATTAAGGGGTGACCTTATTAATGTCTATAAATATGTAAAGGGCAAGTGTCGGGAGGATGGAGCCAGGCTCTTCTCAGTGACATCCAGTGATAGGACAAGGGGTAATGGGTACAAGCTGGAGCATAGGAGGTTCCGCAGAAGCATAAGGAGAAACTTTTCACTGTGAGGGTGACAGAGCTCTGGAACAGGCTGCCCAGGGAGGTTGTGGAGTCTGCTTCTCTGGAGACGTTCAAAGTCCTCCTGGATGCATTCCCGTGTGGCCTGATCTAGGTCATCGTTCTCTAACAGGGGGGTTGGACTAGATGATCTTTTGAGGTCCCTTCCAAACCCTAACGTTCTGTGATTCTACGATTCCATCAAGGCCTTCTCACGTGAATGAGGAGTTACTCCACCAGTGAAATTTAATTGGCATTAGTACCAGTATAAATGAGATGGTTATGAGTCACACAGTATTTACTCATTGTGGAACATTATGGCCAGTGATTTACTAGATTAACTAGGTGTAATCCAATTAATTTCTTCAGACAATCAAGTATATAAGAAAAATTTGTCCCATTTCTCTATCTCAATTTATTTTACTGCTTCACTTGAACTTGGATGACATAAAGTGAAATTATTTGCAGTGTGTTAAGGGTTTTATAGTATTGATTTTGGCATTGTTTTTTTCTTTTTCTGATTATAGAAAATCCTATTAATGTATCACGGTGCTTATCAAATTTATCCTGCTCAACATGAGACATCCTAACAAAGTTGCACATAGAAGTGACACAGATAAACTCAGGACTACATTGCCTGTTCTATGAATTTGCAAGCTGACTTGTATATTGCCTGCAAAAATTCATTCAAGTCAAATGAATCTCGAAAAACTGTCAAACTGTGAATTCTTTACATAATCCTTGCAATGATGATGTATCTGTTATATGATTTTCCTATCCTTATCTTATTCTGGAGCACGATCATCCTTACTTATCCTGTTCTTACTGACTCCAAAATTTCTTAAATTTTAGAAAAAAGGTCATTTGATCTCTATTACTTAAAATAATGTCAGGTCAAATAGAATTGAAATACAATTTCCCGAATCAACAGCATCAATTGTACATCTCTGTTAAATATAACAATCAGTATATAGACTAAGCACGGGATGAAGCATTTCCACTCAAAATTTCTACTTCAAAAAGATACGAAAAATGCTGTCTGAAAAATGCCAGTGAAACAAGGAATATAAATGATGGCACATTTTTGAGTTCCAGATGATTTTTTATTTTAAAAACACTGAGACTTAGGCTGTTCTGTTTTTGTGGAGGATCTAATTCTAGCTTTTTAATAACAATCATGACTAGACTGTTTCAAAACTGAGACCAGTCACGTCCCTTGCATTGCCTCAGATGGTCCTCTTTCCCAAACCAGCCATGGCCTCAGTGCACTTGACACAAGATGTACAGTGTAATCCTGTTTTCTATTAATCATTATGTAGCTTGCATGAGTCAAACAATTTTTTTTTTTTTTCATTAAGTAATCAAATATTTTCTGGTCAAGGTCAGCCCGAGGTAGGAACAGCTGTATATTTTTCTGCGTAGGAGCTTTTCCTGATAGAAAAATGTGGGTTTATTTTTCAACACAGAGTTGGTATCAGGATTGGGGGGCATCTAATCAGCAGGAAAGAGGAAATGGAGGGAGACTAAATGCTAGTTCTCTCCCTCTGTTCCTTCTCCCCTGCTCCTGTATTAGTCACTGCCCTGCTTGGTCCTGGCCAAGAGCAGGGGTGCAAGACCTTCTTATTAACATTGGAGCTGCATCCATGCCCAGTAGCTGAGACCTTTCCTTTTTAAAAAAAACAACACTGGAGCAAGGAGGTTGTTGAGTCCTTTCTTAATTTGCCACCAGGGCCCACTGGTGTGGCCAGCGGGGAACAGGTACAGGGAGGCAGAAGTAATCCAAGCCCATCTTCATCAAAGGGATACCTTGAAATTCAGAGGATTAGTCACAGAGCTCACCACATAAGGCATGTCACATTTACTTACAAATTCCCCAGGCACCAGAGAAGTAGGTCTCCCTTCTCATTCACCACTCTACCAGTTAGCCTATTTGTGGGGTTTCCCCCCTCTTCTCCAAAACTTGAAGATCTCTCACAGCTTCTGCACCTCCCTAAGGCCATGACTACAAATGCCACTTACTCCCCAAGAGGAGGAACAACAAAGTGCCCCTGCACAACAAAGGCATCTGCTGTCAAGTGAATAGGTGGTCAGCTGCTGGGCAGCCTCCAGCAACCAAGACATGACAGCATCCTTCCCTCTCCTCCATACACACACGCTAACCCATCCCCTCACACTCCACTCTTCAGTAAATACTAGGGCACACTTCTATTTCTTGTGGCCAAATTGACCCCCCCAGGCTTGCTACAGGCATGTCCACATGTTATTGTAAGGTAGGTGCAATCTTGCACTACTTGTGCTATGACAGGAGCAGTGGCTGCACAGCAGCTAGTGAAGCCCAGGGAGAAGAGGGCATCGCTTATGTGGCTTGGGCGTACAACTGTACTTTGCAGCTGGGCAGGTCCTGCTCAGTAGGAGACTGACTTTAGAGAAAGGGGAACACTGGTATCCAAAGTGAAGGGGCCCTCTATCAGAGCTCACAAATGCTTGCCAGACATGTTAATTGATCATTATTCATTATTTCCTCTTCTAAACACCTAGTGGAGCTCAGTGTGGGTCTAGGTCTCCTTCCAGACATCATCATAGTTCTGCTCTCCTGAGACGTGATAAGTGGCAGAACTTGATCGCACAGGAAGTGGTTCAAACACCACTGCTGCCTGTTCCTGGAGACCCTCCCATCACCCTGTCTATGTGGGAGACCTCCTTTCAAACCACAGACAAAAGATTCACAAGGCCAACAAGTCAGAGTTCCAGCCCCCATCCTGCAGTGAGTCAGGGGCACTTCAGAGACCTAGTGAGAGAGCCTCTGCAGCATGTAGAAATGGACTTGCCTGTCACAGCAAATGGAGGGAATACACCAGATAAAAAAGAATACCAAAGCATTTTTTTTTCCTCTGACATTTATGTAGACTACTGTGTAATCCCCTCTCTCCTTTCCTGGGTGTAAATGTTTCTTGACTGAAAACAAACATACCGTATTTGGCGAGCAAGTCACTATGGAAAAAAGGGAGGAGAACAATATTCCTTCCATTGTCTCATCGAGCTGCAAAGACATTTTTACTTTTGTTAGTGGTGATGGTGGGTTTTGCCCAAGCGTTCCAGAAAAATTTCACGCTGTGGCAAGATTTGAAAGAAGGGTTTCTTTGTGAAAGATCTGGCCTAGGGAAAAGGTCTGAAAGCAGGTACCATAAAAGAAAGCTTATTTCAGTCCTAACTTGAGAATAAATAAATAAAAAAAAACCCAAACCAACCAACCAACCAAAAAAACCCTAAAACCATCTCGACTTAAACTGGAAAAACGTGTCAAGACTCCAGTATACCAGAGCCCCCTATCATCCCCTGTAGCTCATCCACGCATCTGCAGCAGGCGTGAAAGAGACGAGCTTACTGGGTATCTGCAACTCAGCCCCCCAGGGTACCTTCCCTGTATAAAATGCAGTTAGGACACATGAATACTACTCTTCACTGATGATCACCACTTGTCAGACAATGATGTGAGATGTTAGGGGTGCCTCAGGCTCAGTGTGGATGCAAAACAGGCCTGAGCTGTGAATGCACATTGTCATTCTCCTAAGGAGGCTGGATGGCAGGCAGCCTAGACAGACCTGTCCTGCAGGACATCTTCAAAACGGCCAAAAAGAGCAATACACCACCAGAATAAAGAGAACCTATAAAGCTAGAACCAAAACAGAGATATTCAGTGGCCTGTGCCTGGGGCACGCTGTTCCCTACCAAGTTTTAGACTTGTACTTCACTATTGGAGACTATCTCCTTGTCTTTTGAGCACAGGTCTGAACCTTGGTCACATTAAAAAAAAAGCTGTTCTGAGCAATCCCTTTGACACAAATTCACGGACTGATTTTGACCTGACTTAGGTGAACTTCAGAGCTTTTGAATATTTATGCAAGTGTTCAAGCTGCATTTTGAAACCACTGACCTGAGAAGGGGGGGGGTGGGGGGGGGGTGGAATTCTCTACAGCGCATTTGTAATGGGTCTTTAATGAATTCAGGCATATACACATGATACATAAACCTGAGGCAATCTTTCTCTAGAGATCTCTAATTTCATTGGAAGTGTCCAGTAAATGAAATTATTTAAAATTAAATCACTTTAAGTTATATTACCTCTACTAATTTTAGGTGGAGGTCCATCAGCTTATCCACTTTTTTTCTGTTGTTTCAGTTTTATCAAAAGCTTTTTCTGCCAGGGATCTACTTTAGACTTAATCTGGTTGACATAAAAGTAACCACAAAACTAATTAATATCACTATGTATTTTTTTGTATAGGAGGTAATATTTAGTAAAGGAAGTGCAGTACATTCACTTTTTATTCTCAACAGATGTGGAAAGGGTCTCTTGACTACACAGAAATACAGTAGTCTGATAAGGCCCAAATTATTAAAAAAATAATCACTCTATTTGTCAAAAGAAACATGTTAGATTTTAATTGCTGAAATATATGTTGGTACATCCTGAAGATTGGTTAGGACTAACACAACTGAAAAAGAAAAGTTCCTCAGAGTTACCTTTAAAAAGGGGATCCACTTGGCTCTTTTTCAGAGCCCTGGCTGGATCTGACTGAGAAACCTCTGTGTCATAAACTGGAAATGTTCTCATCATCTGCTGATTGCAGAAGACACTTCTAACCTTTTGGACAACCTAAAACATAAAAGGAGATGCTACTGTTATAAATTTTCCAAGATGGATATTAAATCCTACAGCAAAGTAATACTGCATATTATCAGCCGACAAAAATAAATAAATGGATTGATAAAGTGACAAAGGAGACATTCTGGACCTGTGATTTCTTTCCTTTCCACCAGACACAATGAAGCTCTCTGCTGTTAACTCTGGAGCCTCCAAAAAGAAGACCAGAATTTTCAAAAACATTGTCTTTTCAGTCAAAGGCAATGGCAAACTTCTTATCACTGGCTTCAGTAGGAATAGCAATTTGTAAGGCAGACCAGGTATTTAAAAGCTGTATGATATTTCTGTTTAACAACTACGCACCTCTTTTGGATCCTGGACACACGGTGAAGATTTTCAGTTGGTTTTGCCTTTTGGATGACAGAAATGACGAGAAACCTGCAGATTCCTGCTGGTAACCCCTGAGCTTCAGAGATGCAGGGAGGTCTTGGCCAATCGTGTGTCACAGCCGACCTCTAGTGGAAGTACCACAGCTCGGGGAGACACCAAACAAGGGCAGGAAAACTCGAGAAAAGCACGAGTGAGAGCTGGGAGAAAAAAGGCACGGACTCAGAGACCTGATACTGAAAATATGATACTGAAAATATCAATGTCAGCAGTTGGGAGCTATATAGGAGCGAGCTGGACCTTTCTGCTGCTTCCTGTTGAGAGGAAAAATGACCATAATCTTATTTTTCTGTGATGCAAACCACTGACTTATAAAAGATGGACTTCCTTCCATACTTTTTTTAAAGACTTTATTTTATTTCTTTAATATTAAGAAGTGCATTCCATTTACCAGGGAAAAGAACTCCATCTCATCAGCTGAGATCTTGAGATCCTTAAGGTTGTAGTCCATACCAAAATGAGAAAGCAGAAGCTGGAGCTAACGTTTCATCTCCTTGGTTTCAGTGCTGTGCTGGGGCATAGTGAATCCAGTGTCCTCCTGGTGGGATTCTGCCAAAAGGCAATATCAGACCAGCTGGAGAACATCAGCACTTCAAGGAACATGATAGTAAGGTGACTGTAAGCAATGCTGTCAGTGCTTTGCATCCCTGCAATGATGTAACTCCCATCATTTTGTCCTGAGGCAGAAGTATGTCAGAGAATAGAACGTGATGGGGTGGGAAACCCACAATGTATGGATTTTTATTATTTTAATTTCTCTTTCAAGAAAGGGACTTTGACCAGACCCTGAAAGACTAACAGCTGATGCAGATTGGGGCACCTCCATGGTCCTTGGAGGAGTGCCTATTTTGTAGCATGGAAAGGATGCCAGCTAACAAATCCTGCTGCTAGAACAGAGTCCTGGCTCAGGGGTGTACAACGTTCCTTTCTCACACGCCCCTCCCAAATCTTCAAGTAAAGAACTCCAAGTATGTTACTATTTCAGGGTTATCACTCCTCCAGTATCTGATTCTGGCACAATGCTGCTATCACAAACTTCTGAAACAATGGTGTACTGGAGATGTATGAGTTTGGCCTGGTATCAGTGTTGAAGAGTCTGCTGGCAACACAGCACCCATTTTTAGAAGAAATTAAATGTTTTCTCCTCCTCCCTTACCTCATCACAGGCTTGCTCAAGGCTTCAAAGGATATCAGTATTCCTTCATCCCTGAAGAGCCCAAACGAATGTATTCCTGTAAGTTTTGTCATCTTTTCTTCCCTTTTTTCAGTTCTTTGACAGGTATATCTAACACTGGGGGGTTGGTTGGTTGTTTTTTTCTGTCTTAGGCCAAGAGATAACAGACGTCAGCACTTTTTCTGCTACTACTTTTCCAAAGATTTTTCAAAGTCCAAATAAGTATCAGCTGATACTGCTTAACACAGTCCTGTAGGTGCTGCTGATATATGCAAAATTCCTAATACATAAGTTACAGTTTGCTAAAGTTCAGCAAAACTCTTGAGGTTTAGTGGAACTACATATAATCTAATTTATTATCTCATTGTTTCAGCAATAAAGGGCCATCTGCATTTATATTCCGTGCTTTACTCCAGCTTTGTTTTTAATGTCTTGTTTAATCATTCTGTTATTTCATCTGTGAAGCTCAGATCTAGATAGCAGATGAACGAAGCTTATGATAGTAATAAGATATTGTTCCTCAAATGTTAGATAACTAGATATTGAAGATCAAAATGAGCTACAGCACTTCTGAGTTGCTTTTTAGTACCAATAAGGGTCTACTCCATGGCAAAATGAATGGCTCAGATGAACTCTGTAACACTGTGTATTCAAGATCATGGATTATCCCTCCCTCTCATATCCTGCTCATGTAAGAGAAATGTGGCCTGTTCAAGGGGCTTCATTTTGAGAGAAGTGTTTAACCCTCCTCTCCCTGCACAGTGATGTACTCCTGGGGCAGTGCTGCTGTATCTCCCCATTATGGAGCCTCTTTGGGCATAAGGAGTGAAAGAGGGCTGCACTAGCACAGCCAGTTAGACCAGATAGAGCTTGGTAATACCATAAACCAAGGGCTAAAGGACCACATCAGGACATTTCTCATCAGCCACAATTATTCTGTGAGAAACAGGCAAATGCTGGAGAACCTGGAGTTAAGAACATCTCTGTTGTTACTCTCAATTAGAAAGCATGTGAACTATTCAGGTGCATATTTAGTAATAAAATAAAACACAAAAGAGAAAAAACAAGCCATAGTTATCCATTATGTATAATTCCAGAAGTTTATTCAGTGTCAATGACTTGTAGCACTCATATAATAAAATCATTAAAGAAACTAGACAAAATAAGAAGTGTTCAGATTTGTTTTCAAAAAGTGACACTTAAACAAATACTTCTCAAGTCTACAGACTATTCATCAAGATGACTCAGGCCCTTGACAGTGCCTTGCTCTATCAAAACAACATCACACTAATAATACAGAAAAAAAGTCTCTCCAAGCTTTCTCATTCTCCTCAAATCCAAGCACCCCCACACTATCTACACTGCACCCAGGGAGTTCACTACCCCACTTCCCTAAATTCAGCTTTATCATTATTGTATTTCCTTTCTAGTAAAATCAATCTGCTCGAAGAATTGAAAGTCAGAGGTATGCAGTCTAGCTCATTACCTACAAACCTTTGTTACATCGAATTTGATCTTCCTCAGTTTCTTTCTTATGCAAGACTTGAATGTTTTGTAATTATACTTCACTGATCAAAAAGTGCTCATCTTACCTGGAGAAAACACTGAATGCCCTTCAGAGGGTGTAGGTGACACACTAACCACCAGGTGTAGATCTTCCTGTATCACTATGTTCAACAGATTTTTCTTTCCTGTCAGGAAACTTTCCCTTGCTGCTGTAAGTCTTGCAGCCCTCTGAACTGCGTCCTTGTATTCCTCCATGGTGTGACTAATTTGCTTCTGTCTACGTATATAAAAGAGACACTGTCATTTTGGCATTTCTGCATCTTCTTCCCTTATTAGCTAGAAGGCCATTGCATTCCCACTGCATGAAGAATCCTAGTTTAAAAGTATTCTCAGAAGTTTATTTCCTTCCTAAATGCTTACAAATCATATTTCCAACCCAAAGAAGAAAGGGGGATTTCAGTCCAAACAATGAATCAATCCAAGCAGCTAATACTGAACATAAGCAGACATCTGAGAGTGAAGGTCCAGAGACAAATAACCCTTAACATTAATAGGTTTTTTTTAGGTGGGTAAAAAGCTATTGCTAACAATTTGTTTTTCATGAATAGCTCCTGTGCTAGCATGTAGGTATCTAGATCCTAGGTTTTGATTCCTACCTGATAGAGAGGATAAAGTTGTTCAATAACGCTGCTGTGCATGCAAAATCTCTTCCATCTAAGCATGTGTAAATATTTACTCTGGGCTAGCTGAGTAATCCTGTCTGTAAAATAACTTGCTTGAATAAAATCAGAAATAACCAACAAATCACACATTTGTAAGCAACAGCAGCTTAACATTGTAGGAAACTTAAGCAGTATATAGATCATAATTAGCATAAGAGCAAAGCAACAGTTAAACCATCACCACAGACCACTGTGCTGTTATCTTTGTCCATGAAGTGTACTTCCAGTGGAAATATTATTGTGTGAATGGAAAAAAAAGAAAAAGCAGCTAATAGAAGGAAAATGGCAGAATTCAGTCCACTGGACCTAGAAAATCGAGCACCACTTTAAAAATGGAAATAAAAATAACCCACAACACAGACATACTAGCACAGTACAAAAGCTCCAGGGAACAAGGAGAACTTTGTCTCAGCCCATCTGACCTGGCTTAGATTTCTCTCTTTTGAAGAGAGAGAAGAGGAATTTGTCACGTTGTACAAGGAAACCGCAGGCACTAACACTTTCATGCCCGTTTCATACTGGTTTTATTTTCAAATACGCACAGTACAACCGGCTGGGCCAGAGGAAAGCTCCTGGATCTTGGCAGCATGCGGGAGCCCTGCCTGGTGCAGCAGCAGAAGCGAGTTTGCTACCGTGTGCTCCCTTCTCCAGCAGCTCTCTAACTCCCTCTGCATGACATCAGCCTGAATAACAACAGGGTTTCCCTTCTGTCACCTGCAAACGGAGAACATGTTGAATAGATCTATTCTTTGGTATATCAGAAATAAATAAATTTAATATAAATATTAAAAAAATAAAAATAAAACCAAAAATAAAAATATATTTTAAAAAATTGGGAGTTGTCACATAAAGCTGCAGACCCAGGTCCACATTATTATTCAAATAAAAGTTCTGCTGTTTTATTGCTGTGCAAACATTATAAACCTTCCCATTCTGCCTTTACATGTTTTTTAATTCCTAAAAACATATCACTTTCTCTGATTTCAATTTTCACTTACCACTTGGTAAAGAGCAAAGGGATTTTTTTTTTAAGTCAATGTATATTATACTTACCTAACTGTAAGACTTTCTTCAATATTACATCCCTTTCTTCTTCTGAAATAAGATGCATCCTTTGGAATTGGAAGACAACTGCAGAAGAAAAAAAATGCTTACCAGGATGTTACGTACAAACAAACATTTGTCAGACCTAACACGACTCAGAAGGTGAAATTCACAGTAAGCAAGTTTATTGGTATGAAACCCCTATATTAAAGTGGCAGAATTTATTTCAGTAGCAGACATTTTTTGACAAATTGTTCACTTCCACCTCCCTTTTTCAGTCAATGCCCTTAAGAAACCCATCTGGATGCTTGTCAGTTCTATGAGCATATATTTCAAACCACAACTATTTAGCAGAGCTCCTTGACAAGCATCTTTCAAAATTTCAACATCTTCCTTTCTAATGTGCCTGTGTCACAAAAGGAGGGGCTGAAAAAACCTCTGGAGAACTATGTTTTAATTCTCATGTACATATAAACATACATTACAAAATTCGTATTTAAGCAAATAAAATTAATGCAAGTAAATAAAAAACATAGGTGAAAACTGGAACATTAAAAAAAGGGCTCCTGCTTCTTGTCCAACAGCAATACACAGGAAACTTCACTGGCACACTTTAGAGCTCTAAAGAAGTTGGACCAGGAGGAGTTTCATAATCATCCACCATTTCCACTGCTCTAAGACTGGAAATTCCCTGAAAGTGTTTGTATATCTTATTCTTAAAAATGCATGGTCATCAACCCCCTAGGCTAGACACTATTGTTTAAGTTACACTATCTTTGGAAAGCTTGAATTTTAGCCCGTTATTTTCTTTCCTGTTCAGAAATGCAAATGGAAATTTATTCCCTTCATCTATCATCTGAAGTTTATTCCCTTCATCTACCTTTATAACAATCTCCCGTGTGTCTGAAAAATCTATAACCTAGAGAAAATGGAGTGGAAACATAAGTCTAGCTCCTTTTCTTTTTGCCTAAAGTGTTCTAGTCAAGTGTTCTTCATCTCCATTTTCCTCTGGGTAGTCTACAGCTTCCTTGAAGCACAATGCCAAACCTGAGTACATTGTCATAGCTTGCATCTCATCATTGATGAGTAAAATAAAATCTTTTTTTCTTATATGTGACCATTCTGTTTATATATCCCAGCATTATGTTTAAAGCTACTTCCTCTTCACTGTAAGAAGGAAATACTTGACATGCTAGGAAGATTTAAAGTTTTGCTTACAATATGTAACGTAATCAATTTAGTTTATGCTTTGACATTCTATTCCCTTTCAACCATAATTCTGTGGTAGACACGGAATGAAAAAGCTCCTAGTCCTGCTCCCATGTGTCTAGAAATTGAACATTTATATAGACACATGACTTCTGCACCATGACCAAAAAAACCCCAAGAACGGGTACAACGCATTGCTATCATCTCACTCCTTCGTTCTCCAGCAAATTCTTGTTACCTGTATGCCCTACTTGGCATGCCCTGGAGTACCCTGTTGTCTTCTATTTCTGCCTTCAGCTCTGCCAGCTGTGCTGCTAGTTCTTGGTCCAGCTGCTGGACCTTTGCAATAGAAGAGATCTAATACACTTCATCCATTTTGTCCGTGTCAGTTTGGCAGGCCAAAAGAAAAAGCAGTCAAGAAGTTTCTTTCTCAAAAGTGAATCACTTGTGAACTTGACCTGGAGAACCGTCCACATAAAAAGCACCAATTATAGACACTATATATAGACAATATATAATATGTAGCAGCTTCAGTAAATAATTGCTTTATTCATCCTGTCCTTCAACGAGACTACTTCATTTTTAATATCAGATGTGATGCAGAGGGAATATAAATTACCTGGGTATGAAGCAAAACTTTTGGCAAAATAGTACAGCTGCTTATAAACAAAATCAGGTTGCAAAAAGAAGTAGTCTTTAAGTACCAGCAAAATAAAATTCTATAGTAGTCTGTATCTTCCTGAACTACACAACACTGAGTCCCCTCGTTTCCTAGTTTTGGATCAGTGAGACTACTCATCATGGAGAAGTTACAGTGAGTGTGTTCTCAGGACAGACACCCTCATTTAGACCAAGGCAGGAGAGGCTGACATGAAAACAGGAAAATGGTTGTATGCAGGGCAACGCACAGTTTGGCAGCAGCTCAGGACTTACCCAGTACTTCTGAAGATTTTGAAGACCTAAGCCAGGATCCCCAGAAATCAGAGGAAAGAGCACTACATTTCATCACAATTTATCTGGCCAAACTCTTTTTACAGCATGAATACCTTAAATTAAACTCACCAATCATTCCAGACTCCCTTTGTAGTCAGCAGAACCAGGCATTTGGGATAAGATTCATCTGACCTGTTATAGCTGTTACCTTAGGGTAACATTTTCAGAAATGCTTACTTCTCTCTGCTGATGGAAAAGACACTATGGGACCCATGCAGGGAACCCATGGAGACCTTCAGGTAAGCACCAGAGCTGCAACTCGAGCAACTTGCAGAAGCTTCAATAGGCACCAGCAGGGAATACAGAGGAGGCAGCCTTGCCCACTTCACTACAGGCAAGCCAAGGAAAATAGAAAATGCTTCATCAGAAAGATGTGTTTTATTATCCCCACTTGCTTGTTTTTTTTTTTTTTTTTTCTGCTATAAAAATCATGTGTTTGTACAGTATTTGTATTCTGGGAATGTCTTTTAGTCCACATAAACATCTGCAGTTAGTTAGGTTAGCCAGTGTCCAAATCCCTGCCCTGATTATTTTGCTGGGAGTGTTTTTGCAAGCTTCTATTCCCAGAACACACTGGATTTATAGCTATGTCCAACCTCCAGCTTTGCTGGTTAGAAGATTGTAACACACATACTCAAACTGAATGCCTTTTGTACTAGGACAAAGTCTTTCCAGCAGACTTAAGTAACAAGCCATTAATTTGTGTTAGCATATTTCATTAGCAGCAGGAAAGTGAACTATTGTTGGATACAATTTGCTGGTCTATATTTTTAATTATACTGTTTGACCTACATCTTTTGTCCAATTTCCCTAATGTCTAACCATAAAATATGACCCTAGATCAAATACTAACAAAACTTGTTGTGGTGATTTTGCATAATTCAGCATAAAAGAACCCAGATTTTGAGTAAATAAACCAATTAGTCTCTTTTTAGGATCACTGTGTGTTTTTGTCTGCTGCCCTGTATAGCTAGATCCAAATCATGCATAAGGAAAAAATAAAAAAGAAGAAATCTACAGTTTCATCTGAGAAGACAAACAAAACCATGGAAGATATAAATCAAAACAAGGATCCCTAAAGAAGTAGGGCAAGCACTTAAGCCAAAACATATTTTTCTTGTGAAGAAGGCTGCTCTAACCACTGCACTTTCTCCAAATGTATGTTTATGAAGTTCCAGGCCAGAATTTTTTCGAAGCACAGGACATGAAGCATTCAGATCCCAGTAAAACTCACTGTGATCTGCCTGCTTAATTCTCATGGAGCTAAACCTTGCCAACACTTCTGCACAAGCTTAACCTCACCACTGCAGTTTCTACAGAATTATTCACTGCTGTGTATTTCTTCGTAGACTTATTTTATGTGATTGTCAATTGCCTCAAGCTGTGAAGGTGCTAATAAATAAAAATATAACCTCATCTTCTACCCTACCCCCCGCAAGATACAATTTGAAAACAAATTTTCTGCGTTTCTTCAAGCAAGAAAACTTGGTTTGGATACACTCTGTATATGGTTTGACTCTCTCAGACCATGCTGAAGTGCATCTGCTTTGCTTCAGTGTGTGAAAACATCTGCACTAGAGAAATAAAAGCTTCACCAAAAAAAAAAAAAAAAGTAGCACAAAAGAATTATTAAAATATAACTAAATCTGATGAGTCAAAATCCAGGAGCTGCATCCCCGTCTACTAATGTAAATTCACATACCACCCATTCCTATTTTCTCCTCTCAAATCCCAGATCCTGGCTATGAGGAAGACAGATTTTTCAGCTCCCTGTCCCCCTCCAGAGCAGGCAGAGATGTGAAACACCCAGCTGCTGACAGGACCTGGTCCAGCTGTTTCCCTTTCCCTCCAGCCACCCACCCCACAGAAAGGCAAACAGAGCAGTTTTATTCTGGGACTGGACAGCCCCAGTCTGTGCACACATTTTGAAGACTGACTATTCAATGCTTCTGTCGTATAAGCATTGCCCCAGCCAGTACCTGGTTGACTGACCCAAAGTTCTGCTTTCCACTGCAGCCCCTTGTCCAGGAGAGAAGCTGGGATCCTCTATCTCCAGCTCCAGAATGGTCCCCTCTCCCTGGGTTTCTATAGTAAACAATAATACCAGGTGAAGGCACAGAGGGAGCAGGTGATTGATGTGCCTGCTCCCTGCCCAGACAGGCCCAGCTGTCCCTATAGCAACCTCAAGCTATAGGAGCTTTGATGGCCTCTCAACCCGCAGCTGCAAACCCAGGGCCCTTCTTGCTCCCACTCCTGCCATTGCCACCATGCTAAGTCATTCCACCTGGTTTTGTGCACTTGGGGCAAATTGCTGGCAATTTTTGTCTCTCAATCCAACCTGTGATGGTTTTTTTTCTGTCTAGGGGTGGATGTCCAAATAAGTAAAATGCTTTAGGCTCCTTAATAAGGATTTTCTCATTTGCTCTCTCACACACAGGTACAGAGCTTCAGAGATTTTTTAACTGCCCTTTAATGGCAAAGGCTTGTCTCATGGCAGCAGAATACCTACAATCTGAAAATGTTAATACCAGAAACATGTACTTTTCTTTTGTCTCTGTTACCAGAGATTCCAGTGTTTAGAAATGCATAAATATACCGCAGAAACACTATCTGTAACAGGAAAATATGTTTAGAACTCTTTTTAAAGTGTTTTTAAGCATACAACATGCTTTTCTAAGCCAGAGATAATGCGTAAGTAAGAGATCTACAGCAGAACTTCACTGATATACCCTGAGGAAGCTATTTTTTTCTGACATATGCAAACACTCAGGAAAATCAGTATCAGTCAGTAACCTCAAGAGGCGAATTTATCACACCTAAATAACCAGTGTTAATTTGAAGTCACTGTTAAGTCTTTTACCATATGTGCATAGTGGGAGATGGAAAAGAGCAGACTTGCCATTAGCATAAAGACCCATCTTGCATTTGTATGAGTATGGAAAACTGTATGAGTACATGAAAACTCTACCACTCTGGTAGAAGAGATCACAAATTCCAAAACATGTACTGGTATGCAGTTCAAGGTCTCCTCTATAATGGATCAATTATTTTATACTGTGATGAGAAGATGGTAGTGGCCCCTTCCCTGCACTTATCAAGAACACTCTCATGCTGTTGTGGTTTAAGCAAGTCATGGGTTGTGCTTCCAGTCTCTAGCTGTCCCTAATATTGTCAATAAAGCCTACAGAGTAATAATATTAACAAAAAAAAAAAAAACAACCCAAAACAAAACAAAACAAAAAAAACATACACAAGAGGCAATACTTCTTCTTCTGCCTCAGTTACAATTATCTAAGTCTTTGGTTATTAGAGAAAAGGAAATCCACTGTTTTTATTTGAGCAGAAGCACCAGCCTGAGTCACTCTGGAAAGGCAAGCAAGGAAGTACCTCCTTGACACCAAAGAGAGCACACTATTTTAAGTGTAAAAAAGGTATAAAATTTTATTTCTAAGTTAACAAGCATTTAATGAATGCATTAAAACACATTATTACAAGTCAGTGTAGCTGAATTATAGCTGCCGTCCGTGAAAGTTAATTCTGAGGTGAACAAACTGACCTACTAGTGAGTAGTCAATTCAGAATGTCTATCTGTAGCTACGCTATATCTAGTTTATTTTTAAAAGGTATTTTGTGAAGTTAGAAATTTACTGGTTGTCAAACAACTTCAAAAACTTCTAACAGTAAACTTCAGAACTATTATTCCCACATGATATCATCTTTTTTCAGCGCTGACTGAAGTTTCTGCACATTTTTTAGCAGCTGAAGAGAGCTTCTGCTTTTCTGTCCAGGACAAGATTTAGACATATTTTCTCTTACAGTGACTGCAATCTCCTTTGCTTTCTTCCGGTCATCACATTTCAGTTTGACATGAGCTGCCCCTTGCTTTAATTTCTGAGTTTTTCTCTTTGATTTCTGCACCTAGGAAGAAAGATTACTAATTAAAACATTACACAATCAGAAGACCTACTGCTGTAGAGCTTAGTGGATTTCTACCAAACCTCAAACTGAAGATGTCTAAGGGACATTAAAACAAAACCAAAAAAGCTAAATCTTACTAATCTGGCACATAGTTGTCTCGCTGTAACAGAAAGAACTACAGAAAACTGATCTCACCCACACACAATACATTGTTAAACCCTGTCACCCCCTAAGGCAAAAATGCTTGCTTGAAAGAGACAGAATATCATCTGTTAGCAATTTATATTTACAACGGTCTTTTTCCCATTTCAGAGTATACTCTGAAAAAAAAATACTTCCAGCAAACCTATAAAATATATACTGTGAGTATCAGTTACTGTACCTAAGCAGTTTACTGTGAAACCTCATAATAAAATTGGAAAACAGAATAAATAGGGCTGATTGGTAAAGATTTTTTTTTTTTAAATGTCAAATAATTGACTTTACTTGCACTTGACCTGAAAAGGTCACTCCCAAAGGTAAAATTAGGCTGGAATCATTCCATATGACAATTTAGGCTTTAAGTCCATTTCTAAAAATAATTGACTTTCATTGCCTTCTAGAACATATTATTAACAGTGAAACATAGAGGTGACCACAGTATTTTTAGTGTGACAGGTTCTAAAAGCAGAAATAAACATCAGAAATATTAAGATCGGTCTGTACAAAATACAAACAGAAATAAATGTCTGTGTTCAAAAGCACTAGAAAAAAAAATGATATAGGCCAAGGGTTACAGGAGTGGCCTGTATTGATAACCAGGACCAGATGGACAGTAATCAGGCATATGAACACAAAAAATGTGCTCTTTACATCATGACCCTAAGGCGTGTACTCTGATAAGGCTGTACCAGAGCACAGATGACTTGTCAGTAGATCTTCACCTTGATAATAGGCAAGGATGACAACAAGGTTGCACCACAGTGTAGGTGCTACTCCTCATCATCCCAAAATGAAGGCAGACTGTAGCCATAACAATATGCAAAAGGCAGAAACAAAGGTGCAGTTACCCTTTTTCTAAGGTTTCTGGAGGATGAAGTCAGCAAGATTCCAAGGCAAAGAATAACACCGTAATTGTTGGCTCCTCAAGAATTAAGAGATTTATCCAAAAAATAGTTGACATTGCCAAGAGAGGTAGTGAGGGCTCAACAATCCATGTCCTTTGTCCACATTGCTAACATGCAACCCTGACAAATCTACCTTTACACAAGCACCTTTGTGCATACAATTATGGGGACAATAAAAGGTTTCAGTGAGTAAAATGTGTCAAAGAATGAACATGAATAAAATTGGTCAGAATTAAATTAATCATCACCTTCTTCTTTCATAAAGTCTCACATTGAGTTTTGTTTTGTATCCTGTATAAACAAAGTTCTTAGGTGGGTCTATTTATCCTGAAACTTAAGATGGAAGAACAGAAAGCTATGAGACAGAATTATGGATTGCCTTTTTTTAACATATGTTCCAAACCAAACTGCTATGAAAGGGTTAAGCTCTTCATCTACAGAAGACTGATTTTATACGGGCATGTATGAAAAGCTGTTTTCTATGGCTCTAAAACAAATACTGGTAGAATGTGTAGAGGTTAGGGGTTAAACAAAACTGAAAGGCTTGCCTGGATATGATTTTGGAGAAGCTGTGGTCAACAGACTATTTGGTTATGAAAAAGCTTCAGTATTTCAGTACTATACAATTCATTTAATCCAGCCTGTAGAGGAATTGTAGCTTCTTATTACCCAGAGGGAAAAGACACAAATGAAATCTCAACAGTTTGTCTTAACACAGCAGAAGTGACAGACTGAGCAACCCAGCTCTGTATTGCAGGACTGCCACAGGGCAGGAAGTGTTCCCACCAGCTGGGAACACCTTCCTAGCTTCCAGCTGGTAAGTACGTTTTCTTGATCAAAAGAAGGATTTGGAAGTACAACACCACTGAGCTAATGACCTAATTACAATCGGTGGTACTAGAACATCCTGGCTTAAGCCTTCCAGTGACATTCTAGTTAATGACAACAGGAGGCATTGTTGTGGCAGTCTTTCAGCTAGCATGTTACTAGCCAGAGAGTTTAAATTTTATTCTTACAGTAGCCTGATGCTTTTTCAGCTTAGATATTTGCTCTCCTTTAATCTCCAACTGTTTTACAAGGCAATCCAGCTCCTGTTGTAGGTCTTCACGAGCTCTGGAGTCCTGAGTCTCCTGTATCTGCTTCAGAAGTTCTTGATGCTCACTGTTAAAGACAAGAATGGCATGCTAAGTATTCATGATACAGTCTCCAGGATTTCTTCCAATACTTTCAGTGTATTGCAGGAGTTGCTACCCATTTTGTGCAGAGTACAGCAATTTAGCATTATTAACCTTCTCACACAATACACATTAATCTGGAATATATTCACACTAGAAAAGAAAAAGTTTTCCAGGGGGTCTGATTTTCTCATTCCAAATTTGTAGCTGACGTGCATTTTATTCATCCCTCTTGCCACAAGCATAACAACTATGTGTGTAATAGTGTGCAAAATGAGAATCTGGAAAGTGAACAGCAGCTATGCAGTAGAGTGTTTTCACTTTCTGCACAATTCAGTGCAGGCTTTGAAAGCTTAGTCTAATGCAGGAAAGTAGTGTTTAAACTAGTACATCTAAGTTACAGGTTTTCTGACAGATTATTAACATTAAAATATTCTACTTCAAAAGATTTGCAGTGAAGTGTGCTGGTTAATTAAATTAACCAGATTTAATTAACAAGCTTAATTAAAAGAAATTGTGTAGATCTACTTGATACCTAGATACCTGAACTACTAAAACCCAGAAACCCTCTCTTAGATAAATAACCTCTTCACAAAGGTCATGGCTTCTTTTCTGACTTCTGAGTGACTGCTGCTCCTTGACAGTTTGATTAAAGCAACTGGTGGTTGCTACAAAAGAAAACAACAAAGCTTGTCCTTGAATTGCCATGAGTAAGACAAATGTTGCTTTTAAGAAATTTGTTGCCAGTTTAAATCACAGATTTCAAATCAGTGTCACCACCCTAACTGGTTTAACCAGCATATCACAGATTGACAGAATGGTAGGGGTTGGAAGGGACCTCTGTAGATCATCTAGTCCAAGTCCCCTGCCAAAGCAGGATCACCTACAGCAGGCTGCACAAGATCACATCCAGGCAGGTTTTACAAGTCTCCAGAGGAGACTCCACAATCTCTCTGGGCAGTCTTTTCCAGTGCTTTGTCACCCTCACAGTAAAGAATTTTCTCCTTATATCTATGTGGAACTTTCCTGTGTTTCAGTTTGTGCCCGTTTTCCCTTGTCCTATTCACAGGGCACCAATGAAAAGAGTCTAGCCCAGTCCTCTTGACAGTCACCCTTCAGGTATTTATAAGCATTGATTAGATCCTCTCAGCCTTCTCTTCTGCAGACTAAACAGCCCCAGGTTTCTGAGCCTTTCCACCTAAGAGAGATGTTTCAGTCCCCATATAATCTGTGTAGCCCTCTCTTGGACGCTCTCCAGTGGTTCCCTGTCTCTCTTGAACTGGAGAGCCCAGAACTGGACACAGTACATCCTCCTCCATTCAACCCACAGCTCATCACATCAACATGTCTACTGTGATCAGCTACACAGCTTTGGCCCACAATTCTACAAGCTTGCATCAATGGGAAGATGCCTAAGAACATGACAAGTTGTAATCTACATTTACTTGCATGGCTAGAAAGATACGTACACTCCCATCCAATACGTTAGCTTCTTCCACACCCTGTCCATTTTCTGGCAGGATAATGTCCCTCTTTCACAACCCTCTTACAGGACTAGCAAGCTGATACCAACAAGGAAAGGGAATGAACACCAGACTGTCTCAGCACAAAGACCCCTCTCCCATATTGAAAAGAAGACAGAAAAAGTGAGGACAAAGTAATAGGCTAGATGTTGTGACAGGACTATTCTTGCCACAGCTACACTAACCTATTCTGCCACGCAGACCGACTGTGTGCTGCAGGCCTACTCAACATTAACACCACCATTGCAGTATTCTCCAGGAGAACATTCTTGGTCTACTCTCTAGATCTCAGAATATGTTTAAAAATCCTAAAAAGCACAGGCCTGAAAGAGTTTTCATTTGCTGTAGTTGTTAATTCAGTAGCAGCTCAGATAAGTACAGGATACGGAAGCAGAAAAACCCAGCTGAAGAGCATGTTGCTTGCTCACAAGATCAGTTAAACGCCAGGATAGAAAGAATTTTGTGAATGAGAAAAATCCTACCAGTCAGGCCTGCTCAGGCCATTCTGTCAACAACCAGTCCTACATTTGAAACAGGCTGGGTTTGACTGTGACACACCTGTAGCTTCCCAGGGCTACCAGTGAAGTCAATTTTACTCCTAACACCGGGATGAGTACTCACAAGCTCATTTGGCCCAGCTCATCTTGCATGGCCAGCAGAAGGTCGGAAAGACTTCCAGTGGCAGTTGGTGATGTGGAACAAGAGGATGCAGATTTTAAAATCACACTGCGTCCTGAAATCCTGGATGCAGTTCCTCCTTGGCTTCGGGGTGAGACTTGTGGATTGCGATGCTTCATGATATACAACACACTTTGCACATTTGCACTAACAGAATGGCTGGAGCTAACAGACTTAAAGCAGAATTATTAAGTGGTTTACAGAAGTAATTAACAATTGCAGTAAAGAGACTTATTCAAACCGTTAGACGTGAATTTAGCAAGAACATTTGGTCTCACTCACCTTCCCAGCCACAAAAGGTAATTCACCAGCCTTTACATATAATTGTGAAATGTGCATTTTCTTCACTGAAGTATTTCTCTGCCATAAGATAGACAGAAAAAGAAAAGCAAGAAATTCCAATCTGCTGACTCAATAACACAATCTTAAATTTTATTTTTTTTTTTTGAACAAGCAAAAGTCAAATACACAAGCAGTGAAATGCATCACCTCAGGTTCCCTCTCGTTTTAACAAATAATTTCCCTCCTCTGTGTGGAAGGAGTGGGACTCTCCAACAGCTGAGACAACTAAATTTTTTTTTCCAGATGCATTTGTCATATAGTTTGACAACTAGGATGATATTTAAGATATTGAACATTGCTTGCTTAAGTCTGCAAACCCACAGTTAAAGATTTTGACTGATCTGTAACACGTGTTGCAAAATGAATTCTCCTGATGTCAGCAATCCCCTCAAAACACACCACTTTAAGATGCTTAGTTAAAATTGCTTTGGAAACTAATTTTGCCAGACAGGCAGCTAACACTGGGCATGAGGGATGGCAGTAAGACTGTAATGGAGGTTATTCTCATGTTGGTGAGGGAAAGTTTTCCACTGAGGTGCTATCAGCCCCAGCACTGTTTTCATTCCCAAAGGAAAAAAAAAAAATGGTATTCAGCACTGTATGTCACTTTGGAAATGGAGTAAAGTGCACCAGACAAATCAAGTGCCTCTTACATCACCGTTTTTCACAAATTCCAATCTCTGTGCGAGTCAGATGCTATCAGCAACAGTATGCTAATGAAAACTCTCATGCTACCTTCTTCGTTTTTTTCTTCTTCCCATTTCCCTTTTTAAGTTCTCTTTGAGATGTTACTGAAGACATCATAATGTTGTTTATCTCAAGTCCCGTTTGAAGCTGTGGGAATAAGCAAAAAGAAAACAACCATTTAATGTAATATTATAAATATGAAATCACATGGTTAATTAATTCCCATCCATGCATGGATGAGAACCAATTAAGGGCACTATTAATTGTCCTGCTTGGAAGGCATATGACACACTTAAAAACTGAACAGATTACTAGGGTGGCAGGGTGTCAGCATATCTTACATCTCTGTCTTAAAAAGTCCTCATTTTTATATTCAGCTGCAGCAGCTCTATTTTTCCACTGACAACCATCAACCGAGATAAGCCAATCCTGCTGCCTGATCATAGCATCCAAAGAATTCAGATTTTAGAATCTGGGGGCAGAGAGAACCAAGCCTTTCTGTGTTAACGTCGAGGTCAAACCTGCTGGACAATCCCAAGATTGCTCTGTAGTTCAGAGTTGATATAAAGGCCCGTGATAAATAGCCATTTCCAGTTAAATACAGGACAAGGACTTTGTTTTGGCATATGTAACAGTTCCAGTTAAACAATGCTGGAGGTCCACCACAAAAGTGAGATTATTCTGGCTTTTCTGTCATCAAAAGGAAGTGAACCACCCCACACCCTCTGTTTCCCAAGGGAGATCCAACAGACCAAAATCTATCCTGCAGTAAACTAAGATGATACTAGTACTAGTTTAGGACTCAGTCTACTACACCTAACTCCTTTCTTGAGCAAATGTTTATACCACTGCTAAAGTCAGACTACCTGATCTGGGAAAGTCATTCATATTATGCTTCTCAGAAGATAAAATCTCCATGCCAGGCCATCTGCTCTGCAGTATCAAGCAGTTTAAGCAAAAAATGCAAAAACCTGCAAATTGTCAACTGTGTCATTCTGCTGGATTCTGGAGGTGGTCAGATAACCAGACCACAATCTGCATGTTATTTCAAGCTTCTTCCACTCATAAAAGCCTAACATCCTTGGATGACGTATAAAAACTGACAGCAGTGATGAATTATTTTAAGCTATCAGCTTTGCTTATGGCTAGGTTCTGTCAATATTATTCTTCAGCTCTGCATCCCCCTTAGCCCACCCCAAGGGAAGAGCACCACAACTGCTCTTTCAAACTGGCTGCTACTTCTCAGTGAAGTGAGGTTTGGAATACTACTGCTTCACCCCTTTAAAAAAAGGTTTCTTTGGCTTTGCTCTCTTTGGCAAATATTCCTCTCTCAGATGGATAGTGGCCCAACAAACTGGTTATGGCTTCACAGAATAATGAATTATTCAAGGTCTCACTTAATGACCAATGTAACACTATCACCGATTAAAGAATCTTCCAAGCATCGTCCAATATATCGGATTTCAGCAGATCTTAACAAAAAGAGGAGAGCAAACAGAGTAAGAGCTATTGAGGTGTTGGAGCGGGTGCAGAGAAGGGCAACGAAGCTGGTCAAGGGATTGGAAAGTAGATCATATGAGGATCGTCTGAAGGAGCTGGACCTGAGTTTGAGGAAAAGGAGGGTGAGGGGAGACCTCATCACTCTCTACAACTACCTGAAAGGACATTGTAGAGAGGCTGGTGCTGGTCTCTCCTCTCAGGTAATTAGGGATAGAACCAGAGGGAATGGCCTAAAGCTGAAACAAGGTAGGTTTAGACTAGACACTAGGAAAAAATTCTTCATGGAAAGGGTAGTGAAATATTGGAATGGGCTGCCCAGAGAGGTGGCTGAGTCTCCATCCCTGGATGTGTTTAAACATCGCTTGGATGTGGTGTTGGGGGACATGGTCTAGGGGTGAACTTGTAGAGTAGGGCTAATGGTTGGACACGATGATCCCAAGGGTCTTTTCCAACCTGAGTGATTCTGTGATTCTGTAATAACCAGCCTCACTTGGGTATAAGGTTTCTTATATGGCCACTTAATAGTTACTGTAAGCTAAGGTTACCTGATTCAGCTGCAGTCTCTAGAAATTAATTTTCTATCCAGATCACTTATAACAGCTTTGAAGCTGATGAACATTATCATTAATACAGAAACCAAGCAGAACCTTCCTTGACTGAGATATGCAGCACACCTGGCAAGCTTTCTACTATGTAGTTTGTAATCTGGTCTATGTCATATTTTATGAGTTCTCCCTGAGTAATAAATATGTGGGGTAATTAAAAAAAAAAAAGATATTTTTGGCAGAGAGGATAACTTTCTTCAGTCCTAAAAAATAAGATAAAACAAAACCTTTCCGGTCTACCTGAGCAGTTTTGTCTTGTATTAGCTTACGCTGATGCTCTTCTTTGCAAAGCTTTTCTTCCAAGCATTTGATCTTGTCCTGAATTTGAAAGCAAGAATTATTAGTCAGTCTGCCATGCTGAATCAGAAGTCTGAAGTAGCTTGCAATTGTAATCTGGGATAAAACAGGACTGTAGGAATCTTTAAAGCCCAGACTGAAAAAAAACTCATACAAATTAAGCAAAGGTGTAATTCGGTCATGTATGCGTTATGATCTTAGCTTTTGCAGAGGAAACTTCTGCAAAACTTAGTACTAGTAACAGTATGCCATAGAAATTATATCAAATGAACGTCTTTCAGACTGTTGTTCCATGCATGCTTACTTCTGCAATTCTCTGAGTAGCATAAAGTTTAAGGCACTCTTCTTCTAGCATTTCAAGCTTGTCAAGTTTTGAATGCAGTTCCAACCAGTTCTGATCTTCCTCTTTCTCAAGCTGGGCCTGGAAAAAAAGTCAGCAAGAATGGCATTGGCAGCTGACTGAAATTGTTTCAGACAGCAAAAAACCAAGCACACTACAGTAAAGGTGTTAAACTAGTTTAAATTTAATATTTTTTAAATTGCAATGTGATGAAAAATACCAGGCAGACAAAGAAGACTTAAGTTTCCAGCAGCCTTTTTGTCTACCAGATGTACAAGTATCAGCAAGGTTCTGCTTATTAGGATTTCCACCTAGGGAGTCTTATCATAAAATTCATTGTCATCAGCCAGAGAGTAAATTGCTTCCTTTTGCTACCACCCTAAGCAGAGCTGAGGAAAAATGATGTCCATAAAAAAGTTCAGATCTTACACATCTCTATCACTACTTTGTTAGTATGCTAAAAGGCTTCACCTCTTGTTCTAAAACCATTTTCTTTTCCATTTGCACACTGGAAACCATTTTCCTCATATAATCCAGCTGTTTCTCCAGCAGGGAGCAGCGAGATTGTGCTGCTTTTAACTTCACACTTACATCTACAGAAAGAAACAAAAGACATTCAGTAGAGCAATGGGAGTTACACGTTTAGCCAGCCTGTCATCTCACTGAGGAATTCTCTATCTTGAAAACATGCAAGAAAAGTTTTGTTAGTCATGTGGTCAACAAGTCATGTGACTAAAATATATTTTATATGCAAGACATTAGAATCAAGATGTTTTTCCACACATAGCCCCTCATATGAATTCCAAAGGTGTGAGCACTGCAGTTACTTTGATTTATAGCAGCATATATCTAAACAGAATCTGATTTCTCTTTTCCTCACTTCCCAGGTCAGCAGTGTTACACATGTAAGCAGCTGCTTGCTTACTATAGGAGTTAAACATACATCCTGAAATCTGCTTATTCTTTAAAATAGCTTTGTGGGTTATGCAATACATGCTTAATATATGTAAAAACAATATCTCAGCTTGATTCACAATTACCAGGCTCCTGCCCCTCCCCAGTTCTAAAGCAAAAAAGAAAAAGGGGGGTGAATTAATTAACCGTTTGTTAAAATAAACAAACACTCCCTGGATTATGCAGTTTTTGAGTTGCTGTGGCTACACCTTATCACTCAAGAGAAATACCTTTCCTCTGTTGCATTAGTTCTTGACGTTCTATGTCCTTTTTGTAAGATTCATGCTCTAAGGCCTTCTTAGACTGAGCAGCTGCTATGGAGAGGCTGAACAGAATCTGTTCAGCCTGTGACTTCTCCAGCTCCAGACAGCAGATCTTTGCTTCAAGAGTTTTCAGAGCTGCCGCAGCTAGCAAACAAAGTAACAGTTACACCTTAAGTAGCCATTCCTATTATTATTATTATATTTAGAAAATACTTCAAGCAGCAAACTGCTACCTAAATCCTCCTCCTAGGATCACCCATAAAAACAATGATATTATAGTAGTAGTACACTAACACGTGAAGAACATACCTGGGAGACAGTGAACATTTACTCCATAAATGAGATATAAAGAGGTCCTATGAGCAAAACTACCTTCACTCCAAATAGTAGCCAGATCAAAGAAACTGTGGCAAACTGAGTGTAACAAATCTTGGAACTTCTGTTTACACAGAAGCAGAGAAGACAGGTATCCCAGTCAGGTCACAGGATTTTGGTGTAATTCAACTTATATGGATAGATTAAAAACCAAAACAACAGACTCAGAACTGGGGGGAAATGAGATACAAAGGGACATTTATTAGAGGATGTATTAAAAAAAAAATTTTGTCTTTTTTTTTTTTAAATAAAATTTACAATTTCAGCTACAAGGAGAAGTCTACTAGCTCTCCAAAAAAAGTATACACATGTGGAAGACTAAGACATGTGGTGTAACAAGTCAAGCTTCTTTTCTGACATTTTATAAACTTTGATAGTTTCCCTATACCAATTCTCTTGTAAAGGAACACTCATCAAATATTGCTAGATCCCTAACAACTCTCATCAGTTTATCATAGCTCTATTAGAATAAAATTTGAAAACAAACAAAAAAAGGGAAAAAGCAGATACCAGAGAGCAGAAAGATGAAATGGGACCATTTTTTCCATCTTTCTATTGGCATGTCAAACATTTCTTTACTTAAAACACTTAGGTGCATAACCCTAAATGGAACATTATAGTTCAGAAAGCACAAATTCTGTATGACAAAATATTACTACAGAAGTCACAGATTCTTCAAGCAAAGAATAATGATCACATACACACACATAGGCTACATCTATGCAATATTGCAAAGTTGTCCATGGCAGTAAACCCAAGCATGGATTCACTGAGCTCTCCAGACACGCTAAGCCACTGAGCATTTGCCCTGTGAGCTCCAGAGAGCACTCAGCCATTAAGGCCCACAACAACCACAGGGGACCTGTATTTCAGACTAACTTTCACAATGCTAACTTTTCTGAGAGTCTGCATTATTCAAAAGTTCTCCCAAGGAGTCTTACCACACAAAAATCCTTATAGTGATTTTAAGCTAGGGGGAGTCAAATAGCACTATGCAAATCCAATTTCAAGTCAGTGGACCATACTAATGGTTTTTTATTTTTTTTCTCCTGTATTTAAAGTCATGAGCTGCTTCTGCTGAGTTTGAAGCATTCTCCTTTGCTTTTAGAGGAAGTCTGATGATTTTAAGTTAAACAAATTTCAAAGCCAAAGTTTATAAGGATGTTAGAAGACTTGAAGCAGTTTCCATTCCAGACATATGACTTCAGGGAGACTACTCCCTCAGGACACATATACATCCTGTCTCAATGTCAGTCTGATAATCACAGCAAGTCATTGAACTGAGTACAACAGAATAGGGAGTTTGCTCAAGGGATTTCACACGGAACAATTAAAAAGACCACTTTAAGGACATATTTTGGCTTTACCTTGGTTATTGGGGATAGAAGGCCTGTCACCAGCTGCCAACTTCTTTGATTCTATATAAGCAAAGGCTGCAGGAAGCATCTTATCTGGTGGCTGAAGAAAGCTTCCTATGAAACTGTTCTTTGATTCAGAACCCATAGCCTGTAATATTCAAGACAGGATCAGTGAAACTTGCAGAGTGCTTTTCTCCAATACAAACTCTAGGAAACTAAAGCAAAGTAGTACCAAGCATTTCACTTCATACAGTGTAAGAAATGAGGAGTATATACAGCTTCAGCTAATACAAAACCAGCTTATTTGAAGGTTCAGTGATACAATAATTATGGTGTCACTCCAGTTTAAAATGCAGGTCATGCAACTAGAACAGCCTCCCACTTGCACAAGGCTATTTACAGACACTAGTTTCCAAGAAAGTTACCCAAAGGAGGTATCTAGATACAGAAGGAAGAAACCCAAACCAAGACTGGAACCTGCTGATGTGGCACAACCCAGAAAAAGCCATTTGTACTGGATGGGTGGGGAAGAAAGTTTTCAATAGTGGAAAAAGTTTCCAGGAACAGCTCCTTCAGCACTGTTTCAGAGGTCCTATAAAATAGAAAAATCATCATCCATCCACACCACCTCTTCAAAATATGCACTAAACCAAAGGTACACAGAAATACTTCCTTCCTCCTCCAAGTTCTCATCACAGAGATATCAACATGATCATCTCTGCCAGGGCTTGCCTGACTTGGAGCCTCCCAGACACCACTGCTTTTACGGGCTAACACCCCCGGGGAAGATCCCACAGTTCAAGGTGGCACCCCTGGCACCAGCATGGCCCCTCCAGCCCCTCCAGCACCACCACAGTCCCCACACCTGCCAGAGGGGCACAAAGTAGGGAGCAGCAGAAGTCTCGATATATTGAGAGTCCTGTGGCCATAGGTAGGGTCAGGGTCAAGACAGAAGAGGAGACAGGCCAAGCTTTGCACAGTGCACCAGTGCAGTATTTCACAATATAAGAAATAAGCAAGACTTACCATTTTCCCCTTGCTTCTCAACCTCTACACTTTGGTGATAAATCAGACTAACAAAGTCCATCAAAATACACACATGAGGATGCAACCAGCTTCCTACCACTGCTGTGAACAGGGGAAGGCAACTTGGGAAACTCCAGAGGAAGAGAGTGGTTTTTGCTCGTGCCACCTAACCTTTTATCTGTCAGTATAAGTGGAGACTTGCTTCTCCTATGTCCTCTGGGGGAACGCGGCTCCTTCGCCCGCCTGTAGCTGCTTCTCGTCAGTTAGTTTCCTCATTACTGTCAAATAAACAAGTTCTGCTGTTTCCAAGGAGTCGGCTTTGTGGACAGTTGTAAGGAGGGTGGTGATCTGAAGCAAATAATGAATAAAGAGGGAGGCAATAAAGCACCAGAAAACTTGTGCAGAGCCACAGTTTTGCCAGCATAGCAGAGGATAATATGCACCCTGCGGCTGGAGTGGGGAGCTCCCGAAGCTCCCCAAGCCTGCAAGGACTAAGGCTCAACAAAGGGTGTGAGGAAATACAGGACTGCACGGCCGAGACACCTGTGTTTGCAGAACCCCTGCTATGAACAGTCACGGACGCTTGGCTTTGCCACAGCTTCCTCAGGCACAGAAGCTGCGGGAAGAAGGCTGAGGGAACAGTTGCTATAGCACGTGGAGGCTCTGCCAGTGTAATTACTCCAACGGAGGTGCTCTGGTAATATCTTAGCAGGTAAATATAGTTTATATACACCAACCTGCACAGGAGTAACCTCTACAACACTGCAGGCCTCAAGCAAGGAGACAGGCCAGGAAAAGGACCAAGTCACTATACATCAACAAGACCTCACCAAACATCCTGACTGTTTTCAACCCATTAGAAGAAGAAATCTATCAGGAAATAATTAAGTAGTTTGACGTATGTTTGGGCGTCAACTGTCCTACCATCGACTTTCCCCCCCACCCCCCCCCCAAGTATTTAAGTCTCTACAAAATCATTAAAGACAGGTTTGATTTTTAAAACAGGTTACACGTTCCACAAGCACTGCAAGCTTAACCTACCTCTTTTTAATTCCATGCTACCCTGGATGCTGGTACACAGTGTAAGAGAGGTGCTTTAAAGCAGGTATTGCATCCGAAAAGGCAATGTTTGTACTAATCTAACTCCATGAGTCCTAGGGGGATTGAACACTTGGAACAACACTTGTTAAAGCAGCCAAAATACCGTTGTTTAGACAAGCCCTTGCTTGAGGAAATTGGTGCACTCCTTCAAGTTTGGGGAACAGCCAAGGGAGAAGCATGCATAGTAAATGGAGGCTGACAAAGTACCCTGGTTACAGGCAGAAGGGAGGAGAGGAGAGGGGAGGAAGAAGGAAGAAGGAAGAAATGCCTCACTCCCACCCCAGCAGCCTGTACAGCTGCAGTGAGAAGGGGTAAGTGCTTGCAGTGTGCAGGTCACATCTGGAGTGCTTTGGGTTTTTTAATCAGAACTGACCCAGTCTGCACTGATAGACATACTGGTGATGGTCAGACACCCTGCGTTATTTTACATAGAAAACCACAAAGTAGACAGTTCATACCTACCCTGCATTGAGCATGGGGCAATTTAGTGCTGCCTATGGGTTTGTCATTAACTATCAGCCACTTACGTTGTCTCCAAGCCTCAGCCAAGAGCCTCCAGGAGTGCACTGCCACACGGTTGCAACCCTGTGCACAGTGCACAGCAAATGAGCTCTGTGACAGCACTGCACTGCCACAATTACACTGCCTACCTCCGACCTTGGCTGCAGCCTGCGTGCTCACCCCTTGGCTGTGAAGATGAGCAGGGCCAGTTCCTTCAGCCCGTCCCTTCTGCCTGTTGGCACACCATTACAAGCGGGCTGGGAGCAAGCTGGCACTAAAGCTGTTGGGAAGCAATCCCATACTCAGGTCCGTACCTGTAGATGTGACTTCCACATCTCAGAGGAGAGCAAGCAAGGTGGAGTTTGGTACCTGAAGACAATTTCCCATTTCATCATGGTCATGTGTGTATTATTGTGATTTACCTTTGCACTATTTGTTTTTGCTGAATATGGTCTGCATTGAGTGTCAGAGCATTGGATGGGGCTGCTGTAAAATCAACTGAAATTTTAATTACTACTGCCTAGGACAAATAAGCAGGCCAATAGTAGGGAGTTACTGAACACCACTGAAATCCTAAATGTTACAGAAAGACTATGACTTCCTCATCCTCCTCCATCCTGCTCCTTTCCTCTATTACTAGACTCATCATTAAAAAAAAAGCTTAAAAAAATAATCTTTTGAAGTTAAAAGTCAAAAAATGCGTTTCCACATATACGATTATGTCCCATACTGTAATGCAGCATGTGGAAAAGCTTTTTCAGGGAATAATGCTGGCTTCACAGTGTCCCAGAAGATAGACGCTAAGGGAATAATGTGACAATGTAAGCAATGCTTCCACTAAGTTGTCCAGTGTTTATCTTATGGAGATTCTGGTTCATTCAAATTGTTGTGAGTGCAACCACAGAAAGAGGTGCTGTCAAAGCACCTTCAAAGAGGATAAAGAAAAAAATGGATCAAAGTATTTTTCAGAGAGAAACACAAAGATAGCTATCTTCTGACCTGACCTACTATGCATGCACCATTTGTAGTGTATTTTTTTTCATAACTGAACACAAAGTCTCAGATAAACCAAGGAATGATTCACTGTTTATCTGACATATTGTAAGAGAAATATTAAAGAACTGCCCCAGCACAGGCTATACCAAGAAACTCCCAGAGCGCTGGCTGCTGCCTTGTCTGTTTGAGCCAAGCCTTGCTGGCAAAAGGTTATGTGAGAGGCCATTTTCGTGACACAATCCAGACTGGTCTATTTTTTCCCCCTTTCACTTTCCTTCGAGAATCAGGGGAAAAGCTTGGTCAGCTGTACTAGCTGTGTTGCAATGCTCTTTCAGCCTTATTCCTGACAGACAAAGAACAGCCCTTCCACTGACACAAAGAAATAAATAACGCTGCAGGCAAACTGCATTGTTGTTTTGGGAACACCCAGTCTCTCGCATCCTGACACAACAGTTTTAATCAGCCTGAAATATGTGACCTTGCTCAGGACATATCTAAGTAACTGGTACTTGTGTGCCTTCTTTAATCTAAAGGGGTTAGAAATGAAGTGGTGACAGCTGCCAAACTAATAGGAAGTGAAACTTCACTGAATCAATAAGGCATTTCAACAAGTGTTTAAGTTTTGTTGAGTCCCACCTTAATTTAGAACCAGTGATGACTAAAATTTGTTTAAAGCTACAAAGATGATTAAGGGAGTGGAGCATCTCCCTTATGAGGAAAGGCTGTGGTCTCTGGGTCTCTTCAGCTTGGAGGAGACTGAGGGGTGACCTCATTAATGTTTATAAATATGTACAGGGCAAGTGTCAGGAGGATGGAACCAGGCTCTTAATGATGTCCAAGGATAGGACAAGGGGCAACGGGTGCAAGCTGAAGCATAGGAGGTTCTGCAGAAATATAAGGAAAAACTTTTTTTCACAGTGAGAGTCATGGAGCTCTGGAACAGTCTGCCCAGGGAGGTTGTGGAGTCTCCTTCTCTGGAGACATTCAAAACCCACCTGAAAGTGTTCCTATGGGACCTGCTCTAGGTGGTCCTGCTCTGTCAGGGGGGTCGGATTAGATGATCTTTCAAGGTCCCTTCTAACCCTTAACATTCTGTGATTCTGTAATTAATGAACTTGGGAGTTTTTTGAAAAGACAAATCCATGAGAGTTAGCTTGTGGTACAAACTGTGAGATACAAACAAGTTAAGTCTCCAAAAGGTTAAGTGCTTGGTTTCTTCTTTGATACTACTGTAGCAAAATTCATTACGGAATTTCAAGTCTTTTGCAGAAGTTTCATACAATCATTTTTTTCAGCCTTGAAAGAGAAGAAATTATGTCTCTGTTCTCTCACAGTTTCTCAGTGCATGTACTGTGACATATGATAAAACCTGGCATTTTAATGAAAAAACCCCTACCTCCCAAGCCTTTTATTTCATTGTGTCAGACTTTCTAAGCATTTATACTGATGTTTTTCTAGTTCCTGTTTGACAGAGATAAAAGAGAAGTAAAAAAGTGAGGAAGCAAGAAAATGGAATGAGTTACACAAGTACTTTGGGAAAAAGGCATAGAATTACACCAGAAGGCTGTGCTGCCATTCAGAGAGACCGGGACAGGCTAGAGTTGAGCAGAGAGGAACCTAATGAAGTTCAGCAAGGGCAAATGTAGGGTCCCACTCGTACCCCCGAGGGATAATGCCATGCACCAGTACGTATTAGGGGTTGACCTGCTGGAAAGCCACTCTGTGGAGGACTAGGGAGTACTGGTGGGTAACAAGTTAACCATGAGCCAGTAATATGGCTCATGTAATGTTATCCTGAGGTGCATTAAGAAGAGTGGGTCTTTGCTATAGTGTGGCAACATCTGCAGTATTGTGTCCACTTCTGAGCTCCTCAGTTCAAGACACACAAATAGCTCCTGGAGATAGTCCAGTAGAAGGCTACAAACATGATTAGGGGTCAGCATATAAGGAAAGGCTGAGAGACCTAGGGCTGTTTAGCCTGGAAAACAGAAGCCTGAGAATGGATTTTATCAATGCTTATAAATATCTAAGGGAGGGTGCCAAGAGAATGGGGCCAGTCTCTTTTCAGGGGTGCCCAGTGATAGGACATGGGCAATACGAACAAACCGGAGCACAGAAAATTCCATCTGAACATAAGGAAAAACATCTTTGCTTGAGGGTGACAGAGTCCTGAAATAGGCTGCCCAGTTAGCTTGTGGAGTCTTATTCTCTGGAGACATTCAAAACCTGCCTGGACATGATCCTGGGTAACCTGCTCTAGCTGAACCTGCTTTATCAGGGAAGTTGGACAAGATATCGCTAGAGATCCCTTCCAACCCCTACCACACCGTGATTCTGTGAAATAATCAGGTTGGGAAAAAATCAGCTTTTTAAAGACAATTTTTTCAGGAATGGGTTCTAGCCTGACAGTGTATCAAGCAAACTTGGGTCATAACATCATTATAGTTTTGCTGTTTTCTTCAATGTGCACAGCAGGCTCAGTTCCTCATTAAACGGTGCCTTCTTTCATATAAGTGCATGATAAAATCATATTCAATACTTTGTGGGGAAATGGAGTTGGTGAAAACTGCTTTAACCTGTATGAGGACATGATAACTGGCCTTAGCATTCAGAGGAGCAAGACGGTTGGACTTGATGACCTTAGATGCCTTTTCCAACCACAGTGAGTCTGTGACTGCAAATACCTATCTAGTAACAATTGCTGTGTTGGCATGAAAGCATCTTGCCTGGAATATAGTGTTATTAAAATACAGATTTCTAAGTCTTTAATCAGTCGAAGTAATTAAATATAACCTTTTTGTAATAAGCATCAAACACAAACCCAAATACTATAAATGGTCACTAATATACTTCTTCGCTTCCCTCATACTTCTGTTCCTCTTATCTTCTCCTTTCATCCACCCACGTTATAGTTGCTTTTTCTCCTTCATCTCTTCTATTTTCCTTGTATTTACATCATTCTGTACCTTTGTTCCTTGTTCTTCTCCCTTCAGTCTTCTTTTTCTCCTGCTCCCTCTACTAGCATAAAAATTTAGAACTTTTTACAAAGTTAGGAGACATTTTTTCCCACATGAGGGTAACTATCAGATTTCTTCCCTTCATACTTAGGATCCAGTTCCAACAAGTGCTGTTTGCTCTTAATACACCAACTGATGTGGTAATTGAAGGCGCTCTCAGTCCTCTACATGAAGAATGTAGAAAGTTACTTTTTCCCCTCACTGGTATTTTCTGCTGATGATGCCATCAGACTGTCTTCCACATGTAGTATATATAGCTTGGTCACCCTTTTTTTCACCCTCAAAAACCTGCTTTTGCTCATTAGATTGGAAGCAGCTCTAGCAGCTTTTTAGAGAGCAAAGCAGGGCATGTATGTCCCAATAGATGGGAAGGCAGGAGGAAATTACTGGCCCTACGTACTGACCCTTCATTAAAAAGAGGAAGACTTTGCTTTTGTGGAAAGAGAAAGGCAACTATTTCCTGTATAGAAGACTGTGTATCTGTGCACAAGCAGAATAATTAGAGATTAGCAGGGCAAATGCAAAAAGCAAAAAAAACATACTAGGGTAGGGTGGGGCAAATGTAAGAGTGGGTTGAAATTACAATCACAGTGAAGAAATGTAACGAGGTAGAGGGTAGTTATTGCAGGTAATGACTCATTCACAGTAAACACTTTCACTGCATGATAATTTTCACCTTTTATGTCTGAAATATTTCATGGAATCATTGAAAGATGGTTCTGAACATTGCAGATTGCCCTCTAGGCAGGTAAAACACACAGACTGTGTCCCCACCACTGCCTTGGAATTTCTTTTCAAAGTAAACTTCTGTTTTTACCAATACTTTCTCAGAGAAAGTGTTAAGTCTTTTCATCCAACATCCTTTAACCTAGAATGGAGATGACACAGGAGGTAGATTTTTAGCCAGCCAAGTAGAACAGCATGACATGGATGAGCAGAGAAACACAAAGGTGGTAGTTATTTGTAGGATTTATCTCTTTTTACCTAATACCACCCCTGTACTTTTTTTTCTTATATTCCTGTGCTGCTGATAACGAGGCACCTGGCAGGGAACAAGGACTCCATTTTGCATTTGTGTATCAGGCAACATAAGAATAAAGATAAGAAAAAAATACAACTAACAAGGGAAGTTTCACTCCTGGCAAGAAATGATTCCCAAAGTAATCTTTTGTCAGCAACAGTTGTCTTTAAAGATGCAGAAAAACTGAAAGCAGATCCGAGCTAGAGCAACTCCTCAATCTTATTCTGGAGACCTATTTTGTTGAAGAATAAATTTTAATAATATCATCTGTTTACATGACTCGGAATATTCATAGCAACTCCAGCACATCCACACTGTGCATCTTGAACAGGCACAATATCCTCAGTATTAATGCCAAATAGTTTGTATATCATATGGTATAACGAGTACTCAGAAGTGCAAAAATGGTCTATCACTGCTTCCACCCTGAGTTTTCTGGGAAAACTTATAGACTCAAAGCCACATAACAGAATACTTGTTTCACGTAATCTGAATATTTAAACTTGCATGACTTCAGAGATGCAGAAGTCTGAGTATGGACAACATTGCATATATAAAACTAACTTCAATTGCTTATATATTACGTAAGAGAATTTTGCCCCCCTGTTAACTAGTCACACAGTTTCTGACTGCAAGATTATTTAGTGGATCTCTGGGGACTTTACTTAAATTCTTGCTATTCTGTGTGACCTTAGTAAATTACAGATGGGACTGATAAGGGACTGATGTTTCAGGATATATGAGCCCTCCAGCCTCAGGGATGAATCCCAAGTTTGGTAAGGATAGGCTTACATTCCCTGCACGTAAGAGAAGAGCAGGTATATGGCCAAAACAAGCAGCATGCTCAGTGAGGAGCTAACAAAAGCTCTGTGTGTGGAAACTCTGTGAACATAGATGAGTGTGAAGTTCCACCCTGGTGCTTGGCACCTTTGTTCTCTAGGGACTCTGAATTTGGAGTCCTCTTCTCCTAGTGAGTGCCAAAGTATGTTCTTTAAAACAATGAATAAAGAGTCCCTGTAGCTTCTCTGGTCTGTGACTTCATTTCACGTGGCTGCTGGCCACAGCATTTTTCTTTGTGTTATTACTGGAAAACACCAAGGTCTGTGTTAACAGACAGCCTGACAAAGGTGTTTAGAAGGCCTATTGGGCTGTCAGCAGATAAAAAATGCCCAATGAGCAATGTTCTTTTGGGGGTTTTTTTGGGGTTTTTTTTTTTTTTTTTTTTTAAGTGTAGCTGGAGGAAATACTGTCCATCTTCTATACACTGTTACCCAGTAGTTAAAGCATTGGCTGGGAAGTGGGAGTTCCTGGGGAGCATTCATGCAGCATCCCTGACCACCATGCTAGACTGGGAGGAGGAAGAGCAGGAAGGAAACAAGGAGTCACCACCTTTTCGTTTGAAGTTATGACCCTGTTCAGAAAGGCGCTTAAGAGCCTAGAACAAGGAAACGGTGCCTAGGGTAAAAAGGTGAAACAAGGATGTGTCTCTCTCATACAGTTTTAATCATTGAAAGAGAGTCCTGGGTTCTATTTGTGCATTTTGATAGTAAATAGTTTCTGGATAAAGAACAGCACTGGCTTCAGAATAGCTACCAGAAACCAGAAGTGCCTACAGCTCCCTGTGTTTCCCTCCTTCTAGTTCACACCAGTGCCACACATTTGCCATCTTTTCCAATGGGGTCACAACTTGAAGAGGTGAGGTGATGACTGCACAACTTGAAGAGGTGAGGTGATGACTGCTTCCCCTCCATTTTGCAGCTGGGACACTCTCCTGGGACTGACAAGGTGTTGATGTGAATCTCTTTGAGCTAAAAGCCACTTCTCTCGTTGACTGGGTTACTGCACTGGAAGTGGACACTCTACCAAATGCAGCTGGGCACTGAAGCCTGCTGCGGCTATAACAGAACAACCTGACTTGTTGGGCTCAGAGAGGTTCCTCTCAGCTGGACCTCTTGGAGCTGCTCTACCCACCTCCTAGACCATGAGTGGGCACAAATTGGAGAGAGGTGCCAAGATGCCCATCTTGAGGCAATTCTGGAGATTTCTATCCAGAAACAGAATAGCAGAGTTCAAGTGGCTGCTCAGTGGAGTTTTTGGGATCTGAATTTTTAGTTTACCCATGCTCTTTTCTGGGGTCTAGTCCTTTTTCTTTCAGGCTACATTTACATAGTTCCTTCAATGGAGTATAGTCAGAGAGCTGGCAAAGTACACCAGGACTTTAAGTGGCCTGTAGTTCTGGTATATCTTAGCTCAGCTCTTCCCAAAGCAACCCATCCTTCAGCAAACAATTATTCCCTCGTCTTTCTGTGAGGAATATTTGGTCTCCTAAGAAGAAGTTGGTGGCTAACTTACCCATCCCTGATGCATTTGTGACCTCTAAGGAGTCAGGGTGGCAGAGTTTGATGCAAACCTACACGTGCAACCCACAGTAGGCCAGAACACATCACAGATGTACAAACATATGCTCAGAAGTAAAACAAGGCCACATTTTCTCCCACATCTTACCCTGTAGCTTGCTTGATCATTGAAGCCAGACTGCTGAGATGATACATGAGTCTGGACTTGACACCAAGCTCGGGCCTGTGTTCAAAGACAGCAGAGGAGTAGCCTCTGGCTTTCTGGTGTCTCTCTGCAAAACAGGAGTCACAAAATTTTGCTTCCTCAGAGGGCTACTGTGAAGAAAAACACATTAAATTCTGTGGAGTGCCCATTTATTGTTGCACCATGCCAAAAAACAGATTTAAAAGGGGAGGATGAACTTCTTCTAGAAGAGAGTGATCCCAGCCTATGTATTTACTAGTTGTAATGAAATAAGCCTCAACAAAACCAGGTATAAATAAAAGCAGTTGAAGAAATCTAATTTAAAAAGCAGTTCTTTCTAAGTTGCACAAGTTTTACTGTGTTATCACTAATTCTCCCGTAACTAAGTGTATTTGGTACTAACATGCTGTTTTGTGAATATAGAAACAGGAAAATACTTTAAAAAGTAAATATAATGTAATTTAGATCTCATATCTTAGAAAGGATATAAATACAACTACTATATATTGTAGTTAAAAAAGAAGAGAATTCTGTCATTGGATATCATTTACATGTGGCTACAAAAGTGCTTATCTAGTTAAAAAAAAAAAAAAAGAAAAAAAATGAATAATCATCGAGGAAGGAAACACTGAGGTTTAAAACAGCCACAAATTTGGTTTTCTTCAGCGTATCATTTAAAAACCCAAATGGTGTAATTCTGGATGAGTTGCCAGATTGTTTCCTTCATAATTCTGCCTTATCCATTCTTCAGGGATCAAAACCAAGCATATTAACTTCAGTCAGTGAACAAGCAAATCAAACAAACACATTCTCTTAACTTCAGGCTCTGATTAATTCCACTGGTAGCCTTTGACCTTGATTTCCACAATGTCTTGCAGTACATACAGAAGCTCAACTGGTATCGGAAAACTGCAGAGATTGGTTTGGAAAAAATAAAGCCACCTTCATCTCCACTACCAAAGTACTACATTAAAATCTGTGAAACAAAGGGCTGAAATCTGAAGTTTAGGCCTTGGAGCCAGTTTCACAATCTGTTTCCTGTAGCCAGAGTTCATTTGCAGCCAGTGGAAAAAACAACTTCTAAAAGATAAAAGGCAGTGCTGTGACTTTTAATCAATCTTAACATTCAGTGTGGGAATACAGCCATACCAAAATCTACCACCAACACTTCAGTTCTGATTCTGGTTCATTTTATTGATCTCAAATGTATGTAGCCATTGTCAGAGATGCTCAGAAAATGAAAACCTGTCAAGGCAAGAATGAGATCTACCCAACTTCTGAAGACCAAAATTAGAAATAAAGCAAGCATACGTGACATGCCTATTCAAAGGAATACCAGGAGACCGTAACATGTGACAGCAGAACAGGGCAGGAAGCTGAAGCGGTAGCTAATGTGAAAAGAAAACAAAATGAAAACATAAAAGGCACTGGCAGAATTATTTTCTTTGAACCCATCAGTTACGATGGGTGGAGGCCTCAAACGCTTAGAGAAGACTCACATTTATTACAGGTAGCGATGATTTCAGTAGATATGTTGTTCAAGAGGGTGCCAAAGTCCTAGAGGAAGCAGCTGCATGAAGCAGCCCAGGCCTGTCCACGCCACCGAACAATGGCAACGCAGACTCTTCACAGAAAGGATTTTATGGGAAAAAAGAGACTGGTCTTCCAATCTGCAAAGTACAGGTAATGACAGAATGACATTTATTTTGAAAGCTTTAGAGAAACAGTGCCAGAAAACAAAAGGAATGTCAGATGCAGAAAACAGATTCTTTACAAATAAAAGAGCTGTTGATGGCTGGTGATGGTGAGCCAGCCCAAGCTCCTGGAATCACCAGCAGTTTCTGTGTCATTCTGTGGTATGCAAGTAGCTTGTTCTGTATTTAACTTCAGTTTTGAGGTCTGAATTTTAGAGTGGGAAAAGTGTAGATGAGAAAATGTAAAATAATTACGCAAAACCCAATGGGCCCAACATCCTGTTTCTGATTTACTGCAGGTGTTCTTTTGCCTTTCAGTACACTCAAAATTTAGTTTTGTTTGCTTTCATGTGACAGCTGCAAAAGGGTGGTTCTGCCCTTGGTTCCCCCTTCTCTTCTCTGCCAAGAAGCGAACTGGATCAAGGAACTGACTTGGCTGAAAATTAACTTTATCAAAAAAGCACCTTTTTCCCCCTACAGGAAAAGCCAGGGAAACAGCAATACCAGCCCATTTGGTGGCAGATTACAGTTAATCACGGAGTAGTTGAGGTTGGAAGGCACCACTGGAGGACATCTGGTCCAAATGCCCCCCAGCTCCAGCAGGGCCACCTAGAGATGGTTGCCCAGGTTCATGTCCAAATGGCTTGAAGGATGGAGACTGCACAACCTCCCTCAACAGCCTGTGCCCAGTGCTCGGTCACCTTCACAGTGACCTAGTGTTCCCCGGTGTTCAGAGGGAACTGGGTTGCAGTTCGTCCCCATTGCCTCCGGTCCTGTCACTAGACACCACTGAAAAATCCCGGCTCCATCCTCTTTGCTCCCTCTGTGCAGGTTATTTATACACAGGGATAAGATCCCCCTGAGCCTTTTCTTCTGCAGCCACAGCGTAATTTGGATTAAAACCCCGTGGATTAACTTGGATTAAAGAAAACCCCAACAAGCAAAACAGAACGCAGAACGCCTGCCCAACTGGAATACTCCGGGGATTCCCCCCCACACTTTCATTTCAAGGGGCAAAGGCGCTGGATTTCGCTTGCCTCGACCGCTTTTCCCTTCCCGCTGCCGCGCTTGCTTAAGGCACATCAAAGGCTTCTACGAGCCTCTGCCGCTGCTCGGACCACGCGCGTGCTTCTCTCGGTGCCGAGGCACGTTTCTGAAGCGAGCCCGTTGCTGGAGTTGCTTTACTGGCGGCCGCTGCCAGCCCTCTGCTTCTGGTCACCTGCTGCGGCGGAACACGAAGAAAAAAAAAAAAACAACTCCGCACAACCTGCGCAGAAGCGGCAGCGACCACTCTCTCTCACCCCTCCCCGGCAGCATCCCGCGGAATGCGGAAAATAATCAGCTCCGCCGCCCCGCTCCGCCCCGCTGCCGCGCGCTGCCTGCCGGGAAACGCCGTTCTCCTCCGCGGGCGCAAGGGCCGCCCTTCGGCCGGACTACACATCCCAGCATCCCCTCCGGGAGATTGCCGCTCGCCGCCGCTATTGGGCCGCCGGCAAGGGAGTGCTGAAAGGCGATTGGCTGATGGGCGCGCCCGTCTTATGAGCTCCCCGTGTTGGGCGGGGCTAGCTCCTGCCTATCTCGCTTCCCCCCTCCCGCCGCGGACTAGGGGTTCGTCGGGGGTCTGTGAGTGCCCGGCCCCGTGGGGAGGGTTGAGGGGGGCCGCCCCGCAGCAGAGAGGCAGGACAGGGGCCGTCCCCTTCCCTCCCTTCCATGTCTGGGGCGGGGAGGAGGAGCTGCCGGCGCCGCGGGGTGGTGGCTGCCCCGCTCTCCGCCGGGAGAGGCGAAGCTCCAGCGGCGTTGCTCTCTCGGCAGCCCCGGCGCCGGTGGGCGGTGGTTGTCGGGGGCGCCCGCCGGGGCTGAGGGAGCTCCCGCCCGCCCTGCCCCCCATGCTGCGCAGGCAGCGGTCTCTCCGCTCGCCGCCGCGTTTGTCGTCTTTGTGGGCGGGTTGGCGGCTGCCGGGAGCCCGCCATGGGGCGGCCGCGCCGGGGCTGCTGAGGCGGCGCTGGGGAAGCAGCCGGACGGCCCCATGGAGGAGCGGGAAGGCGAGGTGCGCTGGGACGGGCTGTGCAGCCGCGACGCTGCCACCCGCGCCGCCGCTTTGGACACCATCGGGCAAGCCGTTCTCCGCCGTAGTGAGACCATCGCTCCCGTGGCGGCGGTGCCGCCTACCCGGGCCGCCGACGGGCTTTTGGTTCCCGCCGCCCGCAACGGGCTGAGCGAGGTGCTGGCCCGCCTGCTGATGCTCTCCAAGCGGTGTCCCTTCCCCGACGTGAGGGAGAAGAGCGAGGCGATCCTCAGCGGCGTGCAGGTAAGCGCGGCAGACCCCCACCTCCGCCGTGAGACGGGGCCGGGAAAGCCCCGCGGCCGCCCTCGGGTTTCTCCCGGCTCCGTCGCCCGCAGATCACCCTAGACTTTCAGCTGTGCAGCGAGGCGGGCATCTGACCCAGGCCGGTCCGATATATTCGCGCAGTGATACATGAATAGTTCCCCTACACCCCCCCTGCTCGCTTAGAAACATTTGGAAAAGCGACAAGTTTCCGAGTGCAGTCTGGCAGAGAAGATGTAGCGATGAATGGCTAGAAAGTAGTTTGATTGTTGGCGCATCCCGGAGGAAGTGCTAAAATGACAACTTTAATGCTCTAGTTTCGCTCTGTATGACCCCCTACTGTGATATTGCCAGTTGGCTTTAATACAAAAGCAGGAAAGATTTGAGTATAAACATTCAGAGCTGGCAATTAAATATATAAATCGGTATGGGAAGTTTTTGAGCTTTTACAAACCATAAAAAGCGTTTCAAGACTATTGAAGCAGAGCCTGTTAAAATTCTCTTTTTGTTGTTTATTGTTAAATAGCTTCTCCACTGGACTCGGTAAGAAACAAACTGGTTTTTTATAGTTTATAGGTGCTCTAGCCAATACAGGATTATATTTACTGACCTTTTATGCTAACAAAAATAAATGGTACTTTGTACTCTTCCACTGTTACAGTCTAATTATAGTTACTTGCACTGTAATGCTCTTGCTCACCTAAAGTTTTTGCACAGGGCTTGTATCAACGGGTCCAGCAGCACTGCTAAATATACTACTTGCCAGAGAGTAGGAAAATGAAATTCGGGTGTTTCTTTTAATCATAAGTGAATACGTAGAGCTGTGCTTGGAGTTAGCTGCCCGATTCCCACTCTTTTGCTTTTTTTCTCTGAACGTTAACAGGTTTAATGTAAGGGAGTAAGGAAAAAGAAATGTTGTAGATGTATTACAATATATGCAATACACACCTCTTTACATTATATATGAAACATTATATTTTAGAATATATATAAATCCTGCACACATTTAAGTATTTTAAAGGAATTTGTATATAGAACCACTTTTGCTCTGTTATACGTGGAAATTGTTCAGAGAAATTCTGGGTTTGGATTACTGAAGCGGAGAGGGGCTCTGTTTATTTTGTCTTCTCAATAATGTGCAGTATAATAAATACAGAGTAATTTCTTTTACACAGTTTGGGCTGTATGGGGTAGTTTTTCTCATAGCCGATTTTGTCAGCAGAAACCATAAATAAAACACATGGTCCGCATGAAAGGCTTGGCAGCTATACTGTTTTTCTTTGAAAACCCAAATCAATGAAACAAACAAACAGAAACACCCTACTTGAATATTCAGTTGAAGACTTAATCTGGCATCTTCGTGTCAGTGCCTTCCCGGTGAAAGACTGAAGTGACCCCATTACCAATGAGAATGATGAACACACTGCTAAGGGAAGACTTGCTTTTGTCAGGCACAAGCTATTCAAAGGCCAGACAGGTGGTGATCTCTCACCTAAGTCTTGGAGGAGATCGGAATAAATGATCTGATGACTCATTTTTAGGTTTTTATATGTGAAGTTACTGGCATGTTCAACTATTAATGTCTTTAGAAACTTGCTTACTAGCTGTTTTGTTTTTTTTTAAATAGGCCTAAAAATTCTGTCAGGTGCAAGTTTAAATCCCATGGTTGTTGCTGGCTTGATTGATAAAAATAGATGGGAAAAGTATAATAGTTACAAAACCAATTGTATACACACAAGGTGCCATAAGGTTTAACAAGTTAAGCAAAATAAAATCAAATACAACAGTGATTTAAGAAAAATCTTTAAAAGCTGGTTTTGTAACTTTTCTTTTTAGGGAGCAGATCTAAGAGAGAAGTGTTCTATAGTCTATGAATACAGAGTGTGGCAAGGCACAGTTCTTACAGCTGTACTTGAAAATTTTCATTGTAATCTTTGGATTGTTGTGGGTCCAAGTAGTCCGTTTTGGACTCTCTGCAGAATACTGTCAGGCATGCAATGGTTTTCTGTTGATTTCATGACCAAGAGGAATTTTATTCAGATCTCTCCAGTGAGGATGGCACATAAGCTGGTAAAGTCAGTATCATTATCCCATAGACCTCATGGCTTTCAGCAGTGATTTTAAAGGCAAATAGCTTACTAACATTATGAAAATCTGAAATACTATTCAAAACAATATCAGTACTTAAGGGACTCATATTACTTTATCTCCCTATTTTGGGATATGAAACAATCTTTTAAGTCCACAGCAATAAATGCCATTATGCTGTCTAAACCTTAATCTCTGCCGAGTTTTTAAATGATATAGATCTCAGGGCACGAGAGGCAACTTTGAACCCAAAGATGGATTGGGTTGATGGAATGGTCCAACTTGGACTAGTAGTCTGAGCCTGGACAGATTTTTGATGATTTCTTTTTTTTTTCTTCTTCCCATGACATGGAGACCTATAAAATGTGCTTTTTTTCATCTTTCTGCCCTGTATCCTGGACAGGTCTGTGAGGAAATCAAAGATTTGAACATTCTATGTGGTCTGATAGCTATTTCTTTCCGGGGCTAGTACCCTCTTGCCTGGTAGGGTAATCAACAAATATTTAGGCATGACCAACTGCGCTGCTAGTGCTTTTGCAGCTTTGTGTCTGGAGCTAGTTGGTAGAATGCATTATATGACTGGTCTAAGATGCAGGCTTGGCAGCAGCCAGTGTCAGCATGGCACTCCTCTAAACCTGCCTTCGTTACGTTTGGCTTTTTGATTTTGGTTCGGGTTTTTTTTTGTGTAGAAAGATTACTCTGAAATACAGTGGAATCCTGAGTGTGCAACTTTCTTCTTTGCTATTAAATAGTATTATTAATAAAACGTACTGCCTGTGTTAGAGTCTAGTGTGAATTCCTGTTGATTTGTTTTATATTCAGGATAACGAGTTTCTTTTTTGTAGGCTATATATATTTATGTATATATAATAATATATTTTATCCTATGAGAATACGTCTAATTTATCATTTAGATTAGACAGGTTTTTTGTAAGAATTATTACAAAGATAGTGTCAGCAAACTAATCGCCTTACTTTGTTGCCTTTATTAATAAAAGCAAAGTTGCTAAAGTCACTTTGAACGAATATATATTTTAAAAAATATTTTAAATATATTTCAGTTGCAGTGCTTCAACCAAGTGAAAAGAGTTTGAATGTTTGTGTATGAAAATATTTGATGAGTGGTTTTTGAGATGAAACCCCAAATACATCACAGCTTTTTTGTAACTTAACTGCACATGTGGTATTTTGCACATATTTTTAGCACATGGCTTATGACCTTGCAGAGTAAGTGGGTTGTTCCACCTGGTACACGACATGTCTAAACACCAAGGCAAATACATGGGGAGTGAATAGCAGTGGAATATCATAACACACAAGCTTCAAAAGTATCCTGCCCAGCCTCAATCTGATCAATTAGATGTATGTGACTGGAATGTTAATATAAGGTATATATTAGTAGCTGGAAAAGAATCATTTGAAGTGTGATACTTGCCAATTAAAATCTCTCATAACCATCCAGTGTCTTTTGGACAAGACTGAGCAGAACATACCGTGTTGCTGAGGTGTGTAAATTCATAAGACTAGTCTCTTACATTAACAAAGAGGATGCATAGATGGGAGGTGGATTCTGCAAGAGTGCCAAGATGTTGGCCTACATAGGATAAAAGATGACAGAACAGCAGAATAAAACTCACAAATGTCAAAAAGCTTAGAATTTGTCATGTAAAGCTTGATTGGGGGTAAATATAAGGAAGAAAAACGGGTCTCAGCCTCTTTGAGAAGTAATGAAATAGTACCAAATGCTTTAATTGAGGGAAAAATTAGTAATCGAAAAAGGAACTTTGCTCTCTATTGATCTCATTGATGTAAACACAAGAAATTTACAGAAAATGGGAAACTGTTGCTGAAAATGAACACAAAGTGCACAAAGATGCATTAACAAAACTGGGACAGTCAAATGCATAAAGAAGTGTAGCTCAAAGGGATATTGGTAGAAAGCAAGAAAGAAAAGATCCACAGATTAACGGATTAACAGATAATGCTGAGGTGATTGAAGTGTTCTATGAAATGGTTAATCCAGCCGGTGTTGTTAATAGCCATCATAAAAGCATCAACAGTACCCTCCCAGACTAGGGGAGGGGGAAAAAAACCCCTGTAGGTTGCTTGGATAAGCAACAGATTTTCAATCTGGTAGGGCCTGATGAAGCTCATTCTGAGGTTCTTGTAAAAACCAAACTGTCTGAAGCAATCTGATGCAGCGGAGAGCAATCTTGAAATAGTAGACTCAGAATAATGGTGCATACCTCTTTATTATGGGCTAAGCAAAGGAAACTGGTGGATTTTAACTATAGCTCAAAGAGAAAATGCTGGAACCGTGACGAAACACATTTTTAGTGCCTGGAAAAAGAAGTTGAGCAACAGCCAAACCAGATTAACCCGGTATAAATTACTTTAAATCCAGCATTTCTGCTTCTTCTGCGATGGAGTAACAGGCTTTGTGGTGCAGAGAGATGCTATAATGTTAATAAGTTGATATACTGCAGTCCTCAATATTCACATGGTATTCTCATTAGCAGGCTAGGGAAGCATGATCTAGAAACTACGGTGCAGAGAGTAAAATTTGCTGGAAAACCATCCCCAGAAGGCAAGCAAGGTCAGGTAGCAAGTACTTGCTACAGATTCTACAAGGTTCTGTCCAGCACGGTCTTGATTAACAAAGTTTTTGTGCTTGTTGAATTGTAGACTACAAGCTGGGAAGGGAGAGTAAGAATACTGGAGAGCAGCTGTAGAATTTAAAATTATTTTAGTAGTTAATAGAGTTTGTATCATCTCTTCTAGACCTAGCATTTTTCTGTGAAAAGTTTGAAGAAATTGGTGGTAGTATGCTCAGTTAAAAAGGAAGCTAAGACACTGTGTTCCCAGATAAATAGGGGATGGAGAGGATGAAAAAGACTGCTGCTGAAAGGAAGGAAACATGAGCCAGAATGAATGATTAGTTGGTCTAAATTCCAGCAAGACTTGGGTTAGACATTTGGGGGGGGGGGGGATTTCAAAGATTAGGGTAGTAAAGCAATGGCATAGACTATCCATTCATGTTCATCACTAGAACTCTGAGGTGTTCTTAAACATCATGCAAGAGTGATATGCTTATTTGATCTCTCCTGGGGAAAGGCAGAACATTTACTGGCTGATTTTTCCTTCCAGGCTCTTTTTCTGTGTTTCATGTTGATAACTGCTTTGGAGGGAGGCACCCTGTAAAGTGCTTTCCCTTTGATCTCCAAGACTGTATCTAGTAAGACAGGTATCGTAAGATAGGTAGCACTGGGTCTTGTGGTTTGGAACCTCGGTCTGTTACTGAAAAGCAGCATATGGGGCTTGGGATGACTTGGGAGTACATCCTTTCTTTCATAGGCCTACTGCTCTAGTGGATAAAAGTAGCAGAATGCCATAGTTTGCAGAGGGCTGTATGGTACGTAACACGAGAGGGGTCACGTCAGCAGCCAAAAGTGTATCCTCTTGCGTTACAGCCTTCAGCTCTCTGGGACATAGGCTTGCTTGGCAGGGGGCATGGAATGGACTACCATTACCCTTCCAAATCCTGGCAAAATATTTGGATGGATTTAAATTATGAGCATCCAGAAAAGATGTCAAGACTTCTAGTCACAGCCAGATCAGGAATCCTATCCTCCTCCTCTACCACTGTGTGTGGGACACATAACTCCTTTGCTGGGACAGGAGGTAGTTCCCCTGTGTATGTCCGTGCAGGATTAAATAGGAGTTACTTTTCTGTTCCATTGCTAGATTTTTCTCACAATGGAGTTAACTGTCTCTTTGCTTTGTGTATGCTCTATGAGCTCTGTGGTGCATGCTTGTTAAGAGTACTAAGAGTGAAACTCATATATGCTCCTTGCACTCAAATGGTTTTATTCTGATGACTGGTATTATAGGAGAATGGCTAACTTTTCAAATGTTTAATCTACTTTTGGTATAATCTTTGATAAATGACTTTGTAACTTTGTCTTCAGTCTTTTTAGCCTTCCTGCATAACAGAAGTAACTTTCTTTAGTGAACTTTGAAATCTGCAGCTAGACAGATCTGTTAAGTGGTGGGATTTTATAAAATGTTTTTTTTCCCTGAGTTAATTTGACTGTGACCTACTGCATGATAGTCATGTTCCCCTGTGATGCTTACTGTTGGGCAGTGACCATGGAAGGGTGTCTCGGATGAAATTTATAGTCTCTTCAAGCCTACAGATTTAAATATAATATCCTCAGTGATGGTGATGAATCTGATCCATCTGGAAGCTGCCTAGTCTCCTTGCACAATGCCAGTACCCAAATGGGTTTCTGTTTCCCATAGTACTCTTATGTAAAGTGAACGAAAATACTTTTTTTGTGATTTCACTTGAGAGCAAAAGTACATTCTGTCTCTTCCAGCCATTAAGTGGAATGGGTTTAATTATGTCTTGTAGGTTGCTTCCTTCAAAAGCCACATGTCACTCACTCTGCCACATTGTTTAGAAAACATTTGTCTGTTAGTTTGTTGGTGGTTGTTTTTTTTGTGGTGTGCAGATACTTTTGCTATTCTCAATAGTAGGAGAGATACTGAAGTAATGACATGATGCACTTAAGTGATTAATCTTATTTATAGCTTCTGCTATCGTGTAAAAAGAACTATACCTCTGAAGTATTTCTTGTAAACATGCTCTGATGATGGGTCTGTATCGTGTGTGGTGAGGCTGACTAGAGAAGTTAAGGGAGAAGACTTAATCTTGACATGCCAGGGAATGTTCTGAGCAGGGGTGTGAACATATTTTTAAAAACACCTAAATTGTCAATAGCCCTTAGATTGCTTTATCTGACTCTGCCCTCCTTCAGCCTACTTGCCTCCCTTTTGAAGGCTTCAGTCTGTTTGTTGAGAGAGATGAAAGGAAATTTTCTTTTGTTGAGCTTGTCAACTGCAGAATTGCCTGACCCTGACAACGCCTTTGGTTGGAATAAAGAGTTGCTTGAAAACAGCGGAGGTTCTGAGAGTAATGTAAAATGCAATATCTGGGTCACTTCTGGTGCTGTTGTGGTGTTTGGAGCCTTTCCATAATTTTCCATGGTAGCTGTATGCTGCTCTTCTTGTATGGAAAGGAGCTTTGCTTTGTCAATGTTTTCTTGTAGTTGTTTTGGATGACTTGATCTGTAAATTTATGGCTTTACACGCTGAATTGATTTTTCGGGACATCATCGCTAGATGTTTACTTTCAAAGAAGTGAAGAGTGAAGCACACATTTGATAATACTGGCTTGGTTGGTTTTTATTTTGACTGCATTTAAATGCTTTAAACTGAAGAAATCCAACAGAAATCATTCGTCATCTCTTATTATTTACTAATGAGGTGAATAACTGTAGGGTGTGCGTACATAAAAAAAGGATTGTTTCCTGGTAATTTTCTTTTATGCAAGATCTAGAGATCTGTAGAAACCAGAAGTGCTTCAGGTTGAATGCATTTTTTAAATAACAGCATCTGTTCTCCTGATATAGCAGTTGCTAAGTCACACGAGCTCTGGTTTGTGTGTGTGTGTATGTATATATGTATATATACACTTATTTATTTATTGGCTTCTTTTTCTGGAGATAATTCTAGAAGTTGGCTGTTCTTTTAAACTCATAGCTGGAGAGGACCCTTTCCAGTCTACACTAATGTGTTCTAGTGTCAATCCTTTATCTTAAATGGTTTTTATCACTCTGATACTAATGCTGTATGGGTAGCAGTGTTCTTTCCTCTCTCTCTGCATTGTTTTTGCTAGATGTTCTGCTCTGCTTGAAGTTGCCAAAAAGCCAATATTTCTATTAAAAAAAAAAAAATTATAATCTGTTTTCCCCATTTATTATGTAAACAACTGACTTTATTTTGGGCTGTTGGCATGCATTTGAATGCTTTTTGCTCACATACGGAGAAATTTTATGCATCCTGATGCCCAAACCAAATGAGAAGTACTAAGAATTTGGCAGGGCTTGTATTCTAATTTCTAATATGCAACGTATTAAGTAAAACAAAGTAAGTATTAAGTAAAACAAAGTGTGGACTCCTGGGTTATGTAAAATAATACATGTTGCATTAACTTGACCAAAGTACATTGTTTAAAGGAAACTTACATTGTCTCACTGCAACAAGTGCAGAGGGAACACTGAAGAAATACTTGCTGTTTCATCATCTTACTCCTGACTTTTTTTCTTCAGCTCGGGGTTTCTCCTTTTAAAATAAACATAGTGGAAAAGTACTGAATATACCATTGTGGGACAGAAAAATAGTTTTGCAAGCTTGAGTATATTTTCCTGTGGATACTGAGTGCTTAAATTTCCAAAAATATGGTTTGCTGTCAGTATGGTTTTCTATTCCAGTAAGTTGTTTACAATTTAGGGAGGAGGAGGAAAGGAAGCTCAGCACTCTTTCCAGAAATCAAGTGAAACATGGAACTCTTCCTTGGACCTGCATGCATAAATTAAATCCAAAAAGTTAAGTGGTGGTTTTTCTCTTGTTTACCACTTTCCTGATTTGTTTCCAATCACTTTGACTTTATTTTATGTTGTTTTTAAATTTTTATTTGTGTTTTCTGCTGAAAAGCTTAGGTTAGATTGTTGCCAAAAGTTGCGTTGGAAAGGTGAGCTGGTTTAGTTCTATTTAAGCCTAGTAAACAATTAACTGTTTTCCTTACTCAAGCTTTACGTAGAAACCAAACTTGCTCCATTGAGTCATTTTGGGTCAAAATTATCACCCAGTATGGTGTACTAGTGCCTGAGTAGTGCCCTAAGCTACACTGGGCTGCTATTCTAAAAGTAGAACTGGTGCTAGAACGCATACTGCTACTTGTGTCATGTAATCTGATAGAAGTCTGCCTTCTGTACAACTACACTTCCAGTCCAGGCATTCTGCTAAAGGAAAGTAGGGTGCTTCTGAAAGCATGTGGTTGGTTTTTACTGTGAATTAATTAGAAACTGTAACTTTTCTTCAATTTTCTATGTTTTCTGGAGTCAGTAATAAGAGTTTCTCAGTTGGAGGTCTTTTCCCGCTATGACTTTTGCCTACCTAATTATCTGACTGGCTCTGTGAGCCGAAGTTTCGACACTCAAGGTGTAACCTCTTAGGTAAAATTTCCTCCTTGGGATATTCTTGCTTGCTATTGCATTGTTTTTTAAACAGTTAAGGATTCCTTACTATATATTTGTTACATAATTTATATTTATTCAAAGGAGGAACAAACTTGAAAATGGAAATTGACTTAAAGCTCTAAAGCCTTTCCTGTGTGCTGCTTTCTTTTTTTTGTGAAGGAGGAGGGGAACCTCTTTTCTGAAATACTTTTTCCATTGCAGCTTGTTGCTGGGCCTCCACTGTTCTGGTGTTGTAGTGGAACAAAACTTTTAGCTTTAAAATGCAGCCTCTTTGCCAACAGCAAATTCCACTCACATTAAATGGCTTGTTTGATTTTTCCGTTTATTTAAATTTTAGTTGTAATCTAGAGTTGCACTGATTTCAGTCATCCTTCTACATGGAAGAGAGGAAAAAGCTTATCTTAAACTTTATATTTCTCTGAGTTTCAAATCAATGCCGAGTACAAACTTACATCCATTTACAGCAGTAAATAATTGACAGCTGCCATGCATGTAACATTTTCTGGAGCTCATCATGTGATGACAATAAGTCCTTATCACAACAAGATTGCTTTCAATATTTGACCTAACTTTCATGTGTGTCCATTCTGTCCTTCCCACTTGTGTTCCAGAAAAGGTTTTGGAAGCATTGTAACTTTACATAGGTCACTATTTTTTTTAGGTGGAAGAAGTGTGTTTATAACAGGTGCTTATACTTACCCAGAAATTAATGCACATATAGTGTTCTACAAGAGAAGCTTCATTCTGACATTCTTATTGCTACAGTTCCATTCCAGGCTGCAGGAAAAGAAGCCAAATGGAAATGGTTTTGTCTGGCTTTTTAGAAGACATCTTAGTATCTTGGCTTCCAGTGTTCTGCTTTGATAACTATTCAGATCATGGCAACTCTGCTTGGCTGATGTTGTATTGAATCTGTCAGAAGAAGAGTATGCATAAATTGGGAAGGTCACATATTGCTTCTCTTTCTTTCATTACTTGGTGTCAGACTTTTCTGTTACAGGATTCAAGTTTTTGGGTAAGGCTTCGCTTTGAATTAATGCTATGGTTTTTTTTTAATGCCGAAGATACTATTTGCATTGCACAATGTAAAATACCTCGAAATTTCAGTTCCTAAAGGTGGTAGTAGTTAACTCTTTATAGCTTAGGCATTAAGTGAATATTTGATACTGAAATACAGGCTGTTTTGTGTTTTTTTGACTTTAGAGTTAACTAGTGTATTTGCTCACACTGGTGAGAGAGACTTGGGGGAAGTGCAGTCCTCATGTGCTCTGAATTCAGGCTGTGGAAAATATGGCTGCTTCATGGTGCTTCTCATGCAAAAACCAATTTTATAGTGATAGGCTGTGGCATGCTTCCCATATATGTGGCTTACACCTATGTTCCTTCTCTCAGAGGTCTGAATTAGAGGGTTCAGCAGTGCAATATGTGTCACAGATTTGCATGTTCTGGGGGGAGGTACAATTCCTGTATCTCAGATCATCTGGGGTGGGGTAGCCACATGGCTCAAAAGTATATCCCAGTAGTAATAAATCTTCATGCATGTACAGAAAAACATGCTGAGATGATTAAGAAGATTCTTCTGAAGAATCTGATGTGGAAGTTGAATAACTTGCTGCTCTCTCAAAAAATAATTGCTTAAGAAATACTGGGGAAGATGTCCTGTCGTTAAAAACAAAGAAAGAATAAATTCAGTTTTTAATACCATCTCCTAAACCAGTTCTTGATGGGGTTGGGAAACTGAGGTTTTCTGTTTTTTTTTTTTTTTTAAGATGTACACTCAGAAGTGGTCTGTTTAGAGATGACTTCAGGAATAAACATGTCTTCTGAGCCATAATATCAGACTTCATGTAGCAGGCAGACCAGATGGAGGAATTGCTCTGTCTTAAGAAATAACTTACATATGAGGCAAAACAAGAAAGTCCTTCCTTTCAGGAAGTGTGTTCAGTCACAAAGGAAAGATTCTTGGATTTTAATTTTTCATATTGATAGACTTTCAACTAGATCTGTAGTGACATGCAGATCAGCAACTGTTATTTAAATAAATAGAAATGGCATTAAAGTAAAATACTGGTCAAAAAACTTTTTTTTCCCTTCATAAAACTCAATTTAATTGTAAATGAAAAATTTTCTTAAACTGTAGACTTGCATGACTATGGAGGAAGAATTTGGACAAAATGGGCCTTTGAAGTGGACTGTTGAGTGTGCACACCCCAGAAATCAGACTTAAACTTTTTTCATATTGGTTCAGACAGACCACTCATCTCATTTCAACTCATCAGCGACATCTGAGTCCTTGTAAATGCTTATTATACAACGTGAGAAGCTTTCTCTGAAGTAAATGGGCAAACTGTTGAGATATTTCCAAATCCTTGTAACATGTCATCTGAATTTTGGGACTAAACGGTGTGCTATCTGGGGACTGTTTTGGGACCTTTGTTATTCAGAGCTGGTTAGTAGTGCCTCAGTGCTTACTTCTTGGTAAACACTAGCTGTAAGTTCGTCAATGCAGCAAGGACAACCTACTTTTCAGTGACAGCCCCATTTAACCCTAGTTTGGAATGGCCTGACTCGGCTGGCAGGCAGTTGTAACTGCTTTTGCACTTTATTCAGAATGCTGTCTGGTCATGCTGGTACTTGACACTGTCTGGAATGGCTTAAAACTTGTCTCAGTGCACTTACTAAATCGCTTGTTATTGTGGAGGGATGGGCTAGAGAGAAAGACATTCTTTCTTCTGGGTTACTACAAAACATTTTCTAGATTTGCCAAATAAATATGCTGTGAGTTGTCCCCTTGTGTGTAACACTCTCCACTTAGGTTGCAGTAGTGCTGAACTAAATAGAACTGCATAGGGTCTGGCATAGGATTTCACAGGCTTTGCTCTACCTTGCAGTCTGGAGTTGGGCAAATTTAGGACAGACAGACACTTTTGTTTGCTGATGGTGAAAGTCGTTCATTTGATGCCAGTTCTGTTAGGACACTAACTGGGTATGATACATATTTTTTTCCAAAACATTTGAATGGTAAAAAAACCTAACAATGTTGTTGGTTTTGTTTTTGTTTTTTTGAACTTTGTATGTAGTTGGTTTAGGCAGCTGTAAAAAGATACCTTTTTGATTCTCTAACAGAAACAAACATGCAAATCTGCATCATCATGCAAATGTTTTCATAACTTCAGCAGAAAAATGCATACTAATCCTTAAATATTTCCTGTGTATAACACTTGCTTGTTTGTTTACAAATGAGAGTAGATGATCCAACTAGGTAGGACTTGTAAAAAGCATCAAGTTCTTTTTGTTGTCCAGAACGTCGAAGAAACAAATATAAATTAAATTTGAAAGTGCATGTGCTGTAAATTGTTATGCAATATGGTAAGAGGTAGGCAATCTTAACAAAGAACTAACTCTAAATTCTTAAGCTAAGCATTATTTATTTCATTTTGAAATAGCATGGAGGGATTTTAAACACTAGAGATAAAATTATGTGAAACAGCTTCTCCCTCTGTAAGTAACAAAAGCCAGGGATAATATAATTTAATAGTCTCATTTGAGTCACAATTCCTGTATCTGGTGCAACAGTAGATTCTGATGCTCATTGAAATCAAACAGTCTCTTAGAGATTAAGACCATCTTCATGTGGATAATAGAATCTGTAAACTACTTTCTTTTCAAAATGAGTGATACTTCTTAACGTAGTTTGTGTTTCTGAATATTGAGCTCTGGTTTGGGAAGTATTGAACCCCGAGACTTTGAGATGGCAAGGGAAAGCTTGTTCTAAGAAGTTACTGGAATGCTTAACAATTATGTAGAGTAGAATGAATATTGAACCATCATGCTGTTTAATATTCTGCTGCAACAATCTGATCATTATAAGCAAACATAGAAGAGAAACAGCTATTATGTCCTTGTGGCAGTTGCTCTTCTTCACTTAATTAGGTAAGATAATGACTCTTCACAAAGTATGCTCCGAGTTGAAAGTCCAGAGTCATCTGCAGGAGAGTATCCTAAGGAGTATACTGTCATTATTAAAGCAAAGTATAAAGCTCTAGAGATGTCATAACTTTTTTTCTCTCTTGCAGGGAAAATAAGTCTAGAAAATGTGTGAGTCAGGTTATTTAAAAAATAATGGAATTTTTTAGTTTCTCTCTCTTGGCTCTCTGTTTGGTTTGGGTTTGCGTGGTAATGTTTGTTCACAGAGGGCTACAGGGGTGGCTTCTGTGAGAAGCTGCTAGAAGTTTCTCCTATGTTTGACAGAACCCATGCCAGCTGGCTTCAAGATGGACCCATGGCTGGCCAAGGCCAGCACTTCTGTGATAACATATTCTAGGAGGGGGGGAAACATCTGCACAACTGCAGCCAGAGAGAAGGGTGAAAATATGGAGAGACACAACTCTACAGATACCAAGATCGGTGAAGAAGGCAGGGGAGAAGGTGTTCCATGCACTGGAGCAGAGATTCCCCTGCAGTCTGTGGTGAAGACCATGGTGAGGCAGGTTGTCCCCCTGCAGCCCGCGGTGGTAATGTTGGAGCAGATACCCACCCACAACATGTGGAGGACTTCATGTGGGCACACCTAAAGGAGACTATACCTTTGTGAGAGGTCTGCACTAGCTCCTTGCAGGACCTGTGGCCCCATGGAGAGAGAAGCCCACACTGGAGCAGGTTTAGCTGGTAGGACTTGTGACCCCATGAGAGACCCAGGCTGGAGCAGTTCTGTTCTGGAGGAATACACCCCACAGAAGGGACCCCCACTGGAACAGTTCATGAAGAACTGGAGCCTGTGGGAAGGAGTCGTGTTAGACAAATTTGTGGAGAGCTGTCTCCTATGGGAGGGACCCCACGCTGCAGCAGGGGAAGAGTGTGAGGAGTCGTCCTCTGAGGAGGAAGGAGCAGCAGAGACAACATTTGATGACCTGACTACAACCCCCATTCCCTGTCCCTCTGTGCCACTTGGGGGGGGAGGAGAGAGAGAAATCCAGAGTGAAGTTGAGCTTGGGAAGAAGGGAGGGGTGGGGGGAAGGTGTTTTAAGATTTAAGGTTTATTTCTCATTATCCTTCTCTGATTTGTTTAGTAATAAACTAATTTATCCCAAGTCAAGTCTTTTTTGCCTGGGAAAATAACTGGCAAGTGATCCCCTCTGTCCTTACCTTGACCCATGAGCCTTTTGTTATATTCACTCTCTGCTGTGCAGCTGAGGAGGGGGAGTGATAGAATGCCTTTGGTGGGCACCTGAGGTCAACCCACCACAATATTTCAGCTAGTCCTTTGTGTGTTTTTGGAGACTGAAGTGTAGAATTTTCTGGGATATCAGTGTTTGCTTGGTTATTTCAAAGATGATTGGTATATCAAAATAAAAAATTCTTTTGTCAAAAAGTACTGCTTTTGATAAAGTCCTTGCAAAGGAATTCTTCCCCAGTAACAAGTGCCATGAAGCCCAGAAAGCAAAAGAAGGCTTAGAATAGCCATAAACTATGAGCATGAAGTCCTCATGTTCCAGTCTGTTATTTGCCCTTCAGACTGGGGACCTGAGAGGGCAGTCGCATAGACAAAGTAGATCATCTCAAGCAGTAGAAACTGTGTGGTTTTGTTTAAAACCGGAAAAGTCTTGGAGCATTTGATGTGGATGTATGAGCATCCCATTCAAAAGTAAGTGGGGTCTAGACTGAACTGGGATTTGAAACCTGGTCTTGCCTCAGGTCAGCTTGGTCCTGGAGGTCTTGTTTTTTGACGGGTCGTCAGATGGAGAAGTAAATACCTGGGGTCTCAAAACTTGCTTAAGTTGGGAAAAAATACCTTTTTGTCCAGCTGCTGTGAAATTCATTTGTCTCAGTGCAAAAGCATTTTATATTAAAGCCGAAGCAGTAAGGAAGTTTCTAAGATCCTCTGAGGTGTGGTGTGAAGGATTTTACCCAACTAACTAATTGTAGTACAGCTTTTAGATTTATGAAGCAAGCTGAACAAGCATATTGGTGAAGATTGAAACATGCTAAAAATAATTTTGCTGATCAAAATGTTCAGTATTTATGCCCTGTTTCTTCACCACTTCTAAATGCGTTAACTTCAGAAAACTAGGATGAAATACATGTTTATATGGCTTGTTTAAAGTTCAGCTACTGGGATCTTTTTATGGAGCGCGTGGTGGTGGGGGGGCTGTGGACGAAGAAGGGAAATGTGCTACAGAAACAGGTCGGAATTTTCCTGTACCACAAAGGCAAGGCATTTTTTTTTTCCTTTATTCAGATGACTTTTATGCCTATGTCCCTTATGATGATATTAAACAAACCTGTTTAATTAGAAGATTGTTGTGGATGGCTTTTTGGTTTTGTGTTTAAGATTGTAATTTTGAACTGGTTTGTTGTCTTAGCAGCGGTATTTTGGCCAGCTACTGCCACACTTGCAATGGGAACTGTTTACTGATGGTAGTTACATTATTACCATCTGATGATCAAAGAATTATGGATGAAAAAGAAACCAGCAGGTACTTTATTAAAAATGTGTACAACAGACAATTTTGACATATCCTGACAAAATTCACAACTGCTTGATGTTATTACTGGGAGCAGACTGGAATTAACAGGACTGCTCAGATGTGGTAAAGTGAAGCATACTTGTGTTTTCAGGACTGAGGCTGTTTGCTGGTTGGGTTTGTTGAAAAGCATCTTGATACCTTGCTGCAGGATTCTATTGCAAAGCATTATTTAGCACTTCTTTTATTATGAGCAATTGTGCATTTCCTCTTACATTTCGTGGACCTTTTGTGGCCGTAAGGTTTGTGATCACTGTGCCAAGCTGACAGTCACGGTTTGTCTCTTAATCTGAGAAGTTATGTTGAGTAGAGAGATGTAGGAAGGAGGTTTTGGACGTGCCATGTTGAGCCTGGAAGCACAGTGTCTCTGTGTGGTCGTGTACCTTTTAATGGGGCCTAGGGAGTTAAATGTAATGTCATATGAATGCAGCTGCAGTGGTTTTAGGTCCAAATTAGCTCAATGATTGTAGGCTACCAGGTGTGCCAGTTACCATAGTGGTAAATAAAGTCTATGGCAGTTCAAGCAAACTCTTGCTTACTTGAGCATGACTTGCAGAATTCCCCATGGAATGGGTTTGAGAGCAGGTAGCAGTCTTGAGATGACAGCTTGTTACAGTTCAGCTCTGCCAAGGCTTTTCGGAGACAGCATTAGCAGGTTGTTTTGATCCCTGCCTGTACTGGAGCAAAGCACTTTCTTTGGATAGTATCCATATCCTTTTGCCTTTTACACAGGTTTGTTTTAATGTGTAGGCGATCTCAAATGAACTGAAGCTGATGCACCCATTGCAGAAAGATGTAATGAATTTGAAGGAACACTTGGGGGAGACTTTATGTCTTGTGTTTTATTTCTATTATCCTAAAACTCTTGAAAAATGAACATTCTGTCCATATTGTCTTGTGCTGTTTCTGGTTATAGAATAGTAACATGAAGGCTCCTTGAGATGGATCATATTTTTAGGATTTTTTTTTTTTCTGGTTATGATGTCTTACTAGTTTTCTTTAAAAATGATGTAATTGTAACTGACTGACTTCACCTCGATATGAAAGCAATGATGAATGATACAGTCGTGGGGAAGGGAAAATAACAACATGCATGAATAACAAGTTTGTGATAGTAGGTAAATGAGATCATTGTACAACTTTGTATGTTAGTTAGGAATGCTCACCACTATATTCAAGTTGGTTGCCCATTTCTATTTTAATTCCTAATTTTCAGTATCTCAGCTTTACAAGGAATTTATCTTCAACTGAAACGTCCCAAATTTGATCTTTGTAGTGTTAAGACTTTGCAGTGATAGGTCTTTTAAACTGATCACAAAAAGAGTAGGTTCTGGTGGGGGTAGAGGGCTGACATTTAATGTTTTAGTACTTTTTAGTTCGTATTAAAACTTAACCAATTAATGTGTTTAAGCTATCTCTAGAGTAAAATTAAATTATCTGTGAAGTAAATTAGTCTTTTGTGTGGTAGTGTTGCTGTTTGCTACCTTATTTTTGTTTATTTTCTATTACAAGCAGAGTAAAACTACTGCATTGTTCAGGCTGAGTTTTGGAAAAATCTATTTAAATACTGTTAATTGTCCATTACTATAAAGAAAGATAGTGGAAAAGAGAATTCTTTGTCATTGTCAGTCCACATTTACTAGAAGAAACTAGATTATTTGCTCTGTGACTGTTGTCTGTAACAAAGGACTTGCTCAGGCATGTGAAAAGGGGACCTGCACTGTGAAACTTCCTGGCTGCTGTGCTGCATTTTAGCTTCTCTGCTGCTATACGACCTGGTGGTGAGGCCTCCTCTGGCTGTAAGGCTGCCCTGCTGGGTTCAACCCTGGCTGTAGTAATGACCCACAGACTGCATGTATCCCCAAAGTTCCACTACCAGGGTCTAATGCACCAGAATAGAGGTGGTATTTCTAATCAAAGAAGGAGGGGGAGGAAAAGGGGCTTCATAGATTAAAATACTATACTCTTCAAACTGTTCCAACTCCCTTGCACGCGCGCACACACACACACACACACACTCTCTCTCTCTCTTTCTCTCTCTCTGTATGTATATATATATATATATATGTAACTGAAAGAGTTACGCAGCTTTTATCTTTGAGGTGTTTTCCTATGCAATGCTTTACTGCTTCTCACAGCTCTGGGTATGTATCAGCCTCATACAGATATGTAAATAGTAATGCAGACACTTGGTGCACATTTAGATCATGATTGTGACAGCTCACTACGCAGTATTTTCATTGACCAGTTTGTCCTTGCTTTGTTCATGATGTATAGCTCACAGTAGCAATGAAAGAGGTGCAGTGGGTGGCATTATAGGAAGAGGTGATACTAATAGAATGTTTTCCCTATGGTAGAATTTAAATGTAAAAGCTGAAAGTTGAAATCATCTAGGTAGATCTGTTAGTTCCTCACATCAGAACACTTTGCTTTTCAAAGTTGATGTTTTTGTATAATACAGGGGTTTCTTTGAAAAATAATTTAAGATTTGTGGCACTTACGGTCAGCGGCGTAGGCACTCCTCTGTCCTGTATGATAATAATTAAGCAAGACAATAGTCCTGGTTTTCAGTAAGTCACAGAAAGACAATTCTGGAGCCCAAAGAGTGTATCTCATTTCAGAAGCCTGCATCTATGCCAGAATCTAGAGCTTCAAAACTCAAGTTCCTTCTAATCCTGCAGATAAAGTCACTGAGCAGGTAGGTAGAACCTCATCAGATGTTTAGTCATGCATGGAAGTGTTTCAGTTTTGCAAGTGGGCAATAGCTCCACGCCTAAGCTCAGACTCACCCTGGATCCAGAGATTAAATGTTTCCCTCTCTATCTCCTCTCAGAGCTTGCAGAACATGGTGTTCTCAGAGCATGTTTATTGAAGACCTATCAGATAGGCTTTGCACAAAACAAACCAGAGCTACCCCTCCCACTCCTGAGTAATGGCTCAGTGGTTAGAGCATTCCCAAAGAGTGAGGACTCGGGTTCAGCACCTTTTCTGCCTGAGGTGGTTCAAAGTCATGCCTATTACATGCCCAGGCTCCCAAGATGAGGGAATTGGACTAGCTTTTGCTCTCATTACTTGGCCAGTGAACACCTTAAGGATTGCATGTGAAGCAGGACTGCTGCTGTTGGAAGTGCTGACAGTGTTGCCATCATTAAATAGCTTAACTTTGTTGTGTAGGGAGGAGAAGCTGAAATCGCCCTGGACATATTAATGACTTGAACTTGGCCCCTGTCTTTAAGGGATCTAACTGCAGAGGTGTGAGAGCCAGTCTCTGGGCTTGAGGTTGTGGTTTGGCATAGATACAGGTGTCTTTTGGTGGAGGGCAGAAAGCCCTAGCGTAGTGAGAGATGAGACTGAAGATGCCCTCCTGTCTTTGGTGCTTCCTGTTGGCTAATTTAGGTGTCTTGCAGCTTGACTTGAAGGTTTTTGTGAATGCTAATTAAAGGTGCATTACTCTCCTCAATTTTTATGTAACTGTAATAAATAGAACTTTTGTGTTCCTTGGTGATAAACCCAAGTGTGATCTTTGTTAAGAGATTCAGGCACTGAGGAAGTGTTGTTGTCTTGAGCATCACTGGACTTGTCTCTACAGTGTAAAATTTGACCTTTCACTAAGATGCTTCTTCTTTTAAATACCATTTAAATGACCAGTCATAAGCATTTGCAAGTGGAGATGTTTTGTCCTTTGTTTCTTGCTCTTGTTTATAGTGCATAATCTGTCCATAATTCATAAGGACAACCCACCTCTCCTCCCTTCCCTGCCCCCATGTACAAGTAAGCATGTTTTTCTTCAGCGAGTGTCCTTTCTGAAGTCTTGAGAGCTTTCCTCTTCCCAGTAGATCTCCAGACTTCTTCCACTTCACATCCCCTCACACTTGAGGGCACTATAGGCTCATTCTTGATTTATCCTTGAATGGCTCTACAAGCTCTCAGTGGAGGTTTGAACCAGAACTGGGTGTCTTCTGAATAATTTTTGTGAGTTTTCGCTTCATCTTTAGTTTTCAAGGAAAATGTTTGGATCTACAAGTTTTCAGTAAAATAAAAGAATAACAGTTACTTAAAATATCAGCAGTGTTTAAGACTTGGTAGTACAGTTTGGCACCTGGAAAAGAAGTAATTGGTCTCCTGTGGACTTGCAAGTTTCTTTCAAAATCCTAGTGCAAGAAGATGTGTGTAATCTGCACTACTGCAGCAAAGTGGCTGAAACAGGGTTACAAAAACAGCAGGACAGTCTGGAGGAAGAGCAAAACTATGTCAGCAAGTACTGTGCACCGTGCTGAGCTTAATACAGGGTGAAGCTTAAATCCTTCTTGAAGAGAATACTCTTGTTGCTATTTAAGTTTTCCCATGACAAGCTTTTTCACTTGACCAGTGCTATACAGGAACTAGATCATTACCATTAAAAGAACCTGAAGTTCTTCCAAGTTTATATTCAGGCCAAATGAAGTAAGCCTCCAGCAAACATGCAACTAGATGACATAATAGCATATATTAAATGCGCAGAGGCCTTTTTGTTTCCCCATCCCCTAATTATGTCAAACAATGGGAGATTAAATACTTGCCTCTTTAGTGACACTGTGCTTCAGATCAGTTTAACAGAACTTCATTCAAATGTAGATCTGTGTGCAGCTGAATCTTGTTTGTAGTGGATGGCCGTGAGCATCCTGAAATGCCAGAGGTTCTGTGACACCTGGAGAGCAGCTGAGTCTTTCCCTGTGATTGAACTCACAGGGTCTGCTGCAACACTTCCCTTCATACTCAGGCCTTCTGATTTTAGGGTAACTTCACATGACTGCATGTGATCTGAATTACCATGAACTTCTGAGTAGCTCATCTGTAAAAACTGACTTGTCTGATTTGCTGCTTAAAACATGTCAAGCAGGGAATGTACTGTCAGTTGCTGTGGTTGAAGTGACAAGATTTATTTAACTCACAAGACTGTGGTAAATTAATTGTTGGCAGTTGTGTGAACTTATGCTGGTAATAGCACTTACTAATGTTTACTTTGCCTTCTGTGTTGGCATGCCTGCACGCTAAAGCATATATATCCCATCATATTAAAAACTTTTTCTTAAAAGATTTCGGAAAGGAAGGAAATTTAGCAAGTGCCAGACATGAAGTGGTGCTGCAGACAATTATTGGTTTAATTTAGTGCCAGTAGATTAAAGAAGATGGTGGATGATGGCCACTTTATGCCTTGTTTTCCCACAAGACTGGGCTAATAGTTTTCCCTCCACCTCCCCTCAAGTGACATGAATTAGTTATACAGTTCCTGGGGTGGCTGGTTAGTGCCCCCCTACCTGTAAAAGCTTTTTTGAATGTCAGAAGCCTAAAGTTGTAAGTGTGGAACTTCAAAATGGTATGGGTTTTTTTTTTGTGTGTGTTTCTTGTTTCTGGAATAGTTAGCATAAAACTGAAGGTTGGCCCATTGTCAGGTTAGCAGGCTTCCCTGTGCTGATTCTTTCCCTCCTCCATGAAGTTTTCATCTTCAAAATACCACATGGTGAAACAAGCAACAAAACCAAAGGAAAACAAAACCTGATAGCTTTTATTTTCAAGATGAGGCGTTCTAGAAAGGAGGGACAGACTGCATTCAGTTCTTTACTGTGGATTATTACACCTAGTGTGTGGAAGCAGGGAAAGCAGCAGTTTATGCAGGAATGTAGTGAGATTGTGCTTGTGTCATGATCCACTGCTAGTGCTTGACTTCTCCCTCCTGGAGAACTGAGATTCTCCCCAGCCTAAATGATTGATACATGTTTATTAAATTAATCTATTCCACAGGGCAAGGTGCATTGTGGGCCTAGGTTCTTACTCAGACAGGCCTTCTAGTTTACCCTGTTGGTTGGAAAAGGGGTGGTTTATAGAGACTTGAGTGAGTAGTTTGACCTGCTTCCGGACCAAACAGAGCCCAGGAATAGCAGAGATGTAAAGAAAGCAACATGCTCTTTAGGCTTCTACAGTCTATATTGTCCAAGTGCTGCTTTATGAGCTTTAACTTTTAGAAGAATTATATTATGAGCTGAAGGGGATAACAGACACTTAACTCTGGTATTAGGCTTTCATGGAATGAGGACATGGTCCAAGCTCTAGCAATCCTGTTGCTTCTAGTCATTTCTTTTCTTCCTTCTTAGGATAGAAGAATTTGAGATGTGATTTTCATTTAATGACAGTCTAGGAGTTTGCACCTCTGTCCACCCAGAAGCTAGATCTTGAGTCAGAGGCTTTTAGATTTGCTGCTTCAGGTGAGTTTGGAGCCAGGCAGAGCTTTGTCCAGCTGTGCTGGTGGGGCAGTGCTCGGACTGATCAGGGCTTGTAACGCATGCTACTTGCTTGCTTCTATCAAGATAGAGCTGAAGGAAGAGATGAAGTCTAGTTACTGTCTCTGGAGTGGGAAAGAGAGGGGTGTAAGTTGGTGAGGGGGATCAACACAGTAGCTTGTCATGTTAGGAAGACTTTTCTGAAGCTTGTTCAGTGTTATCTCCCCTTCACTGTACACTTAGGGAAAGAAAAAATCCATACTCCATAAAGATCATGAGAACATCAAACTTTGAGAATATATTCAAAACTAAGCATCATTTTTCAGTAATGTAGAGCTTTGTGTGGGTGTTTATATTGGGCAGTAGGGAAAGGTATGAGGAAAAAGTATAGCTAACAGTAACATCATAAATACTGCTTTAGAATTTAGGCACCTCTAGATGATTGTTTGGTGTTCTTATCCTTGAAAAGTGCCCCATGCAGATTTCTGTAGGCAAAGTTGTTGAAACTTTTCTGCCCTTTTTTTTTGCCTTTTAATAGAGTGATTACCAAATAGCAGAGAGAAAGAAGTTTGTTCAGTGTTAGATTGTTGAGACAACCAAGTAGTTAATCATAAACCTAATGCCTGTTTTGTACCAGCTGCCAGAAAAAAAAAAAAATATATTATTGAAATGAAGTAGCATATATCCTGCTAAGGCAAAGAATAGTTGGCAATTAGCAATAGATCGTTCACTAAGGTCACTGTCAGTCAATCATTCAATTGATTCTCTAAGCTCTACAGCCAGCGATTATAAGGGAAGAGTGGAATCTGCAAATGTTTGGCAGAATCTGGAAGTGAAATCAACGTGAATGGTAAAATCTGTTTAATAAATGGCTAACTACAGATTTTTATCTCTAGTGGTTTTGTGCAAACTCACAATGTCCGTGTTAATTAAACTTTCAGGGTGGTATTGTTGGAGCCTTTTTTCCCTTACTCCACACCATTGAACTAATCAATGTTTTCCTTATTAATTTTATTTGAGGCCATCTCTGTCTGATTTACAGATTCCATTTTCTGTCTCTGCTTTCTGTGCATAGATCAGATGTCTGCATTCGATGACTACCGTAGTTAGCATATCCTAACCAGAACTCCTTTCAGCCTTTCCCTTCCCTGGTCTCTCATCAGATCTTCTCCTTGCTCTTGCTTACAACTTCAAAGTTACCTTACTCCTTTCCCTACAGTATCTCATGCTTCCAAGTGATGTGTCATGAAATCAACAGGTTGTTTTTTAAAGATCAGTTCCACTGGTACTTGCTGCATAAAGCTATTGATTTCTGTATTGACTGTACAGACAGGGGCTGTCTAACTTTGTGTGCCTGTAAAGCACACGCTACACTGGGCCTATATCAGTAAGAGTCCTTGCAGATTGCACACACTTGCATCATGCAGGACATGGGTCTGCACTAACGCATCCCGCTGACGCACAGAGCCGTAATAGACGGTGGCACTGCTGAGGCAGGACATCGGAGTGGGGTGGGGGGGATGGTGAGGAAATAAAGCAAACAATGTTTAACTGTCTGAAATCGCAAATGAAAGAAAAACGGTCAGCCTGTGGAAAGTCACAATTACTCTTGCAGCTGCTCGGCAGTGTATGAGAAGTTAGTAGCATCTGCATAAATCTAAGGTACAATTCTAGGAGCTAAAAGCAGGTAAGTGTAGTAGTATATGGTCTCCTCCCCCTTCCTTCTAGGTTACTTTGACATACCTTTTTCAGGAAGCAGAGTGCAGAGGCTTTTTCACTCTTTTCCCAGTGCTTACTGGCAAATGAAAAGAAAAACCCTGTGGCAGCATGACTTAACTGTGTATCATGTTACCATTAGAATATTATTGAAAAATCTCAGTTTGGGTCTGTCTGAACACTGACGATGACAATCCCTGTCCTAAAACTTTTCTTAAAGGTGTTAAGTTTCTCTAACAACCTTAAAACTGATTTAAACAAAATCTTATATAAAATGAAAGTTATGGAGTATTATGAACTGTACAAAAAGACAGCTTTCTAATAAAAAATCTTTGCTTTCTTTCTAAGAGATTAACATTGGGATTGTGATTTTCTTGTTGTTCAGTTATTGTATTTGCAAAGTTTTACAGTGAATCTATGAACTTGTCTGCTTCCGATTCTGCTAATCAAAGATAATGTGGGTAGCCTTTAAGATCATATCTTAACTGCTGAAGCCTCTGCGGACTTGGTGTGACATTCACATCCATGTGTCCTGCTTTTGAGAGGTACTTTATATGTTGGTTTATTTTAAGGAGGGGACAGAAGTATAATTGATACTTTAATCTCTCAAGGACTTGGCACATGATTGTTCTCTCTGACTTCTCAAGACTTGGAAATCTTCCTCTGGGCTTTCTCCCCAAAATGTACCTTCCGCTTCTTTGGTAATATTGAAATGAGTGTAACAGTTATGGAACTGGCCTGGGAGTACTGATGAGTTCTCTTCATGGCCCCACCACTCTCCAGATTTGCTGTGGGATCTTGGATGAGTTATAAACCATTTTGTTTTCCTTATCTGTAGAATGGAAATGATGCTCATGCAACTTTACAGTAATTTTAAGTTATATGAAAAGCTGTTAGGATAAAGTTATAGAGATATGTTTAGTTGCAGCTTCAATACTTCCAGTTAACTTTTTTATACATTATTGCACTTTAGAAAACGCTTATAGCATAACATTAATATAAGGAAAATTATATATAGATGGAATATGGTGAAAATAATCTCACCTAAGAGATGTAATTTTTTTTTTTTAATCCTGTGAACAGGTAACCTACTGTATTGTTATTTACCATTCCTTTCATTTTATTGCTATTTCACTTCTGAATTAAAAGTGAAGTGGCTAAACATACTCAAACTTTCAAAGAAAGTGAGTTTTAAGTTGAGGGAAAGAAATAGAGTACAAATAATAGAAGGGAGAAAATAACCATGTTACGGTCTTTGCACATGCTTGAATTTTCCATCCTTAGAATCCTAAAACATTTGAGCTTGGGGGTAGAGTAGATACTCTCATCAAGACACTGAGCTCTTTTTGCTGGCCATTGAAATGTGGCTAGCTTTTGAGAAGTGAGGAAGCTGTTTAGCAGAGCACAGCAGTGCTGCACAGTGTGTCAGGGTACAAAGAAGAACATACTGGAAGTATAAGGGAAAGCAGGATTTAGCCAACTGAAGTCAAGAATGGTGTTTGGAAACAACAAAAAAAAAAACCCTATTGCTTGTCTTGGTATGTTTGCTAGTCTCTTCAGCTTAGAAATTGGTGAGGGGTTTATTGTAAAGCATTCTGTTAAAATGGTGACCTTTGGAGCCAGGCTCGATTGGCAAACCTAATGCTAGAACACCCTCAGCACAACTGCAAGATAAATAAGTCTTGTATGTTATGCCTTTGTGTATTTGAAGGGCATATTCTAATAAACATCCTCTGCTTGCATATTATTTCTCATTCCATCTTACGAGTCATTGCAAAGTGGGGGGTTAGCAGGAGGAAGAAAGGTGGAGAGTGCTGTCGTCTTGAAATCTGCTCTGACTGCAAAGCTGACCTTCTAAAAGCTGCTAAGTCAGGCTATGTTATGCCGTACCTTTTTTGGAAGGTGGATATAATAGTAATAAAAAAATAATAGTAAATTTCTGCAGCTGGTTGCGGAAGTTCCCGTGTTCAGTTTGAGAATGGGAGGACAAATCTAAGACATGTTTTCACTTACATAAACGTTTTCTCTTATGAAATTCACATGTACTTAATGTGGGGTGCCTGGCTGATCACTGCAGCTGTTTAAAATAGAAAAGCAGATGGAACAAATAGAAAGATTTACCACGCAGCTTGATCTCATCCCCTGAAGCAGCCATTCATCATCAGCAGAGCCGAGACAAACAGCAAAACGAGTTTCCCTTCGAGCTGCGATTGGGCTTGGAGAGGTGGCAGAGCTGCACGACAGCCTTGGGATTGGCTGGGCCAGAACACACCTCTGGAATCTGTTTATTTCCTAAAAATAAGATACAATCTTTTATATTTCACCTAGAGATCTTTTATCTTGCATTTAATACCCAAATAAACTTGAGCAAACACAGTTAACCTATTTGGAACAGCTGAGCCTGAGCTAAATGAATGGAATGAATTCAGGTTTTTTTATTGTTTGGTGTTGTGTGGTTGGTTGATTTTTCCCTTCTGAGTACAATGAAGCCTGTGTGAGTTGTCTAGATCTGTTTGTATTTTTATGGGTGGGTATATATGATGTTGAAGAACTTTTGTTGCATCTTAACTAGAGCTGAACGTTGTTTTTCACATTTTAGAATGTAGTGGCTTCAGCTTATACTGAAAGCAGTTATTCTTTTAAAAGCTGTTTTTTATGTCTGCTCTGTAATTTTTTTTTTTATTCCACTTGCAAGAATGTCTTTCATTGTTTTGTTCTTGGTTTTGTTTTTGTGGTTTGTTTTGGGTTTTTTTTTTTGGTAATATCAAGTTGTTATTCCTGATAGTGTTTTAATGAACTATGGCTTCAATTTAAATAGATCTGGAATATTCCAAGATATATTTTTTTGAAAGTTAAGGATTTAAAATGTTGTGATATCCTATGTAAAATAACTTCAGACTATAACTGCAGGAGAGATTTGATCAGCAGTGAATGTTCCAGCTGAGTAAGTATCTGGCATAACTGAATACATAGAACTCATTAACCCACTTAAAATTCAAGGGAAGAAAATTATATGGAAAATACATATGACTTCTGTTGTGGTTCAGATGAGATACATACAGAACCAGAAGGCTGTGAAAAGCTAGTTTGTGAAGCAGGAACTTGTGGCTTTTATCAAGTAGCAAGGATTTGGACAAGCACTCAATACAGGAATATTGACCGTAGGGGTTATTGCCTTAAGGAAAAAGAGGCAAAGATACACAGGAGAATGAGAATGGAAATGGATCAGAGGGAAGATTAAAGGCAAGAGAAGCTGACTACCAGAAATCTCTTTAAACCCAAGTTGAGCTTTTTTCCTCACCCTGAATAATTGGTTTTGCTTCTGTTAAATTTAAATATGGATAAAGGCAGCAGTTGGTAATACTTACATTGCCAATCAGCTTTTGAATAAGCATCTGTATTTTCCTTACCTATATAGAAATAACATCTCCAGATTTTCAAAAGACTAGCCTTGCTACATTATTGGTGTTGATTAACCAAAATTAAACATTCCATTCTTAAATCTTTGCACCCTCGGTGATGGTTTTATAAGCTTTCCCATTATCCCATTAAAATTCCTTGCTCTTTGGAGTGAAGTGATGAGGAAATAACACCTGCATTTACAGAGGAATTACCAGCAAAAGATCTCTGATGTACATCATCTCTGATGTACAAGTCTCTTTTTGTTTAAATTCTAAACCCAGAGAAGTAACTGAAAAAAGCCTTACTAAGAACCTAAAAAAAAGAGAACACCCCCCCC
>JANVCC010000018.1:48032321-48424852 GCA_025345505.1 Todiramphus chloris collaris | reverse complement strand
AAAAAATATATATAATTCAACAGCTGCAAAAGGAGGTGTGGAATCAGAATGGTTTGGTTTGTTGTAGGTTTTGGGTTTTTTTACAGACTATGTAGCAAGCAGAAGTGACTTTTGCCATAAAGAAAAGCTTTTTCCTGATGAGTAGGAAAGGGAGAGCTAACAACCTCATTTCTTTTATGTTCACTTTAGTAACTGGTGACTGGAATATTTTTTAATTACTGTAATTAAGGATAGCTGTGTGAAGGAGGGAAGCGTGTTCACTGATGCAGAGATTCCTGAAGTCCTGCTTATAGAAAGGGGCTTCTTTGGCTGCTTCCCCCACCCCTAGTTTTCTTTTGTAAGCTGTAGGAAGTCCTGAGAAGAACCTTCTATATCTATGCCTTAGGGGGCTGATATAACAATTTCGGGCTTCCTTGGTTTACCAGCTTTATGTTTGCATAACCTGAGGTTTAGTAAGCCTAAAGTATGGATCTTCTGTGTTAAGTTCTAACTGCAAAAGGTAGCTGTAGCTGTCTTTTAAATTGCATATGAAAACGCTGACCAGAAAAGGCCCTAGCACAAATCTCTCTCCTTTATGTAAACTGTGCTGCTGTTTAGCCCCTTTTGCAGAACAGAGGATGCATCTCTTCCCTTTCTCTGGAGGGGGGTGGGGAGAGCTACTGAGGGGATTTCTGAGAAGTCTTACTTTGTTATCTTAAGTGTCACTCTCTTACCCTCCTGAAATACTTGCTGATACTAAGTTTGCTAGTACAACTGGAAGCTGGCAGCAGAGAGCTGCAAGAAGTGGAGAGCAGATGGCATTCTGTGCTAACAAGTGCAAGACATCTATGTAAAGGGAAACAAATTCTCATTTTACATGCTCTCTTTGCTCCTCAGGAAACAGTGAACTTACAGTAGATCTTTCTGGTCCATTTTTGGTCAAGTAGCAGACAAAGAATGAAACAAAGGAACATGATAGCAATTAATCCAAGGTGTATTCCAGTTAATTAAAAAAAAAAAGTATAGAGTAAAGAGAAGAGCACATGGAGAAGTGGGGCAGGGATGACCAGAAGGATGGAAAGTAATTTCAACTGAACAGACTGAGAGTCAGGTTGGAATAGAATTGTGAAGGAGTGATATGATGGCACAGTATTAAAACCAGTAGTGTAGACAGTGGGAACAGTATTTCTCTTTCTGCCTCATATGAAGCTTTTAATGTCAGTACTGTGTGGTAGTTTGCAAGCAAAATGAGATAGCTCTTTATATGGCTGCCAGTAGCTTACACTGGTTCAGACAACTAGATAAAATTTTGACTTTTTTTGGAAGGGTGTTAAATGCACTGCCCTATCTCCGGCTCAGCTTGAGTGGCAAATTGCAGGCAGCAAGCAAGGAGTGCGTTAGCAAGGCAGATGGTTTGTGAAACTTCTACCTTGTGCTGTTCTCTGTGCCTTTGGTATGGGTTGCTGTACCTGTTAGCACAAAGAGATGACTGTGCTTTTGTCCCAAACATAGGAATAGCCCTTCCTCAAAACCATGGAACTTTAGTGAGCCCCACTGTCGGGGGAGGATCACACATGGAAGGAGAATGAGAGGACAAAAATGAAAATGAGGGGACATGGAGTAAAAGACCTGTTAATATGATTTACCTTGCTGAAGCTGTCCCAGGAAGAGTTGTTAGTGGCCAAATGATTTTTCTTATTTCATAAGAAAATTTCATAAATGTAAGAAGTGGGGAACAAAAAGCAAACCCTGTAGTTACTGGGATACTCGCATAGCTGTGATTGTTCAGCAGAACCATTTCCCCCAGTCCTCAGAGGGAGAGGGATATAAATAAAAAGAGAAGTGCAACCAAAATATCATAATGATATTCTAAGGTGCTGCTGCTTTTGGCAAGAGAGTGTGTCCTCCTTTCTGCAAAAGGACCCTGTGAACAGCTGTGAACTTGCTGGTATCCACAGGGAGTTTTTCAGCTCACCTGCTTTGCATGCTGTGCATTAGCTCTCCGTAAAAGCAACCAACACTGTTAAAGCTTTAATTCTCCCATGTAGCTTAACTTAAAAATCTTACTCTGATTTAAGACTTTTGTACCGTTTCTTAGCAAGTAGATCAATCTTTGTGTACTTGATTAAATACTGTATGTTCATGTCTGCAGTAGCTGCTGTAGCGACAAGGTATATGCAAAAGGAAAAGGACAAAAAGGTATCGACAGATAATGCTTTAATCTGAAATTTATTTCCTCTAATGGATCTTATCATCCACCAGAAAAGGAGTAGTACTTGTTGAAGAGTTTGTTGACTCTTATCTCTGCACAGTCGTGGTTTTACTGTTGGAAGATGCTGCTATTTCTGTAAATTTGACCTAAGTGCAACATTGTCCCACAAAGCTCCAACCAACTCAAATTCATGACTTTTGATGTCAGAGAAATTATGCTACTTTTAAAGACAGAAGTGGAAGGCTGCATTAAATTGCTTGGTTTTCTTTACTTTTGGTAAGATTTTAAGAAACTGAATTGCTAGGAACCTTGGTTTCTGTTCCTAGCTCAACCTCAAAAAGCCTGGACCAGTTTTCATCTTCAGAGGCGAATGTGTTAAACTAATATTTTACAGAAGAATTGGTAAAGGAAGAGGTTAGCTTTAGTATTTATGGGTGGTAGGTATCTAGAGGTGCTGATAGGTGAGAACTTAGTGTTGGTTTGGGTTTTTTTTTATTGAGGCTGTCACCTCATGTTTGACCTAAAAAGTGTAACATCTGTCTCTTTTTAATAACTAAACATTGTAATTTATTTCTTCTTTGTTTGTAGAGCAGTCATGGATTTTATCAGACCAGCAGTAAATTCTAATACTTAAAAAAAGTGTACAAAGCTTAACACTGTAAAAGGAGACCTTAGATTGCAAAAAGCTCAAAACCCAACTGTGAGAGAAAACTGCATTCCTGAGGCATGGGGGGGAGGGTTTTAGAAACATATCTACTAATTTTGCAGGTGAGTGTTTTTAGATATTAATTAAATGCCTATGGAGAAATTAAACAAATATGCTACAGGACCTGTTCTTTTTCCCCTGTAAGTGTAAAAAGGAACACATCAAGCTTGCTACTTTGAGTTTAAAAAACCAGAAGTTATAAGAAAACATTACACATACAGTCCTCTTCCTGGGAGGACAGTTAGAGAGGGATATGGACTACTAGTAGCTCTATTTCATGATGCTGCATACCCCTGTCAGGCACCCATTTGCTGGTAGTGGCGAAAGAGGGTCCTACGCAAAGCAGAACTGAAAGGTTGGCTGTGTAGAAATAGTTCAATGCCCTTGTTTGAATCGGGGCAGTCTGGAATTAAGCATTGGTATGAGTTTTGTAGATCTATTTGCATACACACCATTCAAATAATAAAACCTTCCCATTAAATACACTTCAGACTTTGGCCATTAGATGCAAGGATACCAGAAATTATTTGTATTTGTTTTACTGTAGTCTAAGAAAATCCTTTGAAATCTTACATGTCAATGCAGATCAATATGATAAAATGGTAGAGTAGTTTGGTTTTAAAGCTGTTGAGTCTGCTGTAAGCTCTGTTCTTCTTAGTGTGATCCATTAGTCCATTCGTGGCTCCCAGCAACTGCCTGAAACAGTGAGACTTGCAGAAATAAGTTGTAGATTTTATTTACTGCCTTCTGGTTCTTCAGCCTGTAGGCTGTTCTGTACTAGCCTGTCATGTACTACAGATTTTATTTTTCATTTAAGATTTTTATATTTACAGGTTTTTATAACCTGGGCAATACATATGACTGAGATGTGTCATGAATGGATGACTTTGGGTACTGCAGCATCTCATCACACCTACTTTCATGAAATAAGATGGAAGTGGCCAATTGAGTAACACTGCACACAGGCAAAACCAAGTAAATGTTTAACAGTGGTTACAGTGGTTGGTGGGAATGTGTTTGTGTTGCTTCTAAATGGCTTTCACTCTAGTCTGCTTTAGAGCAAATGCAGCATGCTTTTTTTTTCCTTTTAAATATATATACACACACACACACATATATATTTGGAGTCTTTGTTCTTGGCTTGTCTTTGCATTTGTCTTCTTGTTTTTTTTATCTTAATTTTAATCTTGGAAAAACTAGCATGTATGAGCTATCCAGAATTAAAAAAGATTTCTCTTTTTAAGGGGAGGAGACAAGCGTCTGCTTGTTGTTTCGTTTTATCACCTCAGATTAGTGAAGGGGAAAAGATGGAGTGATAGAAAGAGCCCACATTCGGGAAAGCACCACTCTATTGTCTTGTGAAACTGAGAAGGAAGTTGCAGCGATTGAGATGCTAAACTAAACAACAGGAACAGCAGATGGGGCAGGGCAAGTACAGCTGTTTGGCTGGGAAAATGGCAAGTAGCTGGGAGAATGGGTTGGGTAGCTGGGAGAAGAACGGATGAATTCCTTATGCTGAGAGGATGCAGCAGTTTACAAATAATAAAGATAACTTCAAGAGGGGAAAAATGTGCAAAGTTCAGTTGTGTAAATTTATTAAATCTTCAAAGAAAAGGTGAGGTTTTAAAAAGAAAGTTTTGTCCTCTATCTTCTAATAGAAATCCAGGTTTTATCCTTGAATGAAGATAGCTTCAATTATGTTCCCTTGTCCAGGGTCTTTTGTCATGCAGCCCAGGGAGTAAGCAGAGAACAAACACTTACTGAATCCTGGAATTAAATTTCATGTCTGTTGGAGGAAGTAGGAACATATCTGTTGTGTCAGCATCTAAAAACTAAATAAAGGAATAGATTTTTATCAAATCTGTAGTGACTTCAAAGTTAATGTGAACTTGGTACCAATTTCAAAGCTCAACCAAAATATTATCTTCAGCAGCTGGTGCTGACTGTTTCTCACAGTGAAGACTCAATCTAGAAATGGAGGTGGAAGCCATATAGGAGTTAATTTCTTCAGGTTTTGGAACAGTAGGTACACTCCTGTTGGAAGGTGACACCAGACAGAAGAAATCCACATGGTGTGGAGTGTTTGTACATGTGTGCACATATATATGTGTGCATGTATGTGTATATGTGTGCATATATATATATTAAAAACCTGTTAGTTACCTCTGTGGGGTTAGATGTAACTTACTTGTAATACTGTGAATAGTCTAACTGGGGGGAACAGGGAGGGGACATTAATTCCTGAATATACCATCAGTCTGTACAATGCTGTGGCTAAACTTGCATGCTCTTGCTTTGGTAGGAGAATATTCAGAGTTTGAACCCTGACTTTGGGGCTGTTAGAATTTTATTCCCTGTACTGTGGGGCATTACACTTTCTGTGATATCCTTTTTATCTTGTGTTTCTTGTTAAAATAAATCATAAGCCTGCTGTGATAAATGGCTGAGCAGGAAACACCTTGGTACCCTCGGTGCCTTAAAATAAGAGGTGAAAGAAATCTTTGCCAAGAGGAAGCAGATAAATAATTGCCTTCTACACAGAGGGACTGGACTGAGTTATACCATTCTGCTTCAAGTGGAAACTAAGGCAAAACTATGTAAACAGTTCCTCCAGTCACTGTAAAAGCTCCAGATGCTGTAGCTTAAACCCCTTCCTCTCTGTCTTTACTTAGGCAGACAGGTGGCTGTAACCTCTTCGTATTGAAAAACTGAAGGAAAAGAATAAAATCCCCCAAACTAAATGTACTTAAGACTTGAAACAAAAATAGATTGCAAGTGACTAATCCCATGTTTGAGGTCACTAAATCAGAGATGGTGAAAACACTGAATATGGCTTAATTTTGGAGGAAGTGCATGATTCAGTTATTTGGGTTGGTTAGTTGGCTCATAGATCAAATAGAACATGGAAATCACCATGTGTTGAGAAGTTTCAGTATTTTTGTATCTTCTAAGGCTTTTCTTTTTTTCTGTTCGATAATGATACTGCTCAGAAGTGTTTCTGTCAGTCTAAAATTTCCACACTACAAATTCTCTGTTTTATTCACAACTATAAAAGGTAGCAATAAAAGTACTTTTTTCTTTTTTTTTTTCTTAACTATGTCTTAATTTGGGAGTTTTACAGCTATATCCATATTTCTTTCTAAATTATTAGTGCTTTGTATTACTGAGGCAGTATTATGTACAAACCCTTCATAGATATGCCCTAACTTTTCCTTGGAGAAGATTGTTACAACCTTTCCTTTGAGAGAATCTATCTCTTTTTGTTTTCTTTTTTTTTTTTTTTTTTCCTTTCCCCCACCCCCATCAGATCTTGGTATATTTGGGGGTTAAACTATGCAAGAGGCCTTTTCTTTTTTTCCATGACTACCACTTAGATTTGTCAGGGCTATAAGTATTAAAAAGAAGGGTTTCCCTTTGTACAGTTGCATGCCTCTGAAAACTTTGCAGCAATTGTGGGCATTGCCTATGAATCAGAGGGAGCTGTCAGATCAGTTGTGAGAGTAGAGGTGTGTGTGTGAGAGGATAAAACTGGGCTCTGCCCAATGATCTGCAGTCTAGTCATATAGTCACAGTAGATTTTCCTTTCCCCTGGAGCTGAAATGGGGGAAAAACATTACAGTTGGAACATGGGTATAAATGTTGTTCACTAGAATTTTTGGAGCCTGTGATGTGTAAGGAAACTTCTACTTGTGAGTGAAGTAGAAGAGGAGTGCCTGGAAAGATGCCTGTCAGAAAAGGATTTGGGGGTGTTGGTGGACATCCAGCTGAACACGAGCCAGCAGTGTGCCTAGGTGGCCAAGAAGGCCAACAGCATCTTGACTTGTATCAGAAATAGTGTGGCCAACAGGACTAGGGAAGTGATCATCCCCAAGTACTCGGGGCTGGTGAGGCTGCACCTTGAATACTGTGTTCAGTTTTGGGTCCCTCACTAAAAAGGAGGACATCATGGTGCTGGAACTGTCCGAAGAAGGGCAGTGCAGCTGGTGAAGGGTCTGGAGAAAAGTCTTACGAGGAGCAGCAGAGGGACCTGGGGTTGTTTAGCCTAGAAAAAAGGAGGCTGAGGGGAGACCTTATCACTCTCTACAACTACCTGAAAGGAGGTTGGAGCGAGGTGGGAGTCAGTCTCTTCTAAGTAACAACTGATAGGGCAAGAGGAAATGGCTTCAAATTGTGCCAGTGGAGGTTTAGATTGGATATTAGGAAAAAATTCTTCACAGAAAGGCTTGTCAAGCACTGGAACATGCTGCCCAGGGACATGATGGTGTCACCATTCCTGGAGGTATTTAAAAGCTGTGTAGATGTGTTGTTTAGGGACGTGGCTTAATGGTGACCTGGCAGTGTTGGGTTAATGGTTGGACTTGATTAAAAGTCTCTTCTAACCAAAATGATTCAATGATTCTAAAGTTATCCTGGCACAAGCAGCAGCAGTGTTGTGCCACAGTGACAAAGTTTCAAGGGTTGAAGCTTAGGGGGAGTTTATGCAGGATGCTGTTTGTGTTTGGCATCATTTGTGAAACCTAAATTCTGTCCCCTTTAATGCTGACATTCTTTTCAATTGCGTGGAAAATGTGATCCTCCACAGCCACTGTCCAATTAAATCCTGAGAATATAAACTTAAAATTTTAGTCAAGGGCAAGTTGAACATTTTTCTATGTCCAACTTGGATCTTCTAAACTTTTTGATGTAGGATGTATGAATCAGGGAGTATCAGGAGCTGAAAAAGGGAAGTTCCTGTATTTGCATTCATTGTCTCAGCTCTCTGGTGGAGCTCCGTTTCATTGTTGTACTCTATTTATGCCTTCCTGCACATTCTGGAAATGCTGAAACTGCAGAAAACAAGAGTCTGGTTCTGAGCAACTGTACAGCAAGTTCTGTTTTTATCACTTTCATCGGCTTTATCCTACAGTGAAAGCTGTGCATGGTATCTCTTCATCATTAGGGGGGAGGGAGGAGGGGGAATTTGAGTTATATTTAAGCCCTATTTTAACACAAAATTTACATATAAATATGAATGTTACAACCTTTCTTAGCACTCTCAGAGCATTATGAATTAATAAATGGTAGGCTGAACAGTTTTGCACCAGCAATTAAAATACAAGCCTGTCAGTACTCCTTCTTTGTCCATGCATTCAGAATTAGGAAAAAAGATAGGAAATGTAAGTTTGCTTCCCAGAATAACAGCATCACAACCTGAATTTGATGTTAAGTAGAAAAGTCAAACCTGCTATAGATTCTGGAGGACTCGGTATTTGATCTCCCAAGAATTTGATATTGTCTGGTTGAAGCAGTTTGCCTAGGAAGCAGCTCTGCACTGCTGGCATTGGTACAGATACTAGGGTAAAAAGATAAACCTAACTGTTTTGCAAAGTTTAGAGTTGTTCTCCCTAGGTAGGTTGCATATGTTCTTAGCTTCCGTATGAAAATTGACTAGAGCAGACAATTCCTGATTGGCCTGTTCATCTGACAGATGCTTTCCTTGTAATATGGGTGTGCCTTAGCTGAGTAAGGAGTACTGCTGCTAATGCATCCCTCGGATAATAAATTAGCAAGAATTTTAAATTCCCCTTTCAACTTTAAATAAATAACTATTTACACCATTTAATTGGAGCTCAGTAAATCTGAGCTAATCTTAAATAGCTACGTGAAGAGCTCAAAATACTTCAGAAAGTGGTAATTTTGTTTTAATGTCATTGGCTGTACTGTCAGTCAGGCTTCTGCTTGAGCGATAACTGCATTGTTCTGCGTAGGAAGCACTGTTTTGTAAGACATCTGAAGTTCAAGTGTTACCAACACTTAAATCAGGATTTTAGAGGTTTTGATAATCTTAGCAGTTGTAGAAGGTCACAACCTTAAATTGTCAGTTGTGGCTGTAAAGTAACTAAAATAGTGAAAAGAGGAGCAGAACCTGCAGCGTTCAATACTGTGAAAAATCCCCCGTCTCCTAAACAAACACTTTGTCGCAGTGTGCTTTGTGGAGCGTTTTATCTCTCAGAATGTTTCCCATGTTTGATAGATGGCTCAGCTCCAGAAGTGCTTTAACGTAGTCAACTTGTTCTTTTCTTGTGTGCCTTGCTGAGGACATTTTCCTTCTCTTCATTACTCGGGGCTGTAATGTGTGCCATATTACAATTTCTTCTTCCCTGCACATTCACGATAAATATATTTTTCTTCACATATCTAAACTCTTCCATGTTTCTGTTGTTTCCAGATAACACGCAGAACAAGATTTTAACTTTCTGTCCCACAAACTCCAAATTTCATTCAGGCAAAAGTAGGACTTCAGGTTTCAGCGGCTCTAGGCCTGTTTTTTAAAGAGCACCTTTCATATCACCCTCTGGTCCATGGGTGCCTGAACATACAGCGCTCTTACAGAAACACATGGTAGGTACACAGAAGATACTAACTCCTAATTATTTTCTTACTGAGATTAATGTAAGAAAACTATAAGCCTGGCTGGTATTATGAAATCCCATTTTCACTCTGAAGAAATTCAGGATCTCCTGTTATTTTCCTGCACTTCAGCCCCAAATCACAAAGTTCTTCCCATAGCTGCTTTCTTGTATGACACACTTAACCCAGCCTGTGGCTTCTTTTCCTCAGGTGTCCCTTCTGCAATCCCCTGAATCTCTTGGCAGTCACCAAAAGCTTGATAACCCTGTAATATAACATCCTTTCATTCTTGTTCAGGGACTTTCCAACCCCCAGGTCATGATCCTTTAGGACTACTTTCTGAGTGCTTCTGTCCAAGCTCCACTATGTATGTAATCAAACTGCAGTTTTATCTAAGCATACATTATTTATTCAAGGATGTAGAGTATGAGTGTATCCTGTATCTCTTAACTTAATCTGGGATGCATCTTCCAAAACACGGCAAGAGTCCTAAGGTGTTCGCCCTGTTCTATTTTAAGTACGTATCTTGGCTACTCTGGAGTCATACATGTGTTTGCAATGTAATAAATCTTCCTTATCACTAGCTTTTTAGAAATCCTTTCTAGGGTAAAGTCTTAAGTTAAATATAAGTAGTTTTTTAAATTCTGTTTTCCAGCCACTTTATTTCAACATAAGAAACTTCAGCAGTAGTAATTTTTTGTGACAGTACTATGACAAAAATATTGAGAGCTTAAGCCTGGGAGCTCGTAAGTTGTAAGCAATGTCAAATATGCTATTTTGGTGTCACAGAAAAGATCCAACTGTACTAGCAGTCTTAAATTTTCTTTATCAGACAGGTAGCATGAATTGGTGACATCACTGAAGTCTTCTGCTGAGCATCCAGTAGCAGCCTTGCAGGTGTGTTGGAGTACGACTTGACGCATTGCTGGCTGAAGGGAGAACGTGTTCTAGCAGTAATTGTTAGGATGGGCTGAAGGTTAAATCGTTATGACAATAACCACACTTGGAAACAATCTATTATTGGAAATTTTTTTTCCTGGTTGTTACTATAGGGAAGGGAAAGATTCCTTTGGAACAGCTCATACAGTAATTAAAACGTAAACATATGTAATGTAGAGGGTAGGTTTAGACACAGATTAATCGGTAGAGTAATAACAATAAAATGCATGCTTGCTCTTTCTGATGTCCCTGAAAGCAAAGTGACTTTCAAACTGCTTTGTCAGGCAACTCTGAGCCTGTGGTGGGACAAAAGAAGGCCTTGGGTACAATTAAGGTGAAACGTGTCAGGCAGTCTCTAGGGAAAGCAGAATGTCTTTTTGCCTTCCCAGTCTTTGGGAACAGATGAGTTTCATTTCTCTTTGCATGTATTTCATGCCTACAGCCTTTTCAAATGGCAACTTGCTTCCCTGATGGGTAGCAGGCATTTTCCTTATGCTGCGTTCGTTTTTCTCCTTGCATCTTTCCTTTCCCTAATAGCCCTTTTGATTTTTCTACTTGCCAAGTCTTAAAGTTCCTATCTTAACTTTGTGGAATTTACGGAATGATTTTTGTATGGCTGTTGCCTTTGAGGTACCTAAACCAGTATTTTTTCTGCCTCCCTCTGCATCGGGTCACTTTTGTATTCAGTCTTTTTGGGTCTCTTCTGCTGCAAAATGCATGGACTAGGGAAGTGTGTGACAGAATAGCTGAGGAAAAAAAGTGTTTAGGCTGCTAGGCCAGGTTACACAACTGTGATAATCTGATTCTGTCTCTTTTATATGTAGGTCATGGAGTTTTGTTTTTCTCACAGAAGCTGAATACAAGTATATCTTTCTGAAAGATCTCATAACTTGCTTAAAATATTGCAGTGGTGGTGTCCATTTCCTCTAGTAAGAGCTTTCAGAGTTCAATTGTTCTTGCTGCTGAGAAATGGTATTTCTGCAAGATACATTTGTGTAATGTCAGTTGCCATTCATTGTAGTTCTTCCGTGAGGTAATGTGTGAATATGAAAAAAATTTAAGCATTTTCAATCTTTTTCTCCTTTTCAGACATCTTAACATGTCTTAGGCATGTGTATGTGTTTAAATATATCTGTATATATGCAAAAGATCAAGTAATCCCTCAACTTTCCCTTTCATAATTTGCCTAGACTGAGGTTTTTAAGCTGTGTACTAGGAGACTGCTTTTCTTTATCAAGTCAAACAGGAGCTATAAAAATCCTTCCAGTATTTCCAAATAATTCTTGACACCAGGAAAGTCATCATATTCTTAAAGTTATATCAGCATAGTGTATACAGGAAAGGTTGTCACTTGTTCTACTTTTATACAGTTTAGATCAAATTAGCCTTCTAGGGAGCTGAACCACACACTGTAGCTGTGAGCCTGATCTACAGTTCTCGATGTTCTTTTTGGAGACTGCTCTCCAAATTACTTTCCCATGTGTACATGTTGATTATTTTCTTTGTCCTTATGTGTGGGATAGCTAGCTATATTAAAATGTGTTTTCATCAACCACAGAGCAGGGAAGGACCTGAAGAGATCTGTTAGATCTATCAAGATGCCCCAGGGAAGAACCAGTTATTCTATCCAGACTCTGCATCCGAAGTTTATCTGCCTGCACTAAAGACTGCTAGCACTCAAGACTCTACAGAACCTTCGTTCTCAGTCTCCTCCTCCTTAGGTCAAATGTCTTTGTGCTGTTTTGGCTTTACTCCCCATTCCCAGTCTTTCTTTTTCAGTCATCTTTTCTAGGCATCTGATGACTTTTCTTGGGGAGGACAGCATTCAGTTCACATCTTTGATAACCACTGACCCAAACAACAGGGTATTCTTGCAGAGTAGAACAGAGAGGTTTGCTGCCTCTGTCTTGCAAGCTAAATTACTGTCTATGAATCACATTAAGGTTTTGTTGCTTTGTATTGTTTTTTTCCATGTTGACCTCATGATGCCATAATCCTTTATAACTTTAGCTTTTTTCAAGCAGAGTGTCTCTAGCATCTTGTTTCCCTTTCCTGTCTTTGCAGAGTTGAAAATTTCTATCAGAGAGTAATAACCTAAATCTCTTCCCTACAAATTGCATTCCTTTTTTAGGTGATTCCAAAACATTTCTCCAGTTTGTCAAGAACCTTTAGAGGTACAGGTTTGTCCTCTCAGGTTCCCTCAGTCCTTACAAGCTTTTTATTGCTCATTCACTGATTGGAATCAAGAGAATGCTTACATAATTCAGGTTGCTATTTTGTGTAGGACCAGATTTAGGTGGAATCCCATGTGCCATGTCTTTTCACGCTGGCTGTGAGCCATTGATGGCTGCTCTTTCAACCTAAGACAGTTTTGTGTTCATATTGCTGGTGTCTTATTGAGGAAAAAGTTTCCTCATCTTGAAGTCATAATTGTAACTTGTACTAGGGTCTTCCCTTCTTCAAACCTACTGCTCTGTTGTGGAAGGTAAGTTAGAAAGATGTGTTGAGGATCTATCCTCAGCATGCGTGTCAAACAGATTTTTGGCTTTCACTCAGTCATGTATTATAGTCCAGGCACTTACAAACTGTTTTGCTGAATTATGTTTGTGTGTGTTAGGTTTTTTCTCTTCCAGTTTTTTGCAGTAATTGAAATTCAGCTGGGTGAACTGGTTTGGTTTTTATTTCTCTCTTTAAATAAAGCACTATATTTCTTGTCTCATTTTTGATACTTCATTCATCCTTCATAAATTATTGAAAATAATGCTGGTAGTTTCAGTCAATTCTGTATATATTTAAGGTGAAATTAAAGAATCCCTGGCAATTAAAAAAATAACTTACATTCTCTCTGGCCTAACTTTCTATCTTCTAGCTTGACAATTTGATGTTGAACTCTAAGGGTTAAAGAAGGAAATTTAGGTGGTTTTATATGAGTAATGTTACTTTTTTGTTATTTTTCCATTCCACTTATCTCTAAATTTCAAAATTTAATTTCAGGTTAGGAGACAATAGATGCTGAAACACTGGACCTTCTGAATTTGAGGTTTTGTCAGTCTTTTCACCTTTCGGGGCTATGTATGTTTCATGATACAGTTATATATCCTTGTGTTGCCTATGTCACATCATCTTGTCAGGTCCTCATTGCTTATGTTAGTGGAAATAGCAGCTATACCAAATAATTCAAGTTATTTTTTGATTGCTAACATCATAGACCAAAATACCATAAGCAAGCGAGGATAATGTTGTTTCTAATTCAATATGGACAGAGGATCCAGACAAGGATTTCTGTGAAGATAATATCAGGTTAGCTTGACCTTGATACTTGAACTCTTTGACTGTTAGATGGCTTACACCAGTGTTTTCCTGGAGAAGTAGCAATGTGCCCTTGTTTTTTTTGGTGGGTTGTTCTTTGCTTGTTTGTTTGCTTTTGTGTTGGTTTTGTGGTTTGTTGTGTTGTTGGGGTTTTTTGTTTGTTTGTGGGGTTTTTGTGTGTTTGATTTTGGTTTGGTGTTGGTTTTTGTTTGGGTTTTTTTTTTTTTTTTAATTTGCCATAACTTATTATTTAGATCTAATGAAAGAGCAGGAAGTCAGCTATGGCTTTTGTAGCTGAGACCAGTTTCTTTGTCATGAAAATGCTTTTATTTAAAAAATACATGTTATGTACACAACCTACTGAAGCATTACACTATGGCTAACACAAGCAGTGTAAAGCCAGATCTCTGAAATGCAAGCATTACAGCCATTTTATGGAAGAAGGTCTTCTCAGTTTAGGAATAGCAGCAGTCCCTATGTTTGTCATACAGCTGTGAATTGTTCACCAAAGTCCCAGAAACTTACAGGCAAATCTTTCAAGAATATACAAATCTTATCTTTCTTGATTTTTCTGGTTTATGCAGGCATATTAAAAAAGGTGAATCTTTGTTTTTCAAATTCTGAAACAGCTCAATTTTCTTGGTAATGACTTTAACAGTTTTTGTCTGATTTAAGTCGAAAAGAGAAAATGTCCTGTTCAAAGTGAGTATAAAAGTTCCCTTATAAAGGAATGGTTATATCATGCTAATTTGAACTCTCAATATAAATATAAATACATTTAATTTTTTGAGATGCAACTTTGTGGCAAACAGAAGCCTGAAGTTCTACTTGCAAACCATTATGCAGGCGTGCAAAAAAGATGGTATTCCAGGAAACAGGCTGATTGGCAGGGCCTTTTAGGTATGAAAGCACAGTTGCAAAATGAATGAGTCATGTCAAGCTTGGGTATACACTGCAATTTATGACCAGAGTTTTATTTAAAATTGTGGTGTGGCTGTACACATTCTCTAGTGGCTCAGGGAAACAAGACTTGCATTCCCAAGCTTAGCAAATAAAACTTCCTTTACCTCTCCCATTTTTTTTTAGGAGGGAAGAAGAGCATATGACACAGGCTTTCTCCACTACTCTGAATGGATCTGTAACAGTCTTTAAACTTCTGTGCTAGTCATATTGAGCACTGCAGCATACATTTCTGGAGTAACATAACCAGTATCTGTCCTTTTGTGTTTTAAAAAATTATGGGCATTAGAGCATTCATATTATGCAAGAGTATATCATGGACAGCATTTCCGAAGATTAATTACAGAATATTCTGAAATTTAGTGTATCATTTTGAGCTGTTATCACACAGGCTATACAGCAAGCAGGTTGCTTTGAATTTTTTTTTCTTTTTTCATTTGTCAATGTTAGAATTTCCTCACTGCACCTGAAGGTATACAGCAGAGAGAACCATTTCCTCTTCATGCTTTGCTTATGCATCTGTCTTGAAACCATATTATTATAGTTCAGGTAATGTGGTGGGTTTTTGGCATAGAGGGTGTATTACCATATTTGAGAAATAAAGGATGCTGTTTCTTCAGCATACAAACTTGGTGGATGCCCAGGTAATGGCTGAGTGGTTCTTTAGTTTCTTTTCTGTCCTCCCCCATTTGTACTCATTGTACGAAATTAGCATCTCAACAATAAATTGACATCAGTAATCCAACATAATTTTATAGAAGTTATAGAGAACTGTATGCTAATTCTCAATTACAGGTGAACAACATGCAGATATTTGGATTATGCATATTTAAATTTTTTGATTTGGAAGCTAAGCTTTTCATAAATAAAGTCTGAAGCTGAAAAGGGCCAGCATTTGGAATCTTGCTTGGGTCATCCAGTGTTGGTAGGCAAATTCAAGTTCAAATATTTGAACTTCAGTCTTGAAGTTTTCATGTTTAAAGCCCAGAATTGCTTGCATGTATGTCACACAGAGCTTTTGTTATCCTGGTGAATTTAATTTATGAGGATGAAGAATTGAAACTGAATTTCTGTCTTTATTATAATATACTCCTACAGTCTCTCTTATCAGATCTTAAAGTGCTTACACTTTCACAAGGAAACCACAGCGGTAGCTGTTCCCAAGCTGACTTGACATTACTGCCAGAAGGACAGCATACATTTACATAGCTTTGTCTGTACTCTGTTTTGCAAATGTTGTTACAACAATGTACGCCAGTGTATGTTACAACGCATAACCCAGCTCATCACTAAAATACAAGCCGGTTTGAGTCCTGATGTAAATAAATGTACATGGGCTTAGAAAAGCTTCTTACTGAGTTGGTTTTGTCTCTTTCTCCTTTAAGCCATTAGTAAACAGTGTTTTAAAAGTACACACAGTTTCTGACAGTTTAACCAAACCCATTGGAAATAATGGGTAGCAGTTTAACTACAAATACTGCATATAGCTAAGGCTATAAAAAGGCTGCTTTCTCAACAGATCTTGCCTCCTCTCACAATGCAGCTATCTGCTGAGCATAGCAACTTGCATGAATGATCACTGGTTTGGTTTTTGACTCCTGTTAGTTCAGTGAACTCTCCAGTAGAGCAAGAATGAATCCAGTGGTCGTCCAGTATTGAGCAGCATCAGCAAAGCCATTTTAGCTGCTCGAAAGGGTCCAATACCACTTCCAGTTACGTGTGCTTGCTAATGATCTGAACAGGATGATACTGCAAGTATGTATCTGGGATGTAACTTGACCTTCATTACGGTTGGGTGTCTTCCAGGAGGCATAGACCTGTTTCTCACATTAAGGGGCAGGGTTTATTAGCTCTGAAATAGTGAAAACAGCGTGACAGTGACACAGCTTCTGCACGGAAGCTGGCCCACGTTCAGACACAGTCTTGCACGGTGAGTGTGGGTCTGCACTCTGTAGATGTGCACTTTAGCCTTTTGGACTCGGGTGAATTTGCAAGCCCAGCTGTGCAACTACATAAAACTTTTTTAAAAAAGCTTTTGCTTATGGGTTAAGTATATTTCATATGGAATGGCTGAGATATAGTGCAAGAGCAACCAAATAATGCTGCTTGAACACAACTACCTTTTAATTAACTCTGTGGGAAAAGAATTGCTTCTCTTGAAGACAAAGTAAGCTTTCAGTTTCAGATAAATGCAGTACGTGGATAAATAAGATTTAGAGGACAATAATAATAATAATGATAAATCTCATATATAATAGTGGGATTTTGCATTGAATTTGATTACATAGGTAGGCTTTTTTTTCTTCATGGATTAGTATACTAATTCATATTCTAATTTGACAACAGATTTCAGTCTTTTTCCCTAGGTATTCATTTATTGTTATGTTATGGCAGCTCCTAGAAGTTGTAGTCACTGACTGGATTCCCACTGCGGGAACTGCTCAAGCATGACGTTTTCTTTCTGCTGCTCTCCAATAAGGTTGTAAGTTTGTAAGTAGGAAAAAAAAAAAGTCTCTTTATGATGATGCCTGCATGGGAAGTCATTCCATGTATATTGATGTGCCTGATCATTGCCTCACACTGAGCCATAATGATGAATGAGCAGCCAGTGTAACAGAGAAGAAAACCTATCACTGATTGACAAAGGTGGAAACAGGGCTGACTTGCACAACTACAGCAGCACAGGCACAATAGTTTCATTTAAGGAGGTCTTGAAAGCAGGCAGGGAGTCCTGAGTAACTTGTAGGATAAGCGGAAAGGGCTAGTAACCCTGAGTGTTAGGAGAGCTCCAGTTTTCCATTAATTTTCTTTCCTCACCTTTCTGTGCCATTGTGCACACATCTTTTCTCTGGCACAAATGTTCACAAAGTAGCCTGAGGTTCCAGTGGAGGGAAAGGTACTGCTGGCTGTCAGAGGTGCACTCAGCAGTGTGTGTGTGTGTCCCACCCCCCCCCCCCCCCCCCCCCTTTTTTTTTTTCAGGTTGGTTGGTTTGTTTGTTTCTTTGTTCTTTTGGCTATGGGATTGATGTTTTTTTGTTGTCACCTGTATTCAAAGGTGAGCAACCAGTAGTGCCCTTCAGCTACTGTAGGCAGGTGGAGAGCATGCAAGGTGTAGCCTTTCTATGGCCAGACATGCTGACTGGTACCCAACCTGACTTTGCTAAGACAGCCACAGCATTTTGGAAGATCGATGTAAATGAGCATACCCACCATGGTATGTATAAAGTTTCTGTCAATCTGTATTCTTTCCTTGGGAACAGACTGGAGGTAGCAACTAAAACAAATTAAACTTATCATGGGACATTTGAAAAGGTCTTTCCTTAAGGTCACTGCAGAACATTCTGTAGGGCAACATGTTGAAACAAGCTGCAGGAAAAAGAGCTAGGGACCTTTCTGGGAACTGGACGTGCATATCTTATTTTCTTTTGGATCAGACTATGCCTGAGTTGGCTCTGTTAAGGCAGCACTGGCTGTCTTGATTAACAACTGCTTCTGACAAGTTGAATCACCTTCAGTTTCCATCCTTTAGCTGACTGTCTTTTGTGTTTCCCTTTGTGCCTACCTTGGGTTTCATAAATTGAGGTGCTTGGGATCTTTTCTAGATGCTTACATCTAACCACCTGCCTTAGCCCTAACTAGACACCTTTTTTTCCCCATCTTCCTCTGTCTTTTCATCTAGAAGCTGGTTGCAATCCACTTCCCTTCTGCCCTGAGTTTTCTCCATAATAAAGTTAGTTAGAAATACCCTTTCACACTGACTCCGCAAGACTCTTGCAAAAATCTACTGTTACCTATCTCACCTATATCTCACCCTAGCAAGGGTTTGGGCTTCCACACTTCTGTTTCACTTCTACTCGTGAAAACTTGATTAAGGGAAGGAATGCTTGCAAATGCTTCTCAAGTGCGACAGGTTTTTTGAAATCTGAATTATCGTGCACTTTGGTGAAGTCTTGCTTGGAGACTCATTGGCCCTGCTTTTGTTTGGATTTTCATAAGTCTATAGAATGTCCTTATTAAATAACTGTGTATTTTTGTTTCCCTTTGTGCGTGCATTGAGAGCCTTGCTGATAATAACATCTATTTTTTGATGCCATGACAGGGCTACTACCTTCCAGGATGTAGTACAAGATTGCTTTCTGTTTGCAGATTTCAGGTGAGCAGGGAATAACAATACAATTGTAGTAAATTGCCAGCAAAAGAAACAATAGCAGAGAGCATAGGTGAGAAGTTCCTTCCAAACTTCAGCTACTGTTAAGGAAGCCCAGGGATAGACCTCTCACTAAGCTTTTCTTACCACTGCTCTTTAGTGTGGAAAGGCTTAGTGTCTGGCTTGAGAATGGAGAATAAGATATGAAATGTTAGGAGCTGATTCTCTAGGGGGTAACCTGTGGATTTGTTGGATCAGCTGGAACTGGACATCCAGAAAAATTACTTGAGGACATTCTGCTTTCAGTTATGACAGGGTGAGGGGAAATGGAATTCCTCCCTCTTAAAGTGTTCACTGCAGCAGCAGTTTTCAGTAGTACATTAGCCACTACTTGCTCTGTTCATCAGTAGCAGAGGGCCGTGCAGAACAATTAGAACACTTTGTCCTCATCTTCTGAGGCAAAGATGAAGTAACTAACTTTCTGTACAAGGCCATTACCAATCTTCTGTGAAGAAGCAGCCTCTCTCCCTGTTAGATTAACTAATAACAGGGCTGCTGGAGAAGAACGAGAAATGCTGAAGAATTAGGAAGAGCTGGTGCTGAAGTGTGAGTGGACAGAGATTGTATCTAAGCCTTCTGAAGCCTCCTTCCCAGTGGTGTACTGCGACTGATTTTATTAGGGAGTAATCATTGTTCTCAGGAGCAGTACGATTGCGTGCTGCTGCTTTTCCTAGTAGCTTCATACCCCTGCTCTGACAAGCTTATCACAAAGCAGTTGTTCTTTTCAAATTTTAAATCACCCTTTTCTTTATCCTTGTCCCCCTGCTTCTCAGTCACAAGTCTCCTGTGGCCGTAAAAGAATTGAAACCAGTAATGCTTTGAGCCACGCTTAAGTTGAAATACCTGCTGTCAGCTGTGCTCTGTCATGCATTATATTGGATGCTGTTTGCTCCGCGACTTGCATTTCTTTCACTTTATATCTGGAGACACTTGTAGGCACACAGCAACAGCATAATAAAAGTCTGTCTTAGTAATGGGCTCTGAGGACTGGTGGCGTGTTAAATTCTTCAGCAGTTAGAAAAAGATGATGATGATTTTATTTTTTTTTTAAATAACTCTGAAGAGTAATTCTGTATTCACAGATTAATTCAGATAATGGTACCAGGTAAAATGTAGACCTTAATAATAAGGATATTCTAGCACTCCTTACCTCGGGAGTCATGGCATATCTGTCATTACAAGCCTTTGAACAGGTTAGGCAAACATCTGTTAGGATGACAAAGCTATAGTTGATTCTGCTGAAGTGAGAGGTTAGTCTTGTATAAGCTTTCAAGGGTCCCATCTGTCCTGTTCTACAGCTAGGATAATTTTGCAATTCCCTTGTTACTCTTTCTTAGGTATTCTGCATGGCGTGCTGTACAGACTTCTTTCAGATGTATTTCTCGTAGCAGTCATGGAGATTACTGCATTTTCTTCAGTGATTTAATTTTCTGTCAATTCCCATGAGACCTTCCTGTACCCATCAGGTAAGCCAGGCAGAGTTCAGCAACTGTATATTGAAACTAAACAGCTGCTCACTTTACAAAGTTATCTCAAAAATAGCAAAGCTGTTGGCTAAACCTCTTTATCACTTGGCTGGCGCAGAGGTTTTTTTTCTCTGAAATCCCACTTAATCCAGAGCGTGTATCTCTGAAATAAGTTGTCTGACCAGTATTTCTTCACCTGCTCTGGTATTTGTAGCAGTGGAGCTTTTAAGGAAAGAATTGATTGCTATTTTGATGGGGAGGAAAAGAAACAATGGAAAGATTTTAGCAGATGTTTTGAGCTTGTTCTTTCTTTTTTTTTTTTTTGAATAAAAGTGGTGGTGTAGCTGTGATAATAGCAAAGCAGACTTGCGGGGAGAGGTAGTGGCTTTTCTTAGATGAGCTCATACAATTGATAGAAGTAGATAAGCTTTTAAGCCTGATCTGAAGTAGAGCTTGCCCCCTGTAGTTTTCCAGCTGCATCACTTGATCTAATGAAATACATTAATTAAAAAATTAACCTTATTTCCTTACAGGATTCTGTGGTAAATATTTTGCAAAATAGAAATTTCATATTCGGTGACCTTCATATTCACTCCTATGAGATTTTTGTTCTGTAACACTGCTCTACGGGAAACAGATTTCTGCTCTGAGTACTATTAATGAAGACATAATATAGGGGAGACTAAATGCAGGTAAATAGGATTTACCCTCTTCTAATTTGGGCAGAACTGGGATTTAGCTGTTTCTCTGCGAGACCACTGGACAGCTGAATCTACCCATTCTTGGGTTATAGTGACTTTCTGCTAGGCCTTGTGAATAACCAAAGGCTTCATTGTCCTGTTAGTTTGACAAGCAGTAAGTAATACCTGTTGCTTTAAGGAAGATGGTACACAGATGTTAGTAACTTCTTTCAAAGGGTTTGAACTTTTTTTTTTTTTCTTTCAGAATGTAAATTCAATTTCTGCTGTCATGTCCAGGGAGCTTTAAATAGTACTTCTCCAAAATGCATTTTTGGGGAGAACCTGTCCTGTTCTATCAGTGTACATTTGTTCAAATAGGACACTCTGAAGTGCAGCCACTTCTAAGTAGCTGAATACTTCTGACAAAATAAGCTATTAGGAAAGCAGTATTGCTGGGTTTGGAATTACTGTTTAGAGAAGTTATTCTTCAGAGTTTGACATGCTAAATTGTCACAATAGCAAACCCCTTCTTTGAAGGAATCCTTGTTCTTTCCATAAATTTTCTTTATGGAAAATTGGGGGGGGGGGGGGAGAAAATCCCCCAAAGACCTATTTATATGTTTCCAGGCAACACAGTATTCTTCATGGAATAACCTGAAGTACGCTCAGAAGCTTGTCGTATTTGTGTGGCTGTGCTGTGTTTACACAAGCTGCCTAGGTGAGATCACTTGCTTTGTAGGGTGATTGGTACATGCCATGCTATTAGCAGCTCTGCTGCATGGAGATCTGGCTATTCATAAATGCCCAAATAACATCATGAGGTTGCAGTGAGGGAGCCAAACTGCACTTTTTTAGCTCATAATTCTTTAACTACGTGCACTGAAGCAGGGGACCTGTGACTAATACTTTCAAGGAGTTTCAGTGAGGCAGCTGCCTGAGTGCATTCAGTTGCAAGGTGGTTTTTCAGTTTTGAAGGTTCACCTCATCTTTCATAGCCCTTGCAGAGTGGCAATCCAGTCCTTTTTGTTGTTGTACAAATAGGTAGGGGCACTAATAAACAGCAAGACCGGGTTATCTTATCTATGCTGACTTTGCAGCCCCGACAGAAATAACAAACCCTCCTTTTTTCAGCAGTAGGAACCGCATTAAAAAGTCATGAACTTTAAGGAGAGCTTGGTTTTGCTACATTTCACATACGTCTCCTTGATGTGGATTCCCTGTCACCCAGAGTAAGGACTGGACCATGAACACATTGCTGCAAAGTGAATACTGACAAATGTGTTTTGAATGACAATATCCTTCTCACTGCAGGATATAAAGCCATACTTATAAAAATGCAAGGAATAATATTCATGAATACAGAGAGTATACAGTCACCAGATGACAACTGTGTGATGAAATCTGTGGAAGGAGGCATTCATCAAACAATGCTTGTACTAGGGCTTTAGCTTTCTTACCTACACGAAGGTAAGGGAGAGCGAGAAGGTTGCTGCTGTCACAGTAGTTTCACGCTCTAGCAGACTAGTAGAAACGGGGTTGTGTTGACTTACAGTAAAACTGCTTTTTAAAAGATTAACTTTGATGCCGTAAGAGGTAGGAAATTTTATCTCCTATAGTATTTGAGTGATTTCTGTTGTTGAGACAAACACAGCAAGTAAGCTGATGAGCTTTTTGAATCTCCCTAGGGTTATTGTATATTTATATTCTTCATTTCCGCCCTCAGTTTGCATGGAGGTAATGTAGTCCCAAATATCTGTGGCTTTTTTGTTTGTTTGTTAAATATAACTCCGCTTCCCAGTGGAATAGCTGTCTCCTTCTGCAAGTAGTATTCTGGTTATGTTTATGTAATGGTTTGCGCGATCCCTTGGAAAAAGCATAGGCTGATAAATACAACAGATAAGTAATTGGAATCTGTTGACCACACGTTTTGTGGTGCTGTCAGATGCCCCCGAAGGAGCTCTGCCAGGCTGCTACAGTGCAGGGAAAGGCTGTGCCAAGAGAGAACCTCAGGTCCCAGAAGCCATCCAGCTTTGCTGGCTGGCACTGCGCTTACTGCTGGAGCCTGGTGCTGAAATGGCAACGCTGCTTCCAGAGCTGGCTTGTTGAGCAGCTCTTTTTGGTGCTGTGTGTCATGGCTAAGTTGTCTTTGTTCTTACAGAGCTTTTTCATAAAGCTCTTACTGTATCCCAGATGAGACCGAAGGAAGTAAATGAAACGTTAGGTGAAGATACAGGCTAGGGAAGACAAGACAAGATGTGGCATTGTACATTTTCACCTTGAATGCTCTTTAGCTCTGGCCATGTTACAAAAGGCTCATCAGAAATGGGCAACTTAGATTACCAGAATTTTGGATTTTTGGATGAGATGAGAAGGGATAGGAGAGGGATTAATGAGGGAAAAGTGCTAGTTTTCTGTTCCTGCCTGTCATCTTATTCTCAGTGATACATAAATTAAAAGCTATAATAACTTTTGTGTATGTTACAGGATACTTTGCAGGCAAGAGGAAAAAAACCTTAAAGCCTAGTTCTCATCTCCCACTCACTGCTCCCAGAAATCCCCACTCGGGGAGCTCCCTGTTGTCAATATTTACACTGGTTATATCGAAGGTGTACAGTTACAAAAGACTAACAGAGAATAGCAAGATCATCTGTTACGTAAGGAAGGGAAAACACCTAATCGCTGTAGCATGTCTGGACAGAATCTTGCAGTTGATGTCTCTCTTTGGCTTCCAGGAGCTGTACTAGCAGTGGGGATGGTGAATGATGATTTTTTTTTACAGCGTTAAAAGAGGGAGAGGGGGGAGCGAGGGGACAGTATCGCTCAAAGCACCGCAGGAGCATGAAATAGCCTTAACCCACAGCCCCCTCACCGGGGATGCCTGAGGCAGGCAGCCTGTTTGACCCCCGCTGTGTGCCAGGAGGCTGAGAGATAAGGTTAAACAGTATGTACAGAATTCAAGGGCACAGTTTCTTTTTGCATTCTTATCTGTACAGGTTTTTCAATTGATTTTTAATCCTCCTTACACGGGCTGTGTAAATCCCATCAACACTGTTTATAAATGGAGATTTATTTTTTTTTAATAACTCAGCCTTACCCAAGCAGACAGTTTTCAGATTGCTGCTGAATGCTGCTGTATTCATGAAATCTCTTAGTTGTCCACTGTTCCTTGCCTGCCGAAAGGCTTTGGGATGTAACTGCTTTTGTTAAATAGTGTTAACAGGTACTCCTACATCTCTTGTCACTGTCCTGCAGCGTTAATTGCAAAGTTTGATGATAGTTGGCCGTCTCTGAAAGTCTGTGGGATTAAATAGGTGCTCTTTCTAACTGTGATTTACTGTATTTGCTCAGAAGAGGAGAGATAAAGGCATCTGGATTTTCTTTCTCAGATGTTATGGAATCGCACAATCATTTAGGTTGGAAAAGACCCTTGGGATCATCGTGTCCAACCATTAGCCCTACTCTACAATTTCACCCCTAGACCATGTCCCCCAACACCACATCCAAGCGATGTTTAAACACATCCAGGGATGGTGACTCAGCCACCTCCCTGGGCAGCCCATTCCAATATCTCACCACTCTTTCTGTGAAGAATTTTTTCCTAGTGTCTAGTCTAAACCTACCTTGTTTCAGCTTTAGGCCATTCCCTCTGGTTCTATCCCTAATTACCTGAGAGAAGAGACCAGCACCAGCCTCTCTACAATGTCCTTTCAGGTAGTTTTAGAGAGTGATGAGGTCTCCCCTCAGCCTCCTCTTCCTCAAACTAAACAGGCCCAGCTCCTTCAAACGATTCTCATATGATCTATTTTCCAATCCCTTGACCAGCTTCGTTGCCCTCCTCTGCACCCGCTCCAGCCCCTAGGTATCTCTCTTGTACTGAGGTGCCCAAAACTGGACACAACACTCGAGGTGAGGCCTCACCAGTGCTGAGTACAGGGGGACAATCACCTCCCTATCAATAACATAAGGTGGTATCTAAAGAATGCTATTGATTTTAGAAGGAAATTGTAATAAAGTCCATAGAGTTACACTGAAAACTAGTTTTTGTATGTAACCGTTGCTGTAAGAACTGCTGACGTAACCAGCTGGAATTACCCCAGCTTGGGTGCGTGTTTGTCCAAAGAGAGAAAACAAATACAGTAGCTGCAGTGAAAGGAATAGATCAGCTACCATTTTATTTTCACATCAAATGTTTGTGTTTCCGTTTGCTAGCAGTTCTGCTTAATAATAAAACTTTTAAGCTCAATTCTAAGAATTGAGACCATCTGCAGAGGTTGTACAGCAAAGCTCTCAGGACATTGGGAAGGACTTGGCTGCAGTTTGGTCACGGGCTCAAGTAAACCCATGTTTTCCATGAAGTGCCTGCCCTATCTGAATTTTTTACTGTTTGAAACCTCAATTAAGTTGAGTAGTTGAGTAACATACCAAACCTCATCCCCCCCAAACTGCTTTTACCCTGAGAGATGTAGTTTTCACTCATTATGGGGGGGCGGGCTTGTCCCAGAGGAACACTTTTCCCTAGGCGTACTTGGCCCCAGATGCTCTTTCTCACTTTTCCCCATCTAAGCTTCTGGTTTGCCATCCATCATTTCCAAAAACTGCCTTTTCTGGCATTGCACCCTGTCCTTAATGACCAGTGGGTCCAGCTGTCAGGCACTGGGGAGGAGTGCAGCCTGTTTGCTTCTACTCTCACATGTATATGATGTACAGGGAGAGTTTTCAACCTCTGCCTTCTGAGTTCTTCCGAGGTAGAAGGAAGTTGTGGTATGATACTAGCTGAAACAGCCTGCGTTTAGTGAACTCGTGTGAGTTTCAAGTTCATAACAACAAGCTCAAAACCAGATAAATTGTGCCGGACTTTGTGTTTCCTGCGGTCCTTCAAACATTTTCAGCCTGCAAGTGGCTTTGACAATGAGCCAGCATCAAGGTAATAACTTGCTCTTGCAGAGCTAGAGGTGTTTTGGAAATAACAGCAATCATGGAGCAGTCTTGGAGGTTTAGAGGAATACTGGGGGCCTGCTTTGTTTGCAGGTCATTGTCCTGAAGCTTTAATACATCCCTCTAACAACACCTTTGACGATTCTAGTTCTCATGTCGTGGAAGAGGTGAGCTGCCCTAGTTTGGGAAGCAGTGGGGGCAAGAGAGACTGAACACAATAAAACAGTAGAAAAATGTGATCCTGGTTTCTGTCTGTATTACTTGGCTTTGGATGACCTAAGTCATACTCCCTTTTCCTATCTGTGCTTGCTGGAACTAGCACACACTCTGAAGGGAGAATATCCTCCCCTTCTGCACATGGCACCACTAAGTAATCACCAGTGCTCCTAGTAGTAGTGTCTGGAGTAGGGCAAGCAGATGGGGCTACTGTACAGATCCAGAGCACAATTCAGTTAATTACAGCCCTAATTACAGCCCAGCCAAGCTAACAGTAAGTAAGAAAGGGAAAATCAGATTCTTTCTACAGTAATGCCCGATTCTTTGAATTTAAGTAGAGAAGTAACAGCAGCAAAGGTGGACCAGTGAGAGAAATGGAGGGATGATGTAGGGAGGAGGCAGCACAGGCTGCAAAGAGGAAAGTCAGCTTGTGACTGAACTGTGATTAGTGTGCGCTGATCTGAATCTAAAAGCCCAGCTGTTCTCTATACATTCACATCTCTTTTAGATGTCTTCAGTAACTGACGTTGCTGTTCTGAATTTTGTGACTGTTTGTTTTTGCTGAAGGGGCTTCCTACCAGGGAAGTATTTGTTATACAAGACTTACTGGTACGTGGGTATTAAGGGATATACACATAGGTCGATATAATCTAAATGTAAAGAGTTCCGGTATCTACATTTGTTTCATATTTAAGCAGATTTCCATTACATAAAATAGGTCATGAACCTAGTGCCCTACCGAAATGCCTTTCAGTGTGCACTCTTCTGAGTCTCCTTTCTGCATTTGGCTGTACTATTCAGTTTGCAAAAACACTGGGCAAAGGAAAAGGTTGGAAAATAATTTCACAGTATGGAACATACTGTGATTCCTAGAAATGTCACTTAGAAGTTAATTTGAAAACCTTGGAAGCTTTCTTTCTGGGCCTTTTCCCCACCCACTTTTCCCATACTTGCAACACTTCTTTAATAAGTTTTCAAGCTGGTTTCAGGGCATCTAGATGGGATCCTTTGCTTTATGTAAACTCTTGTCTGTAAGCAGCAGGCCATGGAGATTAAGCACCCTTCCACCACAAGAACTGTGTGCTTTCCAGGGTGATGTACACAATACACTTATGTAATGCTCGAGGTTGTTACCAGACTAAAAATATGTGCTGTTTCTCTGGACAGTTCACTTAACTCTTCAAATCTTAATTTGTTGACTCTAGTTCTCAACTTTCACAATGTACTGTTAGTGACAAGCTTTCTGAACAGCTGCCCACTCCCTTTGCCCCCTGAGACAACTGGGAACATGGGCTAAAGGTTGTAGATGGTCTGATCAGGAAGTTCACATTCGAGTCAAATGCAGTTGCTTAGCTTCTCCAACAGTTGGTGGAAGTTTTGTGTGAGGAGAGGAGGAAAACATATTTAGGGAGAGACTTTTATAAAACATGTGGGAAAAATGGATGCAGCTGTATTCCTTTAAATCTGATGGTGACTAAAATAGCAGGATAAATGCCACTAACATTTAGTTTATACTTTGCTGGTTGACAGAGAAAACATGAAATAAATTTGCTTTTAGAGTTTTTATTTACTGCTTGAAAACTATAAAGTGTTGTTGCTTTGTTCTGTTAACAAACTGTTTGTAAAAAACCTCCACCATTATCATTATATTCTTGTATTTCATAAAAAAAAGAAGAAAATAAATGTTTTAACCATGCATAGTTCAGTTAAGAATTTAGTAGGATACACAAATACAAAATTCAATTACTTTAAAATAGACAACTTCTGTCAAGAGAGTTTGTTCTAAAAAGGAGTGGAAAAGGCCTTTGCTTGCCAAGTTCAGACTTCTTTTTCTGCTGCAGCTCTTGATGATATTCCTGATTTTTTTAAATAGGCTGCAGTCCTGCCCATGCTGTAGGTGTTTGGTATTGAGCATGTTCTCAGCTGCTGTTGCTTGCCTGGTTAGCCAGTAACTCTCGACCTGAAGCTCGTAGCTTTAAGACTGGCTTGGATGTCTGTGTGTCCAGTGCTTCTTAGTGTTGCCCTTTTAGAAAAAGTTTTGCATAGTGACTTGTTTGTGATTGTTCTCTCTTTTTTGGGGTGTTTTTTTTGTTTGTGTTTTGTTTTGTTTCTTTTTTTGTTTTATTTTTTTTTAATAGCCACGTAAATGTCAGCGAGCTGACACGCAAGGCAGCACAGCGGGGTTGTAAGATAACTGGCCAGCACCTTTCTGTCATTCTTGTATCCATATGCCTACTTAATCTACTCTTTCTCCTGGAGAGTATTCTTGTGATTCCTCTACGCTCAGCCCTGGATTTGTGCCATCGATCCCATAAATGCTGGTTGCTCATGACCAAGCGGGCCTGTCAGTGCTTGAGAATGTAGTGTCCTTCTCTTGGGAAACTTGTGGCCGGCAAGGCTTTCTTAAAACAAAGGGTCATTTGTTGTTATGTAGAGCGACAATTCAGAGACAAGAATGTTGAGCCAAAAATCTAAATGTATGTTTTGTTTTATATGAACGTCTGTCTTGTTATAAGGCAGAGCAGGCGGTTGTGTTGGGTTGGTTGGTTTCCCTCCCCCCCCCAGCAGTGAGTAGCCATGCAGAGAGTTAGTCTTGTTTGTAGGACCTCATAAATACTGCTGTTACTACCCACACACATTCCTGTCCCTTCCACCCCTGCCCTCCCCTCCTGGAAAATTGTATAGACAAGGGAAAAAAAGGAATTTGGGCATTTGGGGCTTCTGGTAGCTGGTTATGTTGTCTCTGTAAAATGACTTCTGCGTGCACAGACCCAGGTGTCTGATGTGTTTGGGACAGGTTCAGACCTATTATACATGCGATACTTAGACGGTCAAAGGCAGTGTTCAGTGAGCTAGATACGTTCTGGATGCTCTGCAATTACCTTTTCGTGGTGAGGTTTTTTTGTGGGTTTTTTAACTTGTTGATTTAACATCGTGCATGCTGGACACCTGAGCTGTGCCCACATTCCCAGCCAGACATGTGGGGTTCCTATCCAGTGATTTCTTTCATCGAGTCTCCCTGTGAACCAGCTCCCCAACTCGCCTCTGTGTTCTTTGAGAGCCCCTCAAGAGAAGCTGATGTTTAAGAAAGGTTCAGAGCCATTGGGAGAACTTGTCCAGTTACTGTATCATGTGAAACAGGGCGAAGTCCTCCACTCCTAACATATTTGCTGTGCAAGTTTATATGGGGGTTATCTTTCTTTCCTGTTCAGGTCAGCTTAGGTGTGGTCAGACGATGAATTTTCATTGCTTGTACAAGACCATTTCCCTCAGCCAGGGCAATGTGCTGCCAGAAACAACCTGAAATCTCAAGTGACCCTAGTATAAAACATTCCCTCCCAGCAATGTCTTGATTGGATTTCAACAAAAGAATTAATGCAGGGCAGCTATTAAGAAAGCGCTTGCCTGTGTGTCTAATGCCATGTTAAACTTCTATAGCCCCAATAATGACTTTACTCCAGAAAATGTGGCCCTTGCATGTGAAAGAAAGACTATAGCTGATACTGCAATATTAATTCATGGAAGAAGAGTTTTATTTCTTTGTTCTTACACAGCAGAGAATCAGCATCTTGGAAACAAAAAGAGGGCTCCATGGACCCCTTTCATTTGCCACAGCTGAACCTTCCTGTCTGGATCCTGGGTAACGCAAGCTCTAAACTTCACTTGCTGGCTGTGGACGTGCAAACACATTGCCTTAGCAAAATGACTCCCACCAGGCTTAAGTTTAGATCTACATGGATGAACCTCAGGAGTCCGTGCTGTTTCTGTAGCTCAAAAATCTAAATTCTACCCTGCCAGTCTTCGCTGGTTCAAATCGTTATGCAGATCCTGGCTCTGGTTTCTCTGTGAGCCCCAGGTCTAAGCTGACCAAACTGATTTCTCCTGGACTCATCCCAGTCTTCTTTGTTTTAGCCATTGTGCAGTGACTCTTGACAATTCCATACCTACGCTTTGCCGACTAATTCCTGACTTGCTACAGCCCTAGGAGTTGGTGTCTCACCCTTGTTGGCTACAATCCAAACTTGGTGTAGCCTTAGCCCTACCAGCTTCAAGAGAGTGTGATGGTACATGTGATTTCTTTCAAGTCATGTTTTGCATTAAGTTATAAATAATTTGTTATTTTTATGAAATGTATCTTTACATTTACAGAAATAATACACTGAATGATTTTGGGGGGGGGGGGGGGTAGTCTCTCTCTCAAGAGGAGGACTTTTCAGAAGGATGACAAACACATCCTGATAGAGAGACATCATCATCCTCTCTGGTTTTAGTAATACAGGCATGTAAGCAAACGAACTAGAGTTTTTTGCTAGTAGTTCAGTTTAGTTTAGAGGCTTCAGTGATCATTGGTGCATCTTCATTGGTAGTGAAAACATGGTCCCATTCTCCCCTGTTTTTCATTTGCTGCATTGTTTAGCTGACTTGGAATCCCTGCTGAGCAACTGGAGGGCAGTTGTCACACTGGTGAGACACAGAGGGGCAAGTATAGATTTGTAGCTTTACTGACAAAATCAGCTTTGTAGCCAGTAAAACAGATTTATAACCTCAAATGTGAACTATAAACACCAAACCCATTGCAAGGACATTATCCTTATTTTAATACTTAGTAAAATTTGTGTGGGTTAAATATGGTATTGTGTGCATTTTTATTTATTCACTTGTACTTTGTTTATTTACATTTGAAAACTGCTATAAAGCAGACTGTAGTGTTAGCTTGATTGCAAAACACTGATTCTGGTGTGGAAATCTTGAGAGCTTTGTGTCTTCTTCAGCATGTCTGCTGTCTGTGTATTTGGTGTGTGGTTTTAGCACGTTTGGGGCTACACATACAGTGCTGGCCTTTCCCAGGGCTTTTGAAGTATTGCATGTTTAACACACTGTATAGTAAGTAGTCTGGGTGGTCCAACAGTAGTAGGTGGCCCTTCCTCTCTCACAATAAGAAGTGGGGGTTTCAAAATTATGATTGGTTGCAAACAGTGGATTTAAAGCTAAGTTCCAATATTGCAGTTAAACATTAAAAACAAAATGCGCACACACACAAAACTAAACTCTCAAAAAACAAACAACACCCCCCCCCCCCCCCAATAATAATAAACAGCAAACAAACAAAAAACTCCACACAAAATCCCCAAACAAATAAAGACACTGTACCAGCATTTGAACATGAAGTGCTAGGATTTGTTTCAAGTCTGTTTTGCTTTAGGTCCTGTAGCAAATAGGCATTTGAGAAGGTAAGTGGGGCAAGGTATTAACACTTCCACTGTTTGTCATCACCATTGCAAAGCCCGGAAAAGTTGGTGGTTTTTTTGAGAACCCAAGCAGCAAAGTTGCAGAAATCTCCCAGAGATTTTGCAGTTGTCTTGCAGGGACCCAAAGCCTCTGTGCCCTGTGGAAAAGCCCCAAGGTGGCAGTGGGGGTTGGAGGGTAAGGAGAGGATCCAGCAGGCAGCTTGGTGGCAGGGCAGTTTGACCGAGGGGCTTTGAGGAAGCTCACCAAGCTCTGGAGAAATCCAGGAATTAGAAGGATGCAGTGTTAAACAGGGTCCTTGAAGCACGTGTTGCTAGTGGCATTGCAGCTTGCTGTGCCTGCTCTGGGGCTTGGCTGTCGTTGGTCACAGGGTAGGGGTGGCCCCTGATGGGCTGGGGGGCTTCTGCTCCCTGTTATACCCTCTGGGCAGGTGTTAGTGTCCTTGTAGCTCACAGTAATAGAAAGAACCGCTGCATTAATGCAATGCCAGAACAGTTAACCCACTGTGTGGGTAATGGTCTTGATTGCTAAGTAGGAGACAAAGCAGATCTTTTGGGATTTGTATTGGGAGAGCAGGGTTTTATTCAGTTCTGTTTTAGAAAGCAAAGGCCAATAAACTGGTTTGGATCAAAAATGTCTTAGCCACATCACCTCCTCAAATAAGAATGAAGAATACAGTGCTGTCTGAATAGAAACAAAACACCAATAATAACTACCCAAAACTGGCAAAAAATACATGATTCATCTGGGTGTTTGGTGGGTTTGGGTTTTTTTGATTCTCCTCAAACAGAGGTCTTCATGGCTTTGTCTCGGTATAAAAGATTTGGTAAGTAAATGACAGATCTGGCATTATCTTAGCTTAAAACAATCGGGTGTTGAATAATACCTAGAGGATATTCTCTTTTCTTAACTGCTATCATTAGATCAATGATGTGGGCTACACTTCTAGGATGCTCTTACTTTTGTACTTAACTTCTTGCCAAGGTAATGCTCTGAAGGAGCTAATAAAAACTATAAATTTATTGTCCTTGGCTCTATATATTAAATAAACAGAGAAATTCAGTCTTGAGGAACTTGCAACCTTACCACCAAGACAGGTCATTACAGAAAATGTCAGGGGATACAGCTTTATAGATACTTGGACTATTTTTTTTCTTATTATTTTTCCTCATAACAAAGCTTTGGTGGTTTTCCAAAACTTGCAAACTCGGATAAATAATCTGTATTATTTGGGTCGCAGCTAGACTGGGAAAACTGAAAATAAAAGAACTGTTTGGTTTTTTTTTTCCTCCCTGTCTGCTGCTCTGAGGCACACTGAGCACATGTCTCAAAGTGTCAAATACAAGAAGAAAGCCACAAAACAGTTCCCCAAACTGCAGTTACTGATATAAGGGTTCCTGAATTTCTAGTGGTACTTCTTATATTTGTTTAGGACTATTTCATTTGATTTTATCTCACTGTAACAACCAAGCTATAGAAAAATATCTGATACTATTCTTGAAGTGCATTAAATGACATGGTTTTGGGTGTGTTCCATTCTTGTCTTTTCATGGGGAAAACATTGATTTTATTTTAAAAAAAGAACATCCTTTAGGTTTGGGCTGTAGTGTGGCTATATACGAGATGAAGGGTTGGCTTGAAGAAGTCTAACCAAGTATTTTTTAAAATTGTTAGCTTGTTCCTTGGTGAAGCCTCCACAGAAATTAGCTTTTCGTTTGTTGTACCTGCAAAATGAAGTCAGGCGTGATCCTCAGGTCAGAGTTTCAAGCAATTTGCCAGAAATGCACCTGAGACCCTAGGGATAAAGATGATAAAAGCTTCTGGTAAGAAGAGCCTTCTGGATTGCGTGTCTGTATGTACCAGAGTATGAAAGTAGGCTTTAGTTGCAACTTCTTCACAGGACACTTGCACAGCATTTCCTGCACACTCACTGTAACCTCACAGCTGTGCAGCTCTGGGTCACTTGCTCTCATGGTCTCGCCCAATTCCAGTAAGCCAAGTACAACACCCCAGTGCTCCTAAAGGCATTTTGTCCCCCGTGCGCTTGCCATGGTGTGTTGTGTCTGTCAGAAGCTAATAGTGAGATAATTGGTTTTTTCTTCTCTTTTCATATCAAGACTTTCTGAGGTCAGATGTAGTTTAAAAACCCCTGAAGTTGTAAACACGCACAGAGGTGATTCAGCTGGCCTTCCCTTGCTTTGAAGGCACACATTTACGTTGTGTAAGTGGTTTTGTTTGCAGTGGATTGCCCAGAGTGATAAGGCAACCTCCATCCGTGTAGGACAGGCCTTCCAAACAGCATCTTTACCTGACAGTGGTGAAGCAGGGTCAGACAGCATTCCAGGTAGCTTAGCAAGTAAGCTACTGCATTGTCTCGTTGCTCTTAACTGAGTCAATTATGAGGACTAGGAGTTGCAGGAGCTTCCCAAGGGTGAATTTTCACTCAACTGAGAATGGATGTTTGCCCCTTTCTGGTATTTGTCTTGAGGAGTGAGGGCTTAAGAAGAAGATAGTAAAACAGAGTCCAGCTCCATGGAGCTGTGCAAAATGTCATGGGTGTTGCTGTGACCTGGCAGTTTGCTAACTGAAAGGAAGAGGGGAGACCTCTTTAGGCCAAACCAGTTCTAGACAGCTAGGACAGCTATTAAATTCTGTTTTTCTTGGCTGAAGTCCAAATACACGCTTTTATTAAGGTTAATTTTTTTTTTTTTTAATTTAAAAAAAAACCAAGAAACCCATCATGTTTATTTAGTACTGAGACTGCAGGGTATCTGGCAGCCTGTAGATGTTCTGTTCCTCAGAGAGCGGCAGCTGGACATTTGATCCCTTCTCCATACACTCTTTAGCCACCAAAAGATCAGAAGTTATCTGTGAATTACCAAGGTCAGTTTTGAAACTAGTTAACAGTGACTTTCATTTTGGGAGAGCTGTGTCAGGGGCAGTTGTTAACGGGAGTATTCTGCATAGTGCCCAAGCCTGGAGCCACCTCAGAACGTAACAGAAGAACCCATTTCTCTAATGCTGCATATTCAGGGTAAGCCAAAGAGCTTTTATAGTTCAGCTGCTGTTTATCAGCCTAGGAGGAGCTGTGTACCCTCATAAAAAGGGGGGAAGAATAATCTGGTGAGACATTCTTTCAATCTACTAAGCTTTAGATATGCATCTTTAATCTACCTATTTGTAGTAGTCTTAGAAACCATAAATCTGTTTTCATGTCCTTGCCAAAGCGTGAATAATCTCAAGATCTCAACTTCTTACAGCTCCCTAAATTAAACTTTGTTGTTCTGATACCTAACTGCAGAAGGGAATGTTAAACTTGGACAAGTTTTAGGAAGAGAAGAGACAAAACAACTTGCGGTTTAGAGATGGGGGCGAGCTGTAGAAATCTTGAAAGGCAAAAATTGCCAGAATAATAATCATACTGTTTTGAGGGAGTAAGACTCCTGAGTGATGAACCAAATAGTTCAGGGGGCAGATAAAGCCAGATAAGGTGAGTTAAAGTCAGTCAACTGTAAGAACAGTGCAGGTATAACAGCTTAGTCTCTCAGCCTCTTGCAGCTCTGAGAGAAAAGATGCTGGGTCTTTCAGTGGGGATACAGTGGGGTAAGAACAACCTGATTTGTAATTACTTGCAAAACCCCTTGATTACTTGCAAGTCACTTGCCAATTAAAGCTGAAGATGCGGCCATTAAGAAAACATCATGTAAGAAAGAGCTAGGAATAGAAAAAGAACATTGCAAGGATGGATAAGGTTCAACGAACAAACAATAAATATAAGCTCTGAATATTGGAAAATGATTGGTCTCGTCCAGCCTTGCAATCCTAAAGACTACAAAAGGAAAGCTTCTCTCTAGAAGTCTAAATTTATTTCCTGATGGGGCCAGTTGTCAGCCCTCCATTCTCCTAAACAACTCGGGGGTTTTATTGTTATAAAGGTGTCAGGTCTGATGCCATTCTGAAGGTCTGGTCCTTTTTGACACGTACAACAAGAATTTGATTGTATAAAGAATACAGTTTATCCTCCTCCCTAGAATTATGTACCAGTTCTAATAATAGAGCGAGTTTTGTGAATGCTGACAAATCTGATTGTTAAGGTTAAATCAAGAAAAATGCTTTGAAATACTGACCATTTTTTCCTGACTTGCCTGCAAGGATGATATATTCTATTTACTTTAACTTCTTTCATCACTGTAATGAATGGTTTGATCGCTACGCCTCCCACAGTGTTATCATGTTTTTTGCTATTTTGTAAATAACCGATGTCTAATAAAGGAATAGAAGAGATCAGGAGATAGATTTGAAATGTGTTATGAAAAGGGTAGTGGCTGTGGACAGCGAGGAACGAGAGGAATCCACAGGGAAGTGTTGAGAGCGGCCAGTGTTGGGCTGCTTAGTCATTGCTGAAACACCTGGTGACTTCACTAGGTCACCAGATGAGGTGGAGCTGCTCATGTTGTTCTGGTTGAAGAGGCTCTTGCCCCCATGCTTTTATTGCTGCTACTTTGCTGGGAGTTCCATCCCCTGAGATCTGGTCGTTGTTAGTAATGCTTAACCTCCATCTGTCAAAATGAGCTAAAACAATTTAAGAAAACCCCTACAACAATCAAACCACCCGCAACCCACAGTAGTCCTCCGGTTGCTAACTTTGACTGTAAACAATCCTGAGTGCTGTTTGCAGCAGCTGGGTGGGCAGGTCTTCAGAGAGAGACCCGTCCCCCTTCGCCAGGGGGGCAGTGACCCCCGGGTTAGTGCAGTAACCTCTTCAGCTGGCACTGCTGCAGCTGGGAAACACCGGACATCTCCATCATCTGCAGCCGTGAGCCGGCGCAGGGGCTTCAAACACACTGGGATGCTGGTGTTTGCACCCATTCTGCTAAGCTTCGTGTCGTGCTGCAGTTGGCACTACCTTCTGAAACCACCAGGGAGAGAAATCCTGTCCTGAGAACTAATATAAATCAGGTAGTAGCTCAGAGCCCCAGAGAATGACCTGGGTTTTATTTGTAAATATTCCTGGGAAAGGATTGGCTGATCATTCCCCGAGATACATGTTGATGTCCAGGGCATCGCAGCAACAGGCATTTTAAGCACTCCTGCTTGGATAGCTTTTCTATGGAAAGAATTTCAAGATCTTAGTTTGCCAGTTCTTCGGAGACAGGCGCTGAACTCCACTCAAAAAACATTGCCCTATTGGACTGAAATGGAACTGTTCCAAGTTACAGCAGCTAAGTGCAGACACAGGTGTTTACAGCATCAGGCTGCTCACATTGTCACTGGCTGGTCTCCTTTTAGCTTCACCGAGACATTTCTTTAACTGTAGCAATGAGGAAAAATTGCACTTCTGGTGACGTAACTTTAGCCTGCGCAGATGCTTAATGGCATCCTTTTATGCAAGCAGCTTTTATGGAAGTGCTTGCTACAAAAGAGTATGTTGCCATGCTTTAGGTGGTGTTTGCTTTTGGCAACTTCACGTGTATCTATCATGCATTCTTTCTGGGTGAAACGAAACTTGGTATTGAATCAGGGGGGAGACAGAGACCGTTTCATTGGTATTTTCCTGCTCAACAATTGTTGTTGTTTTTCCCCGTGTGAGCACTTCACTTAATCTCTGTTTACTCGCATTGATACATGGTCAAACATACTGTTGCGTTTCCCCTCGGGGAATGCTCAAGTTATGCAAACTGTACCATAGATCTGTCCCCATGTCCCCTGACTGCACTGGCTTCTGTGCTCGTTAGTACCCAACCGAGCTTTGTGCTGGTGTCAATCCATATTCCCTCGTGGAATTTCACACGTAGTTTGTCTTCCTAACCCCCAAATGGAAATAATTTCAGTCTACACTTGCATACTGATTTATAGATGAGCATGTGGCTCGGCTTTGCGTCGTCTTCGGTCTGGAGGAGCTGCGCTTTGGCAATACTTGTGCGAGGGCTGGTGTGGAGAAATCTCTTGCAGTAGGCTGGGGCATTGAGACTCTGCTAAGGCAGAGCCCTACCTTGGGCCTGAGCAGAGCTTGTGTACTTAGGCCATATGGGAGAGCTTTTAAGACCATTATTACTTGTTTTTTGTGGCTGTGCAACTTCCTCTTCCTCTTTGTACACACTTTTTCTGACCTGCTGTCACTGCCATCACCTATCCTGACACAGAAAGCAAAAAAAAACCATTGTATACTTTCCTATCTCATGCTGTTGAGTTGGTAGTTTAAGGAGAGAGAATTCCGTTGGACAATGTCAAGGAAAAAAACGTATCTGCCAAGGTTCTCTGTGTGGGAACAAATGTTAGCATAAACAAGGGCAATCAGCCACAGCGGGGGAAAAACACTTCGGGGAACTGAAGGAGTGTGCTGCCCTTCTCCCCCCCCCTTTCCCCCCCTTTTCCTCCTCCTTCCAAGGGTGTTACCAAAATTATTTAAGGGGGTTTTTCATCTGATATCCAGGAAGACTACCTATGGCCAGGCATCTTCTTGCATTTCAGTGTTAACATTTTGTTATGCTTAGGTCTGAAGTAAGGAAGTAGCCAGTGGGAATGAAACGGTGTTCTTCACTAGTTTAGTCTATTAGCTCACACAATGCAACCTTCCCTGCCAGTATTGCATTCTTCTTTCTCTGTGCTTCTGTTGAGCATTTTATGAAGTACAAGTAGGTACAAAGCACGCTTCTCTTCTTCTGGAGAAACTTCTCAGCCAAGGTCTGAAGTACAGTACTGGGGTATCTCTCAACGATTTAACCTTGTAACTGCTGCTAGGCCTTCAGAAGTGGAGTATTCTGTCTTTCTCCAGAGTTAATTGCCCAGCCCTGAGAAGTGCTGCTGTTTGGAAAGTGGAGAGGAAAGGAAGCCTTTAAAGCTTTAGCATCAGAAATAAGCAGAACTGCTGCCTTCAGTCCTCTGTCCACGTTCCCCTGACAGCACTGACCTCAGTGTTTTCTGTATTTTGCTGCAAGATTTGTACACCCGCAATAGGAACAGCCTGTGAACATTTTTTTCAGTGTTCAGTTTTGCATTTAACAGAAGTGTAAAGTTCAATATCATGGAATTCTCCTGCTTGGTTGTTAGATAGCTTGGTAGGACTTACAATCAAGCAGCCTGAATTGTAGGCAGAAGCCTTCCTCCCCCAAATGAGTATCTTCAAGGGTTCAGAGCTGTTCTGGCCTCCTCCCATCAAAACTGCAACAGATGTTCTTCTCTTGGGGTCTGGCATATTTTATTTTAATAAAGAATATTTGAAGGGAAATGATCTTAGAGTTTAGTTTTATAAATCTCAAGATTGCTGTGGAAAACAATAAAAAAAAAGGGGGGGAGGGGGGAAGATGCAGGCTAGTTCGGGGACTTGTTTCTTTTTCAATAATTGATGCCATAAAATCCCAAACCAAAAGAGGTGGGAGATGTAAGGCATCTGGCAGAGTTTACAGCCCTGGGGGGTCGGGGAGAGAAGTACAGCCTGCTGCAAACAAAGGCTGAGTGTTCTGCTGATGTGATTGCAAAACATATGTTTGCCCAGGACTGTTATGATCTTGGGAATAGGCAGGAGGCCAAATCTCTGCAGCAGCGTACTTAGTCACACAAATATCTACAAAATGTTAACCTCCTGCGATTTCTCCGTTTAACAGCCGTAATTACTTTGTTGCTTAAAGAGAAGGTAGAAACTCTCGCATAAGGAACAGGAGCGAGGAACAAACAAGCAAACAAACAAAAAACAACCCCCCAAACGAACCAAACGCAACTGCTGTCCCAAGAGCTTCTCCGTGCCGTGGAGGGCACCGGCTCTCACCCGGAGCAGGGCCCTTGCGCCTCGCTAGGCCGGGGGGGGTGGGGGGGTGGCTGGGACCCTGTAAGGGCACCTGCCCCCGGGCTGGGCGGCTCCGCGCCGGGGTTCCCGGTCAGGGGCATCTGTTGGCATTCCTGGGGGCGGGCGGGGAGCGACCGGGGGGTCGCGGCGGGCAGCTGTCCCCCCCGGCCGCTGTTCCGCTCCGGCCGGGAACCGCCTTGCCCGCCGCTCCGCTCCGCCCCGTCAGGGAGGCAGGCACGGAGGGCTGGCAGGCAAGGAGGCAGGGAGGGCGGGCGGCGGGGAGGGCCCGCCCCGGCGGCGGGGGCGGTGCGGTGCGGTCCGGTGCGGCAGAGCCGCGGCGGGGATGCGGAGGGAGAGCGGCCGGCTGCAGCTCCGCAGCGCTGGCGTGAGGGTGATGAGGCCGGGCCCCCAGCAGCAGGTACCCGCGGGTGGCGAGGGGCTGCGGCCGCGACTGGCGGGAGGCTGAGCCTCCCCGGTGCCCGACGGTCTTGCTTCCCGGCCGCATCTCCAGGGAGAAAGAGATCCCTGCGGGAAGGTGGGGAGGCGGCCCGCGCAGCCCCCCTGCCGCGGGCGAGTCCCGGCTGAGGCTGAGGAGCGGGGAGGCAGGAGCAGAGCTGCCTTGCGGGTCCCTCGCTGGACCCGTAAACACGTCCTTCAGAGCTGCTGGAGAGTAACTGGGGGGGGGGGGGGGATTTGCTGGTCCTTTCTAGCTGCCTTCTGCGGGATACCCAGCCGCTGCCTACAGCGACAGCAGATGCTGTCCTTCGCCACCCCCTTGCCACTTGCTCCCCGAAGGGCTGCGTACTGCTTGTGTGGGTGGTGCGGTGCTGGGCTGTCTCTGATGGGGTTTTAGGCTCATCCAAGTAGTTTTTGCCTCTGCATTGCCTGATATTTCCTTCGTTCTTGGGCCTTTTGAAGCAGTGAGGCTCATCTCATGTTTCTGACAGAGAAAAGCATGCTGTAGTTGTAAACAAATACAAATCAATCGCGTTATTTTGGGCAGGAGTTAAAACGCTGCTTTGCGTCTCTTTTGTAAGTTTCTTAGTGCTGCCACCTTAAGATTTTTCTTTCAAAGAAATTTTTTAAATCCTCAAAGCTGCTGCAGGTTGACACAGAAAAGATTTTGTACTTTTTTTTTTTCCTGGTTTATACAGATCTAGTACCGATTGGATGCAGATTGCTTTGCTTTGACATAATCCAGCAGTACAGTCTACACAGTGCAAACGGTAACTGTCACATCTAAACCTGCTTCCTTCTCCGTCACTGATTTATTGGTCCTTAAACAGTGTTTACAGCATGGAAACTGCAGACGTTCCTTCCCAATCCTTTGCCCTTTAATACTTTTTATTTCATTGTACACATTACAGAACTGGCGTATAGAAAAGTTAGGCACTGATCTTTGAAATCCAGCCTCTTGGTTTCAGTGAGCTCATATCAAAAGTAAATTGGGTTGTGGTGTCTAGGCAGTTGTGTCACAAAGCCACTTCAAGAAGACATATAACTGCTGAGGAAGAATAGGTTGCACTTAAGTCCAGTTGGACCTGCTCTTACTGCTCAGTCCTAGAAGAGAACCAGAGAAGAGGTGTTAGAACTTGAGATTTGAGGAGTTTGGGCTTCGCTTTTATTCCTACCATTGTCATCAGGCTGTGTGACCTTGGGCACACACTCGCTTGTCTTCATTTCTGTCTTGATTCAAATCACTTAAACTAGCTGGGGATGTTTTTAAAACCTGGTATTTCAGAGGACGTGGAGACATTCAGAGAGAGAACCCTTACTGATACTTGAATTAAAATAATTAAAGTATTTAAATTCATGTAAGAAGAATGTATTCCACGTGAAATGGAAACAGTTCAACATTTGCTGTGCTCTAATACCAGTGAAGAGGGGTAGGTCTGTGGAACAAAGCGCTTTGTAGCGGAGCGGGAGCACTTGTTCTCACTTCTTCAAATCCGTGCAAGTGCAGACATGTCTAGTGCTTCAGCTGAAGGACAGTCTGAGATACCCAGGAAATGGAACCAGTGCAAAAATTAGGAGTAGATGAGCATTTTGGGGAGTCCCTTTTCTGGCATTTTAACATGTTATCAGGGTTTGCTTGAGAAAGCTGCAATTTTTGTGGCTACTTCTGGATTAGGGAAATGAATAAAATAGAAAAAACTGCCAGTTCTGCTCGGCCCCACATTTAGAAAAGGTGTCAGGTTTGTGGGTTTTATTAATTTTTTTAGGTTGGTGGGGTTTGGGGTTTTTTTGTAGCGTTTGTAGGAAAAGAATCATATTTAGTCACTCACTTCTCTTTGTTTCTTAATCCCTTCATTCCCAAAGCTACCCATCTGACAATGCAACTACAGTAGCTACTGCATTTAGCAGAACTGAAAATCCAGCTTTTAAGCTGAGTAGGCATCAGTTTGGTGATAAGTAACGTGTCCTGTGAGGCCAGTTGTGCCAGTTACTGTCGTTAAGATCCTAAACGAGGAAACTCCAAATCTGTAGCCTGTCAGTGTCACCACCAGTGAGGTTTTGCTGTGGGTGACCTTTAAAGGGGAAGTAGGAACCAGACACAGTGAGTGAAGCAGCAGCAGCAGCAGCATGAGGCCTCTTAGGCTGGTAATTGCCACAGTCTCTGCTGGAAACGCAGCGCAAGCATCTTGGACACTTGGATGCTTTGGGCCATTTTGTTCTCTGAGCGTATAAAGCTCTAAACGGGTATTTTTAATGTCAGCTTCAAACGCATGCCACCTGAATTTTCAGGACTGGCACTTCAGGAGGATTAGTTCTACTAGGAGATTGTGTTGAAGAGGTTTTTAACCCATATCTCATCGTGCCTTTCTTAACCCTAAGTTTGGATAGGAATGCACTTAGATGGCGTAAAATCATCAGTGGTTACCTAGAACAATGTTACCTCCAAAAAAGATCACCTCAAATTGATTTCCCTTCTCTGATTCCTTCCTTTAGATTGTTTTAGATTGCATTACAGCGTGTGATTTTTTTCATACAGTTTTGTTTGCATCTAGCAGTATTTAGTGCTTAACCAGGATGCAGATAATTCAGATCGAGATGTTAATCCAAATGTGGTTTAGTGAAGTAAATCAGTAATTACATTTTCACTTTGCCTATGATAAAATGTTCTTTTTGCCATGTAGAGAAGGCTTGAGTAAGTATGTAAGTAAGTCTCTCTGGTAGATGTAACATTCGATAGTGGTGCTGACAGTACTTGAGGGGAGCAAAATGACTTGCTGTGCTAAGACCAGGGAAGCAACCTGAAGATTGTGATGCATCACTAGTGCTCAGCTCAACAATCCCGAGTGACTGAAAATGAGACATTTCATCTGAGAAAACGGTACTGGAGTTTTGGGGGAGGTTTTGTGATAAAGAGGCAGAGCTCCAGCTGCCAGGAACCAGTTGTGGGTTGAGGAACAGGGATCTGAAAAAAGCATTTTAGCTGCACTGTGGAGCAAGAGCTGTAGGTCAGGTAGCTATTCCTGGAGGCCCTGCGTTTCGACTTGTGAAATAACTCTGCTTCAGTGTTTCTAGACAGAATTGCTGATGTTGGGTGTCTCTTAAAGTGATTTTTTTTGTCATCTTCATTTTAAGATTCAGAACAAAAGCAGGTGACATTCTGTCACTAGCAGGGGTGATACTTGTAAGTATTTAAAAGCCTCTTCTAAGCATCTGTAGTTTAATTTTCCATCTCAACCTTTCACTTAAATTAGATAGGAATGCCGTTCTTGTTAGGATGCTTTAAAAAAGTTACCTAAAAGTGGGCTTGATTGACAGGGTCTTAAGATACAGAAAAGTTGTAAGGAGAGTGAGTTTGTACATGTTTGTGGTTGTAGAGTGGTCTTCTCTGAGCACATATGTGCATGCAGTATAGATTTTTGGTCTGGTTGTCATTGTGGAGTTGGATGTAGTAAGTGGGCCAGACTGGTGAGAGAGAATGGCGACTGGAAAGGATGTAATTAAGTTTGCAGACTTGTCTCATTAGCTTTTCTGTCTCAGCTCTGAAGAGCTGTTTCCTTGTCAGAATTTGCATAAAACATTTCCTGGCTGAGAAGCCTCTGCAAAGGCACGCAGTCTGATGGTAAAGGCATTAGCCCGTGACTTGAGAGATCTCGGGTCAAGCCGCCAGTCTTCTATGCAGCCTCTGTTAGACAGGTAGCTTTTCTGCTTCCCAGGTTTTTTTTCTAAATGGGAGGTAATACACTTGCCCTGCCTCACAGGAATGGTGCATGAATAAAATACATGAGCTGCTCAGGTAAGGCAGTGATGAGGGATATGTGGATTCGGAAATGGGAGCTCTCTGGTGAACATAGTTCCCGTGGGAATAGTAATAATAGTGGCTGTACAGAAATACAAGTTACATTACATAAGGGGAAAGAGGAGACTTCTCTGCTATTTCAGAGGTTGTCTGCACCAGCATAGGAACACAGCAGTTACATGGCTAACGTCTTGCTTCTCTGTCAAGGTACGTCTGTGTGGTGAGCAGTGGAGTGGCTTTCCCCATGCAAGGCCCACCTCCCTCCATTAGTTGTGAACTTCTGCATATTGAAGGTGAAATTTGTTCATCCTTGGTGCTCAGCTTTGCAGCCATCTGACTTTTACGTTCTGGCTTTGATGATGGAGTGCCTCTGATGCATTATTATTGCTAGTAGTAGTATTGAACTCAGGCTTCTCAAGTACTAGACTGGTGCCATGATTTCAGGGGGCTGCTTTCTCTCCCGAGGGAAAACAAAGCAATTTATTTAATGCTCAGAAAACCTCCACTTTGCAGACAGGGTTTGGTAACTTAAATAATGTAACTTGCTACGTACAGTCTGACCTCTGCATGCTTTAAAAAAATGAGGGGTATTGATACTGATGTATTTTAGATTATAAAGCAAAATACATTTGCAGCCTGCTGATTACAAGTTTTTTAATCTTGGGGTTTTTTTTCCTTCATGTAACTTTTATGAAACGTTGTTCAAGAATTAAACTTTAAGGTATTTCTCTTGAAGTGTTGGCAGATAACTGCAGACATCTGCTAAGTTAAATGATGTGTACAGACTTCTTTTTATTCCCCCGTGCTGTCATTTGAATGTAAGCTGTTTCTCTTACATTGCTAGTGTAGTTGTAGCCAAGATAAGAGGCTGCGCTAGAGCTTTGAGGAGATGGGGTGTTTTTAAGATGTAGATTCCATTCTACAAGTGGCATTGCTACAGACTTGGCTGACAGGCAAAATTTGTTTGTCGATGTTGGGACCCTCAGCAAGAAAAAGCTACATCACGAACTGTATTGTCCTGGGGAAAATGTGAGAAGACTGGCAGTAAGAACTGCCCTTTGATCTCACTTTATCCCAATAAGACTTGAGAAATTAAGGCATCTGAGTTAGGATTTAAGGAGACTCTCAAGAGTCTGATGGGCTTTGGTAGTTCCGACTTAGACCTGCGCTGATTGTTTCCAGCTCTCCGAAGCTGGTTTTCAATCTTAGGGGAAAGTTCAGGGAACAGTAACTGATTAATAAAATTACTTCTCGTACAGTGAACTCATGCAAATAGAAACCTCAGCTAAAGGCAGAAAAAGTGCCAATAGTGAGCGCGACCAGTATTGCTTGTCTATAGCAGCCTTTATCTACGTGGGGAAAACGTAGCACTGCTAAAGAAGTGCATTTGGCAGGCAGCTTTTAGGGGCTCATGAGGCCTAAACCAGCTGAAGGTGCCCGTCTGCTCTGCTCTGGCCTGAACTGGCTCAATCCCTCGTATTTATTCATCTAAACCCATCTGAGAACCTGGATGGGGTTGGCATCGTCAGAAAATGAGTGGTTTGGGTTATGGAATGGAGGCAATGGATGTGTTGTAAAAGATGACCGGGGGAAAGCGAACAGATATATCTGTACATTAATGTATAGATAGCCTGGCGTTTAGCACTTGGCTCTGTCCCAAGCTTTAATCACAGGTCTCCCTAGAGATGTAAGAGCAGCGTGCCATCAGCTGCCCCATTCAGAGGTGCTGTGGGTGGCAAGGGCTCCCATCTTTGCAGGGGAAGCCGTGCTGCTGGCCGGGGAGCGATCCCCCCCAGGAAGGCTGGATTGCAGCGAGTGCTGCGGCGCACGCGTGAAGGAGCGAGGCTCTGTAGTGACGGGGAGGTGGCCACCTCGAACGGGTGAGGAGAGGCTGTGTCCAGCTTTGCCACGTGCCTCGGAGATCCTGCTGTGCCCTCTCCAAGGGCTGCTTTGTGCTAAAAGCAAAAGCTGTCCTTGATGGCTCCCACCCTTCCAAAGGCGATGGTTTAACAAGCAGGACAGAAAGCTTCATCTAGCTGAAGGAGAGGGCGAGTAGTGAAGTGCTGGGGGCATGTCCAGCCTCCTTCTTACCTGCAAGCTTAAGGGTTCTCTTAGCTTTTTATCCCCTCTTGAAAAGAAAGCAGATGCAAATGTAGATCAGGTACTTTCAGCAGTTTAAGAGCTCTTTGAGGTTGGGAAAAAGAAATCTGATTAGGGTTACAGCTGTTTCATTTCCTGACAGATGCAGAGAGTGTTATGTGCTGGCGTACTGCGGATGTACACACACACACACACAGAGACACCAGTCTTATTTTCTATCAGTGGCATAACCAGCTGGCTATGTACTGAACTCCTTGTCCTGGACACCCTGCCAAAATATGCTCTATGCAGAATTTTCTGCTAGCCAGGTTGTGGTGAGTGTGTGTGTGCATATAAATCTGTGTGTGTTTTCTTTGGTTAGTAGGGCCTTTGTTGGTGGATTTTTTTTGTTGCTGGAGTGGGGCAGTACAGTGTAAACAAGTTTGGCTAATTATAAAGCACTTGTATAAAAAAATGATTTGCATTTGTACAAATGGTACTAGTAAAAGTACCCGTGTCAGAGTACAATGAGTACCCAGAGAAGCCCAGCTCTGAGTGGAGAACTCTCTTCTTTCTTGCAACCACAGCTAAAAAGCTGTTCATAACAAAATGCTGAGATGGTGTTATTTTCTTTTCTAGGAACTTGGAATAAGAATTCCTAGACCACTGGGACACGGACCAAGCAGATTCATCCCCGAGAAGGAGGTGTGGTAGTGTTTTCAAGTACACAGTGAACTTTATGCTTTTAAGGAACACCCTTTTAGTAGTAACCCACATTTGATTTCAGGACAGCTGCTGAGCTGCAAACCATTTTCAGTCATGATCACATTCAGTCCTGATGAGACTTTGGCCACAGTTCTAGTGTACAGAAGCAGTGAGAGCCCCGGGGAGCTTTGAAATAGTTACGACCTCTCATGTGTTGCTTTCTAGCATAAGAGAAACCCAATACTGTTCTCTGTAAGAGCGTCTGTTTCCTTGTGAACATCCAGATGCAATTTCCTACTGGTCCACAAGGAACCTGCCCCCTGCTCTGGGGTTGCTTTTTCTTGACCTGCCTCTACCATTATGAATAATCTTGAGAAGCTTCAGAGTGCTGTGGCTGAGCATTTCTGACGTTTCTCTCCCAGTCGTCTGGTAAGAGAATTTGGAGCAGAGGAAAGGTTAGTAATATGCCTGTGGTTTTCTAGGAATTTTAGAGCCTTAAATTTCAGTTTCCTTTTATTTCTCTCTCTTGCCATCTTAGCTAGGTTTTTACTTCTTTCCCTCTTTAGTAAAAATAATTATTCAGTTAGCTTTTTGTTGTTAAAATAAGCAAAGTTAGATCAGTTTGAAGCATTCAAGAAAGTGAAGGTGAGAGTTAAAAATGAGAAGTCAGTGTTGTACAAGAGAAAAATGTAAAGCCAGAAATGTCCTTTTGCTGATACAACCACTTGTGATCTCCTAAATGAGAGGCATTAAAAGGATTTTACGTGCCTTGGCTTCTGGGCACTGATTTAATACCACTGGTAGATTTATAATATAATTGCTTTCACCGTGGCCTCTGGGTGCTGTGGCAAGATGTATTTATTTACTATTTTATTGGTACTTCTTAGGCAGTATCACTAATGGCTCTCTCTCTTCAATCAGACCATTCAAGTGGGAAACGAAGACGCCACGATGCACACGCTGTTTGCAGATTCTTTTGCTACGCTGGGCCGATTGGACAACGTTACCCTGGTGATGGTTTTCCACCCTCAGTATCTTGAAAGCTTTCTAAAAACTCAGCACTATCTGCTGCAAATGGATGGTCCCCTCCCGCTTCATTACCGACACTACATCGGGATAATGGTATGTTGGTGGGACGTAAAGCAGGAGGGGACAAACAGCTACTTTGGCAACGATCTCTGGTCTTGTTTAACGGCAGTTATCGCTGTGTTTTGCAGTTTCTAGTTGGAAAGGCATTTCCATAGAGGGGCGAAGGGGAAAAGCAGAGTAGGTTTGTTTGTGCCTGGTTTATGAATTGTTTCGTAAGACTTTATATTCATGGTTTTGGTGGGACTGAGAAAGAGAGAAGGGGGGAATCTGTTCTAGAAATAAGGCAATTGCTTACTTTTGGTTTCCTTAGCATCTCAGAAACTGTTTTTCAGAAAGCTTGTTTGTGTGTGTGTCCTGTCAAATACACCTCCCTCTAACTCAGTAGTCCATCCCGTCATCTATTTGGAATCTCTAAATTCCAAGCAAGTTCTCTGCCAAAAGCGGTTGATTTCGTAACTTCCAATCTGCCAGTTCAATCATCGTTGCTTGCCAAAGTTGAATTAAAATTTTGGGCTGTCTGATGGGGAAAGTGTTACTGGTCTTTGCTGAAAAGCTGCCTGTAGCCTCTCTTGTTGCATGCATTCCAAAACCTGCTTTTCTTTTAACTGGGAAAAAGATTCACCAGGAGGCAGCCTTGCCTCTTCCCCACTGGAGAGAACTGTGCAGTATGGATTACTTGCTCCAGGGCGTACAATAAATCTCTGCCTATACTTCTCCCTGGATATAGGCATGTTGCACCTGTAGCCAGCATAGTTGTAATGCATGTGAATGAGGAATATTTATGTTGTGAGAAAATAATCAAAACTGATGTTTTGTGTTGGAGGCTTCATTGCTTTTGAGGCTGATGTGCTAATCTTTTTTTTTACTTCAGCCTTTGATCACTGCAAGTGTTATTTTTGACTACTTTGAGGAAATGATGACTTATGGTATTTGTCATAAAGCACTAACTTACTGTAATTGTTTTCTCTGTCACAATTGTGTTTTCCTTTCTAGGCTGCAGCACGACATCAGTGCTCTTACCTTGTTAACCTCCACGTGAATGACTTCCTTCATGTCGGCGGAGACCCTAAATGGCTGAATGGTCTGGAAAATGCGCCTCAAAAACTGCAAAATTTAGGAGAACTGAACAAAATGTTGGCTCACCGACCCTGGCTTATCACCAAGGAACATATCGAGGTAAATCTTTCATGGAGTAACGTGAAGGTGCCGTTATTTTTCAGTAATGCAATCACAGATTCTTAGGGTGAAGAGTCAGACAGGGTGAAAGATGTTCTGTGTTACTGACTTTCATTTCAGTGTTATGTCACTGCATGATATAATATCACTCGTGCCCTTGTAAAACTAATGTGATCATAACTGGTCTTAAATGACTTTAACAAATTTAATTTCCAACACAGTGACATTTCAGAGTTGTCATGTCAGAACTGTGTTGCTCTGAGATGAGGATGCGATCAGATGGCTGCTTCCTTAAGTCAAGTGCTTTCAGTAGCCAGAACCCCCTGGGCATATCTTGAGGTGTTGCCAGGGGTTAGACAGGACACCGATCACCACAGTTTTGTTTCGGTTGCTGCTGGCTCCGGTGTAGTTTCCAGGCTGGGTTGGAGAGAGCAGGCTGGCAGAACAGCCCCGAGGAGGGGGCAGTGGTGGTACAAGCCAGCCAGGGCTGCAGCACCAACAAGCCACCAAGCAGCTGCTTCTGCTGCCCCCTCCTCTGAGGGCTGCCTGGGGTAAGCCAGCTTCAGAGGGTGCTTGTAGCTCTCATGGCAGGGGCATGCCTGCCCCAGGCCTGGCCATGGTTGCTGGAGCAACTCCTCTGCTTTTCTCTTTACCCTTGTCGAGGAGGAAGTGCGTGCTGGGACTTTCTCAGCACCGTCTGCCAGGTGAAGAGGCGGCTGCAGGTCCTGCTGGCAGGCAGGCCGCTGGGCTGTGGGGGAGGGCACGCACCCTCCCAGAAAGCCCCAAACCTCCCACACTTTCCTGCCTGAAGGGGAAGTGAGGGGTTGAAGCTTCTTGTCAAATGTAGAACATTCCACCCACAGGGACAAGATGGAGGGAGCCCAGCCCTGATGCCAGGTTTTTACACAGCAGGTCCGCAAGGAGTTGCCAGGGTTTTCTGAGACTGTAAACACCAGTTGAAGAAACATGTGACTATTGTGGTTGCATCTCCATCAGAGGTGTGAAATTTCAATGCAAGTCGGTCTGGCCTCAATACAAACCATATGGTTTGAAATAGAAACCCCAGCTGATTCAGTAGCTGAGGGCCAGAGAGAGGAGAGAAGTTGTCTTCTGCGTGGCTTAACCATGCGAGTCTGTGGCTGCCAGGTTACCCGGCAGCAGCACAGCGAGCACAGTGATGGCAGCAGAGAGTTAGGGAGCAGTTGTGGATGTCAGAAAAACGATTTTATCCGGTAAAGAAATGTGTTGGTAAATTGTATTAAGGTGGGATCATTTGAACGACTCTTAAAAAACTTAATACCTGTGTCTTGCATTATTTTTAAAGCAACTTTTGAAGACCGAAGAGAACAGCTGGTCCCTGGCAGAGCTGATCCATGCAGTCGTTCTCCTCACTCACTACCACTCCCTTGCTTCCTTCACGTTTGGTTGTGGAATCAGCCCGGAGATTGACTGCGAAGGGGGTCACACCTTCAGGCCCCCTTCCCTCAGTAACTATTGCATATGCGATATTACAAATGGTTACCACGGGGTGGATGAGATTCATGCCAGCCCAACTGCAAGTATTCCAGTAAGTGTTTGAACAAACAAGTCTCTTTCAACAGAAGTAGTTTCTTTTGTAAACTTCATACATGGAGGGTGCCCATCTCTTCGTTGGGTGAGAGTGGGATTGATTAGCCTAATCCAGATGAGGCTAAACACTTGAAAAGATACATTTAGGAGACTTCTGAAGTGACACTGGGAGGTCACTGAAGGGAGAGATGAAGATACAGACTCTCAGTTGTCTACTTTTCCGGTCTTTTATCATTCATACAGGCAAACTGAGACTGCTTCTGACCTCCACTAGTTGATGATACATGTCCTGAGCAGCAGTGGCCAGGAATGTTTGGGTTTTTTTTACCATGGGTGCAGAGGAAAGTCGGCACTTCTTTGATTCCAGTCATTGACTTTGTTGCCTTGAGGTGTTTGTGATACATCACACAAGAGATCATTCAGAGTTTTCTGACTCTAAACCAGTATTTCTTGCCTGCAGCAGTTCACACTGAGCTGTACTTGCTTCCACTTAGTGAGCAGCATGACTTGAACTAAGCATTGGTTTAAGAACAGTGATAACAAGGTATTTTCAATGCAGGTTCCTTGCTTATGAGCCTTTACTGCAGTGGTGTGGGTGGCATTTAAATTTTGTTTGATGGAACTTGCTGCTTCTGTGAAGGAGCAAACTGACTGCAGAAGACAGAGAGGAAAAGGGCAGAGCTGTATAAATTGAAGATAACTTTTATTTTGCTTTGTGCTGATGGATTTTTACAAGACCGGATATTGAATTAATAGTTTGTTGTGGTGTAAAAAAACAGCTCTTGTGAAATAAGATTATCTTGCACTAGCTTTCCTTTGAGGGTTCATTAAATCTGCATGTACACTCACTCTTCCTTTTTCCTTCGGTATGTTTCTTCTCTGTGAGCAGAGAGAAGGGGAAAAATACAGTTGGGTAGTAAATTGTGGTTACTTCCTCTGTCAGAATTTCTGTTACAGCTCCTTGTTTTTCAGTTGATAAACATTTAGATTAAGTAAGAGGAATTACTTAAATTTTAGTGAGAGAACCACTTGTTCCAAAAAGCTGTGATTCTCAAAATATGTTAAAAATACCAGGGATCTAACTGAGGAAAGACAGTGACTAAATGTGAACTGTTGGGTCAGTACAGATTTTTTTTTTCCGAGATCTGTTTTCCTCCAGAAAACAATGAGTATTTAAAGATGTAAATGAAGGACATAGCTTGTGTTTGAATTTTCTGCTTTGGCGATTTCTGCCATCACGGTCAGTTCTTCTTACACAGAAATGGAATGTTTTTCTCTCCTTTTCAAGTCTACAGAGTCTGTCTGTGAAGTTGAAGCTCTTATGGAGAAAATGAAGCAGCTACAGGAGTGTAGAGATGAAGAGGAAGCCAGCCAAGAAGAGATGGCTACACGTTTTGAGAGGGAGAAGAGAGAAAGCATGTTCGTGTGTTCTTCAGGTAGGACAGATACAGTGTGCGTATGTATTTAAGACTTTCCCAAGTCACTTGAAGAAATACTTACTACTGCAAAAGGAAAAAAAGTATTATTCAATGTCTCAAAAGCATCAGCAGTCTCTTTGAAGAGGTCAGGATTAGAGGTGCCCTGTTTTCTTCCAGGAACACTTACAAGCAAAGTAGTGCCAAGATTTGTGGCTTCTCTTGAGTACACCACAACACTCACTGACCAGTATTATGCTCAACAGAAGCAGAATCTTGAGAGAGAGATTTAAAAGTTTCACAAGAGCTTTAAGCATCTCACAAGACATAAAAAGAAGCCCTTAACACACTTAGCTATTTGACTGTACAAAACATGACTTTTCAGATGACTGAGAGAATAACCTGTTACAAGCTTAGGGTTGTGGGCTCTTCAGCAGAGTTTCTTTAAAATAAACTTGATGTGGAAGTCTTAGAGGTCTCTCTTTAATAAGTCCTCTGTTCCAAAATGTATTTTTCCTTGACATTTTTATAGACCCCTTGAGTCAGGAGCACAGTGTTCCCTGGACTTAGCAGATAGGTTGAAGACTGGTACACAAAAGGAGAAAAAGATGCTTGTCTATAAGAAAGAAGCTGAGTGTTTTTCATGGACTTGCTTCTAAAAATCCCTAGTTGCAGTCGCACTGCATAGCACAGCATTTTAATGCACGTAGTCCAGCGAAACGGTTTGTTTAGAAAGCAGGGACTCCCATTCTCCTGCAAGAGTTACACAGTACACTTCCAGTTGGTTCTTACTGAAATGAGGTGAAATTCTGTTTGAAATTAACAGAAGATGAAGAATCGGCACCAGCAAGAGATGTGTCTCGTCACTTTGAGGACACCAGCTATGGTTACAAAGACTTCTCCAGACACGGAATGCACGTGCCCACCTTTCGTGTTCAGGTAAGGGGGACAGGGCTGCTGTCAGGAGGCTCAGAGTGCGATTGGGTGCTTGTGCCAAATCACCAAACGTGGAAAGTGCAGTGCTCTATCTTGCTGCCCCATGGATCAGAAGGCTTAAAGCAAGCAAAGGAACACCGCCCCCCCGCCCCCCCAAACCCTGCACCCCAGATGATCTGCCCTGAGGTAAACTGCATTAAAGCACGAGGTCTTTACAAGTTCCTTTCTAAAATGATCCGTTCTGCATTTTTATTCTAAGGATTATTCCTGGGAAGACCATGGCTATTCCTTGGTTAATCGTCTTTACCCAGATGTGGGACAACTACTTGATGAGAAGTTTCATATTGCTTATAATCTGACTTACAACACAATGGCCATGCACAAAGACGTGGATACCTCAATGCTAAGACGAGCTATTTGGAACTATATTCATTGTATGTTTGGAATAAGGTCAGTTTTGCTACTTGTGTTCTAAACACATCACACTCCTTGGCATTGGTGCTTTTTTATTTCTTCTTTCTCAGATTGCAGCAAAGTTATTTATTAGGCAAACACGCATGTATTCTTAAACCTGTGTCTGTTTAGGGGGGAGGGCCAGTGGTGATATAAATTACACAATAATTTATTTTTGCCATAGGAACTTGGAAACAATGCGAGTGGAAGAACATGCTCTTGAAAATGAAAGCATTTTTCTTTTCATTCCCCATAGATACGATGATTATGACTATGGTGAAATTAATCAGTTGTTGGACCGCAGCTTTAAAGTTTATATCAAGACCGTGGTTTGCACTCCTGAAAAGACCACGAAAAGAATGTATGATAGCTTCTGGAGGCAGTTTGAACACTCTGAGAAGGTACAGCTTGCATGCGTGCTGAGGGATAGGGCCCGTACACCCGCTTGCCGTGCTGCCAGGCACAGCTATACCCGGCTGGCGTTTCGGCTTTAGCTGGTGCTAATTCCCGGGCTGAATGAAGTGCTTTTTCATTTCCTACTGCCTGTTTGCTAGGTAACAGCCAGTGGGGACTGTGCAGGCTCTGAGCCCTATGGGGACGGGAGACATGTAAATGGTACAGCTTCACCTCAGCTGCAGCGTTCTCCTCCGCTGCCCGTCGGTACTGCCTGTGTTCTAGAGAGGCAAGGGACTGGTGCTGGATCCATCCCTTTGCCTCAGACCCAGTGCAGCTTCCTTGTTGGCCTGAGGTCGTTGTAGCCCTACAGTCATTTCCACTGCAAATGGCCCCAGACCACGCACTTCTTGTTCAAGCCTAAAGTCCTGCTGCTGGGCTACTGTCTGAACTGCACCTCCCAGTAATATTTCTCACTCTTGATTATCAGATGTCTGCTCCATTAAGATCACATCCTCCAGGGTTTGTTGAAAAAAATATTTCTAGGCCTCACTTAAAATGAATGTTGATACAGTGCTGAAACACAAATGTGCCTTAATCATATCATCAGAGGCTCTATTTCTTGCTAAACTCCTTGTAAAAACAGTTTAAAGATAGCCAGTTATAATAGGGGTACTATAACTACAGTGGGTTTAAGTTTGTTCCGGTAAAATACAACATATGTTTGTTTTGGTTAGACTGATAGAGATGAACTTTTCAAGCACACAGAGCCTTCTTTAAAGCCCAGAACTTTGCATCTCCATAGCCATCAGCACACAAGGATCGTACATGAACGTGGCACTGAATGCAGTCACTGCCCATCCTCATGGAGGTCGTATGAATGAAATCACACGTGGCTGTTACATGCCAGAACAAACTCAGAGCTGACCTGCTGTCAGTCAGAGAATACTTTTCACCCCTTCCCCCACCTGGTTTCCGGTCTCATCCTCAAAGAAGTAAAGACATTGAGGAGATGAGCTGGGGAAGGAAAATCCTTACCTCTGGTAGCTACGGAAACCTCCGTCTCAATAAACATGATAGTTTTGTGGCATGTTGCAGCTTCTCTTGTGCTTCACCTCAGCTAACCACTCTGTGTTGTTCACGTGATAACTACCCATGTGTTTCTCTTTCTCTGTCCCACAGGGGCAAACGACTTTATCGCCTCTTCCTTTGCTAACAACCCCCTCTGCTTCCCAGGTACCAGCCACCCTTTTGCCTTTACCTTATTGATGAACTTGAGCTAAATTTGAGCAGCTCTTTTCAAGCTTTGCATAGTCTGCTGCCGAAGAAGGGCTTGTGTGCTTGAAAGCTTGTCTCTTTTCCAGCTAAACCAGTGGGTCTGCTAAAGAATTACTCCCTCTTCCCGTGAACCTGGCCCTGCTGCCGCGCTGCGCTGCAGCGCTACGTACAGCGTCCGTTCACTCTTCCCTCCCTCAGCAAAAGCCTTACAGATAGAACTAATTCTCGGGGCAGCTGAAACACAAAGCGCTCCCCTGCTGCTACTGCAGACACGAATACCAAAACCACAGCCCCACAGACTTCCTTTCTCTGGGGTATGTTCTGGTGAGCAGGCTGTGCTTAAAGTGCAACTTCTTTTCTTTCCCAAAGGTCCATGTAAATTTGCTTCTGGTAGAAGCTCGGATGCAAGCCGAACTACTTTATGCTCTGAGAGCTATTACTCGCTATATGACCTGATGTCTCCGGCTGCCTGTCGACGTTGGAATGTTCTGCAGCTGCGTACAGCAGAGGAAGAAACGAAGCCTCAGGACCAACAGTAGCTATAAGTTAAGATGCCCATTGTGCCATAACTCCTTTAGTTTCAGCTATTTCCATGTTTGGAATACCACTGCTGCCACTTGGCAGCAAACGCTTGGCAGTCGAAAAGACAGGGTTGGTGCAGAAGTACTGCCTGCTCATGGTATTTTGGCTTTAGACAGCACGGGACACTCTATGAACTTGTGGCAATATAGCAAATGGTAGATACGTAGATCTTGTGTTAAGGCAAATACTATGGGAGCTGGAGCGTGACAAGAAGTGGGACTTGATGACATTTGCTTTCCCTACGAGAATAATTTTAGAAAATCTTGATGCTGCTATTTGTGCTGGGGAGTGAACAGACACAGGCTGTTCCAGTTAAGCTAAAAGTGAAAGTGAGCACTGCTATTGTCTGAGCCTTTATTGTGTGTGGTTTCAAAAAAGCCTTGTTATTTAGATTTCTTTTTTTAATCGGAACTAAACCTCTTTTGTCCACACAGATAATTTGAAAGATAGCAGTCACTTTTCTCAGATAGTTTAGCCTTAAAATGCTACATTTGTTCAGCATTATTTTGGTGAGCTCCAAAGTGCAATGGTCTTCCTATGGAAAGAAGGGGACTGGAGTCCTCAGAGCTTTTGAGAGATCCGACTACGTGAAGTGTCGAGTAGCTTCTTGTCCTGTTTTTCGAGGATGAACCAAGGAGGAGCTAGGACAAGGTGTGGGAATGTTGTTCCAGACTGCCAAACAGTCCTACTGTATTACATGCCCAACGCTGGTCTTAATGATTTTTGCAGTTGCTTAAATAACTAGGCTAAAAACCATCTATTTTTAGTAAATCAAAACATGATTAAAATGCTGATGTTTAATATACAGTGGTTTTGGAGAACACATGAATACTTTTGTATGAGTGTGAATTGCTTTTTAAATTTGTCAGTATTATTGGTATTTTTTAAATAAAGGTAACAACTTTTTCTCTTGGTGTTTTTGTGTGCTTCAAATTTATGCTTGCCCGCTTACTGATTCGAACATTTTTAAATGGTCTTTGAACCAGTCACTGAACAAACAAAATGGCAAACAACGAATTTTTCAACTGAGTCTAAAACGATGGGAGAAAAAGTCTACGAAAATAGATTGAGATCTTCACTAGAACTGGAGTAGGAACACTTCTGATGTAATCCTGAGGTTTTCAGCATGTTTTCATCCTTCCCACAGTCCCCCGCTACAGGAGGACAGGTATACCCTTGTTCTTGTTACTTTGTAGCCACAGGCTCTGGATTTTCTCTTTCCTCACCAGTAACTGCTGTGATATGATCAGAGATTCCCTTCTGTAATCACCACTTATTTTCAATAACTAGCTCTAAATATTATTTTAAGAGTTAAACTGATTTTAAAGTCCTCCAGTAGTAAACTTCGTTCCAGATTAGGCTGCTGATTTTCATAGGTGAGTGCCAAAAGGGTATTTGGCATTAGCAGGAGGGTCAGGTCTGTGCAGTCAGACCGGGGAGTTAATGGCAAGAGGTTACAGGCAGTGAGAGGGGGACTTGCTGCAAGGGAGTGACAAACTCTTCTGGATGCCCTCCTACCCCTGGCTGTAACAGGGACTGCAGGGCACTCAAGCACAGAAACTCCTACCTGCTTACAGGAAGGTAGGAACCCTATTTGCAAGGCAGGAGAGAAATGGATTTTCCCAAGCCCACAGGTAGAATTAAATAAAGATTTTGGTCCTGGGGCCTGGCTCTCAGTGAGCTCAGGCTGGTTTCTTTTACAGAAAATTCTGAGAACAGTTTTAAGTTTACAGTTTATCTAAAAAGATCTGGGGGAGAAAGATTAATAAACTGTCAAAAATTGTGACTAACAGGAAGCATCTGCTGTTTCCTCTTAACTAAAAATACAGGATTTTTAATGTTCCAAAACCCATGCAAAACTTTCCTGTCTAAGGGCATAGCATAAAGCTGAGCTATGCCTAAGGACGTAGAAGGAAGTGTCTTGCCAGTCTGTAAATGGAGTTTTCTGCAGCACCTCCTTTGCCTGCTGCTTTTTTGTCACGGTCAAAGGTAGAGTTGCAATTTTCCGAGAAGCCTAAACTGCTGGTTTCCACCCTGCGCTCTCTGCAGGTACCTGCAGGCACTTTCTTCCTTTTCAAGCAGTAAACATTGCAGCGTGTGTCGCTGTGGCAGTGGCTTCATCCAGTCACATTATCAAACAGAGCACTAACCACAACAGGCAGATGACCCTACTTAGGAGAAAGGGCCTGAAAACGTTTGGGGATTTTTCATTTAAAATGCTGAGGTGTTTATGGTCCTAAGTAGAAGAGGTCTTTCAAAACAAGGAAATAGTTAAGGGGGCAGATGCTCCATCAAAGTGGCGACTGCTGCACCGAGCAGCAGCTGTGGATGATGCCAGGGCCGAAGGAACAAGCACTGCCTCAGTCATGGGTGGGTGTGAGCTGCTCTCCTCTGCTGCAGGGTGAAGCCCTGACAGCTCCTGAGAAGCCTCTCCAGAGCCTGTGGCTACAACGTGCAGCAGCATCTCCTGCGTCTCAGGCACTGTGGGCACTAGTGGTACTGGCAGCTCACCACAAAAGAACACGTCGGGCAGGGGGAGGAGGTGAACAGGGAGCTAAATGACTGGCTGCTGCATGGGCACAGGTAGGACACTAAGAAGAAAAAAACCCAAACAAAAAAAACACCTAGGGTTTTCATTTTTTCCTAGAGGAGCATGGCAGAGCCATCTGCCCCGTAAGCAGCAGCTAATTGCCCTCCCCAGCAGCACTTGCCTTTCCAGCTTCTTTGTAGGTTCAGCTGGAAACATTATGCACGTGTATATGCAAACACCCCACCCCAGGCAGAAAAGAGCAAGGTGACAGAGGACAAGTACCAGGTTGCTTAACAGCAATGGATGCCTGAAGTCACACGAGAGCTTTCTCATTGAGGTTGGTGGCAAAGATACCCAAATGGTAGAAGATGCCATAACAATACATCACAAATTCAGCATCTTGGGGCTTGTTCTTGTTACCCATCAGGTTTTTATCAGAAAGCCAAGGGCCTGTGCAGTCCGATGGAAGCCACTACAGGGCTTTGCTGTTAGGTTCTCCGAGGTTGCTGCTGCCCTCCCTGCTCTACCCAGCTCCTACCCACCTTGATCTGAGCAAAACAGCAGTTGCAGGCTGGCTTCTGTTACTTGGACCTGGTCAATTCTGATGAGACCTGCTGCCAGGATTTGGCCACAAGGTCATTTCCACTGCATTTCAGTGCCTGCCCCTGCCCCCAGCAGCCTTTCCTTAATGCCCCCAGAAAGCAAACACATTCTTTTTCAGGAGAAAGAAATGGGGCATCGAAGCCATTTATCTTCCCCCTCAACTAAAATTAAAATGGCAAAAGAAGGAATGTAACAGATCTTTTTGAGCTCAGCAGAGCTGTTGGAGCCAAACCAGATTGAATGGCTGAGAAGTTCTCTCCTGTGCAGTGATGGAGGCTGCCACATGCGCTCCCTAAGTGTGGGGCTGAGTCCTGCTGGTCACAAGAAACATCCAAGCTGCTGGGTCAACAAGAATGTTGCAAATTTCATTACCTTCACTGAAGTTTCCTCCCCACCACTCCCAAAACCTGGACCATGAAACCTCCCCTCCTCTGCACCATCAACAGTATAAAGAAGTCAAGCATGTAGAAGCAGGGACCTAGACTAGGAAGAAGCATCCCTTGCGTTCTACTACTGCTCTGCTTCCCAGGCTCCTCACCTGGCAGTGGAAGTCCAGGCACTGCCAAAGGTTCAGCGGTGCCATGGCGGGAGCTCTGAATTGCTGCCTCAGAAAAACAAATTCCTCCAGCTTCTCTGCAGGGGTTGCCAGGCTGGAGTCTCGCTCTGCTGGCACACACAGCACAGCATGAGGCTGCGGACCCTCAGGATCAGAGGTCAGCAGCCCCTGCACAGTGGTTTAAGTTTTCTGTAGCCCATTGGGCTGTCGGTGCTTGAGGGCAGTGAAGCAGCTGCTGAGATAATCCATGGGCTGTAAGCAGGGACTTCTACACACTGAAAGGATGAAAAGTGAGCAATAAACAAGCCAGCAGCAGTCAGGAGGAACGTGAAGGATGCAGAGCCTTTTTTTGCCCCGTGGATGGAGGCATGAGCCCAGGGTAGACAGCTGGCCCAGAAGTCTGAAGCGTGCAGGCACACAGGTGGCTCCTGGGAATGTGGGAACAACTGAAAGAAAACCACACCAGACTAGCTCACATCAGCGATACGGGTGTTCTGCCTTCAGATGTGAAGTCCCAGTTCAAAAAAGCCTCTTTGCAGCACAGCTGGACCTCTATCCCACAAGCCCCAAGGCAGGAGCTGGGATGCCCTAGCCACAGAGTATCCCATAAAGAAAGGGGCATCTCCAAAGGAAGGGAGCAACTTCTTCCTGACCATTGACAGCATTCTATCTGAAGAGTGAAGCTTTTGACGTAACGCCGCAGAATGCCCCAACAGCGTTTGGGTTACTCTGCCACAGAATTGCCTATGAAGTAAAAGTGTGTCAAGGCCTGTAGATGTCATGTGACATGCTTTTATAGTGCACAGTAATTTTGGTACTACAGAGGTCCAGGTACTCAGTGGTAGTTTACCTTTTAAAAGCTAAAAGCTCAGCAAATAGTTTCGTTTCATTTTCCCAGCTGAGATACTATGCAATTAACAGACAAATCACACTGAATAGCTGCTTGATCAGCTCAAATATATTGTAAAAAGGAATTCCATGTGCAAAAATTTCATACAAGCTTCTGAAAAGGCAATACTCAGGATATAAATGACAAGCTTTACTCACATTTTTTACATTAAATTGTCCTGCTCTCCCAACATACCTGCAAACGGCAACGTCCAGGTATATTAGAAATATAAAGCTGTACAATCTACACCACACAGAAAAACCAAACCAACAAAAAACCCCCCGAACAACACTAAAAGCAAACACAAAAAAACCCAACCCAAAACAAAACACCCAAACAACAAAAAACCCCAAACCTGATTAAAATGGAGTAATAGTCACAATTAGAAGGAGTGATGGCTTTGAATCCTATCAATAAGTTTTTCTGCCACAGGTTTGAACTCCGTTTCCCAATATAGTTTGTGGCCATCTCTTAAATCTCCGTCAAGGCTGTAATCCAGCACTAGTTCTTCATCTGTAATCAAGGAAAATACCATCAGTTCTGAATAAAAATATACCCAACACTGTGTTTTCTGACCACAGCACATACAGATTATCTGCTGTCTGTGGTGATGATTTAAATATATTTAAGAGAAACTAAGCATCACTGCCTGAGGGGCTTGGATTTAATCGAAAATGAAGGACGTTAAAGGCAGTAGAATGGTAAAAAGGGTTTTGCAGGTTCTTTTATGTTCAAACTCAGAGGTGTAGCTGCAGTGGCTTCAAGATCAAGCATTTACTGTGACTACCAGCCAGGAAACTACTTGGGTTTTAACATTACCCACAGCAAATTTGCTAATGCAAGTAATCATAGAATCACAGAATCACAGAATGTTAGGGGTTGGAAAGGACCTCTGGGAGATCACCGAGTCCAACCCCCCTGCCAGAGCAGGATCACCCAGGGCAGGCCACACAGGAACAGATCCAGGGGGGTCTTGGAAGTCTGCAGAGAAGGAGACTCCACAGCCTCTCTGGGCAGCCTGTTCTAGCATCACTCTCACAGTAAAGAAGTTTTTCTTCATGTTGAGGTGGAACTTCCTGCGTTCCTGTTTGCAATCATCACCCCCATCCTATGACAGGGCACCACTGAAAAGAGACTGGCCCCTTCCACTTGACACCCACCCTGCAGATATTTCTGAACATTACAAGGATGCCCCCTCAGTCTTCTCTTTTCCAGGCTAAACAGCCTCAGGTGTCTCAGTCTCTCCTCATAAGAGAGATGTTCCAGTCCCATAATCATCTTCATAGATCTTCATTGGACTCTTTCTAGTATCTCCCCATCCCTCTTGAACTGGGGAGACCAGAACTGGACATAATACTCCAGATGTGGTCTCACTAGGGCAGAGTGGGACGAGAACCTCCCTTGACCCGCTGGACAATTATTCTAACTACAGCTATATTTTTCCTGTCACAAATTGTTCTGCTAACCTGGTTCATGAAGACTTTCAAACTGTATCTCATATCATACTTAAAGAACTTGAACCACACTAGTTACGATATTACCGATGCCTTCCCTTTCTAACAAGCTTCATAAATACAGTAACAGGACACTCTTAATAGATACAAGCAATGTTAGGCATGGAAAGAAGTCCTCACTCATTATTCCTCCTCCATTTTGCCTGGCTTTGGATGCAGAACCCTTACAGAAAAAAGAAACCAGTCTGCAACCAGAAGCACGCTCCCGAATCGAGAATCTGCAAACACAACTGAGAATGCTGAACAAATGTTTTGAAACAGTTTAGCAGACATGTATTTGACAGCCTTTATGCCATAAATGGACCTAAAATGAAGATACAATCCTGCACCCAATAGGCAGTGCAACTTATCTTTAGAATCACAGAACCATAGAATCGTATCTTTGTCCCAGCCTATGAAAGAGCACCAGATTCACAATCTGTTAGACAAGTAACTGCATAGGGGAGCTTACTGCACACTCACAGCAGGTGAAAGACAATTTGGACCTGAAGAGAAACTTTAGTTACCCACACTTAACCTGCTCACTGCAGGGGGGTTGGACTAGATGACCTTTAAAGGTCCCTTCCAACCCAAAAACATTCTATGCTTCTATTTTGAGTCAAACTTTGTGTAGAAAAGAAACGCTCAAACAGCAACGAGGCCTAAAAGAATGGCAAGGTGCCTCTGCAGAGCTGCAACAGCTGTAAAGGAAGAGGTGCCACTCCTTTCATGTGGACAAGGGTCCATTTCATAGAAAGTTACCGGTAACTGCAAACAATACACTTGACTTCTATGCCCCTACAGTGTTTCTAAATTACCAGAATTCAAGAGATGATGATTATGAGGTAGATTCCAAAAAGGGTTCTACATTAAGAGAAGATGCCATTTAGAGGCTTTCTTTAATAAAGAGGAAAAAAAGCCACGCATTCTTCCAAGAAGGAAGACATTTTGTATCTCTGCAGGAAGAAACCCTGTAATTGGGAAAAAAAATCTAGCTTTAGACATCAGATTTATATTTGATGGCATCATACATATAACCTAAGTCGGCCAGGACTGCTGCACCACCATAGATCAGGTTGCTCTGGTCCATCTCTGAGGATGGAGATTCCACAGCCTTTCTGGACAGCCTGTTCCAGTGCTTGACCCCTGCTATGGTGGGAACTTCCTAATATTTAATTGGAATTTTTCTATTGCAACTTGGGTCCATTAGCTCTTGTATCACTGGCACAGTAGTCCAACACATGTAAAATGAATCTCAGCAGCAGAGAAGAGAGAGACCCTGAAAAGGAAGGATTATGGGTTTTGTTTTCAGGGAAAATTGCTTTGCCTACTCCTGCAATTACTCTCCTATCCAAATTAACTGCCTTCTAACAGGGAGCAAGAGACGTTTCTCCCTTTTATTAGACAGCTGTGCCCCGCAGAAGTTGACTGAATGTTTATGGAATCACTGAGGTCGGGAATTCCAGCCTACAAGAACAAGGGTCAGAACCAGTTCAAATGCTGAAGTGTTGAACCAAACCAGTAAATTTCACAAAGCAGAATGTGAGTAACACTGGGGATCAGCAAGGATCAGCATCCCACACGCAAGCTGTGCATCCTCCGATGATTTTAATTTTCCCACGACCCTCCTCAAAACTAGCACAATTGGGTACTGGCCAAACAGCATATGAACTGGCTGCAAGCCCAGGAACCAGGCAAGCACACTGGGTCTGCACGCTATGGGGATGAGAGAGAACAGACTATAGTCTGCAAGGGCTGCCCATCCCTCTGACTCCAGACAGACAGAGCCCAGGAGCCCTGGAAGTTAATATCATGCCATGTAAGAGTTTGCATGTACTGAGAGTCCAAAATAACCTCCTCAAATTGATAGCTGGAGGTAAAAGGCAAGTAGAAGAGAAGTCTGGAAAAAAAAAAAAAAGAGAGGGCGAAAGGAGATTTCACTGAGTGACCAAACAGAAGAACGTTCTCAAGACAGAGGCTCATGTCCACTGCTGCTCCTGAGGGACTGGGACAATGCAAAGCTTCTGCCAGGGGCCTGGCAACACCAGCCTCCAGAAGCTCTGAGCCAATAAAGTGACATGAAACTCAAGAGCAGCTGAAAGGAGACAAATGAGAGTGCCATTGGAAAGCAGTGCCACTGCCTCTCAGGCTGCTGGGATCAGGCAGGGAAAAAGAAAAAAAATATTAAAAAAAGGTGCCTTTTGTCCAGCCATTCTGGGGCCCAACATCTTTTCAGGCTATTTCCACTGCCTTTTGGCTCCCTCCTATTTTTTGTCATCTCGTGCCAGGTAGGGGAAAGAAAAATCAAGGGGAGGAGGCCAAGCACAGCAGGTGAAGCGAGGTGTCTGCTGCGCCATGCTCCACTTTTTCCGCTTCCCGAGGGTGTGCTGATACTGAAGTACAGTCCACTGACTGTCAGCAGTTGCCTCCTGCTTCCTGAATGATAGAATCAGAGCAATGACGGTTCAAGGCTGTTACTGGATACAATGGGAGGAGGAAGATTTAGGACAATATTAACCAGCTGCTGTTACTAACATTTGTTGGCTCTCAGCACACACAGGAACCAGATCCAAGGAGTAAGATGCATATTTTTTCTACAGCTACCCTTCCAACTACAGTGTGAAGAACGATGAGCCTTCTGATTTTTTTCTGACCTCTTTTTAATTAATTGTCATAACTGTTGCATTACAATTGCAACTGTAACTGTGAGTGCAATTGTACAGGAACTTCCAGTTCACAAAAGCTGTACTAGTTAATGGGAGTTTCAATTAACTACCCAGCCTGGACTCTGCAGTCAAATTAATTGCTGGAATAAGCAGTGATAAATGCAGAGGGAAAAATAAGTAAGAATAACAAAGACATATATTGCTTGCTGTATGCCAGAAACGATTGTGGCTGTAAAGTTTGCAGTTCTGTTGCAGAATGTTAAAAAGTGCACTAATGATCTTGAAACACTGAGTATTTTCAGGTAAATAAGTGGAATTACGGCTCACATTAAGACATGCTTTATCATAGCAAGGAATGATTGCAACAATGAATAACAGTAACACTCACAGTTCTGTGACAGACTTCCTACCCAAACGAACGCCGCTTTGACTTTGCTCCGCCGATTTCTTCTACTAAGGAAAAGAGACCAAGACTATGAATCTCACCTAAGAGTGATTTGAGCAGCACCAGCAACATGTTGGTATCTTCTCCAAAGCACGAGGCCGCACTTGAGATGTTTTCACTGTAGTTCCACAGGGTTTTGCAGATCAAACAAGCCAGCTGCCAGTCCGCTGGCCCAAAGTCTTGTAAACAGTCAACTAACCTGTCAGTATCAAACAAAAACAGTGTTCTGCTCCTTGTAGTTTTCTCCTGAGCTCTTCAAAATCTGGCACCTACAAATTTATGCAGACTCCATGAAAATTTGCAGGAAAATTCTACATTTATAAATTTAAGATGCTACTTAAGTAGCACTTCAGTAACTCAGTAACTTCCCCCTTTTCATTTACTCTAACTCCCTAAGGCTGTGAATGTGCCCTTTGACTGCATGCAGGTGAGCATGCCTGCCTGTACCTGTCTGTCCTCTCTAACTTTTTAACCCAACTGACCAATCAGATAAATTAGAAATGTAACTGTCTCAAAGGCAGTAAAAATCCACCTAATTTAATGACAAGCTGTGACAGTTGCAAACCTGTGGCTACCACTAGAGCAGAGACTGCAATGTGAGCCAAACCTTATCAGGCACCGAGAACTCATCTGGAAAAGATGGTATTAATGCAGAAAAAGTTTCAGTAAGAATAGCCAGCTGATTACACACCAGAGGATCTGACAAGAAGACAAATCAAAAGGAATTCACTGTTTCCATGACTCACAGAATTACCTTTTACATTCAGTGAAATCTGACTATTTTGCACATCTCTCCCCTTCTTGTAGTACCTCAGCCTGCATCCCGATGGACTCCTCTCAGATATGACAGTTTTAGTAAGGAGCATTATCTTCCTTGCAGACACCAGACACAGGCGAGATCACAAGCAGCACTCGGAAATTAAGCTATAACTTTTCAGCCTGCATCAGTTTATGCACAGTAGCTACCCAGAGTTCCCACTGCCAAAAATCAGCATTCACAAGTCCCAGGGCAGCAGAGGTAAACATTGTTTTTCACTTGCTGTCCCTAGTGACCTCTCTAACAGCAATCCTTCAACTGTTGTTCTCTTCCACAACCCTATGACTCCCTCTTTCCCTCATTCCTCTACTTCACTGTGAGATTTATAATCTGGGGATTAGTAAAGGGAACACAGAATAACTATTGCACTCAGGTATGGCTGAAAATAGCTGTAATTGAAAAGCAACCAAAAAGAGGTTTGCTTTTTCTCTCTCCACTCTGAAAGTAGTCATTGTGGAAGACTGGGAGGCACCTAATGAAAAGCCAAAAGAACCTGCCCTAATTTTTTGAAATTTAACTCTCTGATGGGATTAATTCCGTGTTTCATTAGGGCCACTATGTATCGGTACAATAACCTCGTTTCCAAAAATCCACAGAGATGATTTGGCACAGTCAGCATGACCTCCTTCTCTTCCAAATTCTCTAGATTTATTCCATACTGTTACTGTTTCTCCTTCCTCCTTCAGAAATTTTCAGAGTGAGTACTGAAAGTTCTATATTCTATGGAATATTCTTTGTAACAGTAATTTCTCACTTTTATTATACTGTTTGTCTGTAACTTACTTTTATTCTTCTTTTTTTCATCTTTACATTTTGTAAGTTAACAAGAACATGAGAAGAAAGGATGAGCAGGCTACGCATTGTTTACATTGTATTAAAAAGTAATTATATGATGTATGGACAGGAAAGCATTTCAAAGCCAGCCATACTGTTTCATAAAGGTGGGTTGTAACAACTGCTTTACAAGCATAGGAACATAACCTCTCATGTTGCTCCAATTAAGCTGCATCTGCTATTATCTGAACATCAAAGCCGCAAGTGTTGCATCCACAGTGGTTTTTCAAGATCTAATACCACTTGCAATCTAAGTGCCTTAAACTTGAACTCTGAGAGAGGAGACTCAGGAGCTATTCTCTGCCAAGCGTGACTGCATCGGATAGTTTTCCCTACAGTCCTAAGTAGTTAGAAAAACTTCAAGGGACATAATAGTTCCTGAAGTAACCTTCACATTTACAACAGATACATGTTAATGGTGCCTATTAACTGTGGCCCACATAGGATCCCATTAAGTCAAGCATAAGCAGCTACTGTAAAGCCATGCCTTTGTTGCTTTGTTGTATGGTCCTCTCCCCTGCTGTACATATCAGAAGAACCTTTGACACATTATTCCATGTTTTTTGGCTCTGCAGTAGGCTAAACCCGTCTAATGCTTTTGCAAAAACATATGAAAGAATATGAAAGGCTCTTTCTTGAAGAACATGAGTTGCTGAGTATCGAGTATCCTTATTACAAGTTACTGGCCCCATTAAAAAAAGACTAATCAAAACTCTTTGGCCAAACCACTCAAAATCGCCTTTCTTGTAAGCATGACCAGGAACTTACTTTCCAATTCCTCCTTCTTCCATCAGAAGAGCTTGTCTGTTCTTACCGACTGTGAGATTGAGCAGAACTCCACAGGCAGAAAAACAAACATCTTGGTTCTTGGAATCAAGCAAAGCAATCATGAACTTGTATACTGGATTGTAAAGAAGGAAAAAATATTACTGGGAAGATGGACTTATTATACAAGTGGCATTATGATATGAAACATACATACTTAGAAAGCAGTCAAATACAGGATACTCTCCCCCAAAATTTAACCTTGAACCATGTTCCTGTGACATTTGTAAGAATAGGTGCATAACTCAGAGTAACAGCCATTATTACCTCATGCTGAACATCAGTTTTCTTCAAAACAGCACATACAAAATTCTAGTTACAAAAATACACCAAAGTAATGCAAAAATCCAATCAGAAAACGTTGACCAAATTGTACTACAGCACATTTCTTAGGAGTGTCATCCTTCTCCTTTCAATCACACAGTCAGCAGAAACTGCTAGGATTTGGCGTTTGACTCTTGGACAGGGAAGTTCTTACCTCCTCCATGAGTGGCAGGGTTGCCCCAGACTGCACCAAGTCCCACTGGAACTACTGCAGCCTGGGACTCCCATGGGAGATGGGCAAGAAGGAGACGCTGGGCGTGCAGCATCTGGCAGCACTTGCTGATGCTGAACTTAGTAGGCAGTGGAGACAAACCCAGTGAGGGGGTCAGTCTTGCCTAATGGAGCAGCAGCCTCTCAGCTCTTCCTGAGCTTGGCACACCAACACCACAGTCTCTCACAGACTAAGGCAGCTCATCAGCCACTAGCTACTAAGAGTCGGTGCTCCCTTTGCAGATTCCTTCTCCACCCTTGAAAGACTTACTTGTGGCATATTGCCTCACTTTCAGCACAAAATGTACAAACAAAAAAATGTATGGTGAACTGGTGTTTAAATAAACTTATGACACACCTTCCATGGACAGCATGCAGTTGCCATTTTTCCCCAAAACTCTTTAGACACCCAAAGCAGAAGGATTTGAGAAGACTTGCATTCTACTTCATTCAGAGGCAAATAGGAGGTCTCTTTGTTGAGGCAGTCAAACATCTTAAATGCATGTTACAGAGTGCTAACAAGCTGTCAAACACAGGAATCAAAGAATCTGTGATTATGAACTTACATGAGAATTTAGTTGGATTTTTGTTTTATATCACTACTAACTTGTAGTAGTTAGAGTGCAGGGAAATTTCAAAATAGTAATCTTTAGGAAAAACAGAGTTTTTGTAGTATTTACCTTGGTGAAGGCACCATGGCATATTTTTCTACTCCAATACTTCCATTCTAATGAAACTGAAATAAAATCGTGTTTATAATGACTACTGTTGGATTCTAACATTTGCCTAGTTTGCAAAATGTCAGAGAAAATTGCTTCTACCGTTTAACTGAAACAGCTTATTACCAGTCTTTCCTTTTTAGAACCGTGGCCAGTTAAAACCGGGACTCCTACAAACACAAAAGTAACTCACTCTTTTTCTGTACGATGAAGTCACAGATCTCATGATACTGGGAAAGATTGCCAAAGACTCTCACAGCCTCCACAACTCCATCCATATTGTTGCTCATTAACAGCTTTAAAAGCACTGTTGGTTTGTAAAGAAATGAAATTAAAACCAGTTACTTGTATATCACCCACATGTGCTTGGCTTTTTATCAATAAATACTAGAATGCAAGCAGCAACAGCAATAAAAGTAATAAACAGGATCAGTTATCTGTCTGTCTGGTTGCAGGGAAGGGGGTGAGCTGATCATAGAACAAGAGCTAAACTGTGTAAGGTTTTGAAGATGAGACAAAGAGCTCCAATACACATCTAAATGCAAAGGAAAAAATGAGGGGTTACGAAGATAGCCCAAGCACAGCTGTAATAATGGGAGATGATTTTGCTATACAGTTTTGAGTGGGCTCATGAAAATTCAGGAAGACAAAGAAGAAAGTTGTAATATGTAAGAGAATTGATTTAGATCCTGAACAGATGGTCTTATGGTGGGATGTCTCCTAAAACTCAAATTATTTTCTGACATTAGCTCTGTTTTCTCTCAGTGCTGCTATAACAAGCAAACACATTTTCTCTGAAGAGCTACTTAATATTGCCCCTGGTCTGAAGCATTTATTTGCTTGCTGCTTTTCTGCTTAGCAGTTTCACAGGCAATTAGCATGTAACTTTAGCAGCCAGAGTGAGACCTTCGGCATTTCCTAGGAAGAGCTACCATCATGTAGGTTTTCAGTGCGCAGCAAAGAAGCGACGTTACACAAGTTAAATTCATTGTTTTCTTTGAGTATGAAGTGAACCACTGAAATTGTTCCATCATATAAAGGACTCAAATTAGACAACCCTTAACCCTTCTACCACAGAAAAGTGAGAGAGAGAAAAATATAGAAAAGAGGTTGGCTTCGTTCCCATTACTTCCATCTTTGAATGTTGCAATACTGAATATGCCTTGAATTTGCCTTACAGAGACATCTGAAATTACTATTTTTTCTCTTCGGGATCCACCACTTGTATCAAACAGCAAGTCCTTTCAAAATGTCTCCTGGGGAGGAAGCCTGCTGGTCTTCCATTAAAAGGGTTTTTTCTCTCCTCAGTTCAGGCAAAGGAAACATGTTGGGACAAGTTCTGCATGCTAACAATAAAAACAGGAGAGGGAGAGCGAATGGGACAGGCAGAGAAATCATTTGTTTCCACATTTCTCTGACCAGCAGTAAGAGACAGTTGGGTTCTGGGTGATAAAAATGACTTGTGACAGAACAGCAGAACTGTTACTTAGAGAGAATATGATGTCTATGTCAGGGCATTACGTTGATAGTCAGAATATTTTTTCCTACTCCTCATTCTACCTGTTGTCTGAACTTCAGACTCCACCTCTCCCCCCTAGTCTTGACATCAACTCTCTACATCTTCTACAATATTAAAACAATGAGTCCCAGAACTCAGATGCAGTTCCTACGCATCGCTAAAATATGACTGTTGTCCATAATGTCAGAGAGGAAAGAATCACACAACTCCTACACTGCCAATGGATTATAAGCCAGAAACAGACATAAATCAGATTTTGCATGTCTAGAAGGTACTAAGAAGAAAAAATACTTTCTTACTATACTCTGATTAGAAGTAAAAAGCAACATGATTATTTTGGCTCAGGCACATGGATTTTGAACAAGTCTAACAAAATTGCTAAACAGAAAACAATATGGCAAATTCCTCTGGAGAGGAAAAAAAAGGGTTTTGTTTACAACCTATTTTCACAAAAGTTATAGAACTATGTTCCAAAAAGAATCAGAAATCATATGGGAAGAACTTGATCCTATGAACTTTACATTCCTGCAATATGATACCATAAAACACTATCGGTGTCTTTATTTTCTGTAGTGTCACAATATAGCATGAATAGATTCCACTTCCAAAAATATATACAAAAACTACTGGTTTCAAAGTCCTTACTTTCAGCAATGTGTAGCTTCTTGTCTTGGACAGCAGAACTCTTCACTCTGTAGTAGGATAAATTGTTGATTGTTGTTGCAGCATTGATGACCAGCTCCTCACAGTCATCAACTGACTTGTATTCTGATAGTAAAAAAAACCCCAAACAACAAAATATATGCATATGTAGATATACACACACATGAGTAAGTTAGCATTGCATTATATCTCAGAAGCAAACTGAATCATAGCTTACACAGCCACTATTACAAATAACTATTCTGCCATGTTACTGAAAAAAAAGAAGATAACAGGAAAAGCTGATCCAAAAATGGCAATGCAAAGTCACTCTTTCCAACTCTTCGTCTACAGAAATCATTGTGGCTAAGGCAACATGGTTTAAAATCTAGTTAGTTAAGACATTTTACAGATCCTGTTTGCTGTTTTAAGATGGAACTGAGGAGAATCCACATGCAAAACCAGGCTTGTGTGATAGGATGTCTTATAGGATTATTATATTGAAATGTCAGGTACCATGAAAAAAAAAACTTAAATCCTCAACAATATTTTAAAAATCCTCCCTCTTAGACTTCCTGATCAAATGCTAGGAAGTGTGAAACTGCACCAGGAAGTCTGAAAGTTGTGTATACTGATTTCTGGCCTCAGAAACCAAGAGCGAAGGAAATAAAAGAAGGGTAAGTTCACAGGGAGAGAGAACATTTTGTAGTGAACTAAGTTATACAGTACTCCAGAAGAGGAGAGGGTGGCAGAGAGAACCTTGGAGGCTCAAGAGTGCTTACACTGAGGTTAAGACAGTTCCAACCCGGGAAGCTCCTACAGGGTTTAAAACAGTATGGACTAAGTTGTGTCTGCCTTCTCTAATCCCCCCAGCTGGTGGGTAAAACTGGTACGTTAGCATGTAATCAGGCTGATTGTCTTCACGTAATAGTTAATGTTCTCATCACACACCAAAATATACTTGTCACTGCTAAATTCTGTTACAGGAAGAAGAGCCTGTAATTAGATTTACAAACATATGAATAAGTGGTAAAGGAACTGCAGTCCTAAGCCTCCATTTGGAGAGAAAGGGACACTCTCTTCCACCTGAAATAGATGAAGGTTGGAAATCCAAAAAAGAAGGAAAAAAAGAGATAAGGTTGGAAATCCAAAAAAGAAGGAAAAAAAGAGGTAATTTTGGAAGGAAATTGAAAGTTATGGGTGCAGGGAACGAAAAGAATACTTGAACCAGTCATCAAACCTGCAAACGTTAAAAAACCCCAAAAACCACCACCAAACACATCTATGTAGCACCTGATAAAAACAGACTTCCCTCACGTATGAGGTCTCAGTGGAACGTATTTAAAAAAAAATTTGCTTGCTTATCCTTCATGATCATCTCTGCAAATCTGATCACTGAATTAAATAATGCTACAACATCTTTCCTCAGACACTGAGAAGTCAGTATCAAAGCAGCAATGCTTCCACTGTCTCCAAGAGGCTTTCAACGTGGAACAATTTATGAATATCAGCAGATGGACTTTGTTGTTTTAGCAATGGAACCGATTCAGTTATGGCTCAACCAAGCCAAGGTGGTCAACTAGGAAAATCCTCAACTCTCCTTATAGACTGAACAAAAACAACAAACACAACACAGATTTTTATTACCTAGTACTGTAACAAGTAATTCTACCACACGATGGGCAGCTGCCAGAGCTGCTCCTACACTGGGATGAATGGAGAGATTGGCCAGCACTCTTATCAGTTTTATCAAAACATCTTCCGCCTCTGAAGGATGCTTTGGTTGGTTTTGTCCTTCCCCTCCTCTTTCATGGTACCGTTTTTGTGCATTCAAATCAAGTTCATGGTAGGTTTGGAATAATGATATCAAGGTGGTAATACTTCCTTTTTCTTTAAAAAATTGCTCACGGGCCTGGTTATTCTTTGCTGTTAAATTACCAAGAATGAAGATGATACGGATAACCAAATCCTGCAATAAAATAAATAAACCATATTACACGGAAAACATCAGAAGCTATTAGCTGCTTACAAAGAAGATAATACTTAATTTGCTTCACAATTCAATTAACAGCAGGCCCAGAACAACCGAAGTAATTCCAAACACAGCAACTAGAAATTATTTTTTATGCTGCTACTTTTCATAACCCAGTTTACAGAAGAAATCCAAAACATCTGATAGAACTAGTATAGCACTGGGAGAATTACTAATGGGGTATACTTAGTATAGGTCATCTATTTTTATCAAGCCCACAGTAATCTTAAAACATCATAGAACAGCACTTTATATAACTAGAATAATCATATGGGCCAGACCTTACTAAGCTTTCAAGTAAGCATCTGCTGTGATGACCAAAGACCATCACTTTCCCTTCTTCTCTAGGCCTGTTATCTATTGTAGAGGTTAAATTACTTCCCCTTCATTTATTACTGTCAAATCCATGTTAGCTCATACTCATTTCCTTGTTAAGTCCAACTGCTTACAGACAGCTGAATTATTTGGTCCAGATTTTTACCAGAAGCGTAATCAAAACTGACCAGTCTGTTATTCCCCAGTTCCTCCTCTTTCTCCTTTTAAAGACAGGTGCCCTACAACCTTGCCACCCTACATAACTTTTCAAGACTGCCAGAGACATTACTCCTTTTCTGTCCTTTTGTAAGCACCAAAGGGGAGATTTCATCAGGCCTAGCTGTTTTGAAGACACTGAAATATTCTCCAGCTTATTTTTTCATGATAGAAAAACTCAGGTCAGAGTAGACACTAATCACTTGATCGTACTTAGCCCTTTCAGAAAAAGAAGCGAAAAAGGCATTCCACAATTCCCTACTCACAGCGGCATGTGTCAGTAATTCTCATCATCTTCTGAGCACTGCAGCAATTCTTGCCTTATGCTCTTCTCACTATTAATGTACTATGGAAATTTTTCTTTTTTGTTTTGGGGTTTTTTTAATGTCCTTTTCTAATTGCATCTTATTTGATGCTTTGCTTTTTTCCCCCCTGCTTTTAATTTTATATGTTCTTGCTACCCTTTTATTCTCATCATTGCTAAATGAGACCTATTTTCTGCTTTCATACAGTATCTTCAGATCTCACGACTTAACCAAGTTGCTTTCTTAAAGTATTTCTTATCCCTGCCCTTCAGGGGGATATAGAAATAAATCTCTTGTTGCTTCATTTTGGACATACAGAGGCATAGCCCTTTTTTTGGCAAGAATAGTGGATCTTAATTGAATGTCATTCATCCAACACCCTCATCTTTTTCTTACCCACCTGGATGGAAGAAGGAAAAAATAAATTCTGAAAGTGTGAAATAACCCAAGTGTAAAGTAATTTAAACATTTCCCTCCGTCACTTGCATCAAATTCTATTGATTTCCCAAAAGTCCAAAGCTTTATCTTTAAAGTAAAAGCATTTCTTCAAGTACAGCACAGCCATCTACTCTTAGCTGCTAAACTGCTGTACTTGCACTAACCAAACAATTTCCTAGCTGAAACAATTTACATGGTGCTTTTCATCAAATATAACAGTTATTTTCACAGATATTCTAATCCTCCACAGTGTTAATAATGTAGTTAATGGGGCATTATCCAGCTTGTTAAAGTATACACACTAATACTAAAGGAAAGAAAGATATGTAAGCAGTGAATCCTCCTTTCATATATGCCTTCATCAGCAAGTTTCAGAACTTAAGCCTCTGCCACAAGACACCGATAATAACATCCTCTTAGGGTCAAGAAGATGAATGCTATCCCTGAATATGAGAAGCAGGCAGTCTCCTAAGTGAGGAAGAGGTTCTTGTATCCATGTATTTAATAGGATCCCACTTCCACTGGTTTTTTTTTTTTAGACTAGGCATCACATTTTTGCTAGCATCTAAATGTCATCAAGACAAATTTTTCCGAACATTCTTACTGACTAACCACTAAGAGCTTTCACCTTTGCTGGCACAACCCCCAATTCACAAAGGCTGTAAGAATTTGTAACAAACAACTGATGAATCAGAAGAGAGAAGTGAAAAAAAGCAGGCCATCAAGTTTGACTCGTTTATATTGACTTTCTAATTTTGGTCAAAACAGTATCAGCCCAGCAACAGCTCTACCCAATCAGAAAACAGACAAACAGGTACCGTACAGCAATCAACTGATATTTTGAGAAGTGTGATCTCAACTGTGCTTTCCACCTACAGCCCAGCAAAACAAACTTAAAAAGTACTTCTTTTTAGCTAAGCACATCCGGTTTTAATAGCACATTACTGAAGTTTCTTTATCTTCCAGTGAAAATTTAACTAGCAGAGTCAAAGAGAAAAGCTGGTACAACTTCTCCCGAGTAGTATAATACTCAAGAGTTTGTGCTATTTTTGGTTATAATTTTTTTTAGATGCTCATGGATAAGCACTGCAAGAGTGAGAAACAGCAGCTTAGAATTGCTGTGTAAAGAAATAAATGTAAAGATGAATGGCATTTTGAAACTGTTTGCAAGACTAAACCTGTATAAGGCCCAGGGGCCTTTTTGTATATAAGGAGAAAAAAAGAAAAGGTACAATAAATGAGATTATTAAGCATCTGCAAATATTAACTATTAACTGCATATGGAATTTCAGCCATTCTTGCACACTTACAGTAAAATTACATTTATCAAATTATATACTATGGAATTTTTTAACATGTAGGGCACTAAAGACAAATTAGATTAAAGACAGAAATTGCACTCAGTTATTTAATCTTTTTATAACAAAGCATTCATGTGAGACACACTGTCCAGACAGTGTACCCAAACCTGATTGGAAGGTTATATATGAGACCCCACAGCTTCACTTATACAAACAAATCTGAAGAAACATACCAAGAAAAGCCTGAGAAAAAAGTATATTTTTTATTGGCTTCCAGTCTGTGAAGAAACTGTGGTGGTTTTGCTTTTGAAGTGGTAATGGCACCACATACTCCATAGGGATTTAACTCTTTCTGACAACTGGAACATATAAATTTGATCGCTGATATGAAAGATTTCTTTACTTATCAACATCTGAAAGTCTATTCCTTGCACTGCCCTAGTAGCAAAGGTACTCAATGTACTTGCTGAGTCAGAGAACTAGACAGCAGTTTATCTTGGCAATTAAAGTATACCTGCCTTTCAGTGTGAGGCATGATGAACAGAGGTACAAATAGTACAGGTTTACTTGCCAGTAGGAAAGGAAAACCAGTTAGGTCAGTAATTTCTAACTAAAACATGATAAACAAGGGAGGGGAGTCCCTCCTAGAGTTTGTACACATTGGCCAAGTACCTGCTAGTTAATCTATTTGATGTCTGGACCCTCAGAAGGGGAGAGGTAAATGAAACAAAAACTCAGATGCCAACAGGTGAGTTCTTATTGAATGAAAATGTATGAATGAAAAGCTGTAAATGAAATGTGCTTTCCATGTTAGACAAGCATCAATGGAGGCAGTCAAAATTATATCACCTGCCCAGCACTACAAACTGCTTCTCATTCAATTATAATTTATACTTCATTTCCAAATTGTATTTCTGCTTTATTATGTATCATGGAAAGAAAATTTGTGAGTTTTCTTTGCAGAGTCTGATAGTCTACTTATAAACAAAATAACAGTACTTATGCCATCCTGGGGCTAATCTCTTCCAAACACAGTAAGGATTAATCTTGAAGTAACATCCTGGCTGTGAAAATTCCTGGTCAAATGCAGAAATAACTACTGACCCAAACTGAAAACCAGAGAGGGGGGAGGGGGGCAGGGAGGCAGGTGTAGAATACCCTGGAAACATCAGAAGTAAATTAAGAAGTTCTTGACCGAGGGACCAGAAGTAAGAAGCAGAGAGGAGAAGTTCTGCCACATGGATTGCAGGGAGTACTTTGTCAGTAAAGAAGAAAGCTCCTTTACCTGCAAATATGAATGAATTTGAGGCAAGGAGAGACCATTTTCTAGTGTAGTTATACTTCTGTGTATCACATACTACAGGACCCTACTGAATAATTTCTACATCTGAAAATACGATCTGTTTAGGTAAACTTTTCAGAAAAAGGTTCATTTGCACTTACTGATTAGCAATGAAGAACTTAGGTCCTTAGGTTTGGGTTTGTTTGTGGACACCTGAAGATCTTGGAAAGGTAAAGAAGATAAGCAAGTGCATTGGCACCAGAACAACTTTTGATAAAAAGCAACACACACTAACAAAAAAAATATTTCAGAAATCACAAACTGAAAAATAAAAGTTGAAAACCATATCCCCCCCATGGTATTGCTCCAATGGTTATAGATCTTCACAGTTAAAAATCTTTATTCTTATTACTAGCTTAAATTTGTACAACTTCAGTCATTATTTCTTAAATCACTTTTTTTCCTAGATTAAATGATGGTCTACTAACAGAAATGTCTTCCTTGTGCAGGTTATATTAATAGGCAACTTGCTAATGGTCTGACCTTTGTCATTGAGAAATTAAATTTGCTTAATCTTTTTTTTGGGTTTTGTTTTGGTTTTTTAAACTCTAATAATCCTTTTAGCTCTTTTCAGAGCTGTTGAAGCTTTTAGCATATTTTGTAGAAATCAATACCAAAAACTGAAGCAAAATATTTTTGTGACTTTCATAACAAGTAGCAATATCTTACTATTATTTTTCTTTGACATTCTGATGTTTACTTATCTAGTAATGATATTCATTCTCTCATATCTTTTGATACATAAGAACAGCAAGTTTCTAAAAGATATATGCAAATGAAGGATGGTTCACTACAAACTTTGAGGTCTACCTTCCTGATCATTTTTCTATCCAGAGTACATACAACAGATTCTGCACTTTACTCACCACTTTGGCCTTTTCTTTCAGAGAAGAAAAAACAAAAAAAAAACCAAAAACACAAACAAAGGAAGATACAGATACACTATCAGCTCATCATGCTGTCAAAAATCAACTGTAGGGAAAGGGTGGCCTTCTGTGGTTATTCAGATTTATCAGCAGGGAAATTCCTTCAGAGTTGTCAGAATATTTATCCTAAAAAGGGTACTTCCTTCTTGGAAAAAAAAAAAAAAGTTAATTGTGGTGGTGCAGGCCCCCCTGCCCCTAGCCTGGGCCACTTTGTGAGGGTAACTCCTAGGGCTGCTTTGTGAAACCAGTACCACTGCTTAATTTTGCAATGTAGGAGGCTGGGAGAGCTCGGTACATTCTGACTCTATGAGTCCACCCAAAACTAAACAGATTCCCCTGCACACCCCAAGATGGAGTCAGGAAGCTGGGAAACTCCCTAGCCATATCCATAACTCCTGAATACTTTGGAAAGGTGTCAATGAAGGACCACAGCCCCATCAGGGAAGAGCCAAGCTAGCCTGACAAGATTAATAGCCACAGTGGAAATGTGCTAGCCTAGTACTTTCCAAAGTCAATCAACTTGAGATCCTATTAAATACTGATCCTAAAGTGGAACCCATGGGAGCTCTCAAAGACCTCAGCAAACTGAGTCTTTGTGTCTCCCCCTGAGCTGGGATGCTTCTCAGGCCAGACTGACCATCCGCTGGTAAAGCTGACGAAGGAAGAATCACCATCCTTCTGCAAAGACCAACAAAGGGAATCACCATCTGCTTGTAATAAGCTGACAAGGGAAGACATGAGTATTCACAATCTCTAGGAGAAAATCCCAGAGGTCCTGGGGTACCCAAATTTACTATAATCTGCAGAAAGATACCATCTTACTTATAGGTTAACTTCTATACCTACATACAGCTCTGTGTGTGCGTGTGATTTGCTTCTGCTTAGCAACTTTCATTAAATCTTATGTAAATCACTGCATTTACTATAAGCAATTATTAATTTTGATTAATTAAGCATTGCTGTAAGTTACTGTATCAGAGTTCATATACTTGAGTTGCTGCTATCATTCACCTCAAGAAACACAATGTTGCACTAAGCATCACACTAACGTCCCAATACCCAGATTTTATCAGACATAAACCATTGACCAGGTCTGGGACTGGGTGTAGATCTAACCTTATCCTCCAAACAAGTTTGGAGGGCAAGGGTGTCTACTGTGAACCTCATGACCAAACAGAAGGATTTTTCTTTCCCTCTAATATCCCCAGTCTCCCTGATAGTCATAAAATGTTGACTAGGTCTAAGATTGGCTCTAGCTGCACCCAGGCTCCTCTCTGAGGAGATTAGAAGACCATTCTGAAACCCTGGTAACTCAACGGGAGCATCACCCTTATACCTTCCTCTCTCAATTCCTGTGAAAATCACCCTAACCCAACTCAAAATCATTTTTGCTGTGTACACACAGAAGTACATGCATTTACTCGCACAAATATTGTAATCCTATTGCGTTCTTTAGTTAATTTGCTTACAGTAAGTAATGTAGTGGCCTTACCACCAAACTGAATTTCAATTAACCTTTTTGTTGACTTCTTGCTATATTTTAACAAATTTTACTAAGCATTGTTAAACCATTAACCTGTCTTAATAAATTGCATTTCTGCTTTCATTTGACTGAGGTGCATTCCACTCATTGCATGGCAAACAGAGTCCTACACTATGACTCTGTAGCAAGTTTAAGTGATTTAAAGGGAAAAGTCTCTAACAGGCCCAGTGACATTAATTTGGAGAGAATGAATGACCAGTTATGAATATGCATGTGCATACACAAAACACAGGCGTAAAGAAAAATCTTACTATTTTTGTTCTGTAGTGGTCAATCACTATATTCCCCTTCACAGTTTTTTTTAATTGTCCAAGGCACTATTATAATGTTGGGGTAGAGGGAGGAGGAATACAACTGAAAATATGTATTTGTAAATAAAATAAATATGTAGGAGGAAAGAAACACATTATCTATGTAAGTTCTTTGTAGGGTTACCTTGACAATCATTACAGCAGAAGTGGTGGCATAAACAGCACCCATTCTCCCTTCCATTCACAGTTTGGTTCCGCTCTCACATTGTTTCCTCAGGACAAGGAACTATTTGTGGGGCTGTTCAACAAACCAGACTGGAAAGCAATGCAGGTGATAACCAGCAAAGGACTGAGATTCTTTTGTTTCAGTTTTAAGGTTATTGGAAGCTGGGTCAGTTCTGTGACATGATGTATCACACAAACAGCTGTCCTTAGCCCAAAGGGGCGATGGCAGAAAGGGAAAAGTAAGTAAATGAAAAACAAAGAATGCTTCTGTCAGCACCGATGACCATTTCTTTAGAGGCAAGCTATGGATACAGAAAAAAACCCACCACTCCCAATAAAATTATTACTAAAAAGAACCTTTTGTATCTCATAAGACTATGATGCAACTGAGCAGACAACCAAGAATACTCCCAAAGCATTTAGAAGGCAAACATGTATCTCTAAACTAAACGTAGCTGCAGCATTAGAATCTATTGTTAAGAGCCTGTGGTTGCTTTGGGCTATTAGATGACAACCGACGGAAACACACAGTGGGTTCCTGGGACCTCATCACAGAATCCTCCATAAGCTAGCCAGACAAACAGCTAGGAAGGCCAGTCACTGCACGTTGATAAGCCTTTGCGTAATAAATAAAGCCAGAATCAAAGTAGAGAAATTCTGTGCCTTTACAGCCCCCACCTGTGACAACCATTGCAGCAATCCTAAGAGCAAAACCAACATTCAATGGCCCTGAAATGAGTCTTTTTCTTGGGGGGGGGGGGGGGGGGGGGAATGACAAGAAGTTCCAAGAGCAGAAGCCTGTATAGCATTTATAGAAGACTATAAACTGATTCGGGACCTGCTACATGGTAGATGCATTTGGGAAGAAGGTTGGGCAGATGAAGCACAGCGAACCCGATAAATGCGGACATTTCCCTAGAGAAGATAGCAAGGCAACATTAGTCTATTCTTCATTTAATAATTTTTTTCTGACAAACTGATTGTTAAATCAAACAGGTAAAGCAGCATGCAAATTATAATTGTAAATTAGTGCAGCTCTACGAGCTGATGCATGAGATGCAAAAATAATAACATATCTTTTCCAACAGATCAGGACCAAGAAGTCTGCCAGAATATGCAGAACTAATTGATGATCAGGATAAAACAGGAGCATTCAAAGAAGCAAATGTCATTGCAGAGAAGCTAAATGAGTTCTTTGCATTGATTCATGTCCACTGTGGAAGCAGCTGGGGAGATCTAGATGCTACAGCCTTGTCTGGGGAAGATTCATCAGAGGATCTGTCCAAAACTGAAGTGATCACAAACAATTTTAAAGAACAAACTGACAAAACAAAGTGTAACAAATCATCAGGACTGCATAATCATCCAACAGTTCTAAAAGAACTAATTAATTAAATAGCTTCATTACTAACAGGAATGTGCAACCTCTCAAAACTGCCTTGATGACTAATGACTGGAAGGGTAACAAGCATGAGAAGGTTCCAAGTAAGAGTCAAGTCTGGTGTCTGTACCAGGTAAATCAGAAGAGACCATAAAAAGAAAAATAAAGTGGACAGTTGGATAAACACAATCAGCTTTATAACTCCTAAGTTACGACTTGCCCAGTTCTTGAGTTCTTTGAGAGGATCAACAAACATGCATAAAGATGACCCATCTGATATCACCCATGTGGCTTTCCAGGAGACTTTTGACAAAGGCACTCACTGAAATCCTTGTGAAACTAAGCAGTCATGCTGTAAGAGAGGACTAGACAACCTCTAAATGTCCCTTCCCACCCAAAACCTTATATAATTCTATGATTAAGAGAGAATATCCTGGTATAGACAAATGCTTAGAGGGCAGAAAACAGAGTAGATCTGCAGTTCCTGCAATGGTGAAGATGACCAGTTGAATTCCACAGACCTCTACGCTGGGATCTGCTGTGGTCAAGTTGTCCATCAGCAACATGGAACAGTGGGTGAAAGCAGTGATATGGGAGAGTTAACTGATGACATCAAGATATTCAAAGTAGCAAAGACAAAGGCTGGATGAAGAGCAGAAAAAGGATTTGTAGTTGACTGGTAATCAAATAGCAGATGAAATTTAAATGCAGATAAACACGAAATGATGCATGTGGAGCAAACATATCTTCATGTAAAAAATTACGGCCTTTGACCAAACCACAACCACCTGGAGAGCAATCTTGGGGTTAGTGACAGATTGTTTATTGGGGTTTAAAGATCACAGGAGGTCAAGAAAGCAAATTAAATATCAGGAGTTACTGAGAAATAAACATATGCAGGCATGCAAATCTATGGTATGGACACAACTGTCACGTTCTGATTTCCTCAGAAAAACTAAACAACCCAAAACCCAAGAATCAAGATTGTAAAAAGTTCTGAGAAAGGCAATAGAGATATGCAATGGTACAGGATACCCTCTATATCAGAAAGGACTAAATAATCAAAGAGGCTATGATAAAGGTCTAGAAAGTCAGGGGGGGATGTGAAATAAACAACAAGATTAAATATTCACTGACTTTTCAATACAAGAACTAAAGGCTATCAGATAAAGACAGTAAAGGCCAAATTCAAAGTAGGCAAAAGAAATTGTTTGTTCAATGGGCAATTGCTGTGGCAACTCCTTGTCAACGGGTGTTTCAACATGTTAAGACGTTTATATGGGGTAGAATAGAATTTCATGGAAAATAAGTTAACTGAGGTTTATTTCATACACAGAGAACTACAGTTGGCTGAAGAGGCTTCCAAACTGGAAAAGAGCTGGAGGTTTGGTACGTATACACAGGAAGTATCACATATGCTTGCTCTGTTTTTACTGTTATCTAGGCATCTGATTTTCACCACTGCTGAGTACGGTCAGGATGAACCTTTCATGTGACCAAGAGTGACTATTCTTTTGCTGAATAGGCAATTGCAGCATCCAGTAGTGTCAGATACTTAACAAATGTTTCCTAATTAAATAAGTAGGCTAAACTGAAGTGTAAAGGTCTTTTCTGTACAGGCACAAAGTTTCTTCTATGCAAATTTTAGTATCACATCTTGTGTTTGTGCACTCGGGATTGAATATAGACTCCTAACTGTACACTAATAAAAGACCACACAGAAGCTGTCAGGGCCCCAAAAGGCCACCTAAGCTCAGGTAGTGCCTGACTTACTGACAGAAGCCCTGTTTAGGCAATCTCCCTGTTTCAAAAGCATGGCCTCCTCATGACTCATGACATTAAGTACAGCCTGAGAAAGACATCTTTATCTGAAAAGATTAGAGATGTTAATGATCTGGGAAAGCGGAACAGCATCTTGTTAAAAGATTTCTGAAGACTGGCAAAACTCTACAAGGCTGACTAGAAACAGAAGCACGCAAAGCTCATCCTGCCAAGACAGAGGCTCTACAAGAACACTTTGAACAGCTTTCATGGCATGTGGCAGCCATCAAGGATTTGTTACTTCACGCAAATAAGCTCCAAAACCAACCACGAGTGAAGTCCAACAGAACATGTATTCCAGATGCATAGAAAAGCACTGCTGAATTTCCCAGTCCTACCTTGCAGATACAGCTTTTTGAATCTTCTGTGCTCTCCTTACTTAAGACTCTGACCCAATTTGGCATGTCTTGCCAGCTCAATTTCCCCAAAAGTCTCTCTCTCACCATTAAATTGCTACTCTCCCATTCCATCCGACTCTTTTAACCAAGAGAGTAAAATAAAGCAAAGAGCTAAAACTGCAGTGTGGTGAGAAGAACAGAGGCTATTTGGGTGGCAGCTGTGAAATTCAGTGTGTGGTGTGGTAGCAAGTCATTAATCCCATTTCCAATGCTCATGTTTTTATTTTCACAATATCTAATGCTTATTAGATATTGTCTAATAAAGTCACAGTCATGAAAGCACTTGAGAAAGTCTGAATGCTGGTTTTCTTTTCTTTTAATCAGTATGTTTCTCCCTACCAGGAGCAACAGTAAAAAAGCCTGATCCTGCAAAATTTGCAACCTGCAAATTCAGGAAACACACACGCACTTCCTTTCTTAACATAACAGTTCTTAGTCCTGAGGATTTTTAATGTTTTGAGTTAATGACATTGATTTATCCTCCTCTTTGCCTCTTTCCACAGTAGACAATTTCATTCACACTGCTGTTACTTGTTTTCCTTTCAACACATACCAACTCACACCATAATTCGTTATCTGACAGCTTTTAGAAGAGAGATTAGCAATGCCAGCTACACCTCAGGAAAAACATGTGCACTCCTCACAGCTCAAGTGTTTATTATACACTACAGAAAAAGTGGTGCATTAAGTTATCTACGTCCCTCTCCTTGTTTCTGCAGGGCTTCACTAAGCTGACAACTGACACTTGCATGCTTGTTCAAAAACTGCAGTAAAAAGTAATTATTCTGAAGACGCTGCATAAATAATCATCACAACATAATAACTAAGGGTTTTTTTTAATACACAGGCTATTTCTTTACTAATTTGTATTTTGATAAAACAACTGACAGTTTAACACAAAAAGCAATGCTAATCTAGTGAAAAAAGACATATTTTAGGGCCAATTAATAAAGCAGACAAATGAGAAGTTCTGAACACTACCTGAGAACAAACAATTTGAATTGATACAGAACCCTACAAGCAGGTCCAGAGGAGGGTCAGAAAGATGATCAGAGGGTTGGAACACCTTTTCTATGAGGATGGGCTGAGGAAGTTGGGTCTGTTCAGCCTGGAGAAGAGAAGGATCTAGGGAGACCTTATAGCAGCCTTCTAGTACCTGAAGGGAGCCCGCAGGAAAGCTGAGGAGGAACTTTTTATAAGGGCATGTGCTGTTAGGACAAGGAGCAACAGTTTTAGACTAGAGCAGGGTAGGTTTAGATTACACATTAGGAAGAAGTTCCTTATTCTGACAGTGGTGAGACAGTAGAATAGGTTGCCCAGAGAAGTTGTGGACACCTCATCCCTGGAAGCATTTAAGACCAGGCTGGATGAGGCTTTGAGCAACCTGGTCAACTGGGAGGTGTCCCTGCCCATGGCAGGAGGGTTGGAACTAGATGATCTTTAAGGTCCCTTCCAACTCAAGCCATTCTATGAATTCATTATGACACAAAGCTATTATATCTCAGGATCCTAGAATAGTTCCCCTTAAAACTATAGATGACAAGAGGAAGATGTTACTCAATTTCGGTTCCTTATTCCCGGTCCCATCATTTGTTAATTTTTTATACAATGTTCACATGGAAAAATAACTCTAGTAAAATATCCTGCCTTTGATATTTCTCGTATTATTTACTTAGCGTTCAACTCAAGTGCTTTGAAGACTGTACACTGCAAGAGAAGCCTTAACACAGAAATACTCTGATATACTGCAGAAATATGAATCAACAGACATGTAGAGGAATAGAAACAACTTAATCCTTGTTCTTCTCTATGTGTATTATCACAGAAAACAAGGATGCAGGTAAGGAGGAGAGAAATTATTTTTTTATTTGGCAAGAGAAAGAATAGATTGTTCAGCATAGCCAATCTGGTTATCTTCATTAACTGCCTTTAACAATAGCAGCACAACAGACCTCCTTCCAACAGTTCTCCAGGAATTACTAACCCTGGGATAAACTGTATAGGATAACTAAATGTCCTCAAACTAGTTTAGATGCTGGAGCAGCCAAGAAATTCCTTACTTGTAAGAATAATCTTAATATGATTTAACATTCTGTGTTTGGAAACCTTGTTCCTCCTTTGAACACCTGTGTTTTACACAAAAATTCTTTTCTTCTTAAATCTCACCTGCTAATAGAGCTGAGTAATTTGCCATAAATGGGGAATGCCACTCCTATCAACGCAGCAATCTTTGAAACTGTGATCCTGCACCAAACTCCCAGAGCCTGGTGCTCCAGTAAACATAGGAAAGATCACCACAATACAGCAGAACAATACAGCAATGCTTGACCCTTGAAGTTCTGATGAAATTGGTAGCATGTATACGCTTATCATTTTACTTTGCAGAATGATGCATTTTGACAAAACGTTTATTTCTAGGTGAATGTTCCAAATGTGGTTTTCTAGGCATATGGTTTTCTGTTGTAGAGGAGAGATACATTATGATACTTTATGCAGTTATCAAGGAACAAATTTTCCTCTGCTTACAAATTGGTTAACTATGTAAAATTCACACTTCTTTTGCAGGGGAGGAGGGCAGGAGAAATCCCTACAATTTCCTATTATTAAATATTCAAATGAGCTGTTTCCTTTTAAAAGAAGTATTTTTTAAAATTAAGTACTCAAAGGACTGTTTCTACACATGCGAAGGACATACAAGTTAACTATCTGTCCTCTGTATTGCTTTGAATTTTTAATTTAAATTATTTCATTTTGGTTATTTATTACTTAGAAATGCTGTCAACCATTTGAAATTTTTATTTGGTAAATGCATAAAAGTAGGTCACTGAAAACAAGCTTATACACAATAACACACACACACATCAGAGGATTAATACATAAAAATCAAGAGATGAAAAAACTGACCTGCTGCTTCTGATGTTTGTTTAGTAGGGCTAAAAATAAGATGTAACATCTGGAGCAGTCTGCTAAAGCTTCACAGAAGTCATTGTAGGAGGAAAGCTTGCTACAAAGGTACAAAAATAAAATATAAATTATAATCTTTTTTTTTTCCACTAAAGATTTTTTTTTTTTAAATCACTCTGCTTTTGACTCTCAGATGCATGTTTGCCAACAAATTAAATGAATGCCAATACTTTGACTTCTAGTAGAAGTCTATGCAATTTACGTAAGATCAGAACAGAAGTCTGGCTATCCTTGCCACAGTGAATTACGGGAGGAAGCAAACAGAAGGAGCTTCCCAACCTGCTTGCCATCTGGGCACAGTCTGCTAACACTAGCACTTCTTAGGAATGGAATTTCTTGATGATGGGAAGTTACACAGGTGAAGAAATAAGGGTCCCTTTCTAATGCACGGCTAGTAGAGACCAGTGAAAACACTAACAGACACATCTTTTGCCAGCAAATAAGAACATGCCTTCTTGCAGTCATGATTTTTTCTCTACGTGTTCCCCAAGAGCTGCTTCAGTCCTACACTGCTCACCTTGACCATTACAAAAACAGAGAATGGGGAATGCTTTGGTCATAACACCAGAAAAACTACAATAACAGAACAAACACCAGGATAACCTCTTGCTTCCCATGTAGTCAAAACCAGCAAGTATCTGTTGATATTCAATCACAACCAACCGCAGCAAGACTTACAGATTTAGGACAATGAATAATCTAAATAGATTGAACATATTCTCTACAAAGGAGCTGCCTAAACTTACCAACTGAGAGAAAAGAATACTCTTTTTGTGTTACTAGAAGACAAAACAAAATGCAAATTGTGCTCTGTACTGCACAGTATGATTTTTTTTTGCTGCTGCTGCTATTTACAGGAAGCTAATTAAATTGAGTTTACAGATAATTTGTATCCTCAGATCATGTAGTTCCCTAAACTTAAGAAAAAAATATGGAAGCAGTAGGAAACTTTAAATAAGACTACTTACTTTTTCTCCATATTGAATTCTAGATCAAGTAAATAGCTTTGTCAGAATTACAGTGTAAGTATAGATTACATTTAATTACAAACCCTTTACCACACTTTTCATGGCATTTTCCAAGTAAAAGAAATGCTCTCTCCTTAGAAGAAGTAAATATGCTCAAAATGGTGTAATTATTGCTAGAACTCAGATCATTTTTAGGAATAAAATTAAAGAGACAGATGTGGAACTGGGGAAGTAATTCACATGTTTTACAAGTAGCACAAACAGCAAAGGACCAGATTTGACTGGTTTTAGATGTAGAGGGGAATAAATGACAGTTCCTTATGTAGCTGCTCTTCAAAGCACAAGCAGATCTTATCTAGCAAGGATAACGTGATGGATAATTTGGGGGGGCTGAAAAGTAAGAGAAGTCCATAGCAGAATCTCAATGAACATGGAGCCACAGGCAACATGACTCAATACAGTAACAAAGCAGCAGTGGCAAAAAATTTATTCAGAATGGCATTCATAAATTGTGCTTATAATCCAGCTCCTCCTGAATGTATCAACAGTTAATGTCACAATTTCTTCAAAATCCTTAAATTGTTTGCAAGTCCATTTAACATTGGATATCGCAAGCTGGTGCTTGGTAACTGGAAGATTTTTGACTGAGATACTGTTCAGACTGCAAAAGAATCTTTTTGGGGGATTCACTAATACTGATCTCCCTCTAAAAACCACATCTTGGGAAGCAGCCACTGAGCTGCTAAGAAAACTGAGGTTCTTTCAATGTTTCCATTTGTACATTCAAGCCCTGATCCCATAGATTAATCTCCTCAAACACTTTGTGACAGATCAAAACAACGGAACACTGATGACATTTTCTTTTTCCTGTATTGTATTTCACAATACACGTCTAATAACTTAATATAGCTTAATCTTGGGTAATTTCTCTCGTTCATTTTTTTTAAAACATGGCCTAAAATAGGATTAATAAATACTTAGAAATGTAAAAAATAGTACTTATAGATATAAAAAATTGTACTTTAAAAATCTCAGTCAGAATCTGTAGGCTCAAAGGATACATAATACAACACATGTTTCACGGGGACAACAAATCCAAATTTGTGTGGCTACACTCAGTATTAATGAAGACAATTATACAAAGTCATTAAAGGCTACAGAGAGCTTTAAAAAAACCCACAACAGCCGACAAACAACAACAACAAAAAAAAATCAAAATAAAAAACCAACCAAACAAATAAACAAAATAACAAGAACAAAACAAAAGGACAAGAGGTAACGGGTTTAAATTAGAGAAGAGTAGATTTCAATTGGATATCAGGAAGAAGTTCTTTACATTGAGGGTGGTAGAACAGTGGAATAATAGGCTACCCAGGGAGGTGGTTGAGGCCCCGTCCCTGGAGATATTCAAGGTGAGGTTGGACAAGGCTCTGAGCAGCCTGGTCTAGTTGAGGCTATCCCTGCTCACTGCAGTGGGGCTGGACTAGATGACCTTTGGAGGTCCCTTCCAGCCCTAGCCATTCTATGATTCTATGAAAATAAAACAAAACAAACAAAAAAACACAACAAAAAACCCAACCAAACAAAACCCCAAATGAACAACAAAAGCAAACAAACAAACAAAAAACCAAAACAAACAAACAAACAAAACCCTCCCAGTTTTAGGAGGTGCCTGGAAGCAGCAGCACTGACCTGCCTGCAAGCAGAAACAGCTCTGTGCTCCAGCCGTACCTGAATATCCTGACGCTGTAGGTGCAGACATCCTTATCATTGATGCGCTGCTCCAGCGCCACGCAGAGCTCAGAGGCAGCACCGCAGCCAACGAGCTGCTCTCTTGACAAGGGTAAATCGGCCACATTTCGCAAAGTAGCTGCCAGCTGCATAGAGAATAGTTACAGATGTGTTAAAAATTGCAGCCGCTTACAACAGAATCCACACCGGTTTGAAAAATTGATCAAGCTCGGATCTCATTTATCATGTCCCAGGCAGTCTGAACGCCCTGTTAACAGTCTGCGGGTCTCTATCTACCAAGAAATTACAACAGGAAATGTGTAAAGTATCAAAATTGTGTATACTGAAAGAATTGTTTGAAAATGAAAGACTGATACTGGTCTTTGCCTGCATGTTACCTCCTCCTTCGAGGGAAATGTGACCTCTCAAGTGTTTTCAAACCTTGTACGCATGTATACAACCATATACCAGCTGGAAAGTAGGTGACATGCTGTGGATAGTTAAAGTGGTTTTTTGCATAATGTCTGATTTTGTAAATTTACCATTAAGTCTTGCAAATGAATACTGATAGATAATATCTATTTTGATAATAACTATACATTGAGCTGTCTGGCGGAGAGGGATCTGGGGGTTATAATAGACAGGCGAATGAATATGAGCCAGCAGTGTGCCCAAGTGGCAAAGAAGGCCAACGGCATCCTGGCCTGGATCAGAAACAGTGTGACCAGCAGAAGTAGGGAGGTGATTGTCCCCCTGCACTCAGCACTGGTGAGGCCTCACCTCGAGTACTGTGTCCAGTTTTGGGCACCTCAGTACAAGAGAGATACCGAGGGGCTGGAGCGGGTGCAGAGGAGGGCAACGAAGCTGGTCAAGGGATTGGAAAGTAGATCATATGAGGATCGTCTGAAGGAGCTGGGCCTTTTTAGTTCGAGGAAGAAGAGGCTGAGGGGAAACCTCATCACTCTCTACAACTACCTGAAAGGACATTGTAGAGAGGCTGGTGCTGGGCTCTTCTCTCAGGTAATTAGGGATAGAACCAGAGGGAATGGCCTAAAGTTGAAACAAGGTAGGTTTAGACTAGACACTAGGAAAAAATTCTTCACGGAAAGGGTAGTGAAATATTGGAATGGGCTGCCCAGGGAGGGGGTTGAGTCTCCATCCCTGGATGCGTTTAAACATCACTTGGATGTGGTGTTGGGGGACATGGTCTAGGGGTGAACTTGTAGAGTAGGGTTAATAGTTGGACACGATGATCCCAAGGGTCTTTTCCAACCTGAGTGATTCTGTGACTCTGTGATTGCAAACTAAGATTAATTTGTCTTAAAATACCATCAAATGCGATTAAAAATTTCAAAGATTAATCAAGATAACTATTCAAACCGTATAAAAATGAAAAGCTTAAGTCCTCAAGTTTAATTTGGAGAAACTAAAATATTTTCAGAAGATACTGTTCCATTTCAAGGAGTTTGAAGCATAAAATATCTATCACTTGTAGATACACAAAATGAATCAGCTGTTGCATATTTTGAAATGTTCTGGTTCTCTTCCAAGTTAAAGGTAATCAAATGCCAAGGTCAGACACGCAATGACATGCAAGTTAGTTGTTGATCTAAACTAGAACTTATTATAAAATTCATGTGGAGTCATTTAATCTAATGTGAAAATGGGAATTCTAGAAATTTTCCTTATTCTAAGAGTAAGGTATTTATCTTCAATTTGGTTTTAAATGTAGCTTGTTAAGGCACAAAGACGATCTGTTCAAATTGTCTCACATCACAAAAAACCCTCCAGAAATTAAGTATTTTATCACTGAATTGGACTGCTTCTCCAGCGATCTGTAATTGCTAATTTTAAAGGAAAAATCAGAGAGAGAGTAAAATTTTTCACTGTCTGGGACACTTTGATGGTTCAAAATCATCCAGTAGTAAACTCTTATCAGAAGGCATCCTCAAACAAAGAGAGGTTGGAAAGGAAAAGCAGTGCAAAACAATGCATAAACTTAAAGGTGTTGGGCAATGAAATTCAGAAGTTCATAGAAGTATATATCCATAATAGAACAGTTAGTACACAAGTGAACTTTAAAGAGTACAAATGAAAAAATAATAGAAGCTATCCAGTCAGTGGATGAATTCAAGAGATATTCTGACTGCTTCATGCAGATGCTAATTCAGGGAGAAATGCATAACAATTTGATTTTGCAATCCCCACCAGCCCTAATCCTTATATTGCCATGTGAAAGATCAAATTCATGCAAACAGAAAATTTAACAGCAGAGAAATGCTACTTTTAAAGGAGAAGACATTTAAGTGCTTTTCAATTAAGGAACATGGAGCACTTGTTAAGTCTTGTCAGTGAAACTTCAAAAGCATTGGGTTTTGAATAAGCATTACCATTATTTCATATAATCAGACTGTTAGGTGAAGCAACATAAAATGAGTCAAATATGACCTTGTGGTTTCGTGTCCTCTATGAAGGAAAAATAATTATTACAAACATGTTTATTCTTGTATTGCGGGACTTCTGCATAAAATCCATTGTGTAACAATGAAAGAATCAGAGAGAGACTTTATTCCCACAAAAAAAAGACGTGGTAAGATGATGTATAACACTGCCATCTGGTGATTGTGCAATTATACAGTTAAAGAATGAATGGTCCCTGTTAACTGAGACACTTCAGCTATCAGGATTAAGAGATCTACCCGAGAGATCACTGTGACTATTTAAGGGGTTTTTTCCCCTCCAATATGATTTGCTCTCTACTCCTTAAGACTTGTATTTATTCATTATTTCTGTATGTCACTGGATATTTGATCCTTTGCTACGAGTTAAAACACATCACAAAAACTTCCTTTATTCTGAAGACATGAATCACAGAAGAAACTTTCTTCAATACTGTATTTTTGAAAACAGAACTATTCCTACATCTGTCTATGATGACACAACAATTAACTTACAAGGAAGAAATGTGCACATTAATGCAGATTTGTTGAAGAAACTGATATGAGAAAGTCACATGGGAATTCCACAGCAGCAAGAATCACTACTTTTCTCACAAGAGGAAGAAAAATGAAGTATCTGTACTACCACAGAAAAGAATAAAAAGAACTGAAAGAGCAACCTCAATGAGAGACAGTTGCCAGTACTGATTGCACAAAATACTTCAGGCCTTCTTAGAAACAGCCAGTCTATTTACAGGATCATGGAATGGTTTGGGTTGGAAGGGATCTTAAAGATCACCTATTTCCAAACCCCCTGCCTTGGGCAGGGACACCTTCCACTAGATCTGGTTGCTCAAAGCCCCATCCAACCCAACCTTCAAAACTTCCAGGGAGGGGGCATCCGCAACTTCTCTGGGCAACCAGTTCCCATGTCTCACAACTCTCACAGTAAAGAATTTCTTCCTTACATCTACTCTAAATCTATCCTCTTTCAGTTTGAAGCCATTATTACCAATACTCCTATCAATACATGTCTTTGAAAAAATGCTCTCTTCAGCTTACAAACTGTACCAAACAGTTTTGCTACAATTCCAATTATATTGAAAACAGCAGAGGTAATAATGACCAAAAAAAAAAGGTATGAAATTTAACATTTTCCTTTCACACATTTGCAAATTAAATCCTTGATTAAAAAAACTGGATGTATCCACATACAAACAATGGAGGAAAAAGTTCTGCAAAGTTTTAGGGAATTTCAGACAGCTAGTGAAACTGCTGAAAATAATCTGATTCATTAGTTTTATTACTTAGATATCATCTGCTATTTTTAAATATCTCAACTGGCAAAAGCTTCTTCTTATATCTATTTAACATAAATTTCCATCTTTTTCTACTTAACAGGATTCCCAATATACGCATTATATGATTAATGCCCATAGCAGTCAGCAAATGCCAGTAAAGTAATATGCTTTGCTTTTAGACAGCTCTTTCCTGCTCTCAGAAGGCTAAATATTTCTAAACTACATAGACATGAAAAGAGATCGAGGATATAGATCTCTGATTTAGGTATTAAAATGCCTACCAAAACTACAACCAAAATTTCCACTCACTGAAATGACTGTACAGCTTCCATATGTGAGGCATCATACTTTACCTTCACATAAGTTTACTTTTCTTACAGTTTAGGTGTTTAAAATCTATCACCTTGCAAATTACACTGAGAGCAGAATCTATTCTGGACCCCCAATTGCTCCTCAATACTTTTCAAAGGGGAGTTTCTAACTAAACGGATAGCCTAAGGCAGCATTGCAGTATTATAGGGGCCTACAACACCTAACTCGCAGCATTCAAGAAAAGTATAGTCATTAAAATCTTGCTTCCGTGAAGACCTGAAGTTTGTACACCTTCTCTGGAAAAAAAGAATGCTTGGAAATCCCATATACAACATCTGTATAGAATATAAAGTATGATATCAACAAAACGACACAGATGATTTTGGAATTGTTCAGAGAATTCACAGGGTTACAAGTAAGTTAACCTTCCCAATTCTAAAGACAGAAGTGTATAAAAGAGAATTTTGTGATTCATATAGAAACTTACTGATGACAGGACCAGATAGGAAAGAAAATAGGAACATGACAAGCACCATATTTCCAGTTTCATGATATATTGTCCCAGTCTTTAGCAATTTGTCACTTCAGGACTTCCTCAGTGAAACTAAGTATTAAGCCACATAATTTCGTTCAGTGCTTTGTAGCATCTCCAGATCAGTTTATGTTTGTAATAAGATTATATACACTATTCTGGAGAGACATACTTCATAGCTCCACTAAAATAAACAGACAAAAATCAGTAATCGTAATGTGATGATGTAATCTATCTGCTTTCTTATATAATTTCAAGTAGTAAAAAAATTCCTTGCTTGCAAATTAGTAGAGAATTAAAGAAATCGGGCTTACCTTAGTGTAAACAATACCTCAGAAAGCTCAGCAATATATTTTCCTATGAAGTCCCCAAAAGCTTACAATCATACCATTTGCTTATTTTCATATCAGTAATTCCCATGACAAATGCTAGGAACCTACCTGGCAAATCCTTGACAAATTAAAAAATGCCATGATTTATATATAACTTAAGATTTAGCTACATGACTAAATTTTTTTTTCCTCTAAAACACTAAGGTTTAAACAGTTTTAGGGCAAAGGATGTTTCACAGTCACCACTCAACAAGGTACCTCATGTATGAAAGACAGTTTTGAGCCTCCTGCCCTCAAAAAGATTCAAAAAATGCTGGCTTTTACAGCTACCTTTCCCTTACAGTTCTTCAAAAACACTTTGACAAAAAAGTCGTTATATTTTCCCATGCAGTTTTAAAAATGCATTATTCTTGCAATAAAAAGCTTTTTGTAACCTCCTGGAGTATTGCAGAAGTAGTTTGTATTTATTACTTCAGTTTTGAGGATTTAGATGGGGAACACATTTTTGTCTGCTTATTATAACATCCAGAACATTGTCAGCACCATAAAGTAGTAATACGAAACTGGCTTTATTAGGTACCTAAAAATATTTCTATTTGCGTCAGAATTTCTAAAGCCTTTAAAATTGACTAAAAAAAACCCTAAAGTAATTAAATTTAGGTCCTGAACAACTTTGTGTAAACGTCTTAAAAAGAAGTAAAGAAGTCTGTTCAAATATAGGTATACATTAGTCAGCTGCACACAGGGTTAGCTTATCTCTTCTAATTAAATACTTAATTTGTCCTTGAAGTACATACTTTTAGAAAAACATGTAAATGCTAACCTGGACTAATAGATGGCCCAAGTTGGAGAAATATGTGTCATTTTCTTTTATATTGTTAATCTGCTTCAATAATTGCATCAACGTTTCAACAGCTCCCTTGTTGACCATTTCGTTAAGGAGTACTACATTTCCAGACATGAATTTTATAGCTCCCATGCAATACAGAAAAGCTTCATTATTTTTTCGCAGATCTTCAGTTCTCAGGACCTCCAACAAACAATCTGAAAGGAAAAACATTATTCAAAAAGCCTAATATTAACGCTTATATTTGGTACAGTCCAGTCACTGAAGAGATTAACAACTGTGGAAAACCACTCAGAGTGAACTCTCACATTTCTAAGAAGTAGGCCAGAAAAATTGGGTATTTGGATTGAAACCAAGAAACAATTATTGATGACTAACAAAATGGGTCTGACTTTTGTTCTGCCAAGCTTCAAGAACCAGAACCAGTTATAAACACATAGCAGTAACCATTAAAATCCTCAGTCAAGATTTGCAAAAAGTGATTGTGTGTGCCTGGAATTTTGTGTACTAAACTCGAGACATTATAAAGAGGTTTATTCTCACTACTTCCTTAAAAATAAAATGTCTTAAAGCATCTCTAATGGAGAACTAAAAGCACAGGTGCCTAATTAAAATCTCACATTTGAAGTCTGTTTGTACCCTTTTTAGATTTACTGAATTTCATGTAGGTAAAGTTACTGTAAAAGTTTTGCTGTCAGGTATGCAAAATGTTAAAATTAATAGTTATTAGCACAAGCCCAATGTATCTTTCACAGACAAATTTGGTGGGTGAATTCTGAATTTGGTGAGTGCATCTTAAATAAATAAGTAATCCTAACCAATTTTATACTTTTGAATTTTTAGTAACTGATTGAAGCTGGTATTCACTTCTGCTTCCTGTGTTTCAACAATAAAAACATTTTTCCATTTCATTAAGCTTAAGAGATTTCTCAAGCTTTTTTCTGTCTCAACTGAAGTCGAAACTTTCTCCACGCATATGGGGTATATACGGATGAAGTACACACACTCTAGGCTCTTGTCCAAACTCTCACCCTCACCAACTGCCTAGCAGTCAGCTAAACCACTTGGGTTGTGGCAACGTGAGAAATCACTTTTGGGTCAGTGCTCCACTCAAGTTTCAAACAGGGTCTTGAACTGTAGCTCTCTATTTTGGGATTAACAGTAATTTTTTTTCTTCTACTGCACCTGCTCCACTGCACGTAAATCGTTCACAGGGTCAGAAGAAGAAAAAAAATACTGAATCTATAACCCAGTGACTGCAACAGGAATCTGGGTAATTATTATAACCCAAGTTCATGTCTTTGCTCTGGATGAGACCAAAACATAGACAGTGAATAAACCAAAAAACAAAAAAACTCCTATCAAAAATGTTTTTTCCTTCACTAGTTTTTAAAATACAGGGAAAGAAGAGCAAGTGAAAAGTGAAATGGGATCAAAAAAGCCAATGTATGTGGGGGGAAAGCTTGTCCCAATTTTTGTGTGATGCTAATCTCTACAAAACTGTAATTTTCAGTATCCAAATTCAGTTTGGCTTGCAAATTCAGTTTGGAGCAACTCAAGCTGTTCTCTCTTTTTCAGAGTCCTTTCCTGTTGATCTTACTACTGGAAAGGCTTATCTGTTCTTTATTTCTGACAACACTCACATGTTAAACTTCAAGACTATGCATACTCTCATCTATTTGAGCAGACATACATATATGCTTTAACTTACACACATGCAATAGATGCTTGCAAGGTCAAGGCCTATGTTAATAAAACATAATGAAGCTTTAATGAAAGGAATGGCCATCAATTGATACCGAGTATCATTCATACACTGTCATTTTTTTCATATTTCTCATATTTGCAAGATGTTATATGGAGTACATAAATACAGTTACAATCACAAAAGAGATCTTGGAGCCATTGATGACAATTCTCTAAAACCACTGGCTCAATGTGCATCAGCAGCTAAAAAAAGCCAATGATTGTTCTCAATATCCTTCCTGCTGATGGCCAGCAACACAGCATTGTTTTGCCTCTATAAAATTTGGTGCAGACATATCTTGATTTCTACAGATGTTTTTTTCTTGTACATCTCATCTACTGGAGCTGGAGAAGGTACAGAGAAGGGCTACTAAAACAACTGAGAGAACGACACAACATCCTTTCAAAGAGGGACATAAAAGTCTGAGATGCTTCAGTCTGAAAAGGAGCAGGCAGAGATATACGTTATGACTGCAGTCTAAACAATCATGAAGGTAGAGGGTAAGCTGACTTACAAATCCTGCAAAGCTACAAGCAGGGACATAATGAAAAGTAAATAGGTTTAAAACAGCAGATAGAGAACTTCTGGAATGTATTGCTCTGAGATTGTAGAAGCAGACAGAATCATAGAATCACTACAGTTGGAAAAGACCTTTAATATCATCAAGTCCAAACATTATCTACTCTACCAGGGCCACTATTACACCATATCCTTAAGCATCATACCTAGATGGCTTTTAAATACATCCAGGGATGGCAACTCAACCACTTCCCTGGGCATCCTGTTCCAGTCTTTGATAACCCTTTCAATATAAAAGTTTTTCCTTATGTCCAACCTAAACATCCCCTGGCGCAACTTGATGTGATTTCCTCTTGTCCTATCAGTTGTGACTTGGGAGACCAACACCCACCTCTGTACAGCCTCCTTTCAGGTAGTTACAGAGAGCAATAAGGTCTCCCCTCAGCCTCCTTTTCTTCACACTAAACAAGTCCAGCTTCCTCAGCCACCCCCATAAGACATTCTCAAGACCCTTTACCAGCTTCACTGCCCTTCTCTGGACCCTTCTCCAGCACCTCAATGTCTTTCTTATACTGTGGTACCCGAAACTGAACAGAGTACTCAAGGTGCAGCCTCCGCAGTGCCAAGTACAGTGGGACAATCATTTCTCTAGTCCTTCTGGCCTCACTATTCCTGATGCAGGCCAGGATGCCATTGGAATCAGAAAATTCAAAAAGGAATTGGATAAATTAATGAATAAAACATCTATAAACAGAGAATAAAAAGGATTAGGCAGGGATGCACCATCTAATGTCTGTAGAACATAATATTTCTGAATGCTGGAGCAGTACAGGGGAAATGGATCACAGAAAACTCATAGGCTTCCATGGTCTCCCTAAACAGCATCCCCTGTCACCATCATTAGACACAGAATACTGGACTAGAAGGACCATTAATTTGACCCAATAGGCAATTTTTATTTTGTGACTAAGTTAACGCAGAGAATATTTCTTGAAAGACGATCAATCTAGCTATTAAATTTCAACATCTAACTTACATACAAGAACGGAATACATACCAAGTAATCTATCATTTTGAACAATGTAATCATTTTTTTCATTCCTGCAAATTTTAAATGCAAGCTTGCAAACACCGAGAAGATTTTTTCCACCCACTTTCATCTGCAAAGAAAGTAAAAGACATAAAAACCACAACTGAAATCTACATAGAAAAATGCACCATAACATTTTACCATGGCAAATTTATATTCTCATAGAACTATTAAATTCCATCTGAAACCCTGCCAGTACCCTTAGCCAAACTAAAAAGTCTGCAGCATTAAATGACTCTGAAACCTAGTAGTCTAATCTCTGTTTAACAAACTGGACTGACTGAAAATAACATGATATATATACTTTTAATGTATTTTCTGCAGGTCAATATCAATAACTTGCACTTTTTTTTTTCCTCTAATTCACTCTTACAAAGAAATTCTGCACAGGATTCACTGGCTTGGCATCTGTGGCCATATCACAAAGAACTCCAGTATAACAGTACATTTCCTAATGAAAGTTATACTCATGTATCAGAAAAACAAGATCTTATGATGTACTAATGGTCACTAAGAGATCATGAAGGGTAAGTAAAAGTGTTGAAAATACAATGATAAATCTCTTCCTTTGCTCTGTATTTCACGGGCAATTTATTCTCTTGTTCATGATTTTTAAAAGATTCCACAGAAAACTGTGTCTGTAACACAACTTTTTTTTTTTTTTTTTAAAATAAGCACCACTTAACATCTATGTAGCATCTGAACATATAATTATATCTCCTTTAAAATAACACACACTACCTTAAAGGAGAACCCCCCTAACATACACACACTACTACAACGTCTACAACACAGTGCTAGTTGGTATCCTTTGACCAGTGACTGCCCATATAGCAGAAGATCTTGTCAGCAGAAGCTGAACCAATAGGTTTAAAAGCACTAACTTAAATGAGAGTTTTCATCAGAAATACTAGAGAAACACTTATTCACTTTCTAAAAAAACTTGTTTGGATGTTTTCAAATAAAGGTATTTAATAAGGTTAAGATATTATCCAAAACCTAACGTTTATTTCCATGTGTAATTTTTTTAATTATTGTTTTGTTTAAATCCCTGCATGTGTATACCAGCTTAGGACACTCTCTCTTTCTCATACCTATATTCCTACAATATTCCTACCACCACATACTAGCTATCCTATTTTATGTCCCTTCTTCCTCTCCCAGATGCAATTTCTCCACAAAAAATAGGCTTCAGCAAGTGTTGATAAGGATGAATGGGAGACTAGTATCTGTATAGCAAGAAATTTTGCTTAGGAAAGTGTTAGTTTAGACACATTTTAAAAGTTTGAAATAAAAAATTAAATGCAAGTTGTAATTCACAATTCTGAGCTTCACATTCTACTAAACAGCGTTTTAAAACACTTACAGCCAGAATAATCTTTGCCAGCTTCAGGCAAAGTGGATCTGAATCAATGTCTACAAGTTTATATAATGTCTTCAGAAGGACACTTCTTCCTTTAAATGTTTTTCCAAGCATATTTCCTTCATTCAAGGCTTGATAGAGGTTGGTGCAAGCCAGACACAGATTTTCTATATTGTTGTCTACTTGAAGGGGTTAGGAAGGAAGAGGAAAAAAAAAATAATTATCAGTGCCACCTTTTCCAGAGCATCTCAATAGACAAAGACACAGGAGATCAAAAAAAAAAGAATGGGTTGCACAACAACAAAAATAAGGTGCTCAATAAATCTCTTAAAATGACAACACGTTCCTCAGAAACAGGTTTATGCTGCTCTTTCAAAAAGAAGAGACTCGGGACAATAAATCAGAGTCAAAATAATGCCTAAACCTAAAATGAAACTCACCTTTAATGCTTAATAATCAGCTTGACTGAATGTCTACCAGGAAACTGAGAACCTGAATATATTCTTTAAAGAGGTCCACCAAACATTATATGTGAAAAAGAGACAGTTAAGAAATATTTTTCTGACCATATACATAACTATATATAGATATTTTTATATATCTATCTATCTATCTCAAACCTTGCTGAGATGAAGAAGAAGTGAATGTGAAAACTTGTTAGAAATCTCCAGTGCACAGTAGTGGTGCAAGATATATTTGAGTTGACTGCTGGCCTATTGACAAAATAGTCATCTACCTCCTAACCTGAGTCGCCCAGACACTATTTAAAAAAATACAAAAATAAACCCTGCAGTAAGCCATTACAAAATCTGCATCTCAACACAACAGAATCATATACATGTTTGCTTTAGAGAGAAAAAGAAAAGTCTTGCCTGTTTTTAAATTTCAAGAGTGAGGTGTTTTGTTTGGTTCTGGGTTTTGTTTTTGGTTTGGTTTTTTTTTTCCTTTTATTTGCTTTTGCCTGTAAGATGACACTAACAATGCACCATATAAACCCACTTACTCTGCATTTATCCAGGATGTATTTCAAAGCTGAAATAGAATCATATTCAAAAGCACTTGTGATAAAATATATATGGACAGGAAATTATGACAGAAAACAACGTATCTAAAGCCCCAAACCTGTAGGCAGATACAAGGACCCACCTCTCAGGCTGAACAGTTCCTGGAAGCTCTCAATTTGCAATCATCACACTCAAGGAACAGTAATGACCATTCCATTTCTACTGCCATCATGACCAAAGATTTCACACAGTTCTAAATCCTCTGCTCCAGTAAAAACAGTGAAATAGGAGTGTCAAGGAACCAAAATTGAAAGGTCTCCATTGCATTTCAACAAAATTAACAGCAACAACAAAAATTCTTCATCACACATCCCATGGGATGTTTTTTAAGTTTACCCTCCCTCTAGTACTGGAATGTAACAAAATAAAGTATTTTCTCCTCAAGAAAGAGAGACTGTAGGGTTCTATTTGGTTTTGTCATATAACCATCAGCTCAAGCACAAAGACATTCATAAGATTTTAGATAATAATTAAGTTCCAGGTTAGACTTCAGGTTTTGTTTTGAGTGGAAAGTTTACCACAAATATTTTTGAGGAAGAAAAAGACTTTTCTATTAATATATAAAAACCTAAATGTGATCTAAATATACATGCAGGGAATTAGCTGAAAGGTATGAAGCAAGTGACTGCACACAAAATTAAAAATACTGAATTATCAACAGACCCACTCAAAACATTAAAATTATGAAATTCTAATATTAATTATAATAAAAAACCCTGCAATTGTGCAGTAACCGACCTAAATGAAGCAATATAACCTGCAGCTGCATGAGACAATGGTGCAGTTCAGTTATAATCTGTATGAATTTTCAAGAAGCAGCAAAACTCTTAACTTTAAGGGTTTTGTAGTAATAGTCAATCAACTGTTGATAAAGTATCGTTAGATAATTTCATCTATTATTAGAGTAACTAAGCCATAATCAAGTTTTTAAAAAAAAAAACTAAAAAAAACCCCCAATACACTAACCAAATCAAGTAAAGACTGAGAAAAAGGTGCATGAAAATTGATTTTCCTTAGTAACACTCATGATGAGGAAAAGACAGGATTAGGTTTTTACCTCTAAATAATATTTTGCTTACCTATAAAGAACATCTCACTATGTAAAACTTTAACTCAGTGGTTTATATTTGACAGTCTCAGCATTAAGTAAGGAAAAGGTGAAGTTGAAGAGCTGCTTTCAAATTTCCCAATAATTGCTTTCCTACACATCATTGACAGATGTGGGAATAAAAATTTTGTCTTTTTAAAAATAATGATGTACTTTGGGAATCAGTACTGTACAGGTTTTTCATACTCATCAACATCTGCAAAATCACACACACAAAAAAATAATTTTTGAATCTGTACCATGCTATAACGAACACTGCAAAGGATCCTGTAAAATGGAATCAGTCCCCTAATTTTGCACTCACTTTTAACCAGTTGTAAAACCAAAACTACTTTCTGTATTCCTACCATTCACATGTATATAATGTCTATAGAAGGCAGCTAAATAACTGTTTGAATGAAACATTAAAAGGGATTTCAGATTTCTGTCTTTCAAGACATACTTAATTTACTCAATTTTGCTTCAATATTCTGGGTCATTACATACTTTTCTGAGACATCTAACTCTTTAGGCACAAATGGAAATTTTCATTATGATTTCCTTACTTTTCTAAAATTAACTGAGACCTTCAATACAGTCCATGCTTAAAACAGTGAATCTGTGCTGTACCTTAATCTTAAAATTACTACCTCATCACTGACTGCTAAGATGGCACAGCTATGTTGTCTAAAATATGGTAATTTAATCAGATAAGATCTTCTCTAAACCAGTAATTCTTTTTTTATTTTTTAATTTTAAACAGAATCACAAAATTATTGAGGTTGGAAAGGACCTCTGGAGGTCATCTGGTCCAACCTCCCCTGCTCAACTGGATACACCTAGAGACAGCTGCCCCGGCCAGTTTTATACTACAAAGTCACTGAACATATGAAAGCATAAAAGGCTACACAGTCCAACTATTGTTATTCCTTTGTAGTAAACACAAATAAGTCCCATGTTTCCTGCAGGAAATAGTACATATGCTACACCCTTCCAAGAATAGCATTACCCACCTTTTTCTAGTTCATGCAGAATTGGTAAGATCTTTATATTCCAAAAGATTTCTTCCTCTTCCAATTCATTTATTCTTGTTTCATCCTCTAAGCCTTCCAAATACATTCAAAACAAAAGCACATACTCAGTGAAAGTTTCAACTTCTACACAAATAAACAGCTACAAATACTTTATTCACCAGTTAAAAAAAAACAAAAAAACCTACAAATGCCACATTTTGCTATATTCTGGGTTCTTGTACCTATTCAGGCTTTTGGGTTTATTTACATCTTCTGAAAAACAAAAAATTCAAACAAAACTAGATGGATGTTTTGATATGTAAAGCTGCACTGTAAAGCCAGATTTGGTTTTGTTTGCTGACATTAATGTTTCATTTCATTGCTGAATTGGAAGGTAATAACTACTTCTACATTAACATGCCCTACTATTTTTCAGCTCTGTGTCCACGTGACAGCTTATTCCGTGTTAAAAAAAATCCATACTACAGACAATCCTCTAGGATTGTACAATTTTATCTAGTACACCTGCACAATGTTACACTAAGCTTGGTTAACTGACTCTTTGGTCAGTTAGGGAAAAATAGTCTTGTTAGATATTACATCCTGTTAGCAATTCTAACCACTTCATACAATTAGTTTTGAGAACTCTTCAACTAAGTTTTTGTAAAGTGAATGTTTTCCTCCTATTCTTTGTTACATTAAAACATTTCTCACAAGGCACTGTGGAAAATGACTATCAAACTACAGATATCTGAAAGATGTTTTGCCTCCAATAAACATGTCAGAAACCTTGAAGGCAATAACCTCTCAGTTTTCTTGGCCACCATCAAGCAATTTCCTCCACAGTGACTCAGAACGAGCTACTGTTTGTAATCAGAAACCTTTTCCACTTCACAAAGAGAAGTATTAAAAAATATTTCAGCTTATTTTTATACTTTGCTATGAAAAGAAAAGACAGCAAAAGTCTACCAGCAGATTAAAAACTGGTAGACCAAAAAATCTGGAATTCTGGAAACAAGACTAGGAGCGTTGATCTGTTCTCAGATTGGACAAGGGAGTTGGTGAAACATGTTTTATTAAAAAATGGATTCCAGGACTGACTTTCATATGGATGCAGTATCACTGGCAATTATTCCATCTTGCTGAACATCCTTTACACATTCGTCTGGCACTATGTGAAGTTACAGCATTCTGGTCCTGACCGTTGACCCACTACAGCTGAAGAGCCAGAGTTTATGCGCAACTTGAATTTTAAAGATGTAAAAATTGCTTACAAAGGTGCATGTAGGCATATTTTTGGAGTTCAAGATTAGGGCAAGCTCCTTATCTTGCAATGCAACCAAAGTTCTTATTATAAAGATGAGGTTTGGTTTGTTGGGTTTTGTTTGGTTTGTTGTTTTGGGGTTTTGTTTTTTTTTTTAAATAGAGAAATACAAGTCACAAAATTCCACTAAATAACCTGAAGAAAACCATTAAGACTAGAATATGTACATTTTTTTTAAAGTGATGGGTTTGTCAGAAAGTGTCTCCTACTGCTTATTAATAGCTCTTGCATTTAAACTACAATGTAAATTCTTAACATCATCATTAGCAAACACAAAAACTGCTGTACTACATGAGAACACTGATATTGAGAGACTTGCATCATAAGAACAGTGTCGCAGACCTTAAGAAATGACAGTCTAATGAGCATTATTTCAAACAGTGACACATTAAAAACTTCTTGACTAATAGAAAAACTTAGTCTTTAAAAAAAAATCCAGAGTGTGTATCTGTATTAACTGTCTACCTATATTTTAGACAGAATAAGCCTATCAGTTATATCTGTTCCAACAGATAACGCCAAAATGCTGCGGGTTCATAAGTAATACAACTATACATTGTTGGTGTGTTCATATATACATATCAGTATAAGTACATGCTATTAGATAATATAATTATCACTTCTTTCGCACACCTTTTTTATATTCTAGTTCAAATGAGTTAGTCTTACCTAGATCATCGAGTTGCTTAATTAATAAAACACTATGCAGCATTCGCAGTAAAGTGAAAATTCTGCTCCAGATAAAGTACGAGCACAGCTGAGATGAGAACACTAGAATAGTTTGCACAGTTCCTTCCTACCACAAAACCCACATACTGACTCCTTTTCTTTCCAATTTGTAGCTACCTTTATTATACTGGAAGATGGCACTGACTTTCTAACTACATACATGCTTAGCTTACCTTTATTAAGGAAGAAATAGAATAGTTTATATATGTATTTGCACCCATGACCAAACTTCTCACTAGGAAAACAAAACCCAACAAAACCCTTCAATTTTTAGTTCAGAACTTAAAGAACTCATTTTTTGTGCCACTCTGCTGCACTTCTCTCACACTGGTCAAAAAAATATAGCAACCTAAAAACCACAATGGCATACTTTTTAAAAATGAGTATCTCTTGCAACAAGGTGGAAAAAAACCCCCAAAAACCAGCTTTTATGAAACAATATTAATCCTAGAAATAAGAATAAACAGGAAATACATAATTACAAAGAAAACCAACATTAATAAATTGTAAACTTGAATGTGTCTCAGTCCTAGGAGGTTTTTAAGGTGCTAATGAAAAGTTATGGCACTATCTGTATTAAAAATATTACAGTCAACAGCAAAAATACCCAAGCAAAAGAGTTCAGAGAGTTGAAGTTCATTGTCTCAGTTTTTCATAGGTCTTAACCACAGCTTTGCATTATGGTCAAAAAAAAAAAAAAAAAAAATCACTAATCAGTCAACATTTATTGGTTGCTGTTTTTAGCATGTAAATACAAGAGCCTTAGCAACACTGAGCTTTCAAAAGCTGTGTACTGCCTGATTTATCATGTGTAGCCTTTTCATGGAATACTGAGTGGCTACAAATATATCAATATTAAAAGAGTGTACCTCTTCTCTAAAATGTGAAAGCATAAACAGAAGCCATATCAGAAAATAGAAATAATCTGTAAATGAACACTCCCCCCAAGACTTCACTATAGAGAAGAAATCATTGAGAATTCCTGCTGCTATCCCACTGTTTATTCTGGGAATAAAGATGAAGTATGCACAAACTAAGAAAGCTACATAATGCTAAAAAAAATAAGTATAAAAAAAAGACAATCCTAATAACACACATACTTTTTCATTAAATTAAAAGGCTTATAAACAGAGAAAATATAGCCCCACAGAATACTAACTCTCGTGACATGGTAAATACTCTCAGTTCCTCTGAAGGAAATGAAAGCAGAGCACATTACAGCCTTCAGCAGAATGATCCAGAATAATGCAACTTCTCAGTTCTAGAAAAATAGTAATAAAGCATAACAATAGTAAAGCAGAAACTTTAGGTTTCCATACCAGGCACTCAAGTATGCACTTGCCATATATGAAACATGCCAGCTATAAGGAAATATTAATGAAAATCTGTTATGTAAAATTATCAAAATGCATCCCTACAGAGCAATCCAGAATCTGTATCTTCAGCTAATATAGCTTGGCATAACTTCATTAATTTCTGTGCAACTATGCCAGTTTACAAAAAGTGATGGGCAAACAAGGTCTTAAGAATTTGCCAATTCATTAAACGTCCTTATGGGAAAAAAAAGAAAGAAGTTATCGAGAGATTTTTAGAGTGAAGATATCTTGAATATTGTTTCTCTTTACCAACAACAATAAAAAAAACCCCAAAACAATAGAGAACCAAAAATACTGTTAAGTGAATAAAGAAGAAAAAGATCTTCAAATCACAAAATGCAGATTATTTCTATCTGACTGTATTTTGCCTCCTTTGACTAGAGATTGAAATGCCTCATGAAGTACCTGTTACTTGTCTCTTCCAGCCTGTACTCCTCGGCCATGGTGAATGTGTGCCAGGCTTTTTCATCTGGTCACTAAAAGGCATAGACACACACACAACATATATCAGAATACAGTGCTCAAAACACTTCTTTCTTCATGTGCACTCAGAATGAGATCTGCATATTAATAACTAATTGGAAAATATAAGTTATTTTTCTAATTTAATGTCTTATCTGGTCATTAAAAAGACAGTATGTGTTACAGAAAGCTCCTTCAGAAATACTGACATATTTACACCACAAGAGGTCACCATTATGGAACACAAAAAGCATTTCCATTTCTACAATAAAACTGAAAGCTGAACTAAACTAAACTCAGAAAGAGACAGTTTTTATTTTATCACCAGTTTCATTAACTGAATATAAACTCAACTAGCTTAAAACTGTAAGTTCATTCACTCACAAGGGCAGTGATTTCTTCTGATAGAATTAACATTTTTAAAAGGATTTAATGAGAAGAATTTTCAAAAGAAACAAACACTTCAGTAACCTTTAATGTAAATATTAGAATTTCCATACCTGCCTGTGAACAATTGCTAACTGTGTAATGGTCACTAGTTCTGTTAGTACAAGAAATGTGTATATTGTGATTCCTTTGTAAAGCAACAGTGAATAATGCCATTAATTCCTGCTGATTGTATGATTAGTCTTTCTTTGTCCAGAGGGAACAACTACATATATCTGGGATAAATCTATTCTGTTTGCCTATCGACCCACTCAAAGCAGCACTGATCTAAAAGAAATATACAAATCTTTGTTGTTAAACAGGAAATCTTTCCTCCTTTAAATTCTGTACTAAAGACAAAGGTCTTAAAACATGGTTTCTATTCTCAACGTATGTTCAATTTAACACTTCTTATTCCATTTATAGCTCAAGTATCAAATACAACCTTATTTAAATTTCCTTCTAAAGATAACAGAAGTGTGTTCACAATGTTATTTCAATTTTTTTTTTAACCTGTTAATTTAGTTGCTATAAAGCTTAAAGCTAAAACTGTTGTTTGTTTAACTGGTTTGCTGGATTTGCACCTAAATCCTGTCTGCCAGTCCAGACAGAAGATGTAAGTCATCCTATCAACAGATGGAGACAGAATAAAAGACAAAGGTCTTGTAAGATCACTTCCCTACAAAAGGGACTGGATAGCTGACTGTGATCAGTCAAAAATTTCCCAAGCAATCATATTACAGAGGAACACTTGCTTCATTATGGCTAACAGCAAATAATGCTTTCTTTTTACAGCATGAGGATATCAGTGCTCTGAAATCCAAATGCTTACACAAACTATCTTGAAATTACATCTGCTCATATACAGCAATTCCTACTCCTCTGGGGAAGCAATGATATAAAAAAAAAAAAAAAAAGATAAGTGATTGCATCTCTAAAGGACTGACATCTGTAAGAAAGAGGGTTTCTATAGTACACATTAAATACAGTTCAGTATATTAATAGAAATCAAAATTTCGTTCCATTTCTGCAAATACCTTGTCCTACAAACTTTAAAAGTTTAAGAAATTATTCTACAAGGTTCAGTCATCCCTGAAATCAAGACTATAACCTGAAAGGACACTGGAAAAGCAAGAGAATAACAACTTCAGTCACCTAATACTAACCCAACTATATTCAGAAATCAGTATCTTCTGAATTATATGCAGGCATGATGACATTATCTGCCTATATGAATATGGATGCTCGAGTTTGCTTTCCTCAGAAAAAGAATTTTGTAACTGTGCCTCTTCCCTTAAAATATAAATCCTAAGATGAATCCAAGAAACCTCAACAAAGACAATTCAACAAGTTTTGTAGGAAACAAAAGCAGATGAATAGAAAAGACACTGAAGCAAAGGATGTGGTAACCTGAACACTTACCAGATAGAAACATCACATATGAGAGATAAAATGTAAGACCATGTCAAAGTCTGAAAAAAAGCTGGGTTGGAACATGTGATTTTTTAAACACCAGTATCAACCAGTTTGGGGACCTACTTGAGTAGGAAAGCAGATTGCTGTACTGTTGGCATTCAAAGAACTATCTGTACTTTTAGGAAACATCCTCTTAAATTAAAAGGCTTAACTGGAACTCTCAATATTTTCAGAAAAAGAATACACTGAATACATACATAAATGAGAATGACCAGTGGGCAGGCTTGTCTGTGGGGAATATGTACCATTTATGAATTTTGTGAGATATATAAAATCCCTTTAGGTTACCTTTCCCATGCTCCCAATTCCATTTTAGTTAAAGGCTTTTGTTTCTTTGTTATATTTTCACTTTCATGTAGGGCTGAAACTTAAGCAGCAATATCTTGTTAAGAACTATGCAGTTAAAATGTAATCAACCTACTCTAAAAAATAAGTTACCTACTATTGAAGGGAATTGGCTTGTCAAGAGAGTGGTTGCCTTGGAAACAAAGTCAATTGGCAGAAATCTGATCATCTGATAAGGGACTCATCAAGAAATCAACTGACAGAGGCTCTCATGATTTACAGAGGAAAAAAATCTTGGCAACTGAATCATCTCTTTTCTTCTTATATAAGGCAGATCACAGTAGCTCCTATGAGGAACACTGCTTTCTTGAATGTACATAGACTATAAGGACTTCCAAAAGTAAGGTGAGCCAGCACTGCAGCAGCATGCTCAGTGTTCACCCTGGTGAAAGAATGTATCATTAAGTGAAAGTAGCATTTACTCTGTGTCTCTGCGTATTTAGGTGTGTACTTGCTTGTTCTTGCCACAAGTGTCTTGTTAACAGTAGACCTGCAAACTCCCACCTTCGGTGGTATTCCAGGGAAAACTACATTTCTAAGAACTTCATCACAGAGGCAAAGAATTGGGCTAGTTCTCTCCAAAGAAGCTGCACACAACAGCAAGCTCTGATTACCAAATGTCAGTGTAAGATCCCAACAGGGGAACAGTTGAGTACTTGGGCTCTTTCCTCATACTGCAGACTGAAACCTCTGAGAATCTGGCTCCTCTTTACTTGTAAAACAGTCTGGCAATGGGCCTGAATTTTAGGCCACACCTTTCCATACAGCTAGACCCTTAGCATGGTCCCTGTTATGGTTTTGGACCAAGAAAGGTTCTACTTTCCTCAACAAATGCTTGGGCATGAGTCACAGACAGGCAGAGGTAGGGACATTCCCAGCCAATACTTACTGTAAGGTAGGGAGGGAGTTAAAAATGCTTTCATTGTTTTAATATAACCCATGATACAGCAGTTGGCCACCGGGTCAGAGAATAACTCCTTTGTTTGATTTTTATTAATTATTAGCAGAGAAATAGCCCTGGTGCTCCATCAATTATTTAGTTACCAGTTAAGAGGGACACATAGCCTAATATTAACAAGTTAATGCTTCCCTACAGAATTGTCTCTAACAACCACCTTTGATCAGTGAGGTAGTAAAACTTAGCTACAAAGGAAAAAGAACATGATTATCTTTTCTGAATTGTTGAACTTGAAGGCATTCCCTCTAGACACTACCCGCTCGTCCCCTCATGGTAAGGTTATTATAACTTCTACATATTCTTACAACTTTGGGAGGCAGAACTTGAAAATATGGAAATGGGAGAAGAACAGAGGAGCACAGTAATTGAGATAGTGCAATAAAGGATGAAGATTATGTTGGCTAGTTTTCAAAAAGCAGGAATAACAGGAAATGAACAAAAGGTAAGTGCAGTAGGTATGGAAAACACCCTAAGACCCATTCTGTCTGCATGTGCCAAGGTCTCACATGACATTGCTCCTCCAGAGATTACAGGCCTCTTCTCTTGCACCCATGTAAACTGTATCTGTGGATTCCCTCTTGAAGTGGAGATAGGAACTGGGACTATCCCATGTAAACTGGAATCTGAAGAGAGTCTTACAAAGGCAGAGAGCTACCAGACAGTGCATAGTGTGCCCTGAGTAAACACTGTAAGGAAGCCAGACACAGTAGACACTAGCTGGTGTCTGGCAATAGGTTGATTTTCCATTTTTAAACAAGGAAATAAAAATGAATTACCAACCTTGCGATCTAGAAGATAGTAAGATTCTGCAAAGCACCCTTAACTTTATATTTATAGGGACCCCTTCTTGGTGAATTCCACATGACTGCTTAAGGCAACTTCTTGAGAGGGGGAAGATGTGAAGACATCAGAAGAACCAAACTGGTTTCCACTGACAGAAATAGAAGGAATATTAAGCTTAACACCAAAGGACTTTATGGAGACTGACAACAAAACACCATTTTCTCTCAGTCAGCTCCACACAAAACTTTCCAAATAGTAGTAAATCTCAAACATTAGAAACATTTAAACCAGAAAAGGTAATTTGGAAGATACTTGGAAAGACACACAGTATACTGCCTTCTGTCAAGTGCATAAACTACAATAATACTAAAATTTGCAGAACATGCATTTACACACATTTTATAAAAATATGAACTAGAACATGGCCTACTTACTCCAAAAGCCTGTCTTGACTACCTGTTTTTAGCATACAGAAGCAGACATAAAACTCCTAAGTACAGCCACTCACAGAAAAACCTATTCAGAAGTTCCTTCCTGATAAGAAGCCTTAGTCTGTGTAATAATAGTACCTATTGCTCAGTGTCTTCTAACATCGACTGAAAAGCTTCTCAGATGCTTCCAGCAAACAGAGATGTTGGGGTGTCCTGCCTGCAGTTCTCATTCAGTTTCTGCCTTCATGCTTTTCACCCTGATTCAATGCCCCGTTCTTTTTAATTACATTTTCCCCCCATAGTTACTCAGCTTCTCCCCAATGTATTTGCCTTCATTCCACAATGAATCCCTACAAATGACACCCCTACAAATTTACTTTCTTCTAGTTCATTTAAAAGCAAAAAATGTGACGCAAATTTTTACAGATTTTATTTTGGATCTTTGATATATCAATGTTTTCAGGTCTTCAAACATTTAGTAGAGCAATTTCTAATTTTCACAAGGCTCTAAAACAGCCTAGGCACTACAATAAGTAGAAGATGCAGACTGTTTATACATAAATACAAGCACTGAACATCTGACTTTACAAACACGCGCTCTGTGCACTGGAAAGCCAGACATGATCTATCTACACCCAAAAATCAAGACATTTCAGTAAGTGGTAAGAAGAACAGATTTAGAGCAGTGCCAAGCAGATCCTGGAGGGCTGCTCAGGAAACTCAGATGTATCAAAAGGACAACTAGGCACAAAGGTGTTATTTCAGACTAGATCAGAGCTCAGTGTCCCTGATTGTGGGTAATCCTGAAACAGGCATGCCATTTAGAAAGACTGTTCTTTGAGATGTTACTGACATGTACATTCAGAGTGTGACTACATCTACATTGTAATCTGGGTTTATTTTTAATGCTAACTGTATGCAGGATGGTGTGCCTTCTATTGGTAAAGATAATTTGGCTAATTAAGCAGTTATGTATTTTCCTTTCAACCAAAGATTCCCAGATTCTATATACACTATAAACAGAAAAGCTGCATTGTAAAAGTCCATACAACCAAATAGTCTCTAAGAAGAACAGTCATAGGTAAAAACCCAATTTTTCCTCTTTTAAGTGGTTGCCATGGGGAAGAAAGAAAAGCTCTTGTAGCACAACCAATGAGGGTGTCACAATGCACCCTCCCTTCAGGTATTTATACACATTGACAAGACCCCCTCTGAGCCTTCTCTTCTCCTGACTAAACAGTCCCAAATCCCTCAGCTTCTCCTCATATGAAGGACTCTATCATCAGCTGGACTCTCTCTAGCTGCTCCATACCTCTATTGCACTGGGGAGCCCAGAAGTGGACCCAGCACTCCAGGTGTAGTGGAGAGCTTTTCAAGACATGAATGAACAGGGTGCTAGATAATCTCATCTGGGCCCCCATTTACACAAAAGACTGGAACAGATGATCTTTTGAGGTCCTTTCCAGCCTGAGATGCTTGATGAACTTAGTGTCCATCAGGACCCCAGGTCTTTTTCCACAAAGCTGCCTCCCAGCTGGACAGCACCCAGTACATAATGGTGCCTGGGGTTGTTCCTCCTCAGGTGCAAGACTTTGCACTTGCCTTTGTTAAACTCCGTGAGGTTCCTGTCAACACATTTCTCCAGCCTGTCAGAGCCCCTCTGCATGGCTGCACAACCCTCTGACCTATCAGCCAATGGGCTGTGTATATACAGACTGCCAGTTACCATTTTTCTAAATTAGTCAGAACCGTGGTCTCATGAACTGCCCATCAGGTCTCCTGGCAGGAGCACTGGGGAGCAAGGTGGAAAGACAGCAAAGGCTCTAGACGAAGTTTATCAGGGCACAGCCAGACTCAGCAGCTTTGTCTCAAAAAGATGGATGGCAGCTGCAGGGAAAGTTAAAAGGAACTAGCAGTGATTCTGGGAATCAGGGCAAGAAGGATGAAGCAGCAGACTGTGAGTCAGCAGGAAGAGACAAGGTGGTGCAAGAATCCCAAGGCAAAGGAGAAGGGGAGTCAGATGTGGAGCTGGAGTAAGTGAGAGGGACTGCAACTGATTTTTTCAGACAACGTTCAGTTACACAATGCTTAGGAACTACCACTTTAGAACATGAGCCCTCTGCTACCATGATAATTCCACCATAAGCATTTAGTGATCAGGAAACAAGAGTTCTAACTGTAAACCATAGTTACTCATTTTTATAACAGGACATTTCTCTGGAGACTTTCAGAGGAAGTGTAAACAACATCCTACGATTTTTGCCAAAGCAACTAATAGGAATTGTTTTTAACTTTTGGCAAAATGAGAAAAATTAGTATTTTGCTTTCATACACTCCCATAGAAATTAATTTTTTCATATGCCAATTAACATTGTCATTTTTCATTAATCCCTTTATTCCTATTTAATTACACTATCCAGACCTTACTTTGCCAAAAGGACATCAGAATTAGTATTCTGTACTGTCTTCCATTGGACGAATAGTAGAAAATATGTTTTTGCAGTTTTTCTTTCATTTTAAATCAAGTGATTTCTTCCTGACCCAAAACTTAGCCCTTGAAAGCCACTATATTTTTTTAGACAAAGAATTGACCTTCACTATCCACTTAAGAGAATGTGTCCCGATTTTGCTCAACTACCACTGAATTTTCATTTCTATGATGTCATCTCAAGGACAAACAAGATAAGATACAAACATAATGTGGGAATAAGTAATAGGTGTGCCTCAAATTAAAAAGTAGTATAACAGCTCAATTTTTAAAGACTATTTTCCTTTTAGAAAACATATCAGAGACATAGCAAATTACTTGCAAACAGCTATAAGAAATACAAATTAAACTATTAAACCAATTACACAAACCTCTAGTCAGTCCTGTTTCTCAGCTACAAAGCTTTTCAAAAGCACGCAAATAATTGAAAACCTGGTAATACAGATGTCCTGAAATTACTTTAGGAATTGTAGAGGATCATACCATATGTAACACCACCAGAAAAGACAAAAACAAAGGGAGTGAAAACTATAGCTGAGACTATAACTGATAACTACTGATATGAAAAAGGATATATAGTAGAAAGGCAACGTAATTTGCAAAACTATGTTGACAAATAGGCCAACTACACTGAGTCATCCTGAAGATGAGCAAATAACAGTTCTTCTATAAACACAATCACGGGCATAGTCCATTACTTATGACAGCTCCAGCGTCAAAAATAATACAGTATTGTATTTGTAGAGGCTGTTGAAGAACTTCATGCACATGTTAAATAGTATGGCTTAGAAGAATAATAGAGGTTGATGAAAAACCTGTATCTTTATCCTTTTTATTCTTCACAGTCTTTGTATCTTCTGCCTAATACAGAAGGTATTAGCAGTATCTATTTGTGGCAGGGTGTCTTTAAGCAAGCAGACAACTGATGGCCTAATTCTAACCATAAAAACTATCTAAAATACTAGCCTAAATATATTGAAGTCTGAAAACCACATCATCTTCATCTTCCTAGCTTGAATCTTGCACAAGCATTCTCATTCTAAACAAAAATTCAGTCTAAATCCATTGTTACTAGAGTCCTACCTTGTCTGAAATGGCATTCCTTCTTTAGTCCTTGCATGGCTCACTTTTGCATTCTAGAATTACCATTCAGTCGGTAATAAGGACTCTCAAGACCTAGATCTCTCAGATTTGGAGACCAATGACCTTACCCTGAAACTAATGACTGGAGTGGAAAGACTCCCTTTGGAGCAAGCTGTAAAAACGAGCCTAAACTCCACTCTCTGCCACAAGTGAAGAGAACAGATAGAACAACTACCTTTTGCTGTTTTCCTCAGAAGTCTATAAAAAGTTCTGAAAAAAAGAATTCTTAATTCCTAGTTTTCTCCCAGTATCCCCTAATCCTATATAAATACAGGCACCTTCTTGAAAGGTCAGGTGTCATACTTTCCTTGAAAACACTGTTGAAAGTTCTGCCTGTGAAAGTTTTCACACCACTCAATTGTTTCTTTCTTAAATTAGCTAGTGAAACTGAGGCAGAAATAAAGATTAGTTAGGAGTAGATTAATTTCCCATGTCTGTATCTTTATGAGAATTCCAGAAGCTGTGAATATACATATTAAGAAAATAAAAATCCTGAAAGAAGTCTTGAGAATCTGCAGCAGTATCAGCTAAACTACACAACAAACAAATATCCACACCATGTCATTCATTTCAAAAATTCATCCAGAGCAAAACAGAATGGGTGTTCCCTACAGGAAAGAAAGATATCTCCTCCGTAGGAATCCTTTTCTTCTCAAAGAAAAGGAGTGACTATTTTGGGCACCAAAATGTGCAGATGTGAAGTTAGTTTAAGCAATCATCCAGAAGTGATTTTCAGTGTTCACCTGTCCCTTTCTTTTATCATTTTCTGTTGAAGCATTCCAAACCTCTAAAAAACACAAGTCAGAGAAACTAGTCTTATGGAAGCAGTTGATGAATACCTCTCAAGGATCCTGTCAAACAGGCATTTAAAAAGGATAGCAGTGGTGACAGAAAACGGGGCATCGTACAGGTATCTTCTTTACAGCACCTTCTAATCCTTTTGTAGCTATTTACAGAAATCACTTACTAAAAAAAAGCGTAGAGCAGACCACTTGGGAATCAATTGCTTGTCACCAAACTTTTCTTCGTTGAAGGAACCTATGTTTCTAAGGAGTCCTGGAACAACATCTAAGCTTTCAGAATATTGAGAAATTGAAGGAGGAGAACAACAGCAAAAAAAGAACTAATCTTCTCTCACCAGGGAAACCATTGCTCTTCATCAGCAAATCTGCCATCATTGTTGACACTTCTGTTGAAATATATGAATGCAGAAAACATTTTAGAAGTTTCATTTCTACAGCAATCACAATAGATGGCAAGGTACAATGGTTGGTTGAAGATGTAAACAAAACTTAGCTTCCTTATGATTGTCAGAAATTGCTTTCCTGAGGCAACATGTCAATAAATTCAATCTGCTTCAATTAATATATCTATTCTATTCTAAGTAGATGGTTATGTGAAAACCAGAACTGCAACAAAATGACAAATAACTCTTCCCCCCACCAGGTCATTTTCTGCCCCCCCAGTATTTTTATGAAGTAGTAGTGATTTCATTAGCACTGTTCATTCATTTCATCAGTCCTAGGGACAACAAAAGAAAGTGAGATGGAAAAAGAGCAGGTCTCTTTCTGGAATAAAAGACTTCCGTTCTGTTCTCTTTGGAATAAGTGTAATAGCAGCAATGGCAGGAATCTGCCATGCTAGTTTGCTATGCTATGCAGTTTCATCATTAACAGAAAAACAGCTTTATTAGCTAAGTTATTTTGGTACTTATATAGGAACTGTAGGGAAAGGGAAGTAAGGAGCCTCATGCACCTTCTCCTGTACAAAGTGTACTATTTCTATAATCCTCTTGCTTAATTCCTGCAAGGATTTTACATCACTGGGATACAAAACTGAGGCTAACACAACTGCTTCTTATGGAGAGTGACAATAAAAGTTTTCACATTCCTTTAAGTCTTCATTCTATTACTCCTGAATACAATGTACTTTAAATACAAAGTATCTTTTAACTTCATACAAGATGCCTCAAGTATTCATGACATAGAAGCAGATGCCACCTAATCAGAGCAATCATCTAGTATCTGTAAATATGTTCTGTTGACAAAGAATGCCAGAACTCTGTTACTGCAATGACCCCTCTATGGTACTGGAACTTTTTATATACAACTCCTGTCAAGACCAAACTCAATGAACTATACTGAAGGATAGGTTCATACCTCTCAACTGCCTTGTCAGATGAAGAACGATGTCTCTGAACTCAGAAAAGGATATAGATCAAGGTCTGCCTGACTTGTATAGTATCATATGTGAATACTGAACCAGTGAGTTTATTGGCCTAAGTCTTAGCAATGAGTTAGAATGAATGAGAACCGTTGAGATTACCTAGAACCATTCCAACATATGATGGCATGAACTTCTTGGGCTGATACAGGTAAAGGATCTTTGTCCTCTACTAAAGGGAAAGCATTTTGTACTATTTTTGTGCATATTGCAGTATTGGGGGTATGTCTGGTACTCTAAGGCATATAAGCATTTAGATGTTGTTAGTGATCCTTGGTGCAAGAAAACAAAGCAGCACAGGTAGCATCTCTTAGGCAGTATTGCCAAAAATCATCTCTGCCTTGAGTACACAGAAAGCATGCACGGGGAGGAAGGTAAAAATGCACCATTCAAAAATACGGATCTTGGATTCAACACAGAAAGAGGGAGGAATATTAAGTTACTTTTCTGTTTTGGAGGAAACTAGTCAGAATAAGATTGGAAAACACTTTTTTCTATTATCTGAAGGCCAGCAATTTGAGATCTTATTTAAGCGATGGGTGAGATTCAACTACCTCTAGTATTATTCTCTCTAGTTCAAACACGGATATGACAGGCTACATGCATTAACATTCCATCTTTTATGGTTAGAATCATTAGTATCTTAGCTATCACATTAAGAGCCAGAAAAGTAAGTAACAGGTCATAAAGAAATTAAGCTAGCGGAGCTTATACAAAATGAACCTTGACAACCTATTCTTCAAATACATGTAATGATATTTGAAACATATAAAATTGAAAATATATAATTTTCCCCTTTCAACTTATTACTCGTCCTACATGAAGGAACTGAACTGAAAATGTCCTATATGATTTCGTGTTGCAACGAGTAATCTTTTTGGTAATAAGCTTTATTTGCCTGTTCCTAAGAATATTTCCATAAAGAAGCCAGTCAGTCTCAAAAAATTATCAAGGTAATCAAGATAAATCAAGACATTCTGTGGTTTAGGCTACCAGAAAACGCAATGATTATGGTACACAATGTCATATGAATGGGTGATTGCAAAAAGCATTGGTAACAAGAACCCAAAATCGAAAAATTGCAGAGCTCTCAAGCTTATAAAGGAGAAGCATATAATTTTGGACAGATAGAAAGGATTTATAATGAGTTAACTGTTCAATCATACCTGCAAGTTTTAAAATTATGACTCAGAAGGTCATTCTTTCCAATTAGTAAAAGTTATCAACTGACCCTTTCTTATTAGAGACATTTGGATACCATTAAAGTACTTCACATCACACCTTTACTCAATAAAAGTCAAATTACAGTAGCTTATATAGTATGATAATTCATATAGTCTTTACTTTAAAAGTCTTTTGTGACACTGATTTTAATGGGAGAAAATTATTTTACATTGAAGCATTCTCCTTGGTGCTTTACTTTCCTTCATCCACATTTTTCATTGCTGAGCTTATTTTCTTGTTTTCCCTCCTTCCATAATGAAATTTCTTCTTTGCTCCCATAAGTCTTGAGTCTTTCAGAATCTGTCTTTTTTGGTTTTGGGGTTTTTTTTTTGTTTTTTTTTAACGCCTACTTTCACTTTGATATAAGAGTACTATGATGGCTCTGCTATGTATCATTTGCTGTAACAGCCTCAACGGACAACATTCTCTAAACTATTCAGTACTGTAAAGTACAGTAAATGAAAGACATTTCATTTTATAAAACTAAGAATATACCCCTTAGTTCTTAAGAATATCCAGGGAAATAATTTTCTCCTAAGTAAAAAAACATGTTAGAAAGAAGGTATCTACTGGCAAACACCTATATTTAATAGTGACCAAGTGTTTGTAGGATGTCTTTTGAAAATAAACTGTTAGTTGTTCTTTGTTGTAGAGATTGTCAGATCTGTCAAGACTATTAGCACAAAACAGTTATTAGTTCATCCAACTACTAGCACAGGAACTGATAACACCTACTGAACACAGTGCTACAAACTATTACTCGCTGTGCAAAAATTCAAGTCGGAATCAAAAGGAAAATAAAAACAAACAAACAAAAAATCCAAAACCCACACACAACAAACCACAACAAACAAGAAACAAACAAACAAACAACAAAAAACCACACCAAAAAAACACAATACCAAAAAAACACAACACCTTAACTGTGAATGACAGAATGGATGTAATACTCTAGGTTCAGTAAAAGCAGACTGCAAACACATAAAACTCATTAATCTCTTACACCTGTTTGGTCAGGGAAAAAAAATAACTAAAAAAAATATCAAAGCCACAAAAATAATCTGCCTCTGTTGCCTATGAGTTTAAGCCTGGGTTTTGTGCATGATCACATTTCCCCAATATCAGAAATTAAAATTCATCTGTAGAGCTAAGGGAAAAATGTATAGCACTTTTAAACAGCAGGCTTGAACTGTAAAAACAGCACACTGGATTTCTTGAATTTATTTATTGAATTATATTCTACATGCAGTTATTAGAAGGCTTAGTTTTGAAATGTTAATGATCAAACAAAATTCAAGTTATTTCACATCAAGCAACTTCCTACCAATACTTTTTAGACAACTTAGTCTTTTGAGAGTATAAACTTCCTAAGAACAAGTATAAAGATTTATTTTCTAATAGTCTAAACACAGTTTTGTTTTAATGCATAAATAGTGCTACCTTCAAATTCCATCAGTTTTAAACATTTTGATACTCGCACAGTTGAACATTTAGGAAGACAGTTGTGTGGACGGTGCATATTACAATACTCAAGCGATACTGACCTTTCTCCTCCCAGCTGAAATAAACATTTTCCTGCTGCCCCTTTCAGAAAGTCTTCCCTCTCTGATCTGCTGATACGCTCATTACAAATTAATTGTCTACTTTCATCATTAAATAGTGTGTATGACTTTTGCTCTGCTAGGCACTTATCATTACTTCTGCAAGGATTACTCATCATAGCTGATTCTTCGGAATCTAGCTTCTCTTCATCTGAAAAAGACAGAGAGAATACATTTTGTAGAAGTGTTCTTAATAAATACACGCAATGGAGCTCAAAATTAATTATTTTGTCACGTTATATTATCAAAACTTGCTTGTATCTATTTAAAAGGTGAGAAAGCTTAAGACTATTTAGAGCAAAGGAGTCAAGGTTCTTATGAACATCATTTCACAAAGCCTTTCAGTTTTGTGTTTTAACATTTTACTCTCGCTTTTTTTTTTTTTTTTTCCTTTTTACAGATAGCTGGATTGTTTCTTGTGAAAAAGAGTGATTATACTTCAGGATGTGAATATTATGAAGGAACTCAAGCAAAGGGTAGCTGTTAGTCTCACACATTGGTATGTACATGTGGCAAAAATATGCACAAAAAGCTTACATAAGCATTTGCATGATTCCCAAAGGGGAGAAGAAGTAAACTCAGGCTATCACTAGATTAGGTTCTCAACTTCTCCAATTAGTAACGTGAAATTATTAAGATTAATGGATGAAACTACAAGTAGGGGTCCATGATATAAATATACATTTACAGAATATGTACATAATAATGAGGTAAAGTTTAGTACTTCTCATATAAGACTTCCTTTGCAATAAGATAAAAAGCGAGATATTCAGTTTATAATGTAAAGTAACAATCCCAGGCAACATTAAGAGCTGTCATTGTTGCAAATAAGTCTAAATTAAAGGCAGAGTTCCAGCACATTTTATTATGAGCCAATGTTCAGGAAACCAAGATGTCAAATCATTTCCCATCTGCAAGAAAATTACTTTTAAATCCCACATTTAGCGACCTTTATTAAGTCTCCACTAATGAAACTCTTTACAATAAATACAATGTAGTTGGAGGCCTGTCAAGACATATCATTCCTTTGTAATCCTCCTTTTGTGCTCAGTAATCCATCAGGGAATCTCTTTTAATGATGCCATCTCTTTAAACATTGCAACATATAATGTTAGTTATACCCATTGAAGAAAACTTCCAGTAAAAATTCCATTACTTAGAAATCTGTGAGAAAAAAAGGCAGAGTAGCTTTCAACTCACTTTCGGAAGTGAAATCTGGTATAATTTTTGGAAATCACATTTTAGAAACTGTCTTAAAGCCATTTAAATATTTCTAGAATTTACTCTGAAAGGATGTGCAGGTAATATAATATAATACCATAACTCATGTAGTCAACAATCATGTCAAGTCACTCATCACATGATTAGATTGCTATAAAATATGTATCTAAACATTCTTACTCTGATCAGGAAGAACCATTTTAGCAGAAAGGAAATTTTCCTGAGAAGTTTTTCTAAATAAGCGTGCCCGAGCATTGCTGACTTTTCTAACATCTGCAGCATCAGCAGGAGGTTTTGGAAGGCAAACAGAAGAATCTTCATCTTTTGCAAAAGTGGCTAGTATTGGTTTCTATGACAAAGATAGAGACTTTAAAATAAAAGCACAGATAATTTAATTTTCATATAAGCAAAAAAGAGAAAAACAAATGATTTATACGAAGTGTTACATTCAGAATAGATGAAAGATACATAGGTTTGCTCATTAAGAAATTTTAATTTTCATATCCAGAATCTAATGATACTGTTCTACTTAACAAGCCAGATATCTATACCATTATCACCACAGAAAGCTATCTGAAAGCAAATGTTCAGGGGTGCAAAAATCAAACAAAAATTAGCTTGAATAGAGCAAATGAAACTCAGAATTATTTCTTTCTCTCGTAATTACTCATTTAACATCACCTGTAGCATGCTTATTTGTAAAAAAAAAACCAAAACAACAAAAACCAACAAACATTGTGCCAAAGATGACTTCTAACAATTCTAGAGACACATCTACTCTTTACGATTTGGTTTTGAGCACTAAAACAGTATTTCCAAAACACTTCAAATGTTTTCATATCATACATACCACTTCCTATCGCACAGAGAGAAATCATACAGATCCAGAAACAAGCAAGTTCTGGCTTTATTTATGTCAGCATCTTGCATCTTAGAGGATGTGACCAACCCCCTGAACCTCTGGTACAAAACACTTACTGTGCCCTACATAAACGCATTGCCCTCGGAGATGATGATTCTCTACCAATTTCCTAACAATGAAGGATCCATTAGAAAGTCTCCAGTCTGATCCTTCATAGCTGTCCCCAGTATGAGTTGAAGACAGTCACCAGCTGAGACCCACCCCCCACAACCACTGTGACTAACACAAGCACTACATTTACAGGACAGTAACACCTCCATTGGTAAAGCAGAAAAGGCAGTAGTTTTCTCTATTTTTTTTTCCACTTTCACCCAGAAGATAAATGAAAATTTAGCACCAGTATTTAAATCCAACTGTAGATGTATTTAATCTAAATGTAATAGGGTCACAATTTTTTAATTTGTGTGTATAACATTTCTTGGACTTTTTCCCCCCCCCTTATTTTTGTAAATGTAGTTTTCTCTAGATTACTCTCTTGAAGAAACGCAACTGCTGTAGCATGCTCTGTTCTTTCAGGTACTACACAAATGATCATGACAATCCTATATTTAAAGATTAAATATTAAAAAGCCCAAAAGAGCAGACTCACAAATTCAAAACAATTTAAAATTTTCACAGAGGTGAAAAAGAGGTTCTTGTAAGTACCTATATCTGCTATTTTAAATCAACTACTATCATTACATTTTATAGATGTGTAATTCAAATAGAAAGCATAATCAACACAGTTACTTTCAAGTTATTGCTCACAGAAAGACAGATTAGTTGAGGTTGGAAGGCACCTCTGGAGGTCATTTTGGCCAACTCCCCTGCTCAAGCAGGGACACCTAAAGCCAATTGCCCAGGACCATAACCAGGAAGCTTTTGAAGATCTCTGGGCAACCTGTGCCAGGGCTTCATCACCCTCACAGTGGAAAAAGTGTTTTCTGAAGTTCAGAGGGAACCTCCTGTGTTTCAGTTTGCGCGCACTGGCTCTGGTCCTGCCACTGAGAAAAGCCTGTCTCCATCCTCTTTGCACCCTCCCTTCAGGTATTGGATAAGATCCCCTGATCCTCCTCTTCTCCAGGCTGAATAGACCCAGGTCTCCCAGCCTTGCTCCAGTCCTTTCATAATCCTTGCGGCCCTTCACTGGACTCTCTGCAGTTGCTTCATGTCACTCTTTTAGTAGGAAGCCCAGAACTGGACATAGTACTTCAGGTGTGGCCTTTCCAGTGCTGAGTAGAGGGGAAGGATCACTTCCACCAACCTGCTGGCAAGATTCTTCCTAATGCAGCCCAGGATACCACCAACAACCTTCTTAGCAGCAAGGGTACGCTACTGGCTCATGTTGATACTCACAACCTGTTTCTATTTCTACCCTACACAAGACAGTTGACTCTAGTATCTGTCTCCTGATCCTTGTTAATGTCACTTAGAATTATAATGCAATACTGCAATATTTAAACAGTTTAAATTATTTTCAGGTTTCTTTTGGGGAAAAAAATAAGAAAAAAAAAAGACAACACTGACTTTATAAGTCTCAGACTAATACTACAACAGGCTTCCACTTCTCCCTAGCCTATTTAAACCATATATTTTCCTAACACTACCAACACACATATTTTTATGTCAGTTTTGCATGAGATATTTCCAGAGTACTTACGTGATCCAGCGGACTAAGACGAACACCAGACACTGGCCTCGATTCAGCCAAATCAAAACTGGATGCATGCAGACTAGCATAAAAAAATTAAACATAACATGAATAAACCAGGTCAGTGTTTTGTGGTATTGTTCTTTTTGGGTTTGTTTTTCTATTGGATTTTTTTTGTTTGTTTGTTTTAATTGCATGCTTCTTCCTTTTGCCAATGAATATGGGTAAAAAGAGGAAGAAGGGAAGAGTGACAGAGCACTTTTACATTATGTTTCTTATTCCATGAATGCTATTTAACTGTGGTATCTAGGAATCCAGCAGCAACAAAAGAGAAGAATTAAAAGATCACCCGCACACTTGCCATGATACAGTTTATTTCATACACATCTATAACAATTCTCTAATATAAGCCTAAATTCATGCATGAACCCAACTGTGGTTAGTGCCCAAGCTATCTGACACAAGCTGCAGAACACTGCAGGGCAGAAACCCCAAGTTTGTGCAGGCATAAGCAAGCTCCTTCCCACAAAGAGGAGAAGCACAGGGAGAACACAAGCACGGATGTCAGACAGAGGGACCTCATTACCTGGTCACCAACAGCCAGCCAAGTCACTCCCAGGCTCTCGGCTTCTGTAAGGGCACCAACACTACGCAGTAAGGAATACTGAGTATGCTGAGTGCCTGAAGTCGTGCTGCCGTGAGAACAGCATGGACACTGACTTACTTGTACGGCCATTCAAACATGTTTCATCATCCTGTCTGGCATGCCTGACACCTGACATGACAAATACAGCTCATATCTCCTACCTACAGTCATTACAGAATTGACATGTAAGGAGAGCTAAAAAATGACTGAGAAAATGGATGATAAAAATCCAATGTACTATTTTTTTTTTCTCTTTGTCACAAGAGACAGATCTACCTTGCTCTGTGAATTATAGTAGGCAACAAAACTCCACACAGAAATAATTTTGAAGTAGTATAAATTTTGTTTAAAAATGAGCATTTCAAACTGCAAGACCTCAATTTTACATTTGGAAAGCTCTGAAAAAAGATCTACCATCTAACAGTTTATATGGAAACAAGAAAGCTTTCACAGTTTCTAGGGAAAAGCTGAAGACTGTCTCAACTAAAAGCATACATTGTCTTAAGAAAAAGGTGATTTACAGACCATTTTGCTATCCTATTCTCCACATAGAAAACTAGTGTAACGATTGCCTCTGGTAGCTCTAATCCACAGGAATTTCCCATACACATAGATTAACACCAAAGGTAAAGATCATTACAAGAAGGCAAAGGATGTGATTAGGAATACAGATTAACACCGGGAGGGGGGGGGGGGGGGAGGAAAAAAAAAAAAAAAAAAAAATCACTGGAAACATAATTACAGAATCAAATCTCTTCCTGCTAAAGGATATTTGAAAATATCTTAAAGCCATAGTACCTACAAACTGAAGGGGGTCTATTTTGAGGAGTTCGTGAAGATCCAGATCCAAAAAGTTTCCTCTGATCCTCTGTAGGTGTAAATGGTCTCCGAGTTCTTAGCGTTCGTAGAACATTTCTGGCTTCATTAATAATCTCAGAACTGGTCTTCTGCTTTGGCACTGAAAGCCTGTAGAATGGTTCTGCCTTTTCTGTATTTTTATTCGTTGAAGCTTGCATTCCTCTGCAAAGTAGAGCACATGAAGAACATTGTACAATATATATGGAAGGCATAGAATATAATGCTATTTTTAAAGTACAAATTATTAATTCATCAATCGTTATGCTACCACAATGTAGTTAAAAAGGATATTATTATAGCAAGATCCTAGACAGTGATGAAGTAGTGGAAAAGAAGGCTCGTTGATACTGCATTTCCCTCATTATTTCTTAGTTCTGGAGAAAAATACCGAAGAAGTGCAGAAAACATCTGACTTGAAGGACCTTTCATTTTTTAGAAGGAGCTAAAATACACCACATGCAGTACCAGAGTGCTTTCTGGGCCAAATGTGGTACTCTCAAACGCTACAGAAAATCTGGTTTTTAATATCTGATTACTTATAAAACAGCACACATCAGGAATTCAATAATATGCTGTAAAGAGACACTTTCCAATGAATTTAGGAAATACCTCATATAAGTTATCAACCTTGGCAAGGGCAGCTTCCTAATAAATCAAAGAGGTATTATTATCAGTAACTGATGCAGTTATCAGTAATTGATAAACAGAGGCAAGGAAGAACAAGCAATTCATTTTTTTCCTCTGAGAGAAATGCCTCCCCAATCCACCCCCAAACACATGCAAACAAAGATAACACTAATATAAGATAAAATATCAACCCAAACTTTCTGTCAGTGCTCTGTCCTGCTCAATCTTCTGGCAAATGCAGTGGGCAGTGAAACACTTGCTTCATCGACTTTTAAGCCCCCTAAAATCGATCGCTATCCTGGTACAGTTCTCTGTACACATCACCCTTGTCATTTTACTGCAAAGTCATCATGAGCCTGAAACCATCCAAAATCCTTCTTCTGCTTTTCAAACTTACCTAAAAAGTAAAATATGTTTCTGCACTGTCTGTGACTCAGGCCATCTGATAACTTCTGTTCTCTCACATAGCTTATGACAATGAACTGACAGTAGATCAGATACCACCATCTTGGTTATTTCTGCACTAGGGAGCAAAAACTCCTATTTCTTCAGTTTCTTAGTTCACTTCTTCCTGTCCTGTATTTTTACATTTCCAACTGCCTCTTCTGTTCTCTCTTTGAAAGCCTGCACATTCTGCCACAGTTTCTTCAATTAATACACAACCCCTTCAGCTGAACTACACGAGATAAGATTGGATGCTAAGGAAAGGTGCACCAACCTCTTTCACTACAAGATGCACAGTAACAAAACACAGGAACCTATTAGGAGCCTGGGCCTTTCAGTGGTTTTAATCTTTCCAATTACCATTGACACCTTACTTTTTTTCACTGTGACTGAATTTGGCTCTCTATGCTCCCTACTCTTCCCTCTATTACAACATGATTCAAAAGAGCTCAGTAAGGAATGCCCCTGCAGTGGTCTGTTTGGAGCAATTACACAGCCATTCCTCACTGAATAAGGAAGGTAGATTGCCATTCCCTATTCTCCCAGCTACTGGGAGTCCAGATTTTTGACCTTTTAAGTGGGACATCTCCTGAGCAGGTTGTATGTCCGATTCAGTTACTATCCAGCACGCATGGAAGCAATAGCCGTGAAAAAATACTAAAGCATAATCAACGTGATTCTACAAATCAGAAATTCTAATTAATTCACATTTCTTCTTTTCTGGGCTGTATATTTCCATCCACCTTGATAAATCTTCTCAAGTAATTCAGTATCTTATATTTAATCTCTGAAGGACACCATTTCCTTTAGTTCTTAAAGTCTTTTGTGCTCTGACATGGAAATGCGTATTTTATGGGATTAACATATATATTCTTCATAGTTAAATGAAGCAACCTGAGAGATACAATGCATTTCTGTGGAAGGGCACCATAGAAACATAGAATCATAGAACTGTCAGAGTTGAAAGGGACCTTAAAGATCATCTAGTTCCAACCCCCCTGCCATGGGCAGGGACATCTCCCACTAGAGCAGGTTGCTCACAGCCCCATCCAGCCTGGTCTTAAACACTTCCAAGGATGGGGCTTCCACCACCTCTCTGGGCAACCTGTTCCAGTGTCTCACCACCCTCATGGTGAAGAAATTCTTCCTAATGTCCAACCTGAATCAACCTATCTCTAGTTTTAATCCATTCCCTCTAGTCCTATCACTGCCCAACAGCCTAAAAAGTCCCTCCCCAGCTTTCTTGTAGCCCCCTTCAGATACTGGAAGGCCACAATAAGGTCTCCCCGGAGCCTTCTCTTTTCCAGACTGAAGAACCCCAACTCTCTCAGTCTGTCCCCATAGGAGAGGTGCTCCAGCCCTCTGATCATCCTCGTGGCCCTTCTCTGGACACGTTCCAGCACGTCCGTATCCTTCCTGTAACAGGGGCTCCAGAAGTGGATGCAGTACTACAGGTGAGGACTCACAAGAGTGGAGTAGAGGGGAAGAATCACCTCCCTCGACCTGCTGGACACGCTTCTCTTGATGCAGCCCAGGACACAATTGTCCCTCTGGGCTGTGAGAGCACACTGATGGCTCATGTTGAACTTCTCATCCACCAGCACTCCCAGGTCCTTTTCTTCAGGGTTGCTCTCAAGCCAGTCACTGCCCAGCCTATATTGGTGCATCTCTGATACAATCAGCTTGAAGTTTGTTAATTCTACTGTCAACTGCAAATTTTCTATCCTAGAAGTGTACTTATTTTCCACAGCTGAGATGAACCCTCTATTGTAAATAACTTTTGTTGAAGCTTTCGCCTCTTACCTATTTCTTTTAACTGGCAAAGGAACTTTTTAGGCAAGTCCTACTATTTGGGCACTGTCAGTCACACTTCCAAGCCATTAAACCCTGAGTTGTAACAATTAACGTCGTAAAGTAAACCTACACCTCAGTTCGAACGTTTGCCTGAGCTCACTGCTGCAACTGCCACTCTGGCGGAACGGGGGAAGAGCACAGCACAGCCTTTCCCCGCTGCAGCGGGAGCTGCAGGGCTGGCAGGAGGGCTGGCAGACGGCAGCCTCTGCTCCCGGGCACGGCGGCAGAAGCAGGGGTCACGGTGGCGGCGGGGCGGCAGCGAGCCTGCGGAGCTCCCCACGCCACAGCGCCAGCGCTCCCTCCTTCGGGTCTAACGCAGGGGTAGACACAACTCTGGCAGCGATAGGATACCCATGTATTATTAACTGATATCCCATAGTTACTAGTCAGAAAATGGACCAGCGCATGGAGAAACAAGTGAGCTGTGCCGTAAGGTGAGAGGTGTCTGTATGTACACACCACAGGCTAAGAAAGCTTACTCTTTGCTGCAAGCATTTAAAAACCGTGGGTGATTCTTTACGAGTTTGGCTGCTGTGCCATCACAGTACAACCAAAGCCTTTCTCAAAAGGCAGGTAAAGACAATTTCTACTACCTATTTTAGAATGCATAAGGCTGAAACATTTAAGCATCAAGCAATTGCTCTGCAGCAACAGCAGCACTCAAGAAGTTTCATCTGCTCTCCAGGGTCCCATACCCCAGAAGCTTTGAAGAATCACCTTTGGCTATATTGTGCCAGTTCTCTTCCTTGAAAAATACCTAGATCTGTGCATTAATGGAAAAACCCTCCAGTCACCAGAAGCTTTCTTGACTTTGATGAACATAAGGTACGCGAATCATTCAATCGCAACGCCAAAGACTGATTTAAAGTAAGGTGCAACAAACGAGTGCAATAAGTGGAACGTGGAAGTATGGGATGAAGGAGCAGTGCAGGAGTGGAAGGGAAACAACTGCACTGACTGCTGGCTTTCAACCTGATTTTACTCTTGGTTTTCATTGTTTATACAAGACTAATTCTGCCTGGTTTTGTATTTAGTTGTAGGAACTTATATTTTTTTTTCCCACAAACTCTATGCCCTTTTTAAAATAAAGTGACTTAGTTGCAAATAAAAAATAATTATTGTTTCTTTCTGAAAATCTGTGAGTGTTCCCATTTTGCTCTCCAGTCCCAGCGGGGAACAGATAAAGGGAATGTCGTGTCAATGGGGATAGCAACAGGTACACAAAAGTCTTGATCCCCACCGCTGCCACCATTTCCCAGGCAGCCTTTAACTTGCACACATGACTCTCTACTGGAAGACAGAAGTATATTACACCAGTGCTTGAAAAGCCACACTTGAGCTCTTGTCTTTTTTCCATGGTTGTTTACTCCAAAGGTCTGGTCTTTGCTGTACAGGAAGATCTGAAAGCAGCAAGTAGTAGTACAGGATTAGTGGACATATTAATCCTGGCTATGTCCAGAAATTAGATAGATGCACCCTCTCAGCACTTACCCTGGGTCAATCAGCACATGAGACACATATGGCTGACACCAGATGTGGCACCTTGCTGACTCTGCCATCCGATCTCCCATCTCAAAGCCAGTGTCATTTAATTGCTAGCATACAATACAGAGCAGGTATACCCGTAATCACAAAGTACAATGAGGAGAAAGCTGGTACTCGAGCAGTGAACACGCTGCACTGAGACCTGAATCCAAGTTCTGTCTGCCCAAGCAGATCTCTAGAATAGTCAGCACCCAAATACAGGTTTAGTAAGAGTGAACTGATAGCGAATATTGCGAGATGTAATTTTAAACATCAGCAACTTATCAATCACAACTGATACGCTTTCAGCTTGGTGAAATTATGAAGGAGAGAAATCGCTATCAAAGAGAACAAAGTTATGAGAAATTGAGACTGCAGCCTTCGACAGAGCAAGATATTCAGCGCGGCCGTCAGCTACCAAGCCCGGGAGGAACGGCCCAGACGAGCAGCAGCAGCGGCGGAGGACAGGCTGACCCCTGCTTTGCGGGGCAGCCAGCCCAAACCCGGCACAACGAGACCCTCCCCGGGACGCTGCCGACAAACGGGGCGGAGGTTCTGCCTCTCCAGACACCTTTCCAAAGCCTCCCGCCCGCCTTACCGCACACCCCGGGCCTCCGCGCCCCCGTACCGAGGCGGCAGCCCGCGCGGACGGACGGTGGTAACGGCCAGGCGGGGCACCGGGCGCTGGCCGAGGCGCTCCGCCTGTCTAACGGCGCCGCCGCTCCACAGCGACAGAGGGTTCGGGACCCACCACCGGCGGTCCCCCCTCTCCCCGTCCGCCGCGGGCGGCATCGGCACCCGGCGCAACCGGAGCCCGCTGTTCCCATGGCAACCGTACACACCATGGCCGCCGGGCCGCTAGCGAAGCGCGGCCGCTCCGGCAACGCCTCGGGGCCTGGCGGGGGTCCTTACCTCACCCACCTCCGCCGAAGGAAACCGCAGCTCCGCCGCGGCGCCGGTTCCGTCGCGCCCCGCGCACTCCCCTCAGCCGCACCGGCGGGGGTGCGGGGGTCGAGAAGCCTGGAAACGCCACGGCGCCTGCGCGGGCGCCTGCGCAGCGCGGCCCAGAGCGGGGCGGGGCGGGCCGCGGGGAGCGGCGGCAGCGGCGAAGGGGGAGGGCTGGGCAGTGCCGCGGCCGTGCTGGCCGCTGCCTGGCCGGGCCGCTGTAAGGGCAGGGGCGGCGCAGGTCGTGCTGCAGCGTTGGATGCTGGTTTTCTGCTGGAGGGCACTTGGCCCGTGCCGCTACTGGGCACGGTAGCAGGCGGCAAAAGCCCAGATGAGTGTTGAGCAAAGTTACTGTGTGTGGAGGTGCTGGATGTGACCTGTTATGATACCTCCTCTGAGAGCTCGGATTTACAGGTTGGAAACCGGAGATGTTCAGAGACTCGGGCACGAGTGTAGCAGCAGGCACAAAACCTCTTCCCTCGGTGAAGCCGGTCGGGCACCGAAGGCCAGATCGCTCATCTCGGCGGCTTCCTGCCAGACCAGAGGCACTATCACACTGCTCACCTCCCCTTCTCTGCCAACTTTTTGTGCCTTTTACTTCCCCGTGGTTGTTAGACGAGACCTCTGTGAACTTTTTAAATTTAGTTTGCCTTTCTGAATATGGTTATAAGCATGTTATGCCCCTTTCTTCTGGAAAAACATCCTCTTCCAGTTGCTCTTTTGATTCTGACAGGCATTATGATAGCAGTAAAAAGATCTCCATGTGTAACCCTACTTGGCTTACATAACGCATGCTATTATCTCTGCTAGCTTTATCGATAATTATTAGACATTTGGTCCTCTTTCTTCTGCAGCCAAGTTCAATACCTCAGAAGTAATGAAAACCTCATTAGTGTTGCACTTGTTTTCTTTGTATATTCTTCCTTAAAAGCCAAAAGAATGTGCATGTGTATGTACGTGCACGCTATATTCAGATCATTTACAGTTAGCTCATTCTCTGTTATTTTCTTCTGACCCTTGCTTTTATTGAGATAATACAAGGGAAGTTTCACTGAAAAAATATGTAGATGTTTCCTGGTAAAACCAGTTTGAATCTCTTTTTACTGTTATCATCTCATCATTCTTTAAACAATTTTTAAATCCACCAAGTTAAACCCACTAAGCCTTCCTTCTTGGCGTCTTCTTTAATCCTTTTCATATGAATATTATTTTTCCACTCTCTTTTTTTCTAGGTCATCAAATTGAAGAGTTAACTTTTTATTAATTTTCTGATGTTTGGCAATTATAGCAAATGCTTCTTTTGTGGTGTCTCTCTGCTATGTCTCTACTGTTACAATTTTCTTACTCAAATCCTTTTTCTCATGTGCTTTTTATTGAGTGAAATCTCTCAGCACCTATTTCAAATGTGGGTACTTAACTAAAACTCCTTGTTTGCAATAAAATTGCTTTAGGATGGAAGTATCATCAAACCATATGAACTGACTTGATGTAGGCAAGCTAGTATTTGCTCAAGAGATTGCTAAGGTAAAAGCAATGTGTTCTGAGCAGTTCTGCCTAACTAATGAAAAAACATGACATCTTTAATTATGTCATATTCATTCCAATTATTTTTTAGATTTGAAAGTCATGAAAGGGAGTTTGTGCTGATACCCAGTCTCAATTTACAGTTTGGCTAACTTAAACCTGTCTAGAAATGAAAGTTACCTGGTTATCCAAGCATACAAGGCCTACATTCCAATGCAATTCAGAATTAATTGCTTTGCTTACCAAGCGTTCATGGGTCATACTTGCAGCTTCTTGTTGATGACCCGTAAGAGTAGCCACCAGTGCAATTTCAGCCACACAAGTGGCAGTGCAATCTCCATTTTCCCCTACCTCTTCTTGTTCAGAACGAAACAACAGTCCCACCTCCTATCTGGACAAAAATCTTCATGTCAGATTCAACTGTGCACAGACCACCTGGTACATGCTGTTAAAGAAGCTCTGTGTTTCGTTTCCCTTGTAGCTCGTTACAAAGGCAGGCGAAGCAGTTCATTTTACAGCAGTTAGAAAAAACCCCTATACTAGGTGGCCTAATAAGTTTTAATCAAACAAGTTTATGAAGATCTCCACTATATGCAGCAGGGAAATCTGTCTGAGGAGAAGAGCACTGGGTATATGATGAGGTGATTGGTTGGCGGGTAATGAGAGAGCAGAAACTGATGAAGTGTGGGCCATTTAAGTGGATAGTGAGCTGGGTTGAAATTTGGCTGAGCTGCAGAGCTCAAAGGGCTGAGATCAGCAGCACAAAATGCAGCTGTATGCCAGTCATCAGCACCGTACACCCTCAGCGTGTTTCCTGATGATGCAAAACTGGGTGAAGTAGACAGTACACCAGATGGTTGTGGTGCCATTCAGAGGGACTGTGGCAGGTTGGAGAACTGGACCGAGAGGGATCTCAAGAAATTCAACAAAGGGAAATATAAGGTCCCGCAGAGGGGGAGGAATAACCCCATGCACCAGTACATGCTGGAGGACAACTGTCTGGAAAGGAGCTTGGCAGAAAAAGACCTGGGGATCCCAGCTGACACCAAGTTGAACATGAAGCAGCGATGTTCCCTTGCTGCAAAGATGGCCAACAGCCTCCTGGTCTGCATTAGGAAGAGCACTGCCAGCAGGTGGAAGGAGGTGATCCTTCTGTGCACAGTGATGAGGCAGCAGCTGGAGTGTTGGGTCCAGTCAAGGGCTCCCCAGTGCAACAGAGACATGGACATACTGGAGTAAGCCCAGTGAAGGGCTACTAAGATAACAAAGGGACTGGAGAATCTTTTGTATGAGGAAAGGCTGAGAGAACTGGGAGAAGGCTCTGGGTGGGATCTTAGCAGTGTGTGTAAGTATCTGAAGGAAGAAGATACAGCCAGATTTCTTGGTGGTGACCAGTGACAGAAAAAGAGGCAGTAGGCACAAACTGAAATACAGGAAACTCCATTTAAACATAGGAACAAATTTCTATGGTGAGGCTGGTCAAACGAGGTTGTGTGGTCGCCATCTTTGGAGGTGTTCAAAATCAGATTGAAAAAGTCCCCGAGTGACCTGCTTAAGTTGACTGCTTTGAGCAAGGAGGTTGGACTAGATGATCTCCAGAGGTCCCTTCCAACCTTAAATATTCTGTGATAGATGTTGTTTTGTGTTTTTCTTAATTCCTTAAAATCTTATTCAGATTTAGCTGAAGTTTAAGGTTTTGGAAGTTGCCATGATCAATCTCTAGCTTGCATTGCTTGGTGTGATTTGGTCACTGTGCAAGCATCGTGTGGACTCTGCACCTTACCCTCATGTTGGCCAGCACTTGATTCCCTCCATGCTCACTGTCCATCCCATCAATAAACCTCTGAGATTTCCTGATGAAGTTGCGCTGTCTTGACATGGGAAATACCCTTCACTCAGTACATTTGTGCTGACACACGGTATGCAAGGACTTCTGGTACCAACTAAGCATTGTTAAGTGATCTACCAGCCACACCCCCACTATGCAATTATCCCTATATCAATGGCTGCTTTCATTGATTTCCTGTTAATTCTGCTGCCTCTGCCAGCGAGTGGAAATCCCTGGTGTGTTAGTGAAATGCCTGCTTTTCTTCTACTCTGCCTTTTGACTTGACTAGATGGACAAGACTCCGCGTGACTTTGGTGTTGCTACTCAGTTTAAGACTCGAGAATAAATATATATATGGAAGAAAAATGTAAAGATTGTAGAAGCCTAAAAGCCGAGATAAGAGACAGTGCTCAGTGAAGAAGAAGAAAAGGCAGTGTGTTTTATCACGAGACACAACTTTAAGGTTTAGTGGTCCAAGGTGTTCCTTTTATGACCAGCTTGTTGTGCACACCTTACAATGGTTGTGCTTTCATGACGAACAGAATATTGAGCTGGGCTATTGCTCTTATCACTGGTGTAAGCCTGTGGTGAAGGATACCAAGAACTGTCTGAATCAGAAGACACTTTGGGGAACAGAGACATGGATAGAGTTAAAACTCTTGAGATACAGAACTCCTCAGGAAGCTCACTGAACATGTAGCTAAGCGAGGAAGGGAATTCATTGTAATAGGGCTGGTGTATTACGAAGGTGATCTTATTTACTTCCTTAAGGTTTCTACATCAGCATTCTTTGCCTTTCCTCCTAACACATTTCTCCTGTCAAGTTGTATTTACCAGCTGCTGATGGAAGGGAATATTAAGAGTATTTAAAAGTACTGAAATGTCAGTATTCAGCAAAAGTCCAAAAAGTCAAACCCAAAACTTTCACAGAGCAGAAACAAAGCTATGACAAAGTAGTGGGTGAGCATGTTCATGATTTACAGAACACTCTTGCTTTAAACCAAAAACATGCAGTATCATTGGAAGAAACCCGAATTACTTTAGATGATTTTTAGAGACAGTGGAACCAAATGATTGAGTATATATTTTCAGTAAATACTTCTGTAGAAACTGGACTTCCTGATCTTTAATCCAGGAAATCTAAGACAGCAGTCTCAGTCCATGTGCAGCACAGCACATACACAGTGATGCCAGACCTTCTGCGCATGTGCTCAGCAGAGTGTCTGTAAATACGTTATAAACTGGACATGTCCAGAACAGATTGCACTTATGGCATGTATACAGGCTGCCTGCAGCCCACAGGTGCTGCATGTCTGTAATGCATCAGGCTCATTGCTTGGCAACTCACGCTACACGTAGTTACGCAGAGGTCCAGCAGGTTCCATGCATGCATATGGTCTCTAAGCTCTGTGTATTTTCCATTGACCTGTATATTCTACATGTGTGCACTTGTCTCAAATATCTGGACATGTCATGGAAAAAACAAAGCACAGCCACGGACTTTGTGCTGAATTCAGGAAACAGGATGAAATTTCCCTCATCAAATAAAGGGACTCTATGAGGCCCTTCAAGTTTTTCTTTGCAGAAGACTGCTAAATTAGATTTTTATGGTTTGGTGGATATTTATGCTATTTTTTTTTTCAGTTACAGGGTTTTTGGTTTTGCAAACACCTTTCCAACCAGAGCTGCTTTGTCTCTGTTGCCAGGGTTGGCGTTGTAAGTCCATTAATGCCAACAGTATAGATGGGGAGAAAAACATGGGCTTTCTCCCAAACAACGTCGATGTAAAATACTGTCTAGAGATATCACCATGGAGAAGCATGGCTTTCATTTTATGTATTCAAAACAAGATGGCACCAAATTGGACATAAACCAACATTTACTGTTCCACCACAGCTAGCAAAGCTCATTGTATCAGGTTCATCTCTTATTTCTAGTACATTACCCAGCATGAAAAGACTGTGCAGCAGGAAATACTTAATTTTGTGTAGCTCACTGAAGAGTAAGCACCCCAAATAATGCCAAAATGCCCAGACTGGCACAGCGTTCCAGAAAGCTGGCAGCACCTATTTCCCCACTGTCTCCTCTTTAAGCAGCTCTTAACTCAGGGTGAATGTGCTATGAGGTTAACACAAGCTTGACATCCAACTCTGATTTTTTTCTCGCATCCAGTGTTCATAGTATGACTCAAAACTGCAATTTTTTCTTGTAGTTTAGCAAATACTCACTGCAAGTAGTTAGCTACCTTTCATTGTCTCTATTTTCCACTTGTCCACTGTGCCCAGTATTTTAGGCTGCTCTTTAGATATAAAAGAATCCTTTCATGTGTCCTAAATGAACAAGAGAGCTCTGCTGTTTGATACCGTCTGGGTTTCTGGCAGTGAGAAACCTGCAATATGGAGAAACAACACATATAAAAATAGGTGGTTGCACAAGATAGAGGAGTTTTTGAAAATCTGTCCCAATATTTACACAGATTTTATGATGTGATGTGACATTGTATCTCACAGTATACAATGGCCGCTCCGCAATATGCTGCAAAAAAATTACCAGAAGGCAATCTACCAAATGTGACACAAGGTATTCTGGGTTAGCCTCCCATAATGCCAGACTTCTTTTACTGACAAAAACCTGATGCTCCGAGGACATACTACATCTTTAAAAAGCAGCCAAATGTGAACACATCCTGCCAAAACAGCTATGTCAGTAGAACTTCTGCCAGTAAAACTTTCTAGTTCAGTCAAGGCCAGCAGCAGCAACAATGGCATACACAGCCTTGGGGCACCTCATGTGCAGGCATCCTGGTGGCTGCTCCCACAGTTGCAAGAGTTGAAGGGAGAGTCCAATTGCCCTGCTCCTTGCCAACACCCAGGCCAGTGTACCTCCTCTACACTCCTTTTGCTGGCCTTGCTTGAACAAGGCAGTTTTATTGGCAGCATGAACTCTTGATTCAATGGTTGATCTGCAGAGGACTTCTTCATAGGTTCAGTTACACTGGCATTACATGCCATTTCTCACTAGGCTGCAGTGCAACCATCCATCATACTTTGCTTGCTCCTGCCTTAACACCCACAGCCCCTTCTCTGCAGTACTATGTTGATGCAGTGAACCCAGCTTCCAGGAGGTCATTCTCTGCTAAATGATAACTAGCAGGAAAAAAAAGAAATATCACTAACAGTTATTGAAAGATATTCATTTATTTTGCTGACACCGAACTCTCCAACTGGAAAAAAAAAGAAAAAGGTAGGGAAGGGCTAAGAAGGCTGTGAATTTAAGCTCAGTGTTTCCTGTGAGAAGAATGGTATGGCTGCCCAAAGTGGGAAAATGAGGAAATTTGAACTTTCAAATTCACAGAGAATAGGAATTCACAGAGAATTGTGATCTCAAGCATGGGGATCATCTTCTCCAGGGAAGCTGTGATTTGTTGGAATAGTATGAAAGTGAAAAGAAATTAAATATAAAACTGGCGAAAGGATAAAATTGACTGCTAGCATAAAAATAACTTTAAAACAAATCTTTCAACTACCAGAGTCAAATGCTTAGAAACAACCAAAGTTACCACTACACCATGAGTGCAATTCTTACACTCCACTTGTTTATAGCTGTAAAGATGTATGTATGTACAGGGAATTATGAAAAGACTTATTCTAATATTTTAAGTAGGTGTTATTAAATTCTAGGTGATTTCAGTAATGAAATAGTTCAGATTTCTGAAGACAAGTGTTTGGAAGGTTTATATCCACTAGGATCTGAAATTTAGTTTTCACTGAGCTGAACTGTGTTTCCTGCAAATGTGAAATTGAAGAATTCAGTTCCTGCTGTTGCCATGCCTGGTTTTGAATGGTATTTTACTAACAGTTCCTCAAGGATACATCTTCAGTCCTATTTTTATTCATTACCTTAAAATAGGAAGATGGAGTTTGTTAGTGAAATGTGCTGATGACACGAAAGTGGGAGACATCATTAATATGGAAGGGCATGGCAATATGATACAGGCAGACCTGAGTAACCTTGAGAACTAGAGTAATAGAAATGGAATGCAATTTAATAGTGCAAATTGCAAACTTGTGCCCTTGTGAACTAATACAGATTTCTGTCATAAGTTGCAAGGTCATGAGTTCAGAAACAGAAATATGCCTGCTGTTGTGCCTGGCAGTGAAAGTTAACCACTAGATTCAAATGTTAAGGGGATGTGAAAAAGGCAAATTTGATCCTTGGGTTAACTGGGTGAGGTATTTCCAGCAGACAGTGCGAGTAAGTGTGGCTGGTGGAGGCAGGGCTGAGAGCCCCTTGGGAGCTCCATGCCATCAAGAGCATCCACGTTCAGGAGTGAGGGATTGAGACAGGTATGGGTGCAGAGAAGGGTGGTGAGTCTGATCAAGGGACAAGCCTATTGTGGCTTAAGGCCACAACAGCACGGCTTGTTTATTCGGACAAAGGGAAGACTGAGAAACTCTCTCATATCATCATCACTTTAAAGAATATAAAAAAGCAATTTATGCTAAAAGACAATTTTGACTCGGCAACAAATGTGCATTATCTGACCTGCAAAATTCAGAATGCAAATTTTTAAAAAGATTTAAAACCACTGGAGAGGTAAGATTCTGAAACAGCCTCCCAGGAATACTGAAGGCAGCAAAAACTGAACTATATTATGATCTATATTAAAATTGTATAAAAAGAGTGAGGTGAGGTAGTTGCCTGAAATAGCTGGAGCTGAGACCACTTTTCCCATTCAGTATTCCTGCGAAAACCTTGTAAGAGATTTAGTAGCCATTCATAAAAAAAAAAAAAAAAACCAAAAGTAAACAGACCTAGTTTCTAAATGAGCTCTGCATTAGCACAAATTAGATCATATTTCAACTGATGAGATAATTCTTCATTTTTCTCGGTAATATGAATAGCAGTACCAGTTCCAAGGACAAGATGAATGCATGTGGAATTTTGTATTTCTAGTTACAGAAGTAAAAACTCAAATATTATTTCTCCCTCAGGTAACACTTAAGTTCTTAGACCATTACTTTTTCCAGCAGTTCGCTTGCTGTAAGGCCTGCCTTAGTCAAAGAGAGTGCCGTTCGAGAGCTCAGGGAGAAGGCAGCACAGCACTGCAAACCTTGGAAAGAAAACAACTGTTTTCACTCTGTGTATGTGTGCGTGTGTGTGTTTTCTCTGTTATGGTTTGTTGTGCAACAGTAATAATCTCTATTGCTTTGTAGTATACTCACAATAAATGGCTTTTTAGATTGATTACATGCCTCAACTTTGCTTTGGCTATTAATCAATCTCAGCAGCTGTTTATTGCTTTGTACATTACAAAGCAATAAAGATTATCCCTTAAAGAGCTGTTAATGCCTCATGGAAAAGTTTGAAAACCATTATTTTTAGAAATAGTGCTGCTGATGTATAATTTTCTGGCTTTTCTTTCTTCCTTCCGTATTATTTTAAGAAAGCTCAGCGCTTGTGAAACAGATAACCATGTGTCTACCATCTTTGTTGCTTTTTTGGATTCCTTTCTGTTGCCTCACACATCTTTCCTCAATTGCTAACCACCGCGCTTCACTGCCAGTGGTATTCTGTGTAAGGGTCCAGATTTGTCTTGAGTCAGCAATGGATTGTGCATATGAGGGTAACATGCCCAGGACATTCCAGCATCAATACTATTCCTGTCCTTCCTCAAGTTTTTTTATCAAGTAATACTTTTAGGACTTGCCTACACTGAAAAATGAACCGGTAAAACCTAGCAATATATTTATGAACGTAAAGCTCCCTGTGTGGGCATTTCTACTCGATGATAAATAAGCTAAGGAAAAAGGCATTCTTCGTTGTTTTGGAACAAGACCCTCCATGTGGGGAGTGATACTGTCCTATGTACAAAAATACAATTCTACCTGTAGAATTACATTGGCAAAACCACCCCCACAGATATTTGATATTTGCGTGACCTTGCAACTGTCGTAGATGTTCTCTCTTTGTACTTGTCCCAAGACCACCTCCTTGTGTAAACTTGCTGTCCTGCTCAGTACCACCTCTGAAGAAAGGTTGCACTGCTCTGTTAATTTTGCAGCTGCTGTTTTTCATCACTTCTTGTATTCTACAGCTTCTCCCAAGAACAGAAAAAAAGGACTGGGTGAAAGAGTTATTTTTCCTTCTATCCTTTTCCCTGTGCATATTTGCTCAGCAAACTATGACCTAGCCCATAATTTCCATCTTAGTGCACAGGAGATTTATGGTCAATGTTAAACCTCGAGCACAGGTTTTGCAAGCTTGTCTGTGTTCTCCTGTCAGTGTAGTCTTCAGTCACGATGTAGGGAAAACCATTCTAGTGGTGAGAAGCTCGTTACATTCAGTCATCTACTTTTTCTACTTAAAGTATCAACAGAAGCCCAGGGTGTGAACAAAATTTTATAATAGTTACTCTCTCCTTCAAAATTGGATTGTTATCTGCCCACAAATACTAAGACCACTCATCAGCCGTTGGCTGATGCTGAACTTGGCTCCAGTCTTACTCTCATGAGTAAGAAAAATACAGAAAATGCCTGGAAATAAGTAGAAATATTCTCTCACATAGTGCTAGTGTAACCTAGAATACACAAAAGTAAAGAGAAATTAAAAAAGATAGGCAAAATGGCAAAATTAAGTTGGTGGCAGAAAGCGTATCAGAGGATAGAAACAATGAAAAGGAAACACAGCAAAGAAGAGGAAATAAGTGTGAAAGGGTGAATGGAATCCCCCTCATTTTTTTCCTTTTAATTGACATCTACCCTAAGGATTTTTTAAAATCATCAAAATATTCCTAGCAGATACAGTTTCACATATTGTTAGTAGGTGAATGCAGCCCATTCATCTTACGAGTCTTCAGTTTTGTAAAATTAATTACAGGATTAGAATCTGCAAACTGACACATGCAAGAGGAAAAGACTCACTCATCTAAGAACAGCTATTTTTAGTAGCTGTATCAAGTGGAATGAATAAAGTAAGTAGGTAACATGCCATCATGAACTTTCCTGGTGTACCTCATGTACAACATCTAGAGAACTTAATGTAGACCGAGGGTATGTAGTGAAAGCTTACTTGTCTTTTGAGCCATCACGTGTCACCATCCCTACTTCTGAGGAGAAGATATGGAATACAGGCATGCAAATAATTGCTCTTAAATGATACAGAACTTCCCATTCAGCAACATTCAATGTAAACACAAAGGCCAGCATTGCCAGATGCTATGAAATGTTAATAGTCAAAGTTGCACAAAAAGAGCCCTAAAAATAGCCCCATTATAGATTTAGTAAGATTTTTCAGCTACATTTAAGTCTAAATATGATGGGACTAAGTGCAAGTTGCTAAAAACAACACTACAGCGAGGTCTAATTTACTTTTATTTCCACAATATAAATGCTTAAAAGTATATCCCTTATTTTGAAAGGTTATGCTTCTGATGGTAAGCCCTGGACACAGCTAATGTGTTTCCATCATGCAAAGTAGCACGGCTGTAGTACTGCTGGCTGCTGCAGCATCACACAGCCTCCTCCAGGCAGGACGTACCTAGCAATCAGATTAAGACTACTGACAGAGATCTGCGCACATACATTTGCTTTTGCTATCCCCGTGGTGCTTACGAATTTATGTTTCTTTACTGCAAAAATCAAGAAGCCCCCTTGGCATCAAACGACTGAACCTTGGTTGCTCTACACCATTGGTTTAAAAGCAATCAAGTCCTTCATGCATTGAAAGGATTTGGCACGGATTCGAGGAGTGAAAATTTGACCAAGATGTTTAATCTCTGTAGGTACAGGAGGTCGGTCAGTAATAAGACTATCATTAAGTGTACTCCAGAGTCATGCTAGAAAAATGACCTTTCCAGTTTGGCATATGTTTAAACACAGTCAACAGACAGGAAAGAAGGTAATCACACCCTACGGGGTCTTGCAGCTGCTGACACCTTCATTCCAAAGCTGGGGTAATTTTGAAAGGTAGGCATATTTGGTAGGATAGACCATAAGAAGCAGATGAAACTGAAGATACAAGAGGGGTTTAAAAATGCTGGTATTTCTTTTAGCTGTCCTCCTTTATCACACCACTTTTTTAGACAGTTTCTTTCTACTTTTCAGCTCTCCACTCATTGCTCCTGGAGGAAGCCCTCACAAGAGAAAAACACAAGAAGTTTTGTTCAGTAAGCTCCCAAGTACTTCCCTAACAGTCTCCAGCAGTGATACAAGCAGAACAACATAATATTAATGAGAAGCAAATCAGGGTCTCTTATTGTACTGCAACCCTAGCACTACAAATATGTGATAAAAGATAACTTACTGCCAAGCTAAAACCTGCCTGTCATGTTTTATGGTAATGTAGTCTATTGACCAATAATCTTCCTACTTTCTTGGGTCCTGGTCATGACTGGACTCCAGGGTGTTATCAGTCTGCAAGTGAGAGATGAATCAAACATATGAAGCTGAACCCCAGAGAATGAATTCAAAGTGAAGAATTGGTCACTTAAGACAAATTCTCTAATTTTATGATTTTTAGAAGACAATTGTTGGAAACTTCCCAGATACGGAGGTTTTCCTTTATGTCAAGGGATACAAAACAGAAGAAATTTATGAAGAACTGTTAGACTTCACTTCTGAAGCAGCTGTGCCCTTCCCTTGAAAGTTTTGACTACTGGCTTGCTAAGAAAGAGGGAATTTTGTAGTCATTAAGTTCAATAGAGAAGTTCTCACTTCATACTCCAGCAGCAATATCAAATGCTAATAAGCAAATACTTGTTCTAGTCCCAGGAAGTTCTGTGGGGACCCTGAATAATATACAAATTTACTTTGTTAGGAGCATGTGTTTCCAAGAAAAGGACACGCTACAAATTTGAACTGCAAATTAAACATGGAATCTAAAAAAAAATGCACATGAATTAAAAAAAAAAAACAACACACACACCCCCCCTTATTCTTACAGAGCTGCTTTACATACTTGAAATTAGTTTTATAAATAAGTCCAATGATGAAACTTCAGAAAATAAATTAACCACAGGCCATCATCATGCAGTAAGTATTTGCTAGAACTCACAGTAGCAGAGAGAGACTGTCCCCCACCTATTGAAGGTCAGGACAATAATCCAAAGCCAGAAGTAGGATGAGCAACTGCAGTTTTGATTTCCCACTGTGTCACGACCCTTCCAGTTGAACGTGAGGACTGAAACTTTCCTCCGGAAAAGGCTGGCAGATGGAAGTCCTCTGGGATATAGCAGACCACACAGGCAGCAGAGCCATTCCTTCCCAATTTCCTTGTGCAAGATACCACGATTTCTATCCCATGCTTCCATCACCAACTCTGTGTGATGCCCTTTACAGGATACTCAGAGATGGAACAGGCAGTGATTGCAAGCAGAAGACTTCTTCCCAGCTTACAAGGGACTCAGTAAAAAGCTGGGAGTCAGGGCAAATGTGAAAATTCCCCAGAGTTCTCACACTCAGTGTAGTGCTTCAACCCAAAACTCTTTTCTTTCTTACTATTTCTTACTATGAGATCTTATTGATGTTATATGTATGCTTTGTAGCAGCTGGAAGCTTGGTAAACTACTTTACTTCTTGTTCCAGCATTTCACTATTCTGAACAGGCACTTATCAAAACAGTATTTCAGGCCTGGCCATTATTAATCATCCCACAGCAAACTGTCATCAGCAGAACCCTACTATATTTCATGTAAAATATGTGGACTTTTTTTAAATACAATTAAATATATTTAATTAATTGGTGGGAGGCACCAGCCCTGAAGCAGGTCCTGAGGCCCATGTGGAAGACAAATTCTGTGCTACATGAGCAGATGTGGCTTTTGTGGAACTTTGCAACAACAGGGTTCAAGTTATTGGTTAGTAAAATTCCAACTGACCCAAGTGAGATAAAAACTGGAAAGATTAGAGCCTACAACACTGCATGGATTCTTCATCTTTCCTTGACTGGAAATAATTTTTTTTTTAACTTTTGTAACCAACAAACGACAAAATATCATCTCATGTTTTAAACATGTGACAACAGCTCTTTAAATTATCAGTATTTTGGAAGATTCCTCCACCCTTTTTTCTATTGTCTTCCTAATCTTTCCTATCCCTGATGTTCTAAAATCATGCATTTGTCCTCCAGATCATAACATCAGACCAAAAATTTGTCAATTTTTTTTGGTTTTTAATGTTTTTTAAGCATCCTTCTACTTCTTAAGCCTTAGTACATTTATACTTTCATCTTTTCTCCAGAAGTACAAAGCTAGAGACACATTTTTCCTCAAATGAAAACTGAGATTCTCTTGCGAGTCACTTGACCTTTAGAGTTGGTGCATTAATAACTATGATCAATACCACAAGAGTCAAATGCAGTCCCTGATAATGGACTTAGCTTGGGAGACTACATTCTCCCAGGCCAGACACGGTCCCTAACACAGGTCATCAGTGACACCCCCCACTTGACCTTGCACATTGCTCTACCATAGAGCTACTCAAGAAACTCCCACTGAAAAGCCACAAGTAAGTGGTAGATCTGAAATGGGGCTCAGAATTCTCCTGTCATGCTAACAGTAGCTTCCCTAATGCCCGTTGATGTGAAGTAGTGAATAATGACCCCAACTCCAATTTTCAGTGCAGCTTATATTTATTTTTTCATATAGAACTGACTTCCATTTTTCCTCTGTGAAAATTAGAAGTTTGCACTTGAGGGAAGCGATTTCATTTATATCAAAAAACAAACTGTTCCACAGTGGTAATTAGTGGTGTTTGGAAAATGGTCTCACCTGGAACAAGCCCAAATCAAAACTGCAGCGCTAACATGCCTGTCCTTCACAGTATTTAGACTGTGTCACTTTGTAAGGTGAAGATAAACTAAACATCACCAGACAGGTTTTCCCTCTTTCCCAGCTGAGAGGGCAAACAGCATCCTGGGGGGGGACCTGAACACAGCATGATCAGACGGTCAAGAGAGATGATTATCCTGCTGTATTCGGTGTTGGTGCAGCCTCACCTTTTGTGCAGCTCTGGGCCTCACAATTTAAGAAAGATGTGAAAATCATTGAAAGTGTCCAGAGGAGGGCAACAAAGCTCATGACAGGGTTTGAACAGTTTCCCTAGAGAGGTGATCAATGCCCCAAACCTGTCAGTGTTTCAGAGACATTTGGACAATGTCCTTAATAACATGTTTTAACTTTGGCTCAGTCCTGAATTGCTCAGGCAGTTGGACTAGATGGTCATTGTAGGTCCTTTCCAACTGAAATAACCTACGCCTATTCTAGTCTACTGTATTCTGACTAGCCACGTTAGATCTTGGCTTCCCCTTGTTGGGGTCACACAACCTTGTCTACATGAAACTCTGACCTGACCACCTCTTGGCCAGCTGAGCCATGACAAGTGTTGAAAGAAAAGTCAGCAGCCTGATGTGGATGATGTTCTAGTTCTGGCTATGGTCAAGGGAGAAGGATGTGCAGTATGGCAGCACTCAGAGATGCATGTATTGGGCTGAAATGCATTATGCTGAAATACCAGCAGGAAAATGAAACACTGACTTGAGCTAAGATCATTCCCCATGAATTGCCAGAGGCTGTTATGGACCGTGTATGCAATTAAATAGCCATAAGGAGATACTATGAGTCTCTGTTGTGTGTGCCAGCTGGTGTGGGACTGCAGAAAAATGGCAGAGGTAACAGATCTGGCTTATGGGGGCAGTTGTTCCTATCCAACTGTACCGTATCTGAAAAGGCTAAACTTGCCTGTCCTCTTTAGGACAGCAACAATTTGGGGTAAGGAAGACATACAATGATATTTTTGTTAAAGTTTAAAATCTTTTTCTCTTCCATTATATTTTATTCCAGTTGTTTGAGGTTAAATAGTATTTCAGATGACGTGGGTTTACCTGTCAGCCCACATCACTAAGTGATAGGCTCCCAAAGAGACTGGCAAATCAATTGGCTTTGCGGGACAATGTATATACTTGCAAACTAATCAGGGGCAGGGCATTTAGTCTGGATTCTGGCTTGCCGTTATTCATACCATTAAACTGTTAGACTGATACGTGCCATGACTTTGGCTCAGGCACAGCTGGGATTCCAGCACTAACCAGGAAGGTTTTCCACTGGGCACTTTGGCTGATTCTTACTGTAAGAAGGACAAAACATGACCATGCAGCACAGTTACAGAGAAATCCTCGGGCAGGTATTACAAAGCTAATCACCTAATGCATTTTTCTGAGTTTTGCTTGTTTTTACCCCAAATCCTTGGGGTAAAACTGTGACTTTACCAGGCTGAAAGACTTGCTAGGGATCTCAGTGAGACTAGGATTCAGCGGGTGGATGTGGAGACATTTCAACCCATGGCTGCAATGTATTCCATGTTTCCCATGTCTGAGTGGCTCCCAAGTGCCTGTGCAGTGTGAAACTTCTGCAGGGTTTGATACTGGGTATCTGTCTTGCAGCATAAAGATTTGACTAAAGATGACCAAGCCTCAGACACAAAAAGAAATGTTCTTTCCATTCCTCTTATCTTTTTTTATTCCAAAGGAATATCTGATATTTTTCATTTCGTAGCCCCAGAGGAATATGGCCTGCTGAGCAATAATTCCATTTCAGTAGCTCATCCTGGCAATTTCCAGTAGCAGCATTCCTTATGTAGGCATATTTATACTGAAGTAAAGAATTATCTGAATGCACCATATTTTAAATAATTTCAATTATGGTGCTGTCATTTTTTATAACAGATGGTAGCACAGAAAAACAATAGTCCATCAGTGTACCGATGTAAAAAATTAGTTGTGATTGGGTGAAAAATTGAGCATTTTTTCCTATGATTTAAGATATTGAAGACAAGGGTTTTCATATAAAAAGTAAAATTTCACCAATAAATCAGTAAAAGCAGCTTTTAGACATGTGTTCTATACTTTCATTAATAGGCTTTTTTAGATTGGTTGAGTCTCTTTCTATTTTGTAATTAACTTATCAAGGAGTAATGGTCTAATTTTAAGAAGCCGACTGGATGACAGAAATACTATTTGTTCTAAATTGAAAATATTTCAGCATCTGCCAAGATTAGAGTTCTTTAAATTACCCTTTAAAAACATTGATTTCTAATATTGTATTTCCTTTTCTCAATAAAATAGAAATATGTGTCCAGAAGAAGCTGTTTTTAAGGAGACATTGCTGAGAAACAAAGCAATTCTAGTAACATTATACCCTCTCAGATGAGCTGCCAAAAATACAGTCTCCATTTAATGCTACAAGTTTGGTGGGTAGTAATTTTTTATTATCCACCAGACTGAGAATCTGAAATTAAATGTTCAGCAATATCTGTAAAAATGAAGAAGCCCCCAGCTCTATACTTTGACATAACTAGGACACTCTAACGTAATAACTTTATAAAGATTAATTCTCCCCCAAATTAGTGCCTGATAAAAACATATGGCATGGTGTTTACCAGGACAAATTGCTCTGGTCTCATATATAGGCTCATTGCAGTCATGGCATATGATCAATGCCACTTAAGTGATGCCCAGTAATGCCCTTTGTATATTTCATAGCTGTTACTGAGACAATACAGAACTAAATGTAATATCCGAAATATCCTTTACCTGTGCTAACCTCACATTATGTGGTTGATATTAGAAGCCTCACTGAAGTCATTTATTCTGTTTGGAAAGTAGAAGTTGAACTGTCTGTACTTGGGCAGACCAAAGGTCTCCATAACTTGGTTCCCTCTTCCCCACAGTGGCCAATTGTGGGTACTTAGGAAAAGCTCATTAGACATATAAATTGATTCTTTCCAGGGCATGTCCTGTAGCTCCCAATAATTCTGTGTATTCTATGTTCAATTCTACATATGGGAAAAAATACTTCCTTGTGTTCTGAACTTGCCAAATGAGAATTTTATAGACTGTCATTCAGTTCCCTTATTGTGAGAAGCTATACACAGTTGCTCCCCTTCTGCCCTAATCCCAGTCACCGTTTTCATAGATATTTCACAGTATCCCCTTAATTACCCTTTCTACATAAAGAAACATCTTAATCTGTTTACTTTTCATTTACTATCTCCTCATATGGAAAAGTTCCACACCTTTGATCATTCCTCTTGGTCCTCCTTGTAACCAAGAGAAATACAAGACAGCAAAAAGTGTTGAATGCTATACCAATGTTTGCCATTTACTCTCAGTTTTTTTCCTTGGGGTTTGCCTTTCAACTGTGACTATTTTAATCAAACTAATCAAAATTATTCCACCGCCTCTTTCTTGAATGGTAGTAATGTCAGTTTAGAAACCACTGGTCTGTATTCAAAAGTTAGGATTTTCTTAAATTAACCTAATTTTGTCAGTTCTTTTCTCATTCAGCTATTTCTGGGGTCCTTCTGCAATGCTTCACAACTGGCTTTTGATTTTAGTATCGTAAAGAACTTAGTATCATCAGCAAACCTCATGACCACCTTCTTCACCTTTTCAACATCACTTAGTAATAAAAGATCAGCACCAGTGAAATTGTAAAAATCCTCATTTGTGAAAAAAACATATATTTTTATCCATTGCTGCATAGCTTCTACACAGTTACTGACCCACAGAAGTTTTTGGCTCTTATCTCATCAGAAACTCAGCTTTTTATGAGCCTTTATTGGGGGACCTGGTCAAAAGCATTTTGGAAATCTGACTGGATCCCTCACAGCTCCTTGTTTACTTTCATGCACTCATAAAGAACTCGAGCAGATTTTTGAACTACAACGTCCCTCTGACAAAGCCATATTGACTCTTCTTATTCTATCCCTTTACTGTATACGCTAGTTCTAGTTGTGGTCAGTTTTGTTTCCTTTTCTTGGTGCAGAAATCAGATATTCTGGCTCATGCTTACTAAACACATGTCAGAGCTTTAAAAAAATCCCAAGGCCTCCACCTTAATTCTTCTGTTACTCAGTCCAAATCAAGTAGCACACCACAAACAGTCATACAGCAATTTAATATTTTAGCTATGCTGGAATTCAGGATTAGATTCTGTCAAGTACTGGCAATTTGGATAAGTAATTTTTATCAATTTGTTCTAATACTTTTTTTTTAGTGAGTGATTTTACCACCTTAAGTCATCTGTGTTGCTGCTAAAGAAACAGACAACCCTATGTCCTGCCCCACATGATGCACGTCCTTATGTCCTGCCCCTTTGCTGTGTATTGGTACTGGCTCTCATGGGGCTGTGCAGGCAGGGAATGGACCTGCCTAAGCAGCTGGTTTTGCCAAATTTGGCAGCTGATCCATGAGTATGTAACTGAAGGGCCACTTCTGCTGCCGGAAGGTGTGGGGCACAGGGAAAGGATATAGCAAAATGGCGTGAGAGCAGCCTGGGCTAATTGTGAAACTGCATCCTGATACTTCAGCTTGAGGCTGTTTGCTGTCATTATAGTTTTACTCATCTATGTGCATGAGGGATTTCCACAGAAACCCATACCAGCATAAAATTTCATGATACTGTTGAGAAAGGAGATGAAGTGATGGTCTCTGAGAGTGTGGGAAGCCTCTCTGACCAGCAACACCACATGCAGGAATGTCTCCTTTTTCTATTACAGGTACAAAAGAAATAAACTTATCCAACAGCTGAGAAAAGTGGGAACTCTGTCCAATTCAAGCAGGATCAGATGAGACATTTTGAATGGGATTTTTTTTTCTTGGCATGTTGCTGCAACCCATAATGAGAACTTAAATTCACCTTAGCAGAGCTTTCAGGGGTTGTATGGATACAGAGAATTCAAGCAGAAGTCTTGTTCTACTTTGTTAATATTTCTATGACTTTAGTTATGAAAAGAAACACTACTCTTCCCATCTGCCTACACAGGGGCTCTGCATTTTGATCATTGGCCTAGGAATATCTGTAAATATCTGTTCATTTGTTTTTCTTATAGGTGTGTATATATAAGTCTATCCTTTTAAAATCATGTAAGCAAATATTTATACTTTTAAATTATGTCTATAGAAGTACGAGTGGTTCTTGCAGAGAAGGAAGACTTGAGTATACTAACAAAATTTCTTTGAAGGACAATAATGGGAGTGAGTACACAAGAATAAAAGGGGGTTTCATCGGCCAAACAAGCCCATATAGAGGTGTGATGTAGCATCCCTCATCCAGATGACAGAGTGTTGCAGATCATCTTAAGTGTGCAGTAACACACAACAAGGCTTTAATGGAGCCTCAGATTCCTTTATACACTTAGCTCTTTTCTCATCTGTTATGGATATTAATATAAGCCAGGCCCCTGATGCAGCACAGCTAGAACTTAGGCTGTGACTTGTGGGTTTGCAAGTTACTGAAAAGCCACAGTTCAGCAGAAAGAACGTTGATGAGAAAGCTCATCTTTATCTTCAGATCTACTCCTAGTAACGGTCCTAATTCAGGAAAGAACTAAACAGGGTGGGACTTGGTCAGAAAGTAAATATTTAATTTCTGTATCCTGCCCTGTTATTCCCATGGTACATCCAGAGGTGTATTACGATTTTTGTTCCTGGTGCAGGAAGAATGGTGCTCCTGAGCTGACGGAACAAAGGACAAACATTGATCAAATTCCACATTTCCATCACGTCTGGGATTTTCCAGTATTTCTAGGGAGGAAACTCCCACAATCTGCTGTTTTCTTAGTTTTGTTGATGTCCTTTTGACTTAAAATACACTGTTAAATTTCTGTTATTGTAAAAATAGATTCAACAGTTATGCTTCAAAAAATCTTGTAATTTGTTTTTTTGTTTGGGGGGAGGGGGGGCCATGTTCGGCCTTTTGTGATGTTTCAGATACATGGTGAGATTATACAGCTTAGAAAATCTATTAAAGTATCTAAAAGAATACACAGTTGCTCACGTTTTGAAACTGCTCTGTCCTAATATCACAGTATTCCTGCAGTAAAGTTGATCCAGTTTATGGTCTTACAGTGAGGGTCCAGATAAACACTAAAAGTGCTGAATCCTTGTTCTACAAACAAGGTGAGAAGGATGACTCTACAGCAATCTGAGTGATGGAAAAACCATTTTGTGGATAGAATCCTGAATCACTGATGGTTTGTATTTTCTCTAAGGAATATTCCACAAAAATCTCCTAAAATACTCCATCCACACACATTCAGTTAGCGTTAATTCAGTTGCTGATTTAAGCTAGACACAAAGCTACATGCATGTAACCTCTACGTAGACTCAAAGGTGTGGAGACAGAAGCGGCTACTCTGCCCATCAGTTCTCTTCCCACTGAGCTATGATCCTGATGTATCCAGCCGTGACCCCTTCCTGCCTATCACTGCACTGGCAACCAGGCTTTAAAGGGAAAGGGCAGAAACTTGGAGACAAAATGCAGGAAATACCTATCATTAATCAATCCCGGTTTAGAAAACTACAAGACAGGCTTGAACTGACTCAAGAGACTTCGGCATTTGGTGATTGAGGTCAGGATGGGCTAAATGCATGCATTAATTATTATGCAATAATTGGCTATGTGTGAAGGAGTGTGGCTATTTGTTACTTCTGTGAAAGAGCCATTAATAATGCAAAGGATTACAAAGTTACGGGAGAGTAGTTATCTCCACTTCCTCTTTGCTTTCTGAAAGGACTTGTGGTTGTCAGTCAGTTAAGTGGTCCCAGATGTTCGTAAGGTCCTCCATGGTCAGGTGTCCCTGAAGGTTGGGCTGTGTTACTGCCCTTCAGGCTGAGGTAGATGAGTTTTATGAGGTGGGGAGCACCATCCAGGTTGGCTGATCTTTACTGGTTGGTAGTCTGCTCTAAAATGTTTCTCGATGATGGGTGTAGCAAGTCACTGGACAGGTATTAGTATGTATTAGGTTAGTTCTACTACTTCTACCAATTATGTTTTCTTCATAACACTTGCCTGGTTGTGCTGTACCTAACAAAAGTTATTCATGACAACTACATAGCAACACAATAAAGGTCGAACTGCAGGCCTCTGACATCAGCTCAGTAGGCCAAGAAAAGGTAGGGACAGCTGAAGACTGCAAGGGACCTTACCTATACCTTTTGAGACAGAACCTGCTGTTCTGGCCTATATAATCCCCACCAACCTTCTGCCCCCTCTTTGCTTTGTAACAGGATTCACAGCAGCATCCTCTTCTTTTCAACAGAGAATAATTAGAAGCTAAAGCAAAGCCATGAGAAGGGTTTTTTTCTAGGCAGAATTAAGCTGAGAGAGGAAGACAGCTATAAAGTGGGAAGGAAAGAGTTGTGGGCTTTGGAAACAAGTTGGAAATTCCAAGAACATGAGGAGAGCCACCCCTGGGGAGGAAGAGATGGGGGCAGGTTGAGGGATCAGAAAGAACTGGATACAGCCTCACACTTCTCACCAGGTCTGCTGCAGACCTAGGACACCCTGCTGGCTTTTCCCAGATTCCCTCCCATCCCTACACACATCTCCTAGATGTCTCACAAATAACCTCTGAGGTTTCCCTTCCCACTCCCAGGAACTTGCTCCATTGCCACAAAAGCTGAAAAATGGCAACTGCTGCCAAGGAGCTTTAAGTTGCAAATTCCTTGTTAGGAATTCCAGCCTTGCTTGTTAGGCATTCCAGCCTGGAGGCTCGCCCCAGGCAAGTAGGTCAGAAGAGCTTCAACCCAAGCTAACTCCCAAACAAGAAACACTATTGTCTGACAGCTATAGCTGTTTAAACCACAGAACCAAGTGTACGGTGGCTCTCCTCTTCTTTACTAAGATTCCTCCCCTCCTGGCAGCCACATACCAGATTATGAGGGACCATAGGTACCAGCATCTGCAGGTGTCAGCAGTTGCACTGCCTCTATTGCCTGTTTCCATGCCACAGTACAGTAGCTTGCACATTACTCCTGTTCTCGAAGTACTAAAGATAAAAAGATAAGCAAGTCTGCCATGCTAAGCAGACAGCACTGATATGGTCATCAGCTTCCCATGGGTCCTAGCATCCCTGGGTAAGGTCTTAAATGATACCATAATGGTACGGCTCTGCTCCATCTTTGCACTTCACGCCTGTTCACTTCGGCTTTTCTCTGTTGCTCTCTGCACTTCTCCCCTATGAATCTTCTTGCATCTTCCAGCTGTTGCCGTGTCCATTCCAATGCTGCATGCCATTCAGACTGCCTTCCCCAGAGTCCTTCAAATAACCTCAAAATTGCCATGAAACAGCATGACGTAGTCGTAACAAGCAGAAAGTAGAAGTTAAGATGAAGTTAAGATGTTCCACACTGGGCTGTTCGGCAATCACACAAAGCCAGAGACTCTGCCACAGCTCACTCTCTTCGGCAGTTGAATTCTGCCTGATTACCAGCATGTGACACGAGTTTATATATGACACTGCAGCTAGCATGAAGTGTCTTACAAGATTTTCCAGCAATACACTTCTCTGCATACACAACCAGCTCGTTTTGCTGTGCATATTATTTCCACCCACACCTACAACATGCTTATCTCTCTCCAACATCTTATCATAGCTGATTTACTGGTAAATTAAATTTACTTAAATTAATTTAAAGAGTAACATGTGCCCCCAGCTCTCTACCGTAGATCACTTCTTGGCTCTCATTTTTTGAGGACTCCTTACAGAGTTTCATCCCATTTTCTAGGCAGCAGCTGACTTGCCACCACAGTTTCTGCTTAACAGTCCTTATTTTTCTTACCCTGAAAGTAGTCATGTGAGATTCAGAAGTGAGACCATATTTTTTTTCTTATTTTCTCCTGCAGCCTAGACTGTCACATTCTTTAATGACATCTTTGTAAACGCTGTGTGCCTTGCTGCTGCGTGTTACCTATCAGATACTGAATGCGATGTACAAAAGCAGGATACCAAAGCATTTGTGACATCAGTGTGCCCATAAATACCTGGTTTCTGTCTTTGTTTTCCTTTGTGATGTGGGTATTTGGAGAACTCAGAAAATAAAATTATATCCTGCTCTAAGTGATCATTCTTATCAGACAGCATGAAAAGGGTACTTTTTTATGCTTTCTACTACTGCATGCTTTGTTGTCTCATGAGCACGTCTCCTTTAATTTATCTGTTATATATCCTGGTATGTGTATTCATTACAGACTAGGGATTGTTTGTGCAAATGAGTTACGGTTCCCTTGGAAAAAACAAAACCAAAACAAGACTCCAATTGAACACAAAGACACAGCTATTAAACAGGTAAGCAGTGCTGGATTCACTCCAGGGGCTTTTGCTCTGTGTTAGGACAAGTTAACCCAGTAGCTACCCAGTGTTCTGTATTGTTCAGAACAAGAAACTGTGAGTGCTCCCTTCTTGCAGGTGTTGCCTCATGAATGGTTGATGATTCCATTTCAGCCCATAAATTTGATATGCACTTCTGCATGCTGAATTGTATAAATCGAAAAGCGCTGCATGATTTACAACTCCACACAGAATAATTATTCAAAGGATGCAAGAGAATTTGAAGTAGAGAGTATGTGTACCAGAACGAAGATGTACATTTTTTACCTCAGAAATTAAAGACCCAAGGAAATAGCACTAGAGGCATTTTCCTCTTTCTGTCTACTCAGGAGTCCGACACTATTTCAGTTCTTGTGTTAAAATTATCCCTTTCCTTACTCCAAACCAGAAATTCCACAGAAAACAGAGGAATATAGCATTTTAAATGGTTACAGAAAGAAAAACAGTCCCATGCGAGCATGGCAAAGAATATAAATCAACTCTTAAAACCATGGAAGAGGCTGCTTCACGATTCCATTCATGACACTGAGGTGAGATCTCTCACCTAGTAAGTGGGAATTGTTGTTTGAGGGTGCTGAAAGTCTGATTGCCTCATCAAGTCTTCTACTGGCTGACCATTAGGCAATGCTGGTTTGCATTTTTGACTGGAAATAGCTCAGTGCTGAACTTGGTGCAAGCTCCATGTAGGCTAAAGACGCAGCAGTCTTCATGAAGCCATTCCACACGGGATTAAAACAGTGTCACGAAGATGGTAGGTGCCTGCATATGCTCAGATGATGAAGAGGTGATGAGTGGTTTACATGGATTTGCTGTTTTGGAACATGGTGCTTAAACCCCACCTAGATCATATTCTAGTACCAATACATGCATATGCATACCTATAGGATCTAGGTTTTATCACAGATATTTTAAGCAAGAATATAAAATGTCATGCTGGTATTTACCGTAACAGTCATCTCTAGACTTAAATTTTATGCTAGGTATTGAATAGGCTGCTCTTTGGGATTACGGGGAGAAGAAAGACAATGCTGAAACGTGAGAGATAACTTTTAAAAACACAAATAGTCCACATACTGGGAAATTCAGCTGGCAAGCTTCCCCCTTCATTATGTGGGGTTGTAAAATGGTATTCCTCTCAGGTTCCCTGAAAACTGTGCGGAGATCAGTATTACCTACTGAATGATAATCACATCATGATATACTTCATTCCAATTCTAACAGTTGTTACCCAAATAGGCCAATAATTAAAAAACAAACTTTGTCATATATGTATAGACATACTTAATGAAAGAACAGAGTAAAATTTTACACTGTCTTAGGAACACTGTACCTAGGAAATACTATGTAAAATTCCTCCTTGTGCTGTTTTGAAGACTTTTTCACAGCCTTCTTGGGTGTCCCTGCCTTTTGATATGTGGTCCCAAGCTACTAACAAACAAAATATCATCATACTAGTAATACAGTTTTATCACAACGGGAAAGCTACAATTCAACACCATTTTAGAAATACTGATCCATAATATTGAAAAAATCCTCTAAATCTCAGTGACGGTAAAATAGCCCCTCCAGTCTTCATAGCTACATTGGTCTGTTCTGCTCCCTGCATGTCAGCACACAAGAGTTCATGGTACTTGAGCTGAAAATGAGCAGCATAAATGTTAAAAATGTTTCTGCATGTTATTTTCATTGGCATCAGTCTCAGCAATGTTTTGGAGACGGTAACGCTTCAGCAGGGCTGCAAGGAAACACATTTCCCCAGTTTGATTGACAGAATGGAGAATTAGCTTTATTCAAGTCCTTGTTGGCCTGGCTAGGGATCTGGCCCTTGACAGACCACCAAGTAGCACTGCAACCATCCTCTTTATAATCCCAGTCAGTCACCAACATCCTGCATGTTTGTCTCAGACTAACTGGAAGAGACTTTTCTAAAGGCTTTGCAAGATGCTTGTTGTTGAGCCCCAGTGCACACAGAGATAGTGGGAGCAGTTAATGGCCTTCTGTATAACACAGCTTAGAAAACAAACTGTCTTGGCTACCTAAGCAACAGCTGTGAAATTAAGTAAAAGGACTGCTCAGAGTTCTGAGCTACTGGTGCTACACCAGCAAAAACTTGCAAGTCAGCTTATGCTCCAAGAGAACTTGCGTGTGTTGTAGGCATGTTTGGTTAATCAACATTTGTCTGTACTCTCTAATCTAGGCCAACTTCTTCAGGCTGAGGAGCCCACGTCTGCATTTTTTGGCATACTAAAGCCTCCTGCTGACTGCCGGGAGGGCTATTAGGTTCAACACACATGAAGATTGAAGCATTTTATTCCTTCAGGAATGGTGCTGCCAATTGCAGTGCTAGGAATACAGAACAACCTCAGAACCGAAAGTTTGTCTTCAAGACAGAAGAAAACAACTTTCTAGGAAAACAGATGTGACTGTTACCATTCTGTGTTCCTTTCTGAGGCCTGCTAACAGCATTGAGAGGTACAGAATTGCCCACAGCAGAGCCAGCAACACTGTTCTGACACAGCCTACTGTTCAAAGGGCCTCAGGAACAAAGAACGGATCATCAAACTGAATTAAAATGCGATCTTGTCCTTCATTCCAGAAAAAGAATCATAAGTAACTCCATGTCCGTGAGGAAAAGGTTAAATTTGAGAAGCTTTTCATGCCAAATTCTTAATCTTAAACACAATTAGAGTCCATTGGTACCCAAGATTAATTCATATAACAGCGGCTGCAGCAATGATTTTTTTTTCACCATCTGAGAAAAATTGACACTGATATGTGGAATAAGGCTATGTCAAAGGTAAAATAAACAAACCATCACAGTCAATGCTAGCCAAGAAAATAAGATCCAGCACTGCAATCCTTTGTACTGTTGAACCACTCACTCTGGTTTTCACATTTTCAGCCTGTGCAGATTTTTTCCTTTGCAAACTCAAATGTCTGCTGGGGCTGGGAGTAGAAGAAAAGTTGTGGTTAAAGCCTTCTTCTGTTCAGCCCTGTTTCTTGAATAATTGGATGTAAAAGAAATAAACTATGAATTCTCTTCCCGCAGTCAGAGTATCACGAAATAAGTTGCAGCTAATCTGTAGCAACAGAACTATCCATTTCTTCCAGGCGGATGAAATGTAAAATATACAGTAATACTTAGAGCACTTGCTAATTATTTAAGAGGGATTTTCCACACAAAACACTTTTAAAAATTGAAAAGTTTCCCTAGTTCTGACCAGAACACTTAAAATAGATCTTTATCAATGATGCTTTAAAGCAGAAGAGTGTGGCTGACCCCATCTTGCAGCCTGAATTCAGCTGAATCCTACACAGGATTATAGACTGTTCTGCAAAATATGTTCTTAACAGGGAAAAAATAGGGTATCACTAGTCTGAAGCAGGAATGATTTCTAAAGACTGGCCAGGAAAAAACGGTGTCAAGACTGTGAGGAGATTTCCAGTTCTGCCTTGTCTGAACTACTAGTTATTTTCCTGCCTCCCTGTTTCTCCATGCCTCAGTTTACACAGCCTGACAGCAATCTTTGCATGCCCTGTGAAATTCTGGAGCTGAGGTGCTGTGACACACAGTAATTTCCAGTTAGTGTCATTTACAGTAACACTTTATTGTTCATCATTAAGCATCACCTTTCCTTGAGCATTCTAAAATTTGGGGTTTGCTTTTTCAATGGAGCTGCACACATCAGTTTATCAACCAGCTGTCCCCATGACCATCTTTTGAGCTGATGTCACCACTTCAGCACCATTCATCCATCTTCCCCTGCAGTGTGTGCTCCTTTCCTAGGGGCTGCAAATTTCACTTGCCATTAATTTTGTTCATTTACTGTGGCTGTTTAGGAGAAGGAAAAAAAAAAAGGGGGGGGGGGGGGGGGGGGCGATGAGGAAATGTTGACATTGTTATTTGCTTTCTTTCTCCAGGTCTGTCTTAAGTAGGACTTAAAGTGAGGAGGGGTCAGGGACTGCAGTCTTCCAGGGTCACATGAAGAAGACTTGAAAAAAAATTACCAGTGAGCAAAAATTTAACAGAAGGTGCATATGCTGACAGTCTCCAAAACACATAAATTCTATGGTAAAAAGGAAAGGAACAACCTGTTCACTACACGTATAAGGCAAGAAGTAATGGGGTTAGACTGCACCTAAGGAGTTTCTAATTGGAGGAAACAGAAAACTTTACCAAGCTAAGGAAAGTGAAGCACTGGAAGAGATGCCTGGGGAGGTTATAAAGTTCCATCCCTGAAGATCTTTGCGTAATTTGGATATTTACCAGGAAAAAGATGGAGAGACTGGATCCTGCTTCATGATAGCAAAATAATGGGATATTCCAGGTGAACTCTTCACATTCCTTTCTGTCCCAGTAAGTTTTTGCCATAGCTGTGAAGTCCAGACAGATCCATTTATCTTCCCCTCTGCCAATCACATATATTAATACTCCCCCAACACACTGAAGGTTTATACAACTCCAGGCCAAGGGCTCTGTCCATTTCAGCAGTTCCTTCCCCTCCAAATACCAAAGTTCATTTTATAAAGTGAACCACATTCCATCTAGCAGAGGATGGTTAATGCCTCCCCCTTCCCCTTTTCACCCAAAATGCAATAGCCTATGTTAAAGGAAAATTTTCTTTTCCGCTCAACTTTGATCATAAGATTATTTCCAAGCACACGAGCAAGATGCATGAGTCAGGATCAGGACCACCAGAAACACCCCTGCCCAGCTTTTCATCTCTTGCTAATGCTGATCTGATATTTCAGAGGAAGGTACACTTCCCCAGGTCACTCTAGAAGTAACACAGCCAGGGACCATGGAGAGAAAGTTCAGTCAAAACAAAAAAACCAACACATTTCCTGAGCCTTGCAGGCAAGTCACAGAAAATCTGGAGTGTGGGATTAATGGACAAATACATAAACAACACACTGAGTGTAGTGAGTTAATCCTTATCCCAATCAGCTTTCCAAATAGGGAAAAGCATGGAAATGCCACCGGGACTGAAAGGGCAGAGTCAGTTCCTGAAAGGGGCTCTCACATCTTTCCATCTCACTCGCAGTGAAAAAGTGTCCTTAAAAGAAAATCAGATTCACCTTCAGGACCCAAGTTATGACAAGCTTTCCCACCCTCTTTGCAGAAGCCACCTCCATGGTCTGACTTCCCCTGCTATCTCCTACCTCGCCACATCCTGCCACAGTGAAGAAACATCGTTTCAATGACAGCTCCTTCACATGTAGCAGCAAGGGCTTTTCATCCTTCCTTGGGAGTACCAACTTCCCACTCCAGCTTTAATTGCCAAGTCCTAGGCCAAATCTGCCCTCTTACACTAGTTGTGGCTGTGAATTTATGAGATGCCACCACAAAAATACATAGGATGTTTGCTCCTGCTTTCTTGTTCAGGAGGCTGTTGAAACCTGCAGTCCCCTGGTTGTCTACAACCTCCTTCCTCCTGGCTTCCAGTCCCAATTTCCTCATGATACATCTTCTCTGATACCAACAATGTTTAGCTGAACACACCCCCGCATTACTTTTAGCAAACCACTTCAACATATCACAACACCACGTCTTTCTACAGCCACACACCTATCTTTAGGCAACCAAAAATCCTGTAGTTCCAGGTCAAAAAAAATCTATGTTCACCACGCATGTACATCTGCGAACCAAGAAAACCTTGCAGTTTGTTACCTGATGTATATATGCACTCCCATCATGAGTGAGACACCACTGAATGACAGGAGATGCCTGAATTTTGGTCACATCACGCGTCAGTGTGGGTCACACAAGAGGGAAAGTGCTGTGCTACCATCAGGTTATTGGGAATCAGGCTGCAGGCAGGGTATTACAACACTCAGGTCAAATGACTCTGCTTTAATCCCACTTTTCAGCGTTTATTAGGCTAAACAACATGAGCTCCAGGACAGGTCTCAAGCATGTTAAAGCACAGAACAAATGACAAGATATTTTCTGCCAAAACAGACCAGTGCATTTGGATCTGTGTTTTTCTTCTGCTGTAACATAACACCCTTTCGACTCCACATGTGATTGCTGTGCTGGGAAGACAGCAGAAATACACAGTACTGGTGGACAGAAGCATCTATCAAGTTTTTCCCTCCGAAAGTCCTCCCTGTAAGCGACAGAACAGGACCTGGCATGACTGGGACCAGAAAGGCAAAGGGAAGATGAGACAGGCAGCTGCACCTAGGATTGGCATGCTTCGTGGCCTGGACGCATGCCATCAGATGGGGATGTCCCGCCTGCGGTGATCCCTCAGGAGCAAAACCAGGCCAGCCCTGAACACCGAGGGGGTAAAGCCGCGCCTTTCTGAAGGCCCGGTGCAAAGCATGAGACTCGGTGCTTCTGCAGTGTCACCGAGGCCATGGGGAGGCACTGGACGTGAATCAGAGCGGCGCAGCAAGGTGCGGTGGGCTAACCCCCTCCTCCTCAACAGTTGCAGAAGTATTCTTAATGCGGATAGTAGCCCTGTTGCCTTCTCTTTAAGAGAGGGCTTAGGACGGAACACGCACCACTGTCGAGCCCACCTGACCGCGCTCAGTCGCAGCGTGCGCCACGCCAGCGCCCCGCGTTAACCCGCGGATTCCAGGGCCGCCAGCAGGACAAGCGTGCTGCTGCCGGACCCCCGGAAAGCGGGGATGTTTCGGTTTCGGCAGGACGCGCAGGTGCGCCTGGGCCACTCCCGCTCACCTCCCCTCCGAGGCAGCGGCCGCCCCGTGACTAACGCGGCCTGACAGGCGCGGCCACCGCGCTCGCCTCCCCGCCAACCCACCCCTCTGCTCTGCTTCTCCCCCCCCTCCATCCCGCGCACCACCCCCGCCAACCGCCGCCCGCGCTGACATCACCGAGCTGGATTTAAATAGCTCCACAGCCCCCTGCCTCCCGGATACAGCGCGCCCCATTGGCGGAGGCGGCAGCCTATGGCCGCGCCGCGCCGCTCCCTTCCGCCAATGGCCGGGCCGCCGCCGCCGCGCGCCTCCTCTGTCGCTAAGGGAGGGAAATACAGCGCGGCGCGGCGGGCTGTCAGGTGCGCTGGGCTGCGCTGCGCCCGCCACGCTGCCGTCCGGGGACGGGGATCGGCCGTGGGGCTGGCTGGCTGGGTGGGTTTTCTTTCCTTACCGCCCCCCTCCCCCCGCCACCTCTCCCGCCCTTGTTTTTTTTTGGTCCCTGCTAGGCGAGCTCCCGTGGCCAGCCGCGGTGCCGGCGCGGGGAGAGAAGGGAGTGTGGAAAGTGGCAGTTTTCGCCTTTGTTTTAAAGGGCTGCGGCGGCGGCGGCGTCCTTGGGGCGGTGAAACGCGGGACGAGCGCCGGGCGGAGAGAAGCTCCGCCGCGCCGCTTCCTTGGGGAGAGCTGAGAAAGAGAGAGGGATCGGTCAGCGGGGGACTAGCCAGGCTGCTGGGGCTTGGCGGCCACGGACGGTGGATGTGTGGGAAGAGGACGGGATGAGAAATAAAACGCACCTGGCAGTGGTGTTAGAGGCAAGGAGGGGGGGAAGGAGACAGAGAGGGGCTGGGTACCCTCGCAGGCTGCCGGAGCCCCTTGGATGTATTGCACCGCCGAGCTGCAATGGACGCTGGCCGCCGCTGGCCGCAGAGCGGAGCCGCCCCGCCGTTGCCGCCGCCGCTGCCACCGCCGGAGAGCTGCTCGCCAGGAGCCGGCCCCCAGCGCGCCCCTCGCCCGGCGCCGAAGAGGGACGGGGGGTTTCCTCTTCGGCAACGCTCCGGTGAACGTAGGCTCTGCGGCCGGCCGCCCAGATAGGTTGCATGGCAGCCACGGCTCGAGCAAATAGGTAAACGCCACTGTGTAGATGTGCTGTTTGGAGAGGAGGAAAAAAAAAAAAGAGAGATAATAAGAAATAAATAAATATGTGGATATCGGGCCTGGCACAGAGGGACTGGCGCTGCGCGGGGAGCTGTAATTCCTCTTCTCCTGTGCCTTGTGCGGCGGCGAGATGTAGCGTAACGACAATGAAACCCTTACGTAAGGCGGGCTGGGTACCTGCTGGGCCGCGCATCGCCAGCCGCTGCCCCGCCAGAATTACCTGCCTCTCTCCCGGCCGTGCCGCAGCCTCTCGCTGCCGGGCCTGTCCCAAATGCAGACTTCTCATCTGCAGGAGCTCTTGTATTTTAAGAGCTGCGCAGCATTGTGGAACCCAGAAAAAAAAAAAAAAAAAAATCAGTCACGTTCCAAACTCAGAGAATTGAACTCGTTTCACTTGTTACCAAGCTTACGAGCTTGCAAGGAGGATATACAGCTCTACTTTGCTGTGTCAAGCCCTGATAGCTTGGCTTAAAACATTTCTACGTGGCTTCTGTTTACTGCTTCACACTCCAAATATTTCTGACTCGCGTCTTTCCCTGATCCACAATGCTGAGACGTTGCTCGAATATACTGAAGATGTCGGTGTGCATACTCGAAAGGCAAATGTGTGTGTAAGAACTGTCGGCACAACGCAGCACAGGGTTAAGACGTTTCTTGGATTTAGTCTCAGTTTCTGTCTCTGCCTACATTTTAGAGCAAGGTGACAAACTTTCTGCCTTGCTGCTTTGCTTCTCCTATTTCGGTCCATCCTCAGATTTAAGAGCAAAACTTAAGTCACAGTTTTTTTGGGGGAATTTTTTTGGGTTTTTTTTTTTTAAGATAAAAAAAGTGCTATGCAATGTGAATCATTAATTCAAAATGAGAAGCTGCCAATGCTTGCTATAGAGGCCCTGGTAAAAATAAAAAGCAAAAGAATATTTTACCCTTCCCTGAAACAAAACCCAAACCCCCAAAATCTGAGGTGCCTACCTGTGTATGTCTTTGTGGTGTGATGAAGTTTTTGTCAAGGTTTCTTTCCCTTTGGGAAAGGGGAGCCTTTAATAAAAAATCCTCCCTCCCTGCGTTTGCTTCCTCCCTCTCCTTACCTCTTATTCCTCTCCATGAAGGGTGAGGATTGTGAAGCCATGTTTCCCCTTCTGTTGTTGCAGAACTCCTTGGATGAATCAGAAGTAAGCGCCAGGAGCTTTCAGTTATGTCTGTGGGAGGAAGGCACAAGCCACCAAGGCCCCATTCCCTCCATCTTGAGCCTTCTGTGGTGATTTGCAGCAGGACAGGGAAGTATGAAGCACTGAAATGCTGAAGTCAGTGTTTAAACCTGACTTCACTTCAGTGTAAATGACCATGCAAGGTTCAGATGAATGGGGGGCCGGGGGCAGAATAGCAGAAGTACTTGAGGTGCCTCTTTTAAAAAGTTCTCTTTTGTGTATCTAAGGATGAAGGAGCTGTTTAGAAAACATGTGTTTATGTTTACTGTCCTAACAGGAGATGATGGTCTGCATTATCTTACATGCTAGATACCTCTTGGATGAATCTGTATCACCTTATCGATTTCAGGGGAGCTATATTGATTTAAGTTGGTTAAGGAAGTAAACCAGCAAAGTTTTAAATAATTGGAATAATATTCTTCCTCTCTTTCAGTCAGATTTGCCCTTCATGTTACTTGTGTTTCGTAATCCTCCTAGTTCTCCATTTCATCATTACAAGACCAGCATCTCTATTGTAAAAAAAAAAAAAAAGAAAAAGAGGAGAAAATAAACCCTTAAAAGTCAGTCGTCTTTACAATCTGGTCTTTATTTTCATGTTTAAATAAATTTAGGGCACAAGCTCATTCTATTTTTTTTTCTTTTTTTTTTTTTTATGTAGGCCAATTTAGTTTCATTTACTTACACTGTTATTTTTTAGAGCCAGAAGCTCTCAGGAAGAGAATGTGTTTGATGCACCAGAACCCTTTAGGGTTTCAATAAAAGGCATGATATTATGAGTAACATTCCCACTTCTGTTATTCTTCATATACAGTTGCAACAAGATTGAATCACCATTTTTAGCTATTCTTCAGCAGAACTTGTAATCTATCAATGTGTCAGCTCAACAGCAGTTTTCTCTTCACACTAATGTGAACCAGAAGGTCCAGCTATCACTGATTTTGACAATATTATCTGAGATTGCATGCACTGCAGAAGTTTGAAGAAAATGAATTGTAGGGCCTGTTATATTTTCCTAAAGATGTACAAAATATAAAATATATCATCTAAAACATTTCAAGCTCATTTTTACCAGCTGACATTCCTAAGTTATGTGTTTCATAAGCCTTAAACTATAAGCACTATGACGTATTTGTGTGATAAAATAGGAAGTATAAGATCAAATGTAGGTCCTGTATTTTTTTGAATGCCTCAGACTGCACTCCGTGTTGTTACATAATGCATCATAAAGAAATACGTGCCTTCATTTTCTTTAAATCACTCCAGCTTGGATAGTACTAAGACTTCCTTCAAGTCCGCGTTATGCAAGTCCTTGCTACTGTTAATAGCTGTCAGCTCTGCATGGTTACCTAAAAAAAACAAGGTAACTGCAGACTTTTTGCAAAGCTCCTCACAATGCTGGAATTTACAATGAGTCAGTTCCAGGTGCGTTGCTCCCTTTCTCAGCTATGAACAAATTACTGTGAACAAACAGTTTTTTCCCCCATTAGAAGAAAGTCCCATTCATTTCATTGTATCACAAGGTAATCTGTTTTGTTGTTGTTTAGTTGTGTCTATATTATATTATGAGCATCTGAATGTACTTTCTCTAGTGTTAAAACACAGTGGCATAGACCAGAATGCAGTCATATTTTGAATGTTTGTTGGAAAACACAGGCATATAACTAAGTACTGAAAAAATACGTAATAGTAAAAAAATCTGTGACCAATCTAGCAAAGCTATTAGATAACAAAAAACCCATATGGGCATTAAGTACTATTATTTAAAGTATAACCTATGTTATACAGTATAAGCAGCATTCAAGAGAAAATGATGAGACATCTACATAGAAGAGAAAGCATAATTTTTTAAAACTACGATGTTATGATGTTCTGTATTTCTTTACTTGGGAAGAACAATTCTCCTTATTTTTTCATAAAGGCATAAAATTAACAACAACCACTTCAGAGAATTAGGTGCAATGCATGATTTGGGGTTTGTTTTATTTTTTCTCTATGAAATACAGAGATCATTGGTGGAAAAAAATCAGAAGAAACCTGTCTGGGTTTTCCAGCATCATGGAGACCTTTTCAAGTACCCCATCCTTTAACAAGGCCTCGTTTTTAAAGATACTGAAATGGGAATACCTCAAAATTCGTAATACTGACTATATAAAGAAAAATTTTGCTCCCCATTTATGCTTGTAGAAGTATGAAAGTACTAATTCAGTGATGTGTCACCAAGAAAAATGGGTTTTGTTTCATATTCTATGAATAGATCTAATAGTTAAACAATCGTCTGTTGCATTTCTACTTTTTTCTTTTTCCTTTTTGTTGCTCTTGTAAATTTGAGGTACTAGCTTATTCTTTATCTCCCTTTTCCTACTCATAATTATTTTAAAAGGTGCAGCTGTATTCTGTTCAGGTTTTGGTATGACACATGGAAATTTATTTTTTCTTTTTATTCCTTTTGCAAGCAGTACGTTGGTGGGAGGAGGTCTGCACTATAAAATAGTATACCTACTAAATTGTACTCCAGTGGGAGATTAAATAAGGAAGAGCAGAATGGCTGAGACAACTCATTTGTCACAGATGTTCATGCAGTTCTGGTGTTTTGTTTTAAGCTGGATTCATCAAACTTGATAAGGAGTAATTTCTGTTTGATACGAAGTTCCCATCTAAGGAGACTAAGCAGGTTAAGTTTAAACTGTGGTTTGAAAATACAAGGAAATGTTACTGGACAGTTGACAGCTTGATTCGGTAGCCAAAGTGGACTCAAGGAAGTAAACTGGACAATACTATTTTTGCAATGTCTAAAATATTTCAGCTCAAAATTAAGAGGGAAAATGCATCACAAGTGTATTACTGTGGAGCAAAGTTACTTTAGCTACAAGATGCTTTTGTCTACGAAGCATAAACATTACCGTAAATGTCTGAATTATGTAGATTATAAAGGGTGCTGATGCTGTCGGAGAGCAAGCATGAAATGTTGATGTGATAACCTCTGATATTTAAGGGGCATTTACTGACTGCTTTTACAGTTATTTCCTGAGTTTATAATTTTAGTAATAAAACTGAGCAAAAATGCACGAGGTGAGTGCTAATGTAATACTTATTTCAGGTTTTTTTTTTTTTAATAGGCTGATTATCATACTAAAGAAAGTAGAATATGAATGAGAAGGCCCAGGACTAAGATTAAATTTAAAAGGGGGGTTAAAAAAAAATAATATCAGACTCTTTCTTAGTTTGTATTAGTTGCTGTCTCTTTTAATATAATTTGCCCTCTTGTAAATTCCATTCTGTCTCTCTCCTTTCAGAAACACCATGCCCCTGCCCCAAAAAGGAGAAATGTAACAGCTACAATTAGCTTCTGTTTACTGTAGCAAAATGGATTTTTTCCAAACTGAAATATATGCATTAATTTGCCAGACTTCCTGCTATTTTTACCTATGGTATTTCTGAGAAATAGATAGTGATGTGCATTTTAATGCAGCCTACTACGGCATAACAGCTGTAATCTGGCATTTTTCTCTTTGGTCGTCAGATACACAGAATTGTCAGCTTGTTTGCTTTTAAGTACCTGAAAGCTGAATCGGGGGAAAAAAAAAAAACCAAACTTTTGATACAGTATTTGGCTTTTCAGTCTGTGCTTCCTTTTGAGTTTTCTAAGTAAATGCTACATTGACTGATTATCGGAAAAATCGGGGCTTACGTAATCAAGCCGTACATTTTTCTACTGCTTCCCTTCACCCACTTAGCTTTCATTTTACTCTGAAAAAGGAAAATTTTTGAATAGAAAATTACTATGATATAGTTATTATATACACATTTTCATGAGACTGCATAGCTAAGCTATTTGTATGTATTTTGTACAAGAAAGCAGTAAGCAAAATGTTAAAACCTTGAGATGGCTGAACTTTAAAATTATAGTAATCATTAAATACAGCGTTATCTAATATGATGTACCTAGCTGTGTTGCATTGAGTCTTTTTTTTTTTTAGTTTGCGTGGGAAAATAGGGTACTTCTGTGTATTCCTTATTCAGAATAGTAAAAATAAGAACGTCATACCCCATTTTTTTTACTCATCGTAAGGTTGACGGTCCTTTGTAAGGGAGCTGGTTTTCATACCCAGTCTTCAGAGGATGAGCAGTGATTGCTATTGACAAAATATATAGCAAATGAATCAAAACTCTGTCCTGCTAGATAATTACAAATTGAACTAATTACAAAGGATAATATGAAATTTTTATTGAAATATGTTAAGATGAACTCTTACCCATAGGTGGCAGTCAGCTTTCACTGTAGCAGGGATGCCAAACTTTTGGTTCATGGTATTCATACTTATGCCGAAATGATTTTGATGGGGTATGTGTATGTGCATGTATGTAAGTATATACGTGTCTGTCTGTTGGGAGAGGGGGAAGGAGGTAAAATTAACCCTAAAGTTGCTATCTATAAGCAAAAGGAGTGGTCATATTCTGGAGAAAAGATCCATGTGTCTCTAAAACCACACAAACAATTTTTAATCTGTCCATTGCTGATACTCATCTAAACAAAGTAGTGATAATTCAGAAACAAGCAGGTGCCCCTACAAATTGAGCAGAAAGGCAAGTATCTCACCACCCTTAGAGAACACAACCCCATACCGTACCCAGTTCTTCCAAACTACATTTCTGTTTCGTCACCCATTTTCTGTAAGTTACAGAAACACCACAATGATAATTCTCTGCCCTGGAAATCCCAGCAGTAAGCTCCCTAAAACATTGAGCAAATACAGAAAAGGTGTTCCTGGTGAAGATGTCCTTTCAGACATGGAAGGTGAGCAAAACCCGTGGGCTGCAGTTCTGGTTCTCTTTGCAGAGCTGCCGTTGACAATGGGAGGACGCTGCCTGCAAGAGCAGAGATCCCCTCAGTTTTGCCCTCAGCTTTGTTAGGGCTTTATGTGGTTTATAGGGGTTTCCTTTCGCAATGCCACTGAGGAGGCACTTGGGACCCCACCAGAACTGGAGGTGATAGAAGGAGCTCGTAAGGCCAAGTCATCTCAGTCTAAAACAAACAGAACTTGTGAAACTACACACGTGACGTACTAAGGCGGATAGTGCTTTTCTGAGAAAAGACTGAAAACTGAAATTCATGAGTAGGTAAAGTCATAATTCTTTTTACTATTACAGCTACACTGGGACTCTTCAGTTAAGATGTATCTGATATTCGGTCAAGGTAGGCCACTGCACATGTCAGGAGCTAGCATTTTACCAAATGGAAAACTGGAAAAATACACAATTATGTGTTGCCACCACAGTGTTCTACTGTGATGCAAGATTAAGGGCTCAGAATGGAGGAGAACGGTGCAGTATTATTAAAGAAGAAAGCCTAATTCTCCTTGTGCAAGAGTCTCAGCAACGCACATCATTGAATAAGCCCAAGCAGGCAGTATGATTTCATAGTCAAACATGATATTTCCACATACATGCAACCACGACATGACTAATGAGATACTTGCATATGCATGGCCCCATTTGTACCCCAACTGTAATAATTAGGAGGATTGCACTCCATGTTAATTTACACTCTTGTGTAACACTATTGAATACAAGATAGCAGGTGGTGGTAAACTAGCTGGTGACAAATGCCTAAATTTGATACGTGTTTTGAAAATAGTCAGCTCTGACCTTGATATGGGCAAGACTGGAGAAGACCTCCTCAGCCATCTGGCCTGATCCAGCCATCTTGCACTGTTCAGTGTAGTCACGGACATACCAGGCTCCATCTTGAAGCTACCCTTGTCATGAGGTCACTCCTTGTTTTTCATTCCTGTGATTTCAGGATATTATATTATCTGATTTCAGATAATGTGTATCATGACCAGCTGATCCTCTTGTGTTCTGCACTGTCTTTGACATCATTTTAAAGAGCATTTCTCTCCTGGTATAAAGTCCCTTCCAATGTGTCATCCCTTGAGCTTTCATAGATCACTGCCAAAACCTGCTCAGCCTCAGTTCAGCCAAAACAGCTGTGCCATATCCTCCTGTGGTAGAGGGGGATGTTTTTCCCTGACCATTCTTCTAATGCTCCTTTGCACCTTTTCCACTTTGAGTAAATCTCTTGAAGGGTTAGAAGTAGATACAGTATTCCAGATAAGATGTCATGAGGGCCTCTCATGGTGGCATTAATGCCTTTCTATCCTTCTTAGATATACAGCAACTAATATTTTGGTGGGTTTTTTTTATTATTATTTTTCTATTCAGAGCTACCTGCTATCAGCAACTCATAGTCTTTGAGAACTGATAGAAACACTCAATTCACCCTAATTTTTATGAATGCTGATAACAAAAGTTCTTGTTATGACCTTGACTTTTGCACTATTGTACTGGTATTGCATGACAATGGTGTCAAAAGGCTTTTTTATAAGGAGGGTGTCATCAAGACACCAAGCCATGGTCTTCCCATGAATTTTCTGGCATGTCCAGATTTGTTCAGGAATCTCTACACTTTGCACGACTATGGACGTGAGTTGGCACACGCACATGATATGGCGCAGGGCTTTACAGGTGAGCTGACTTGGCTTATGAAACAGAGTTGTCTCTCGTATTATGTTACCTCAGGCACATCATGGTCTGTTATTTCAGGTGAGCCTTCAGAAAGTTTTACAGTACTTCTGACTCGGTGTCCTGCACTGGCTTCTTTTGACAGCTCTGGGAGCAAGAGACAAAACTCTGAAATATTTTTCCAGGATCAACAGAGGAGATGGACTGTGTGTCACATTCTATTTTTTTTATTGATTCTGTAGGTTAACCTGCAGTTCACAGGTTATGCCTGTGAGGTTGAAGGGAGAGTGGGATGTACATAAGTTGTGTACCACTCTTGAATAGCATGTAAAAATAAGATTTTTTTATCTTTAACAGAAAAATCTGGAGGATTTCAGGGGTTGTGTTTCTGGAAGTTAGTAACATTATGACTGTCTCTAATTAAACAAGCACAAATCTGTTTTTCTTTTTTTTTCTTCTTTTTTTTTTTCCCCTTTGTTTTCTGTTGGAACTTGATGCATGAAATTTGTATTGTGACTTTTCAATATAGCAATTTTATTTTATATATTTTACTCCTGTGCTTGCGGGCCAACTAAGAAACTTGACCACGGTGGTTTATCTTTATAGTGAAAATACCATGCTGAAGAACTCTTCCTAGGCTTGGTGTGTGCTGAATTCCAGGATACTGAGCCAAGCCCATCGTGTAAAATGACTTTTGTGCACTTTGTTATAGGAAATTCCAACCCCACTCTGTGCAAACAGTACCCCAGCTTTGTGTCATCAGCTGATCATTCCTAGGTTAAGGTAGTCAGTGAAAATAATTAGTAAGATCTATCTCGGATTGTTCTTCAAAGAAGTCCACTATCCACTTTCCTCTAGCCTGAGACTTCCCCTTTGAAACTTCTTCACAAGGTTTTACCCATATTAACAGTGAATTTAGTAATTGCTGTCTTCCTTAGGTTTGTGGGTTTTTTAAGTAGCATACTAGCAGATGTTTTCCTGAAATCCAGTCAGATTAGGTCAACTCATTTCCTTGATGTAAAAAAGTAGGGTTTGGTGTTTTTTTAAATGTCTGGCTAGTGTGCCATGATGTATTCTTAGGAAGGCTTTGTAGTGTTTTTCTTATTTCCTATTAATCCAATTTTACCCTACATTTCCTTGCCACCAAGTTCTTGGTGGGCAGTCACAGTTTTTGGCCCTTTCAAACTCTGAGTATTTCTAAAATCCTGTTTGAGGTGGCTGCTCTTATACTTGGATTCAAGGACCAATCTGTACAAGTTTTCCTATGGGTTTTTTTGGCCATTTCACCTCCATCTACAGGACTCTCAGAGAAGCTCACTTACAGCAATGGTGGTGAAGCATGAATTTTCTTGGCGTCTCCATCATGTAGCTGAGAAGACCATAGACATAAGAGCCTCTAAATCCTGCAATTTACTACTCCAAGACTTTTACACTCTACTTCTACTCCAGCCAGGGTCTGGTCACATCTTGGAGGTTTTATAAAGCCTTAAAAAGAAAGTGAACATAGCTAAATAACCTGTCTAGGACGGCTAGATGTCAAAAGGCATCCTTAAAAAGCTGAAGTTATACCCAAATGAAGAAGATGGAAAAGAATGTCTATCTGTCATGTTGTATATGTAAAAACACTGTTAACTGTATCAAAATACTCATCTCGGGATGCAAAAAGGAAGTCCAAGGCCATCTGGCAAAGGAGGTACAGGAGAACAAGAAGGGCTTCTTGAAATACATCAATGGTAAAAGGAAGACTAGGGAAAATGTGGGCCCACTGCTGTATGAGGTGGGAGCCCTGGTGACAGAGGATGCAGAGAAGGTGGAGTTATGGAATGCCTTCTTTGCTTCAGTCTTCACTGCTACGACGAGCCCTCAGGAATTCCTGACCCTGGAAGTAAGAGTGGAAGCCTGGAAGGAGGAAGTCTCTCCACTGGTTGATGAGGATTGGGTTAGAAATCACTTGGGTAAGCTGAAGACACACAAATCCATGGGGCCTGATGGATTGCACCCATGAGTGCTGAGGGAGCTGGCTGATGTTGTTGCCCTACCGCTCTCCATCATTTTTGAGAGGTCATGGAGAGTGGGAGAGGTGCCTCAGTACTGGAGGAAAGGCAGTGTCACTCAAAAAGGGCAAGAAGGAAGACTCTGGAAAGTACAGACCAGTCAGCCTCACCTCCATCCCTGGAAAAGTGATGGAGCAGCTCATTCTAGAGATCATTTCAAAGCACATGGAAGAAAAGAAGGTTATCAAGAGTAGTCAGCATGCATTTACTAAAGGGAAGTCATATCTGACTAATCTGATAGCCTTCTATGATGGTGTGCCTGAATGGGTAGATGCAGGGAGAGCAGTGGATGTTGTCTACCTTGCCTTTAGAAAGGCTTTTGACACTCTCCCATAACATCCTTGTGAGTAAGCTCAGGGAGTTTGAGTTAGAAGAGGTGACAGTGTGATGGGTTCAGAACTGGCTAAACAATAGAGCTCGGAGGGTCATGATCAGCGTCTCAGAGTTCAGTTGGTGACCTGTAACTAGTGGTGTTCTGCAGGGCTCAGTACTGGCTCCAGTCTTAGTCAACATCTTCATCAATGACCTGGATGAAGGGACAGAGTGTACCCTCAGCAAGTTTGCTGATGATACTAAGCTGGGAGGAGTGGATGATACACCAGAAGACTGTGCTGCCATCCAGTGAGATCTGGACAGGCTGGAGAGCTGGGCAAAGGCAAACCTAATGAAGTTCAACAGGGGCAAGTATGGAATCCTACACCTGGGGAGGAATAACCCCCTGCACCAGTACAAGTTAGGGGTTGACCTGTTGGAAAGCAGCCCCATGGAGAAGGACCTTGGCATCCTCATGGACAATGTTATCCATGGGACAACAATGTGTCCTTGTGGCCAAGAAGGCCGGTGGTATCCTGGGGTGCATAAAGAAGAGTGTGTCCAGCAAGTCGATGGAGGTTCTCCCCCCCCCAACTCTGCCCTAGTGAGACCACATCTGGAGTATTGTGTCCAATTCTGGTCTCCCCAGTTCAAGAGGGATAGGGAAATACTAGAGAGAGTCCAATGGAGAGCTACAAGGATGATTGAGGGACTGGAACATCTCTCTTAGGAGGAAAGGCTGATACACCTGGGGCTGTTTAGTCTGGAGAAGAGAAGACTGAGAGGTCATCTTAAATGTTTACAAATATGTGAAGGGAGGGTGTCAAGTAGAAAGGGCCAGTCTCTTTTCAGTTGTGCCCTGTGATAGGACAAGGGGCAATGATCACAAATGAACACAAGAAGTTCCACATCAACATAAGGAGAAAATTCTTCACTGTGAGAGTGACAGAGCACTGAACAGGCTGCCCAGAGAGGCTGTGGAGTCTCCTTCTCTGGAGACTTTCAAAACCCACCTACATATGTTCCTGTGTGGCCTGCCCTAGGTGATCCTGCCTTGGCAGGGGGATTGGACTTGATGATCTCCAGAGGTCCCTTCCAACCCCTACCATTCTATGAAAAAATGAGTTTGAGGAAAAACACTGGCTCACATAGCAGTAATTTTTAGCTCTAGAGAAAGGTACAGGTGACTAGAGACCATTAGGCCTTATGACCTAGCCAAGTGAAGTAGTTAAAGAAAAGAATTAGTGAATGGATAAGTAAATGTGACTCAGGGGAAGAAACAGACAGCTTCTGTGAAGGGAAGCAATGCCTCGCAAGTCCCTCTCAAGTATGTGACTCTGTATGGTTGACATACCTACAAGGAATTAAAAAAAGACTTTTTCCATCTTTTACCAAAGGCTCTCAAAGTAATTAAGCTGCATGGGCAAAGAGGTGGCTTCGCACATGGACAAATAACACGTGAAAAGAGAGGAAGCAAGGGACAGAAATGAGCGCTCACTTTTCAGGGTGATGGGAGACAAATAGCAAAACCCCTTGACCAGCATTATACAGCGTGCTCAGATGCTTCCTGGGAAGGAAGGGCCATGAGTAAAAGTTGCAGAGAAGCTGCAACAAAGACAGGATGAGAGAAGACACTGTGAAGCTGAGTGACTGAGCAACAAAACAGCAGAGGTATCTCATGTAGATAACTGCACTGTGATACACAGGGGGAAGTGACGGGGTCTCAGCTGGCTGCAGCCCCACCAGGGCAGTGTCATGGGGCTGTAATAGATGCTTCCACAAAAACATCAACCTGCTGCTTTGGCAGTAGTTCAAAAAGCAAGCAAAATGGTAGGAACTACAATGACAGGGACAGGGGACAAAATAAATAAAAACAAACAAACATGATTATGCTGCTGTGTAAAACTTTTCTGCCACTTCCCAAGTCTTTCGTGTGTCTCTTTAGCCTGGCTGCCTTTAGCATAAATGCACAGCAACATGTGTGTTTAAAAAGAATTGCAAAAGCAAAGCTAGAAAGCCACTATCAGACAAACAAACAAACTCACTGTACTGAAAGAAAGCAGGTTTGCTTCACAGGCTTCTCCCCTGCCTTCAGAAAGGCTAAGAGAAAAAGAAACAACATAATAGCCATGGCACTGCTGGAAATATGCTAAGGAGTGATGAAGGTGAGTAAGTAGATTAGTCTGATTATACTTTGACTCTTATTTGCACCTCTTTTCCCCTCTTCCCCTCTTAGATCAAATCTATTAATAATGGTAAAGCAACTGTTAAAGTGCCATGCTAAAAATCATCAGTAAGCAGGATAGATCATTGTGGCCACAGTTGTAACATACACACACAAAGCACAGGGCAAAAGAGATGTGACAGCAGACTCTGTTGACAGTGTTTTCCTAGATAAGGCAACCAGAAATACCTCAGAAAATCAGGGTTATTTAACAGAATCATAGACTCATGGAATCCTTTAGGTTGGAAAAGCCCTTTAAGACCATCAAGTCCAACCATTAACCTAGCACTGCCAGGTAACTGCTAAACCATGTTCCTAAACACTACATCTACACATCTTTCAAATACCTCCAGGGACGGTGACTCCACCACTGCCCTGGGCAGCCTGTTCCAGTGCTTGACAACCCTTTTAGTGAAGAAATTTTTTTTGTAATATCCAATCTAAACTACCCCTGGCACAACTTGAGACTGTTTCCTCTTGTCCTGTCACTTGTTACTTGGGAGGACAGACTGACCCTCACCTCACTCCAACTTCCTTCCAGATAGCTGTAGAGAGCAATAAGGTCTCCCCTCAGCCTCCTTTTCTCCAAACTAAACAAACCCAGTTCCCTCAAGCCACTCCTCATAAGACTTGTTCTTTAGACTCTTCACCAGCTGCATTGCCCTTCTTTGGACACACTCCAGCACCATGATGTCCTTTTAATGAGGGGCCCAAAACTGAACACAGTATTCCAGGTATGACTTCACCAGTTACAAGTACAGGAGGACCATATTTTCATTAATTGCCCTGTACCAACAACACAACCAATGTATCAACTGTACTTGTGAAATCTAGTGAGGCAAGAGCTGGGAATCACTGTCGGTACCAAAGAGGACCGAGCTGTTACAGTGAAAGTGAACAGCTGTGTCCATTGAGCTAATAAAAGCAGATAAAAATGTAATTAAAAACCGTGCCTGCATGTTAAGAAACTAGTAGGAATTCCAACTATAAGTGGGAGCATACGAGTTAGACTCTCCAAGACAGACATGATGTCCTGTGAAGGTTATGGGGTGACCCTGTGGGGCACTGGAGTGATGCAACTGGGAAAGAAGCAAACTCGGGTGTAGGTGTAGTGCGGGATTTCCAGTATCTGCTTTCCAGACCAAATTGCATCTGCAGGATCATTTGTGATTCAAGTCACCTGTGAAATGTAACCACGTGCAGAAGGCTGCTCGGGACAAGGTGGAGTTTGTCTTGCGAGAACTGTTTAAAAAGCATTGTGTTCATTAACCGAAAACGGGCAGGGAAGGGATCTCTTTTTTGAAGGGCATTTGTCCTCTGACTCCCACAGCCTTCCCTGTCCATGCTGCTCAGGTACCTAAGTGTGGAAAACCGAAGGCAAGGAGAAAGCAGGGCTGGATGCACTTACCAGCTCCTCTGCAAGGCATGGAGAGTGATTGCAGGCACTGGTGTTCAGCCAATGAGTCTGCCATATGCGTGATGAATGGTAACACTTTTCACCACTGTAAGGAGGCAGCAAATATTTTTGAGCATGGTGATCAATTTTATTCTCTAGCATCTAATTGAACATCAGTAAATATGTTATTAAGATGCTTGACAGTGTGCTCTTTTGCAATCAAGGCCAAGATATAGCCAGATACTCATCTTAATCTCTCCAGACACATTTCTAATGAATTTTTACAGTACCTAGAGGAAAGGTCCCTGGTCTGCAGTGGAACACCTGGGTGATAAAAGCAAATGGTAATTAATAATACATAGTGTTTACGATTCCAGATTGTCATCTAAAGACAGTGATAAAACCTTGTAGTATAGACTACTACTAGAATCCTATTAATAAAATGGCTTACTCTAAGTCACTCCTAAGGCTTAAGGTAAGGTGTTCCTTTGTCGACAGTGCTTTCTCTTGAATATTTATATTTAATTCCCTATTTATGGTCTATCAAGGAACCACCCAATACTGAGGGAAACTATATTTTGAAATAACTCCATTGTATTGCAGTGTTTTCGTTATCAGTGTGTCCTGTGAAGATATGGATAAACTTCCTTTCTACTTACCAGAAATATGGCACAAGGTCAAGGCTCTGTACCCATTGCAGAGTGCAGTGAGGGAAGAAAGCTATATCTACTTAAGATTAGTACACTGTCTCCTCGACTATTGAGTCCTCTGTTTCTTAGAGCAACCAATCCACACTTCTACAATGGCAGGTTTTTGGTACTCTGTTTTCCACTGGACTGGAGGAACTTTCTAACTCTGATTTTTTTTTGAGTAAAATTTACAAATTTTCCTAAAAATGGTTGCTGAGTTCTGCCATATACGAAAGCCAATCACAGCAGTGTCTGCTACAGCAATGGATTCTAGTTCTCATTTAAATTCACATTTCTAGTCAACCTAATTTAACTGTGAAAGCATTTTGTTTTCCTTTCACACCTTATTCTTTTTGAACCATTGAAACAGCAAGGATAGAATCCCAGCCCCATTGCAGTGCTAGAAAATGTGCAGACAACTGCACAGCAATGAAGGCTCGAGGTGTCCATAGCTCAAATGAAAGCTGTTTGGGTAGTGTAGTTATCTGTGAGGAGTCTTCTTAACATTTTAGTTCAGAAAACCAGGGCATCCTACAAGCAGGCAGGAAAGGGACTGTTTACAAAGGCCTGTAGTGACAGGATGACAGGCAATGGTTTTAAAATAGAGAAGAGTAGATTTAGATTGGATGTTAGAAACAAGTTCTTTACCATGAGGATGGTGGAACACTGGAACGGGTTGCCCAGGGAGGTGGTTGAAGCCCCATTTCTGGAGATATTCAAGGTGAGGCTCAAGGAGGCTCTGAGTAACCTGACCTAGTTGAGGATGTCCCTGCTCACTGCAGGGGGGGGTTGGACTAGATGTTCTTTAGAGGTCCCTTCCAGCCCATACCATTCTGTGATTCTATGATAAAACTACATAAGGAATCTAGGAAAAAAATAATAAATCCATTTTATCATCTTGTGCAGTGTAACCACAAAGGGTTTGAGTAATAATAATAATAATAAAAGACTGAATTATGGATAGTGGTCTGCCTTTTTTTATTTTTTATTTTTAATTCTATACTTGCTACCATTGTTAGCTGACTCTTACATATATGAAAGCATAAGTATATTTTAGTTTGGGGGGGTTATGGCATCGCCTCTGGAAAAAAAAATAGGTGCAACAGTTTTGCAAACAATTATCCAATATTTCACAAACTCCAAATAGCTCCTGACCTGAGTTAGAAGACACAGAAACTGACTGCATTAAAGTATGTATTAAGATTGAGTTCCTGGCCTTTTTGCTCCAGTGAAGGTGGGCGAGTGCAACATAACTTCAAACTGGGTGCAGTTCAAGCAGAAAGAAAAATAGTTGCAATGTCCCTGTTCTGTCAGAAAGCTTAATGAATCCCCCACTGCCAGTTGCAGAATCTGGAGGCCTGATTTGAAGGTTGCCACTTTTTAACCTTGGGGCATGGCCCTAGAGTTAAAAGCAGAGAGTGGCAGAGTATAGTAATCTTCAGGATGTGTGGTATCATTATCCTCAGATGCTGCAGAAGCCTGGTACAATAGCTTCTACCACATTTTGTTTGAACTTGAACTATACCTTCTTTAGGGCAGAAAAACGTTTTCAAAATTGCCTGAACATCATAGCAGTTTTTAAAGGTATAATTTTCAGCTCTTCCATCGACTACTTTTTGGGCAAGTCAGTAGTTCACTTTCCCCTGATTTATTTGTCCGTATCATGGGGATAAATGTATTTGCCTGCTAGCATGAAATGCTGGAGGGTCCTGCAATTTCTGTAGTTTTAGACTGCTGTTTATCTTGGTGGGGAACAGTATCCTCAGTTTACAAATGTATTCATTTCCTTCCTGGAGTAGGAGGTTTTCAGAAAATAAAAGCCCATTCCTAATCAGGTAGGGAAATGAGGGCAGTGTGGCATATGCAAAATGAGACAAAATATATTGAATTTTAATATATGATGCACATGTAAGTGTGTTGACTTCACTTTTTTTGATGACAAGGAAATAAGAAAAATGATATTATTCAGCACACATGATATAAAATTCTATTTTGTATTTGAGTTAAACCAGCCCCATTGGGTATGGATAGCCAGGATTTTAAGAAGAAGCCAAGGACACCTCAAACCAGGATTTGTCTGCTGGGGGTCACTCAAAGAAAATTCAGTTAAAACCTTTCCATTTCCTTTTCTGAAACGAGGTCTCAGTAAGCACAGCCAGGGACCGGTCTAACACTGCCATCCTTTGCACTCCCCCACACCTGAGTGATTCCTGGACTGCCAAACCCAACACATTGGTTAAATGCTTTTTAAATTAATAGCCTAGCAGTAAGAATTACCTCCCAGACTAACTACAGCCTGTTGGAAATCCCAACAGGTACATCCTTGTATCATTCTTCATTTTATTTAAGTATTCATCCAAGGCTATAGCTACTGCTAAAAGCTGTTCATACAGATCTGTTAACAAAAAAATTTTGGATTCATCACACCTATCTTTAAACATCCCACAGCACATGCCTCTTCTTCTCTGAACTCCCCTTATATTTGTGAGAGAGAAGTAAGTACTGGGTCATCTCAGTCTGAACTAGGGATCTGAAGCAGGGCATGGGAGTTGTGCTCCAGAAAGCTCATTTTTTCCCATTGACTAAAAGGAGGCAGCACTATTTGTTGGGATCACAGGAGTTTTGATGTGATACATCCAGGAAGGGTTTCTTTTTTTGGTTTTATGGTTAAATTCTGCCTCTTCTGCACCCATTCTTTCTCACTAATAACAGTGGATCTGCACAAGCATACTTAAAGACAGGTTGTGCTCCATTATTTTGATATGTTAATGAACTCAGATTTTTTGTCTATATTTCATGCCAAATAAGCTGGGTATGGGGATGAATACAAAAGTATCTTGTTCATCAGATTTGCCTTCTGCTCAGGGATACAAGGAAGCTTTCACTGGCTGCAGAACATATTTTATTCATTTCACAGATATTGTTTTGCATGGGGTGCAAATGTTTGTTTTGCTGGATTCACAAAACTTCTGGAGAAAGAAAAAAGAAAATAAATTTTGCCATATAAATGTCTTTTTCAGAAAACAAACAAACCAAAGAGGCTAGATCTCCAACTCAGCGCTGCTCAGCTTACACCAACCACTCTGCACGAGGAGGGAGTGTAGCCTGGACCCGCTGTAGCTGTATCGCTACAGATGAAAAGCAAAGTCAGGATTTCCACCAACCAAGGTTTTGTCCAAAAAGGACGTCTGCTTTCTTTACACATACTAGCAGCACCTGGGGGATGGGGCAAATTTTATTTCGTGGTGACATGTATGAAACACCCTGCAAAGAAACAGGGTGAGTTTGGATGAAAGAGGAAGAAGAGGAAAGCAGGGAGTATTAACTACAGCTGATCAGGACAGTCCTTAGGAGGATAATTTTCTCCTTTTTAAATCTGGTGCCCATATTAAAAAGTCTCCTAGCGGGATGTGCATGACTGATACTTACTCAGCTGATAGCGCAAAGTAACAGTGACCCTGGCACCAGTGCTGAGGCAATATTTACAAAAGGATGAACTATTTTCAAACAATGTCTCCAATGTACTAAGCACAAACAGGCTTTTCTTCAACATCAGGCATGCATGTTTTCTCGTTCCAACGATTTTGTTCATGTACAAATGTATTCATTGTGGACAATGCAAGGAAAATGTCATTCTCTATTTATATCCCAGTTTGTCCTCTTTACAGTATCTCGGGGCAGTGATGCAGAGCAGAGTCTTGCTCTAAACTCATGCTTTTTTCCTCCCCATCTTCTTCTGAAGCTCTCGCAGTCGCAGAGCTGCAGAGAGTTAAAAGGCTCCCTATAGCAGATTTTTTTCTTTTTTTTTGAGACACAAAGATCCGTCTCTCTCCCTCCACTTCCCAGCAGAGAAGATCTAAGTCCTGCCTCTTGCTCCATCACTCAGAGTGCATAATGGTCTTGGCAGCAAAGGATGTGGTGGTAGCAGCATTTTGAGCCATGTAAGTGGATGCACCTGGCACATCAGTGTGAATAGGCGATGTTAAGGCAATTCTCCCCCAGTAATGTATGAAACCATCCACTTCATGAACAGCCTCTCTGTGATAAAGGCTGCCTTTTTGTTGACTTGGATAAGTTCCCTGGTATGGTCAAAATGGAATAATGGAGGACTTTGAAAGGAGGGCCCTTGCACAAAAATAATTAATCTAGCAGTGGAGGGCCAGGGAGAAAGATTTAGTGACACTTGAAAAAAAAACAACAAACCCCCAAGTCCTAGGACTAAACTAAATGCATGGGTGCAGACTCACACTGTGTTTTTGTCATAGAACAAATCATCGGTCATGAAAGCATCACTCTTGTGTAGGTTGGCCACCTTTTCAGGTAGGAATTATTATTTTAAGGGATATTTCAGGGAAATGCTATTTTGCCTTTGAAGTATCGTCTGATTTTCTTCAAGGTGGAAATTTCCACTGCACTCAACTGCAGCATTCCACTCTGATAAGCTTCAGTTTATTGGTAAACTGATAAGCATTGTTTTAGTACATTTAAGCACATCTTGAAAAAATCAATTGATAAAACTCCTTACTTCTACAATTAAAATCACTTTCAATTGGAAGCTCAACTATAAGCAGTTTGCCTTTAATAGATTTCTGCAACCTTTCCAACTATGTGTACACAAAGAAAATATTCGTACATGCCTCAAATGCAACAGTGAAATGAACATAACACATTCCACATGTTCTAAGAAACAGAAAAACTCAGATTTCTGAAGAAAGAACATGTGACTGTTTTCCTGTGTGAGACTCCGGAGGCCTGTACACTCACTTGAATGGGTGTCCCAGTAAAGAACATCCTTTATACACAGGATTACATCCAATTCACTGTCAAGCGTCAAAACATTCACTGATGTTTATAGACTTTGTAAAAAATTCGCTCCTTTTTCCCCAGATGAAATATCTCAATCAGGTTGAAGCATTTTTTTCTCTGAAAGAAAACTTTGAGACTTAATGAATATTACTAAATGAGGGTTTTTTTTTTTTAACCACATCATGCATTTTAGATAAAGGTTATATATAACACCAAATAAATGAACTCTTCTTGTAATTCATACTTCTAATAATGCATGATTTCATATGCTTTAGCACATAAAAGATTAGATAGCTTTAAAACTAGAGCAGTCAAACTTTTAGCACAGCATGCGATGAAGATAAGGAATATTCAGTCACTGAAAACATCTTTTCTTCATCACTGTCTTTCTCATCCTTAAGGAATTTTAAAATTGCAATTGAGCAACTCTTAACTATAGGACAAAAATAACTTCTATTAGCTGGAAAACATTTTAAGATCTTTCAACTTTAGGGTTTAGAGATAAACTGTCATGTGAGGGCATGCTTGTTCTGATGAATTGAATTTTGACAGAGGTTGGTAATCCTGACATTGGTTAAACCCCTTAAATGATTGAAAGCTATGCCTAACTCTCATGATTAAATGAAGATTTAATGATCATCTATTATGAATATATGTGATATATATTATTTCAAAAGTTAGCTGGCACCAATCATTCATTCTCTTTTTCATCAATTTTTTAGGAAGTAGCATCTCCCAAAGTTGATACTGGCATCTCCAAATAAGGATAGCATTGACATTCAAATAATTTGGTTATAATCTAGTGGTTGGGGTTTTGTTGCTTTTTTTTTTTAAATTCCTAACATTGTTTCATTACCATATTAAAAACACTCAGACAAACAACAGATTAGTCCCATTTCAGATAATGAAAAACCTTTGGAAGTGTTTTAATAAGATTTGAGTCTCTAGTGAACAGCAGGAAAAAATATGCTCTTTTCAGCAAAGTTTTTAAAACTGCTTTCTCAATTTGCAAAGAGCTTCACTACATACGTGTCAATACAGAAGACCTTTTCTGCCCAAACACATCATTTTATCTAAGGGCAAATGTTGGAAAATTCAACTTAGCAAGTTCTTTTAATCAGATGATATGTAATGAATGATTGCAGCTAACAATATTTTATGCTTTTGTTGGTTCTGCAGCAACTGGTATTACTGTTTTTTGTAATTTCACATTTCTTAGCAACAAAAAAAAAAAAAAAGTTTAACTTCTGTTGTTGGAAGCTATGCTAGGATTATTTTCACAATCTGCTCAATTTGTCTGCTCTTACATCTGACAATCCACCATAAGCAATTGAGAAACATTTTCTGCACAAGCTACATTAAGCCTCATGGCAATTATTGCTATCTTGGCTGATCCATTCAAAGCCATTTCTCTACTTAATCCAAAAGCCGAAAGCTCTCTCTTTTCAGGCTGCATATCTTGCCACAAGGAAGGTGTGTTACCACTATAGTCATGGTCAGAATCCAGGTACAGATGCAACGTGATTGATTAATGTTACATAGACTCAATGTTAGGTTATAATCACTCTGATTATTCCCACTCTCTGCTGGATCAAGACACCCCTGGGTATTGTGCTAGACCTACAAGCAGTACTAACCCTATTATAAAAGTATGTGGTCATCGTTTTTAGATACTAAAATTTTGCACATGAGATGATCCAAACTGCAGTTCTTCTAGTGTTGGTCTGGGCATGTATTTAAAATGCGTCTTTCGGTGATAGTTCAGTTTACAAAGAAATGTAGGATATGTTGTGTTTAAAAGTACCATATGGATGTAATGCCTGAAATAAGAAGAGGGTTTGGGAAATAACAGAGACTTCAGCAGAGACGCCTGAGGTTCAGCATTTAAGAAATCCTTCTGGGAGAGTGAATACTTAGCACTTCTCATGGTAGTTGTGACATTTTTGTTTTCTCTGGATAGATTCAGCAATTTTCAGGCTGTAGTGTCAGTTTAGTGCCTCAAACCCAGAACCCTGCCTGTTATTTCTATTTGGGGCAGGGTGCATCTCCAGGTAAAACAAATACCCAGCACTTGAATGATTCATTTGCCACATCTGGCCATGGGCTGTAGACACATTCTGGGCTCTTCCAGTCCCATGCAGGGCAGAGGAGACATCCTGACCTTGGTGGAAGCTGGCAGCCACCATGGCAAAACCAGCTCTGTACACAGCTGCCCTACACGTGGGCTGTCCCTTCCTGTGGCAATTAAATAAACAGATGCTCTTTTTTATGCCAGCCTTTCCTGAATTGTAAACACATCCTACAGTTAGCTGTTATTTGTACTTTTCTTGCAGAACTAGTAGTCTGCATTGTGCACATTGGCCACTGTAATGGATAAACACATTATAAAAGCTGGACATTGCAAGAAAGGGGACATTTGAGCTCTTGGGCAGGTGAAATAGTTGACGCTGTGGAAGGGGTGCAAAGCCCTGTAACACAAATTAAGTGTCTGTTTTTACTGGGGCAATGAAGTGCAAACATTTGTTATTTTTTTCGTAGTTTAACTCTTATTTTATACTACAAAGTTAGCAGATTACTTCAGATTACCACAACGATTTTGCCAGAAAGAAATCTACTCTCTGAGCTGGCTGTCTCTACAGACCAAAGCTGCATTCATAAACTGAAGGTTTTCTTCTGCAGCTGTAAGCACTAGAATTGTTGTTTGGGATCGGTGGAGAGGCTACATGACCCCAGCAAGGTCCATAGCTCAGGTCAAGGAGTTGAGAAGCTCCAGACAGGGCAGCTAGTTACCTGCACACTACAGTCCCACTGCTCAACAAGTGCTTCATCTTCTTGGGCTTTTATCTCCCTGACATGCATTCACAGACCTGGGCCAAACATTTTGTAGACACAGGGGGACTGAGAGATGTGGACAGACAGACTTCAGTCCTCAAACCATCTGGGAGTGTGCTCATGGGGCTGAACAGAAATATTGCAACCTACTTCTAGTCTGGCAGAAGATAAGTAGCATCACTGACCTTCTGCTCAAGCCTTTGGGTGAATGCTCCCACTCTCTCCAGGCAAAATATTTTAAGAAGATACTGGGTGATTTTCCAGTCTTACTTGTACCTGAGAAGCTAATAAAAGAGTGTGGTTTAGTTTTCACTTCAGTTTTAACTGAAACTTTAAAGACCAGTTACTTTTTAAGCAGATAAATAGCTACAAGGGAAAACAAAATGCTGGTACAAATTCTGGCAGCTGATAGTTTTTCAGAAATTTTCCAGCCATATTCAATATTACCATCTAGTGTGGGTCTAAAGGAGTTAATCTTTCACCATGACTGGGATATTCAAAGATCTAGAAGAGGATGAAATGTCATCATGTTAATCCTTTTTTTTTTCTTTTCTTTTTTTTTTCCCCTGTAGCCAATTTCTCTTCATAATAAAGAGGATGATTTGTTGGTTAAATCACTATTTATTTCATTGTATTCCTGGGAAACCAAACCTCTAGTCTGTAACAGTAGCAGGTCACTGAAGGATGGCTTTTATGTACTTGAGCACTTCACACCTTCTAGACTGGGCAGTCTTGATGCACGCCCTTGTGCAAAAGCTTCTGTAGGACGTTTTACTTCACTCCTTAGACAGTGGCATTAAATTTGATTGCAAAACTGCTTCCCTCCTCTTATATCAGTAACTTCATAAAGGTATGTTAAAGCACATGGTTTTAATTTAGACTTTAGTGGTTTTATTTGACAGGGGGAAAAAAAAAAAACCAACTGGTGATCAGTAACCTTGAATTAGAAGCTGACCTTCAAATTAGTCAGCTTTTTTCTTGTAAATGCATTTTGTAGAGTATAAACATGAACCATCTATTTACATAACGTTAGTGACAGCCAAATGATTCCTTACTGGCATTAATGCTGGAAATCCCAAACACTCCTCCCTTGCTGGAGAGGGGTTTATAACTCCTGAGAATAATCTCTCCACTAAGTATCTATACACAGAAAAGACTGATCATTTTTCAACTAAATTTACGATTTCTCTTGTATTTCACTAAGGAACCCTCATACAACTACTGGATAATACTTACAAACTACTGTTAAATGAAATGTATGTCACCTTACAGCTGACTGGTGGGCCCTGCACGTGTGCTGCTGTCACTGGTACATGTATGCAAGCGCTGCATCCTAAATGAGCTCGCTGCAATGGCTTAGAGGTTTTTAGCTTTTTTCTGACATCCAGGGACAATGAAGGCCATGGAGGGCCACCAGGCTTTTGAAGTGCCTGTGTTCCTTTGGCTGTGAGCTTTGCTATTTTTAAGAATAAAATTTGATAATATTAAGCATGGTGTAAACCAAGATGGAGAGCATTTGTGTGGAATACTCTGCAGGTCACAGAGGCATTTAACAGGTTTCCAGAAGCAGAAAAGTAACTTCATTCATTTTAGGTTTTTTTTTACCCACTTTAAAGAGAGTGGATTTTGTGGATGTCATAGCTTTTCGGGTTTTATTGTTGAATAAACAGCAGAGCACCCTTTTTTTTTTTTTTTTTTTTTTAACTGTATTTTCAGAAGGTCATTTTTTTTTATTATTGCAATAAGAGTACATATCAGAGCAGAGCACTTCTACCTTGTTGCACATTTATTGGCATGCCCCGCTATAATAAGCCATAATAAGTCTCTAAATTAAGATGGTATTTTTCATGCTTTCAGCAACAACAGCAAAGTACTCTGCTCTTTGCTGTGTGTTGTTATTATTAGCTCCTCTATGATCGAATTCCAGCCTCAGGCACTGGTTGTGTGATGGGGCTGAGCTCTGATGGCAGGTTTCAGCCCTTGTTTTGTCTAGCTGTGTTTGTCCTACCTAATTCATGATGGGAAACACAAAGACTGGGTTGAACAGAAGGGAAGTGCACAGCCCTTTTATCTATCCTCAAATTACAGCTTACTACTTGTCCCCAAACTAAAGTGGGTTCTGTTTAACGTAAAGGGTGGGAAGAGTTTTACTTCAGACAGAGGTTTATCAACCCCAGGCCCATCTCCAGTAGGTGGGAATAAGAAGCAAAGCATCTGAAGGCTCCTTAGATAACCAGCAACAGACCACTTTCCACTGCCCAGCACTGGCATCCTCCATGGGAGTACCACTGATCTGTATTGGAGTGTTTTGGGGCGTAGGATTCAGGGAGCATGGACAGTGTTTCTTTGTTCTTCAGTGTTGCCAAACACTCAGTTCAAGAGGCCCTGCTGCCCTCTTGGGCAGTGTGGAGCCTTTCACAAAGATTCAGAACAAATACCATCTCTCACCACTAATAAAATAAGGCAAACATCTTCCCCTCCCATCAGAGGAGGATGTTGGTGAGCCGCTGATGAGGATGTGATCCTTTCTTCCTGAAAAATAGGCAGAGACATCCAGCAATGTCCATGCAATGACTCGTAGGGAAAGGGCAGGAGCATGGACTCCTGCAGATGTGTCTCCTGACTCTTCAGCAAGGCTGGGGCTGAGGAAGCTTGTCCTTTCTCAGGCCTTCTTCCTCTGGTGGTCTTTGCCATGCAATGGAAAGATTGTTCTGTACATAAACCAGACCCCTCCAGGACCAGAAGCCAGATCGAGGAGTAGTGTGTATTCACTACGCTCATTTATATTCAGTTTGCTTGTTATAAAATGAACACGAGTAAATCGTGGTCGGATACGAAAGCAGTGTCACTTAACAGGTGGAAAAAGCAATTCCTCCATCTTGTTTTAGGATGGCTTTCTGGGAACGTAGCACTGTGAGGCTGAGACACGTGTCCTTCTGAGGCAGGAGAAGATTTCTGGTCCTCACCAAAGCCTGTAGACGTTCCCTGGCTGTCTTCTGAAATCCCTGGTCTTGTGTTTGGACACACCTGGGAAATAAAGTATTGCTGCCTATTTCTCTTCAACGTGATGCTCTTGAGCTACACAAGGAGGCTTGCTGGTTGCATGCTCCTCTTCCACCAAAAGAGCTTCTTCTCCAGAGGAAAAGAATTGAATGGAAATTTTAATGGAATTAAAACACTGTTCTCTTGGAAAAAGCCTTTTGGCCCACCAAGAACATTTATTTCTCAGGATAAAATACAGATCACCAAAATACCCTTATCTAGGTATTTAATGATCTTAACAAGCAACAGGAAAAATTCTTGTTCTTTGTCTATCTTGCTTCATGTCCAAAATTAAATGTTCTCCTTGCACCAGTTTTCAGTGAAAAGATCTCTTGTGCCATCTCTGTTCTTATGTAGGAGTTAAAAAAGAGAATCTTTGGCAAGAATTTCTCAGTCTCTCACACCAGCACCATCATTAACAGAGCAGTTTTGGTAGTGGATCGGTTTTTATAAGCTAAGAAAGTGAGGAATCTTCTTTGTGGCCTACACGATGAGCAGGAGTGTGGCACAGTGGATGAGCTGGACCATCTGCTGCCATATTTCTCCCTGCAGCTTTGAAGGACAATGGTTCCTCCCAGAGATCTCAACAGCCAGCACATGGCTGCCACCAGACTGGCCTTTACTTGTCTTTTGCTCCTTCAGGTTACAGAGCTTTGAATTGCCTTGCAGCTCTGTGATGGACAACAACGGTGGCAGTTTATTTACATTCCTGTTGTCTCTAGAGACCTCCAATTAGGTTTGTCCTGGTGTAGTTTAACACACCTACTGCATGCAAAATATCTTTTTTTTTTATCCCAAAAACTTTTCTGTTATGAGGTAGAATTTTTTTTGTCTTTCAGACATAAACTGACTAATGGGATACATTTCATAATACATCAGCAAGCATAGTACTTGTTATTATCATATTTCAGTGCCCTTTAAATATTACCAATGTGCATTGGAAGGATGGAGTGGTATGTAAATGTACATAATAAATGTACATTGTAATTAATTATGTAAATTGCACACAATAAAGAGAGTAGAGGGAATTCTCTGTTCTTTGATAATCACATTTTATAAGGTTAAGAAGGTTTATTGCATTAGAGAGATGAGGTTAAAAAATGTGGTGGTTTTTTTTTTTTCAACGGGTGTTTTTCAGGAGAGGAACAAATGTCCAACAGCAAACATTAGGTGTCAAGACTGAGGTGGAATTCAGATGCCATAAACCTCATCCTGCACTGGCACAGACATCTTCTCACACTCCCGTGTTCACAGGCTGGGAGCGTATTTTCTCCCATCTCAGCTGGACAGCTGCTCATTTTTCACCTCCTGCTGCTGCTTCCTCCAGCTCTGTCTTAATAGACAAAACATCAACCCATAGGAAAGCAAATGAATGGAGAAGAAGTCGTGTGCACAAAAAGGAAGGGCGGACACTGGCAGTGGACAACACCTTGGGATAGTATCGAGTGTACATCAAGGAAAAAAGCGGTGATGCCATTTAAATCAATAAATGTCATTGCAATTTTTATCCTTTAAGCATCTAATAACAGGTCTTTGTGCTACTGACAGCCGTTCTTCATCACTAGAGTCACTGTCTCACAGGTGGGATAGCTCTAGTTCCTGGAAATTCACGTTGGCCATGCTAAGAGAAACAGGCTTGTAAGATTCATCTGTGGCTTAACAAAATAAACTGTTTCAACCAATGCAGATTCATGGATTCCAGAATAAATAAGGCTTATGTCCTTGTTAGCTATCCCAGAGACCGTATGTGAGGTATGCAGTGTTTCCTAAGTTACTGCAAAAAAAGAGAGTCCAGCTCTGTTTGGGGAGCCCATCAAGACCTATACTGCCACACTTACTCGTTTTCATATTCTTAAATGCTCCATTGATTGGTAATTTCATGGCGTATATGTACGAAGCTTGCATTGAAAAGATTTGTCTGTAAAGTACATTCAAAACACCAAGCAATTGAAGTTAAATACAGTGTGACCTTTTTTGGTAATAAAAACATACATTTGTTCTTAGTGTATCGAAGCTGTTACAGAATGAAGCTCAGTTATAATATGATCAGAGATATCTTGCTGGCTCTGTTATGCCTTCTTACACAATATTTGTAAATGAATTAGCAAAATTGTTTGCAAAGATTCCTCCACAGCATTTGTTCATCCTTATTAAAGAGTTACCAAGAGGTCTCTGTAATTTTTAATCATTTCCTAGCCTTCCATTTGAAGGTAACAGATTTATTTGCTGTAACTGATAATAATGAAGAGAAAAATGAACTCTGACCCAGGTTTTGTCAAAGAAAAAAAAAATATTCAGATCTGGAAGAAATCTAAATTCAAATAAGACTAGAAAGAATATATTAAAAAATTGTGAAGTAAGAAAACTTTATTTTAGTGTCATGAAATAGTTTGAGTTGGAAGGGGCCTTTGGAGCATATATGGTACAACCCCCTGCTTTGAGCTGGACCAGCTTCTACACTAGTTCGGTCTCCTCAACACCTTGTTCAACTCAGTTTTGAACATCTCTAAAAATGGAGGTTTTGTATTTATGCATTTTCTTATTCAAATAGTTTGCAAAGAAATAATTCACTCCTGATTTTTAACACAAGGCTTGCCTGACAATTTTGTGTTTCAGTGGCAAATTTCTGTTTTTCGTTAAAATTCCTTGACACATCTGAGTAGAAAAAGAAATTTAAAAAATCACTGTTTACACTCCCATAGAAATAAAAACATAGAAAAAGTCAAATCTTGTAATTATTTTAACAGACAAAAATGAAGTTATGATGACACTCTTGGCTGTGGAAAATACATTTCTAAGTATGAATTTGGATATATGAAAAAAACAGCTATAACAGTCATTGGAAAAACTCAAACAAAAGTCCTTAAAATACATTAAACATACTGAGTACTTTCACAGCTTTTTAATTTTTAACCTTATGCATCCTTGGCAAAACTGAGTGCCTAAACGGACGCATTGTAATGACTCAAACCTGTATCATGAAAAGGGTGACTATACAGAAGAAATGTTTCTTTTCCCTATGTTTTAAAAAATTATGACAAAAGTATTTAAAAAAAAAAAAAAAGAAATTTCTTGTTGGAATTTTGAGGGTTTTTGTAAGAAACCAACCATCTCAGACCACTATTAAATGTAGTGTCTGGACTACATTTTGTGAGACCTTTTTTTTTTCTCTTTTAATTCAAGTTCTAAACTCTTACTAAAAGCTTCTTTTCTTTTTTTAATGAAAACATTTTCGTTTTAGCCAAATGCCCAGCTTCATCTCCAACATTCCAACATGGTACTAATGAAGTGACATTTAACAGCCAGCTTGCATGTTCTGGTCAAGGATGCAGCGGTCTGCAGGTGTGGAGGTTTTATCTGATGCCACAGTCTTACAATTCTCATGTTCTTCCTTCCGCTTTCCTTCCCACCCAGGGCCATGATAGCTCTAATTTTTATGTCACAGAAATTGTGAAGTAAGTAATGTAGGGGAGAGTCTGCATTTTTGTTTGTACCAGGTTGTCTTGCCCATGCACATTTGGAAGGATAAGTAGAAAATGTTTCAGCTGTCCAGGCTACTATAAATTTACATTTATAGTATTGCCAAAAAATAGCTAACTTGCATTTGACCTTTGAAAAGCAAAACGATGCAGCTTGAACCACCTTTCCCAACAACTTTTCTATACAAGTCACCTCTTACAAATCCATCCTACCCAAAAAAATGCAGAGGAATAGATAGGTGTTGGACTGAAGGCCACTCCAAAACATGTTGAAGGCTAGAAAGAGAGAAACAAGGCACGGGACCAAGGCTATCTCATGTGAGAGATGAAGCTCAGTGGTGGACCAAATCCACAACTGCTTTAAGTTTTCCCAGCTCCACTGATTATTTAAGCACAGTGCTTCCCGCAGACTGAGAGTGTCAATCATCAGTACTCCAGTTTGGTAGCTGCTAACCAAAATGCAAGCTCTGGACCAGATCTTTCCAATGAATTCAGCTGCACAGCTCACCATATGGCTAGAAAGGTCTGCGTGCCCACCTCCAGTGGCAGAAGCAACAAAATAGGTTTTGTGTATGTATCTGTGTGCATTGCATAATTCACAACCCAAATTTAATCCAAAATATTTGGATGACAGCCCACCCCACGTTTGCTTGGTGGAGCTGAAGAGGCGTGCCAAGAGCAGCACCAACAGCTGGGGAGCCTGGGATGGTCCAGCTCCCAGGCTGGTGGCCCTGCACCTGCTCAGAGGCACAATCCGCAGACTGTGCAAGTAAAAAAGATCCTGTCTTTTAAATCAGCTTTGGAGGCAGCTGAAGTTTGCCTCTGTGAAAGCAAAGCAGGGGATAACTTTCAGGTCATACCCCAGTTCCAGACCACCTAGCCTACCAAAGCTCTGCACGTCATTCGTTTCTTGTAGCATTTTATTCCAGTGGCCACTGGGAAGTGTTTGGCAAGTCGCTGCTGTTTTATGGGTGGGAGTTCACCTTAACCACATGTGACAGCAGCAAGGTAGGGACTTGTAGCATTTTAATGCACAGCTGTTAATGTCCATTTGCCTTTTAGCACTGCTTGCAACCCAGGATTTCATTTTAGCTGCTATAATACGCTTGCATCATTAACAACAATTACCAGTCATTGTTCCATTTGGATTTCTCTCGCTAATTAGATTCACTCCAACGATCTGTATGGCCCATAAACCTAACCCCAAAAGGAGTATCTTCCCACAGTGAACAGAAAGGAATATGAATAATCAGTTTAATAACTGTGTTTGACTTAGCTTCTCAACACCAATGTGTTTAACAACAGGCTGCCAGGGTTCCCTGGTGGGAGAGTCCCACTCTGCTCCTGGCTGCTTTGCCAAACCTGCAAACGCTTTGTGGGTCTTACACAAGCTTTAAGAGCCTCCACTTCTAATTCTTGTGGTTTCGCATGGGCATCCAGGTCTTCTCTTTCTTATTTACTTCTATCTCACACTCTGCCATTTCGTCTCACCCCTCTCTTTAGAAAGGCACCAGCAATGGAGACAGTAATAGCTCCTAGGGAGGCTAAAGGAATACAGAAACATAACCATGCAGTCCCTCTCTAAAGGGGGGCCCTGCAGCCCAATTTTGACAGCCCTGAGCACCTCTGCTCCCCTTGCTGACCTGAGTATTTGGGTGACAAACCTGGGCTGGAAGCCATTTTTTTTAGCATCTTGCTGAGCCTTATCTGACAGCCCCCAGCAACTGCCCCTCTCCAACAGTGTCTCCAAAAAAACCCAGCAATACAGCTTCCAGACCTGGATTGCTCCATGTCTGACTGACTTGAGGCATGACCAGAGGGTCAGACTCTGTTCATATCTTTTTATTTAGTTTTCATCTGGAGCATTCCTGAAAATTCCCTTCTCCACAACACATGCAGAAAAACTTCTGGTAATTTCTCGGCAGAGCAATATTATCACTCCAGCTGTGGCAGACAGGCAGTTGGGTTTTATTCATTTTTCAGTTGCATTTACAAGCTTTGAGGAAAAATATTAGATCAAATACTGGTCTAATATTTGCTCGAATATTGCAGTTGCATGCAGCTGCAACTACCCCTCATGGTATGCCACCATTGGAGTCAGACCTCTGACACTGCAGCACAGCTTGAGCCTCGCTGCAGTGTGAGGTACTGGTGAAAGGGCTGGTAACTCCCAGGACACAGGGTGAAACATTGCACCGGGGCTTCATTTGATTCCAAAGCACTCAGACACACCACTGAGCTGGTGCACCCTGGCCTGTCCTCCCTCCTCTACCCTACTTCCACCTATGCCACTTGCCCCAGGGCTTGATTTTGCCCCTGATCCAAAGAAAAGGACTGTGTGTGTGTGCTGGCAGCTGGCAGCAATGTGGGCTGGCCATAGGCTAGAGCAGCACTGTGCAGGCACTGGTTGCATACTTGAGCCTGAGACTTCAGGAGAGTGCCTGCTTCATCAGACTCCATCCCCATCACCATATACTTCTGCTCCAGGACCTTCCAATGGCCTCCTGGGAGAGAAGGTGTCAGGTCCTCTGTCTCCCTTTCAGCTCTTCTCTGCAGCTGCTTTGCTGTTAATGCATCTTGCCCAAAAGGAGAGGCAGGAAGGCAGAAGAGTCAATCTAGGCTGGCACTAATAGTTCCTCATCTCAACTGGAAATAGATACAACACAAGGATCAAGCTGACAGCACACAGTTCTTCTATGACTATCTAATGCTGTTGGGGGTTTTTTTTCCCATCAGTTATTTTCCTAAGTGATTCAATCCCTGTTAATAGCAAAAGACACCTATGACACCAGTTTTCACCTGCATGACTCTTTGTCTTTTACTTGAATGTCATCCTTCTTTTATTACAGACATTCTCAAGGTGCCCCAATCATCCAACCTGGCCTCCAACCCACCTCTGTGCCAGCAATGCTTCACAGCTTTGTGCAGCACATTTAATCAGCACGATGCTCGCGTGTGCCAGGAATGTGCCATTAATGCAAACATTAAAACAAAATTGGTCCCAAAACTCCTGTTTGAAGAACTCTCCCAGATAACTCTGAGATCTCCACCCTCAGCACTCATTGTCTCCTCTTCTTACCAACGATGCAATTCCTCTTCTAATCTATTTTGTCTCCGGCAACATCAGTTATTTCACACTTGACATCATAGCAAATACATTAAAGTAGTGTAGATAAAGGAAATCTGGCAGATATCACCTGTCTGGAAAAATAATTGTTTTATCAAAGTGAACCATCGGGTTAGTCTAGCAGGATGTACCTTTAGTTTCATTTCATGCCATTTTTTATGTGCCTTTGCATTTTTAATTAACCTTTAAGGCATGTTTCTAAGCCCCTCATACCAGTGAGGTCAGAGTTACAAGGATGACAGTTGTCTGGATTATCTTTTAACCCTGCACAACCAAAAGCATTGTAATGGATATTCCGCAGTCACCGGGTCCCTTGCTGACTTGACAGATGTATAAAACCAGTTGCTATCAGACATGCCACCTCACATGCTGGTCTTTCCAGAACTCCTGGCCAAGCATGACTTGCCTCCCAAAGAGGAATACAGCCTTCTCTTTGAGCTTGGCTTCCCCACAGCAGTGATTCCATTTCCATATCCCTGTTCCCATTAACCAGCCTGCTTTTTGCCCCAAGGATTTGTCTTCCTAAAATGAGAACAGAGGTAAAATACTCCTTTGATTTTAGGCCATGCCTAGATTATCTTTAATCTCATTTACTACACAGCAGCCTGACTCTGCTTTTCTTCCTCTTTTACACTGAGATTTGAAAAAGTTTTTCCCATTTTTTTTTTCTGGAATACTTTGCAAGTTTCAGCTCAGGTTTGCTGTTGACAGTTATACTGGTGTTTCTTGACCTGTAAATGATCAGGTCCTCTTTCTGCAGCCTATGAACCCTTGGTCTTCCTGGCAGCCTTCCTGAGGCTCCCCAAGCAGGACTAACCAAAGAACAGAGTGCCACAGACACATGGAGTGAGCAGGCAGGGTGCAGGATCCCTCACCTCCATGCCTCTGCCTGTGTCTCCCCTGTACTCAAGCCTCCTCTGTATCCACTCAGACCAGCTTGGCTGAGGAACATCACCCCACTTCATCAGTTTGCCCATTAGCAAACAGTCTCAGATGTGTAAACTTTTGTGTTCATTCCCCCTTTTGCTTCCAACAGTGAGAGCTACTCAGTTCAAAGCTCTGTGAGTAGATCCCTAGTAACTTAGTTGCACATCAAAACAACATCACCTTGTACAAGTTCATTGATGAAGGTGTTTGTTGGTTGTCAAATACAAGAATATCTGGGTGCTACCATTCCTAACTTGAAGCACCATCAAGTAATGCAATCTCCTCAGATTGCCAAAACACTGAATGAAGATACGAGTACTTTCCAAAAGAGCTCTTATCTCAGCCAAAAGCATGAGGAGCAGCTAAAGGAACGAAGACAAAGTGTATTTCTGACCGCACAGCACTGCTCCTGCTGTGCTTCATAGGCCACATGTAACCATCCAAAGTGCAAAAGCTTCTCAGACAAATTTTGCCAGAAAATTTTATGCTGGGAAGCAAATGGTTATCAGCCCAAGGTGTTCTAAGGCATGGTGGAAAATGCTCCTCGCTACCTGGAGGACAGAAGCAGGACAAGTCTAAGTGGTGTTGGAGAAGGTTTTCCTTGACAGATCTCTCCAGTGCAGACAGATGCCTGTTGCACTCTCTGCACAAAGGACTATGTGTCCTTGCCTGCATGAGGCTGGGATCAGTGTTAAGAGTGACTCTCTCAAGATCTGCACTTCCTCTCATATAACCTCATCAATTACCTCTGCCCTCCAAATCCTGCTGGATGTGCCAGATTAGCAGTTCAAGAAAAAGAATTTCACATCCCAAGAGCAGACACACTGCAAGTGCTGTTGTGAAGCAGAATTTATAGATTCCTATTTTCTATTTGGTCTATTTTTGTCTGTGACAACAGTTCTTTGGTGCCTGAGATGGGAGGCTGGGCCTTAGGATGGCCACTAAGTCAGCCCCTTTTCTGCAGTTTTCAGACCAAGCCACGTGTCAGGGAACTGGATCATGATTTCAGCCCAAAGGAGCCACAGATGCATCCTGAAAATATATGAGGACTGAAGAAGCTGTGAAGTGAGCCTGTGCTCCATACATCACGTCCTATAGAATGCTACAGGACAGCAAGCAAATGAAATGTGTAAGAGGTCGTTGTGGTGCTGAATCCTGTAGAAACCTTAGCAGGGCCAGATCCACATCTGTTGTTCTGCACTCAGCAGTCGGGTGCGAAACAGCAATTACATTGTGAAATGTCATGAATCTACTAGGGGGGGGGCAAAACACCCATATCAATATTGTCTTCTGTTTGCATCGAGCCCTGATGATTTTGCTTGACTGCAGGTCTGGATGAAACGACAGAGAACACAAACAGAGATGGGGCCAGAGCTTACCTGTGCGTTACTTTTATCTTCTTGCCTTTCCAGTACACCCATCGCAGCAGCGTCTGGGCGATAAGTCTGTCTCTTTACAAAACAGGAAGACCGTGGGCTGATTGGCTTCTCTGATGAGCTATAAATTACATGGGCTTTACCTGACTCCCAGCCTGCACGGTACACTAGGTAAGGCAGGTGCTAATGCAGGGTGCTGCGGTGGCCAGTGATAGGATAATTACTGTTATTGCATTAGGAAGGAATAGATGAGACTTAAGAGCCGGAGGGAAAAAGTCCCAGGAACTGGAGCACTGAAGGCATTGCTAGCTGCACGCACACAAAGGCGACCGATCTATAAATAATCCGACCTCTTTGTTCCAGTAAAATGGTGCAAAAATTAAGACACCCCCTCCCTGGTTCAGGAAGAAACTTAAAATGCATGACTAAACTTGGCATAGCTGAGCAGCCCTATTGACACCCCTGGGGCCCAAAGGTATTTCTGCTTTGGCAGCCTCTGTGCTCACCTGGGAGAGTGGCTGCTGGGGGTGTCCCTCTGGCAGACCAGGGGGGAGAGGTTAATTACTGCAGGGAAAAATGTGAAAGCACCCTGAGAAATTCTGAGTGGGAGTGGGAGTTGTCAAGACTACCTAGAGTTCAGTGAAGTGCTCTTTCTCTGATAACTAAGTTACAGCTGAAGAAAGAAACCCGTGTTAAGCTCAGTTATCCAATAGTAGATAGCAACTTGAAAACAAAAGGCTGACATGTAAAACAAAAATATTAGGCAAGGTGTTAGAACATAATCCTGACAAATGTAGCCTGTAAATATGCCAGTTAAACAAACCCTAAATAAAACAGGAAAAAAAGTAAAAAAAAGAAAAGAGCCAGCAGCAGGGTAGGTCATCTCTGGGTTAGCTTCACCCGTGTGTATCGTCTCTCACCTTTTGGGAGAAAACCCACCCCAAAATGTGCTCGTTCAAATGAAAAGGCTTGTCGTCAGGATCTGAAGGTCCTTGGCAGCCTTGATAAAGTAAAACAAGAACTACTTGTGAAAAAAAAAAAAATAAAGGCTTTGATGGTTGCCTGAGGTGGGGAGTAGCACCATTTACAACTATTTTTTTCCTATCTCTTGATCACAGAGACTTCCAAAAATTCTACCCGAAAATTATTTGTAAATATACATAAATAGGCTTTTGCTTTTTATCTTGGTAGAAAAGAGAGTAAAGAACTGTTGTCCTTGTGCTGGAGGTGGGTAGCAAACCTGGAGAGGGTGTGTGACCGATCCAGCATCGCCCACCACACCACCAGCCCCCTGGGCCCCCATGACTGCTATCCACAGCAGATACATATGTCCCAGCGTCTTCGGGCCCAGTGGGATGTGAGACTTGGCTGTGTGCTACTGGGTTAGCAGCTAGCCAGAGAAGTGTCAACCCAGCAGCCTTTTTCCCAGGTGAGGGGGAAATAGTGGGACACAAAGCGATCTGCCATAGAAATTGCAGTGGCCATTTGGGCAAATGCATGAGGTCCGGCCACTCTCTTTTGTGCTGTGAACACCTGGAAAGCATGGAGCTCTCAGGCATGTACCTGTCCTTCTTGCCTCACTGTTTTTTCATGTATCCAGGGACACTGCAGGTGAGTAAAAGGACACGTTCTTCTCGTGTAACTACTTATCCTGACCCACAGCACCTTTCCGCTTCACTGGCCTTCCCCATGCCTCACACGTATACATAGCCCCTAAAGCAAGCACTGCAAAAAGACTGGAAGCATAATCCAAGTTTGCATGATAATCCTTCCTATGCAGCTTAGTCATTAGTTGCCACGGAGCAGTTACGAACTAACAGGTCTAAGCTAAGACAGCCAGCATTTTCTGGTTGCTTTCTCCAAGCTCCAAGGACCATTTCAGCAGATCTCCCGGATGGCTATCAGCCCGGTCACCAATTACTATACGGCAGAACCTCTGCAGCCAAATATTCCCCAGTCACACGTTGTGTGCATCCTGTGTTTATATTGTTTCATGCTGGGAGTCATGATGTTAAAAGCCGTACCGTCCGCTTGTTTCTCATGCTCCTCCAATGCGCATTGCCCTGGTGTCCCGAAGAGCTGCCAGGCTGCAAAAGCAGCCAAGAGGCAAAGTTCATCTCTTTGTTCTGAGGTAGCTCAGTGTCTGGCTGTTCCTGGTCCCTGACTCAGGGCGCAACCATCTTCAAAATAAATAAAATGAAGAAGGAGAACATCTTTGGGCCTGTATTTGACACTTGTATTCCCAACGCCACTTGACATTATATAAACCATATGGATTGGTATGGTAGTTATTTTCACCCACCTGTTTAACAATCATTTTATTTTAATCAATATTTATTTAACTCACCAGCTAGACAAAAGCTCCCTATTTTCTTCACCTGATTCAACTGGTGTTTCCTGACAGAATGCAGCTAGACTGGATAGGGCAGTCCAAACTGTGCCCGTCTTCTTCATCTTCGGTTTTCATCTCTTTTAACAAGTCCTGTGACTGTCACAGAGCCAAGGCACATCTTACGTCTCGCAGATGAACTGGGACCGTACGTAGCTATATACCCTGGGACAAGAAGCCGAGAAACATGCCAAAACAATAAGTGTTGACACAATCATTAGCATATTGATTCGCAATGCAAATTACCTCTTCATACATTGTGAAACACTTCACAGTTTCAGAGGACTTCAGAGGAGCCTGCAGTGTCTTATAGGCACCACAACAATTAAATACAGGTCTTCAGCTGCAATATTAAAATACAATTCTAGGTGAAGGATCACGGAAAGGGACATCCACATTGCACAGATAAAAATGTATGGGGTACATATGGGACCTCATATTTCCCCTTCAAAATATGCTCCATAAATTAAATTCCTGAAGGAACTTTCAGGCAATGGGTACTTCAGGCCTTCTTTGAACTTTTTACTCTTTCTTTGAAGGAAATGGTGTCTGCCTTGTGTCACCTCAGCCTCGTGCCAAGGGAGAAGGAGAAGTGGCTGCATGTTAAGGATTGAATCACAAAGTTTAGTCTCAGCCCAGTACTCCACTTGTCTGGAAAGAAAATTTCGCTTTAGCAAAGTCTAAAATAGACTGGCTTTCAGAGGAAGTAATTTTTCAAGCTCAGTCACAACAAGTGCAGATGAAAAAATTGAACTGTCACATTTACATACAGTGGAGTCACATAGAAACTCTGATCCTGAAGTCAGCACATGGAAAAGCTTGAGTGAAGCAATGCTGTAACTTACTGCCCAGATTAGTTCATGCCCAGCTCCTGCTGCCAACATTTAAAGTCTTTGTCAAATGCCAAAGTGTAAAGGGTAGCACTGGGTCTCAAGTCCAAAGTCAACTGATATTAGGAAAGGATGCAATAATTTTACAACCATGAACAGTATTAACGACCCTGGGAGCCTAGACTAAAAGCTGCCAGGCCTTATGCCACAGAAAGCCCCAGAATCATCTCTGAAAGGAGGAAAAATCCCCCTCCCTCCACAAACATGCTGCAAGTGTTGTAAAAATTAGCTAACTACCTAAATTGCAGGCTGAGGGGGCAGAGCTGCCTGCAGTGCCAGAGGCAGATCCCTTCCAGAGACAAATCTGCCACCCTGAAGTGCCCGCCAGGACACCTGGGTTTAAAGGTAGATCCAGGTATAGGGTGGTGAGTCCTACAAAAGGGAGCCACTTCCTCACAGCAAATTTTGGGAACAAGTTGCCATCCTCTAATGGAAGGCCCTGAGGTACACCAAGAAGACCAGATCTCATACATGATGCCTTTCCCCCTTGGACCAGAGATGCCCTTTGCATGCTCTTCACCTAGATGTTGCCACATGCTAATGCTACAATAGCCTCTTGATGAAAAACACCAGCTTGCAAGCATTTTTAAGTGCTTCAGGAGGGCCTTGAAAAAGACCACTGAAAGAGCCAGAAACCCTCTGAAGAGTTCCAGGAAACAGGAGACAAGTGAAGGCATTTCATCTTCTGTAAAGGCACTCGGGTCAGCTCAGGATTTCTTCAAGCTTTGTTTTCTACAGAAAGAAGTCATATAAGGTCAGACACTCCCTGTAACCAGAAAGGTCAGGGGTACCAGCTACAGAAAGAAGTCGTATAAGGTCAGACACTCCCTGTAACCAGAGAGGTCAGGGGTACCAGCAGAGAACGTGGAACTGCATATAGGTTCACTGGGTATTTGTTCCCAGTGGCAGAGGAGCAACTGCTTGCTACCTGAATGATGAGCTACACCAGCTACAAAGCCAAATTCTGTCCTCTGAGTGTGTGCGTCCAGAAATAAGGGGAGGTCCTAGGCCCGGGGATTGAGTGGCACCATTTGAAACAGCTTTTGTTCTAGTCCAAATGCAATTCAGCTCCTCCACTCCACGCCCCAACGAGCCCTGGCTGTTGGCAGCCTTGAAAAGTGCCCATAATTACATGCTGGGATGGAAAGGGGAAGGACTGCCTAAAAACACACCTCAGGTCTTTGAAACACAGAAAAGGTGTCCAGGTTGGTTCAATAGGCTTTCACGGACTCAATAAAAGGTTAGTCACATCATCTGCAATGAAAGCAAGTTTGGCATCCCTGTCCCTGGGTTAGCAGTAATGCAGAATCCTCACGCGGTTTCTGACAATTGATGCTATTATTTGGGAAAGGCCTTAAGTACAGTCCTGGGGGTGGGGGGGGTCATAAAAAAATCCACCTCAAACCAAGGCTGCATGGGCAGAATTGTGATAGCAATTTTCACTTTTCCTGCCTGTGAACATAATTCATTTGGTTGTCACTTTATCAGAACTAATTTAACCCACTGTCTCCTTTAAACTACTGCAAAGTGAATTCAGGTAGGTTCTTTCAACATAAAGGACATATTTTAACACAACTCTTGCTCTTGTTCACCCCACCCCCACCCAATGCTATTAAATGGCTTGAAACGTGACACAAAAATACGCGCCTTATCATATCAGTTAACTTCTTTCACTATAGCAGCCCTTATCAACATTCAGCAGCCTTATTAATGCAGTCTCCTGCAATCAGCAAGAAAAAGTAGCACTCCACAGATCTCTGATCCATCTCTGCCCGATATCATGGGCCATTTCTGGATGCTGAATAAAGAGCAGGAGCAGTTTTTATGCCAGTAGCTCGCTCCATTACTTCTGGTCTGCATGCCCATGGTCCATAGCTCTCACGGCTCACCCCGTGGCAGACACCCAAAGGTGCTGATCTAACACGAAGCTGCCCTGCCCTGGGAGGTGGCTGCTGGCTGCCCTGTCACTGTCACACCAGGTACCTTCCTTTGGTGAGGCTGGGAGAGCTCTGCGCCTGATGTCTAGCACGTATGTTCAGGGGTAAGTTTACCTGAATAAACATTACACCTATTGCACTGCTAAGTACAAACTGCTCTGAATAGAAATTGCAGATTTGCCTTAATCCTTTACTGCAGACCATTCCTCACAAACTGACAGAAGTTTTAGAAAAAAAAATGAAATAAAATATGCAGAGACCTGAATCTACAGAGTCTACTGCAAGAAGCAGGGCTTCAGAAGTCAAACTGTTCAGGAACTGGGAGCTGGACGTCCTCACTGGGCACTAAATTTGGCTTACAAATAGGAGAAACCCAGACCTCAGCAGCTACATCTCCATTCCTCTTAGTAGAGTTTTGTTTGTCGTGTTTTAGTCCTCACTGTGTGTATTGACAACCCCCTTACTAACTGCTTTCCTCAGGTTATTTTCAGTTCATGGGTTGCTGTACTTTATTTAAGATTCCCAAGAAACTACAAAATAATGTAAACAAATGTTTTCAAAGCTGTTTGTGTCTCCCCTTGTTCCCTCCTGAGGTACAGAGGAGGATGGGAGCGGGGTGTCCTTGAGATGCATACCATACAGACAGAAAAGGGGTTGGCAAAAGCAGACAGAGGAAGAATATTGCAAAACCCCAGTGAAATCCTTTCCCTTGGGATTCTGAGTTTTGATCTGGCAGGAGGTAAGGGGAATGACCTCTCCACTTTTGCTCCACATGAAGGCAGGCTTGTGAAGAGGAAGCCCGTGCTCTGCGAATGCCTCTCGGGCAGAGTTTACAACAGGCGCAAGAGGTCATGGGCAGCTTTTGGGGAACCCGTGGCACCCTTGCAAAGCCAGATGCATCTTTGGCATCTCTGTAATGTCAGAGTAACCCCAACATCCCTGCAGTGGCAGGGTAGCCACAGCACCTCTGCAATGCTGAGTTGTCCCTGGTGACACTGCACTGCCGGGGTACCCACAGTATCTCTGCCATGCCAGCATGCCCAGCTGAGCTCAACAGCAAGCCCTGGGAGGCCCCAGCATGGGTCCACACCTGGGGGACTCCAGACCAGGCAAGTCTCACTGACATTCCCCTGCTTACCCTGGCTCGGATCCACCTTCAGCAGCCACCCCCTCTTATGCAACCTCATTAATCGTGGCCTGTGGGAGACAAGAGGAAGGCAAGGAGGCTTCATCTGGAGTCCCCAGGAGCTGTGTTTTCTCCCTGAGGCTTCATGGTTCTCTTGCAGGGAGGACAGGTCAGGTAAGGAGACAAAATATCTGCATGCAGCTTCTGTTGCAAGACAGAAACTGCAAGGCATGGTTGCTAGCTGTGAAAAATTATCCAGAGAGGTTTCTCTCTTACGAAATCCACCTCTTGATCATCCAGCAGAAATCATCCTTGCCCTCGCTGGTGCTTCCACCCCTCAGCTTTTCAGTTCTACCTTTGCCTTTCTTAGAAGCTTTCAGGGAAGTCTCCCCATCAGGCTGCCGGGCAGTGTTAGCCTTGCTGTCCTTCCTAAAATACACAGATTCAATTAGAGGAAAACAAACCCCCAAACCCTATTGTAGCTTTACAGTACTGATGCAAATGGTTTAGGTTTTATTGGGGCTTATAAGATACAATTTTGGCTAATCTAAGGCGAATTTTTATAGTCACAGTGTTGGCTTATTATTCTTTAATGTACTTTAATATGTTATTGACATACAAAATGGTGAAATGTAGCAGATATTCCTTTTAAGTATTTAATCCTCATGTGCACAAAAGCAGAGAAGTTCATACTCCCCTGACCATTTCATTTCTCTATTTCCAGCATCATTCTCCAGTGCCTGAAGAATTATTACAGATAAGAAAGAATCATTCCATGGGTAAAGTACGTTTGTTTTTTTTTTTTTGTTAGGAAAGGAGGAAATAGCAGGTGTTTTCATATTGCCTTTAAGAAGATTTACCAGTGCAGGAATGGGCTAAATTTGGACCAGTGAGCTGGAGCTCAAAACCATGTATTGCCAAATCGATTCCCTTCTTCTAGACTAGTTTGCATCAAGTTGCACATGAAAGCGATTTCTTAACAGTAAACCCCGCACTTGGTACAGCAGCAATTTGAAAGTTGTAAATTGCTAAATGAGTTTGTAGGGACACACTTATTTAACTATTAATTTAAGTAATGATAGGTTCTCAGTGCCCTCTATATGAAACTGTTCTGTTTCTTACCATCTGTTCACATCATCATCGTCAGGGCGATGAGCAGTGATGAAGAAAACTGGAAAACTTCTTTCTAAACTTTTGGCTTGGATGCATACAAGCCACTGTGTCTGTCACACGACACAAAAACACACGTTTGCTTCTGGTGAATGTCATTTTCCAGGGGAAAAGGAAAAAAAAAAAATCCCTCTAGTCAGTGAATTTATGAGGATTTTATCATCGTTTGCAATGAGTGATTTAGCCATGACTGGGGAGCAGGCTCTTTGGGAAGCACACAGGCATCACGGATTACGCAACGAACGTAAAGCACAATGGGGTGTCATTACCCCACCTCTATGTTTTTTTAAATACACTTCCGTCTGCTTTTAGGTTGGGTAATTATTCATGGGGAGCACCCGGCTCTGTATGAGGAAGCAGTGAATCCTTCTCCAAAGCACTCAGTCAGCAAGGAAAGCCAAGTTTTACTCAGGGATTTCCCATCAGATCTTCAGATCAGAGCTCTTATTTTCTCAGTAAAATGCAGCACATCTATTTTGCACATTCAACTGTGGAGGAAAGGCCTCGATTAAACCGGTGAAGCTAAATCACCCCCCTAAATGCAGCTAAAACAAAGTAGCATAAAAATCAAAATTTACACGTGCCATGGAGTAAGTAATCCCACTTAATCCCAGCAGCTCCTGACAGTCTCTTAGGGTGCAGGGCGGGCAGGGACCAGTCATCTCCTGCGGTCACTGACCATCCCAACAGCCTGGGGCTTTGTGCTGTGGCCAGAGATGACATCAGGGGGGCACAGCAGAAGGGGTGCAGGGTCTGTGGTCCCACAGTGTGCCAGGAGTCCTCAACACCCCACCAGTCCAGCAAGGGGAGAAGTCAGACAGAGGGAAGCTCAGGACAGCCCTTTGCACCATGTTTCTTTGCTCTTGTTTTCCTCAGAGACCCTGAGCTTCCCACCCCTCGAAACACCAACCGAGCACAAGGGAGCAAGAGACCAGTTTACAGCTGCTTGGAAGAAACTGCTCTAGTTTAATTCATAGGTAAGGGAAGTTGTAGACAAAACAGGAAGGACAGGGAGACCCCTGGCAGGTTTTTCTCTGGGCCCATGCACTGGGCAGGGCAGGCAGATAGGATCTGCAGCACCATAAATCAACTTACAGCAAAGGGAGAAGAGAAACGGATTGTGAAATGAACTGTAAAATAAACATCTAATGTAAACATCGAAGAGGCAGTGGTTTGTTTTTTCTGTCTGGGAGCCCAAACCTGGTACGAGTTACTGGCTGACTATGCAGGGACCCTGGGGGGTGGGGTGGGAGGGGGAGGGGTTTACTGCTGACCCCATTGAAGGACAAGGAGGCAGTGACTGCTCTTCTTTGCCAGCAGGAGAGGATGCTGGTGCCATCATGAGCATCCCTGCTGTCCTCTGGCACAGCCCATCACATGCTGGCTTGGGTGCCAGAGCTTTGCCCACGGTTGCCGGCATGGGTCGTCTGACTCCTCCTGACTCAGAGGGATGCCCTCCCAGCCACCAGCTTTGGTGGTCTGGCAGCAGCAATGGGGACATCCGTAATGGCTTCAGGGTACACCTTTCTCCAGGGTCTGTGTTTTCTGATAAGCAAGTGCTCACCCAAAGCTGCCTCTCGCTGCTGTGCATCCCATGTCCCTGCCCATGCCAGCACTGTTGCTCGCTGCCAGTGGGGCTTTGCTGCTTGCATCTTCTCCTTGTCCAGCTCATCCTCCCTGATGGGAGGGCCAACAATGTGCCCTCAGTGGGGGGAAGCTGGCCATCTCTGAAACAAACCTGACTCACTGCAGAAATACCTGCCTTTTCATCTGTATTTATACTTCTAGTCCTTCAGATTTGCAGGCATCCACACATGAGAGGGTCAACAAATACTGGAGCATGTGGTGCCCCAAGAGGAGCACTTTATGCAGTGTTTTTCATCAGAAAAATGAAATCTACAGGGCAGGGCATCTTCTCAATGCTTCAAGTCTCACCAGGAACAGAAGAGAGCAGCCCTACACACCTGGAGAACAAATCAGGACAAGATGTGGCTTCTCTGGGGGCAAAGTGAGAGGCTGGAGAGCGGAAGGAAACCAAACACCAGACTTTGAGCTGGTGGTTGCACTACATCAATACCTCTCTGGGGTCTGGGGCACACCCTGGCTCATGCGTCAACACACTGGGACAACATTACTCAATACCTGTTACACTCAAACCGGGAGAAAAGATAACAATTTGCTATTGTACATAGAGACCTGTGCCTCAAGTAGGAAAGGGCAGAAGCTTCTGGGCCTTTGTTTTATTTTGTTTTGCTTTTAAAGCTGTTTGAACTCTGTAAGGCAAGTCATAGAAGCATGAGGCTATAAAGGGACCTCAGGAGATCATCCTCCTGCTCTGAGGCAGAGCAAAGGAAAATCCAGGCGAACATTTTGCTCCCCAAAACACCCTTAATGAAGAAAAGTCCACACCTCTAGGAAATGTGTTAATTACCCTCGTAGATAAGAGAACATAGCCTAAATTTGCTGCAGGTGAAGCAGGGCTATGTCCTCTCCTTAGTGGGCAGGATGGGGTTTTCTTAAGTAATCTTCCATGTAAAGGGCAGTTGGTGTCCCTTCTCAACCTGTTCTAACAGATAAAATCAGCATTCTCCCATAGGTCCCTGTTCTCACTGACTCTGCTTATTCTTGTTGCTCTTCTTCAGGCTGGCTCCAGCATCCAGGACTGCCCCAGTGCCAGAGAGCAGCAGGATCTCAGACAGGTTCTAAGCTCATTACTGCCCGCAGCAACTTTTTTCCACCGTGCTTTTCCTAACCTGCTGCTTGCCCCTCACTTGGCACACGCGCAGCAGATCGCTCCTTCCTCAGCGCAGTGCTGCACACCTCTGTCAACTGAATCTCATCCAGTTGATTTTTTTTTCCCTCCCAGTTCCTCGTGGTGGCACATGGTGGCACTCGTCTTTCTGCTGCAGGGCCTCGCTTAAGGTGTGGAGCACGTGTCCTGCAGCTGCTGCGCTGGCTGACACGCCAGCAGTCAGAGGCTGCTGCCAGCTTTTGGGTTGCCAGGGCCCCATGGGCGTCCAGCCAAGTCTGGGTGGGGCAGGCGGCATGGGGACCAAGGGGACAAGTGTGGCATGAGATTAGGCTCCCAGGAGGAGGGTGAGACAGGTGGCAGGGAGAGATAGTTTGCAGGTCCTGCTTTGGAAATGCACGTGCAAGACCTGATAGTTGTTGAAGTGTCTCAGTAAGAAACCAGTTTCTATCTCCATATTCCTCTTTCTGTGGCCACCACCTGCGGTTCTGTCAGGAGGAGGGTGGAAGGGCTGAAAACTGACAGTCAGACAAAACATCTGTGGGACACAGCAGAGAAATCCCCGGGGGAAAAGGATTTTTAGCCGATTACCATTTCCCAACAGGAGAGTCTGCATCCCGTAATGCCCTACCAGATAGGGCAGAGGGGATGCTGCACATACTGGTTTTAATCGGGGGAAGTTATCCACTTCCCCTACTCAGTTCACACTTTCACCTGCGCTTAGTTTTGTCATACTTTGAGTTTTGTACGTTAATTTTGTGCTCAGAAGCAGAGCACGTGCAGTACTTTCACTGAGAGCTGAGCTCTGAGCAAGGCTTAGCGCGTGCCCAGGGTGTGCGGTGTTATGGCCGCCATTTGTGGATGAGGAGGGTCCCCAGGATTTGTTTCAGGTACCATTCTCGGCCGTTGCAGTGTCCGTGCTGAACACAGACGTGCATCGTGAGGTTCAGGGGGCTGTACCCTTTCTCTGGTGTGGCACAGATCCCTGCTTGGATATACAAAATAAACACAAAGAGGGTACTTTAACAGTCTGCCCTAATTAAGATTTCATTTCAGAAGAATGAAATTCTGCTCCGTCCACTTCTGAATACACCTCCTTTGTTTATTTCTGGTGTTGTTATCGTACATTTCTGGTGCCAGACTCAACCCACCTGTAACATTTCTAGCACGGCTTCATCCTGAGACTCTTGGCACACAGGTGATGTCTGAGACAAGGCTAGAGCAAAAAGAAATGTCTGTGGGCTGTGTGTGTGCACAGATATGTTAGACAAGTCACCTTTAGATGGTCTTTCCTCAATCATGAGCTCATCCAAACTGCCTGGTATGATAAATTTGACATTTAAGTTAGTCTTGATATGCTGAACATGCATCTATAGAGGACTGTCAATTACAGTGGAGAAGAAACAGATAAGCCTTTTGTTAGCTTATGGATGAGGTGATCGGCATAAAATGTTCAAATTCTGTTAAACTTCAAGAGGAGAAGTTAGCAGATTCTTGACTGACTGAAATAAAATCAGAGATTTTCAATTTTATTTTGTTGATTACAGCCCAGGGAGGTATTACAGGTCACAAGTGCCAGCACTGCCAGAGGGCAGGCACCATGGCCAACTCTGTAGATGATTGTTCTGGGCTGCATCTAGGCTGTACAAAACTGCTTCACAATATCCATTTCTCACAGAAAGACTTGGCAGACCATGAACAAAGAGAGACATTTGTTAAAAGAGCAAGTCAGTAATTTTTTTCCCATTCCTTTGGCTGTAGCAGTTTGCCCTGAAGCGGTATGAAGCCCATGTCCCCTTAGAGGAGCCATACCTGGTAAAAGGTCCACAAACCATTTGTGTTTACTCTCAGCTCCATATCTCCATACCTTAGCAGACCTCGGAATACAGCCACCAGCTCACATCAGCTGCAAACTTGCTATTCCATGTGAAGTGATGTTCCAGTTTTAGCCTGTGTTAGGAAAAGGTGGCTGATGTAGTTAGACCAGCAAACTGTGTCTTCAGACCCGGACATAGCTTGAAGTAGCAAAAAAAAAAAAACCCCAAAAAAAAAGTTTCTGGCCATCATTGCTGAAATGGATTGAGTTGTACTGGCAATGAGCTCTTGTCAGGTAACTGCTATGGTGGAATTTTTCGCTGTATAAAAACATCTTTAAAAATAATCATATCAACCACTGACATTACTGACCCTACAAACGTTTTAAAATGTGGCCTTAGAAAAACAGAGAATGTAAAAATTCAGAGAATAACAACAACAACAACAACAAAAAAGAAATTAAAAAGAAGACTTCTTTTCAAAGAAAGCCTCATGGGGATCAAAAGTTAGGAAGACTATTGCTGTCAGCAAGGAGAAACACTGGTGACTTCAGCCGTGGACCAAAGAGTGATTGAAGGGCATGAAGGAGTGGTTCAGGTGCCCCCATGGCAATATACAATGAAAGGGTGGCATTTTATCAGGCCCTTTTCACATGACGCCTTATTTGCCATTCCTGTACGCTCACTTCTCTTGACATTTTTCTCTGCGCACACAGAGAAGCCCACTTGGGTGCAAGGTCCATGAGATAGGTAAGGTGGGAGCTGATCCTCCTGCTCCTTACACATGCATTTGTGTGGCAAAACCAAAATGGGAGAGGGTCCCTGTAACAGCAACATCATGTTGTTGTCAAGAAGGGCGCAAAGCTGTGGCCAGGTGAGGTGAAGAGATTGTGGAGAAGCAAAGATATTCAGGCAGGAGCTTTAAGAGGCTGGAAACGTAGCCATGGAATCTCGGCCAAGTCCCCCCAAGACACAGCAATTCAGGATACTTTCTGCTGCAGAGGAATTGTCACCTTGATGTCCTTTAGTGAAAACAAGAGGGAAATGGGCTCACCCTGAAGGGCGAGTTATGGATGAGGTGGAGAAAGGGAAGCGAGTTTTTGTCTTTGTATTACTCCAGGATAATTTCCCATGTAACTGCTCCTACTCTGCTGTAAGCTAGTCAGCACTGACCCTTTGGTGACAACAAGGTGGCCCACCTTAGCCAGACTGCAGAGCAAACACAACTTGATTTCAAAGCGAAGACACCTTCTACCCCCATGCCTGACCTTCCCCAGTGTGACCTTCCCCATCTAGCTGTAGTCTAGAGACAGAAGCTTCACAGCAAACACCTGAAGGTAGCTGCTTTCCCCAGGAAGAGACTGATATCTCCTAGCTCTGAAAGCCACTATACTTTTACAACTGCTTAGGCACAGTCAAGTTTTGACTTAAATTGTGGCTTTTCCATAGGAGTCTGCTAGGCTGAGTGACAGTGCATAGCAAAAATTTCTGTATAAATGAGACAGCCTCGCCATAAATTTTGCCTAACAGATGCACGCTGAGGTTGATAACACAGTTTGATATTGCAAGTATGACTCTCAAGAGAAGTGTGAATGACAATGGGTTTCATTTAATGAGTAAAAGGACTGGGGTTTTTTTCTTATGTCTTTTATGAATTGCTTTCTAAGCACTGACTTTTCTCCAGGACATTCATCCATGAACTAGTTAATGGTGTACAAGCCCAGATAGCCTATAGAGATTTAAAATAAAGGACTGGTAAAGTATGAATTTTCTACTGAAACAACAAATGTGACATGAGAGGCTTCCCAGACACCAGGCCTGTCATTCACAGCAGAGGCTTGGGAAGGCTGGACCTTGTCCTCTTGGAGGGGAAGGTGTAAGAAGCAGCATCCCCTGCCACTTTTTAGGGAACACCTCCAAGGTAGCCGTGTTAATGCACAGTTTTCCTCCATCTTTTGCATTGGAAGTCAGAGGTAGGAATACACCTGTATCCCTTAATTATCTCTAACTGATGCTGTCCTATTCCAGGATGGTTACAAACAGAAGGATTCACTGTCCATGCAGCAGAAGAAGCTTCAGAGAAGTCCCACGAGACACATGAGTGTGTGAAGCACAGCCGGCCGGCACCACCGCAGCTCTAATCCCCAGGGAAAGGCAGCACTTGGGAACTGCCTTGTGCTTTGCTTTTCATCAAAACCAAACTCTTAATGTATCACCTAAAAATGATTGAAAATTGAGGGGGAGGGAAGCCTGATCAGGATGATATTTGTCTTGGAAGTTGGGAAGATTTTAATGGGCTGTCATTTACTTTACAGTTTTCCCCCCACTTGACCACATGCCATTCATAGGATATAGATCTCTTTAGACCTGCGTGGTATAGCGTAACATTAAAAGACTGTTACAACAGTTACCCATCATTTAGGCCAACTGTTCCTACTGAATCAAGACATTTTATCTCCTTTTCTAGATGAAATTGGTTCCTTGGTATGTCATCAAAGCATCAAACAACAAAAGCAGAAGACGCTTTGTTCTAATAAGCAAATATTGTGACACATGCAAAACTACTGGTGTCATGAGTATGAAAAGAAAATCCAAGTGCAAAATGAAAAAATCCAAAGTGGAGTTTCTGAATTTTGTCAGACAATTCCAAATTTTGTCTAAAGATTTAAATAGCGGTTAAAAAACCAAAACAAAATAAAACACAAATGGGTGGTGGTGTGTTTGGTTGTTGTTCTAATGGAATTTTCTGGTTTTTGTATTACACAATAAAAACATTTTTACTTAAAAAGATTCCACAGGCAGAGCCAGTGGGGAAAAAAAACTCTGTGGGCTGGGCAAACAGAGAAGTGATGAGACACTGCAGAAGTCACTGGCAGTGGGATGAATCTGTGCGCCAATGAGAGCAGTATCTGCTTCATCTGGCTTGGGCTCCACTTCACCCAAGCAGTCCTCCTTTTGAACAGGGAGATACCAGTCATGATGACTCCACCAGAAAAAGAGGTAGCCTCCCAGATTTGCCTATCTCAAATCTTCTTGAAAGCACCCCTAACTTCCTTGGCAGTGGTAGCCAAACAAGAGCTGTAAAGCATTGTTTTCCCTGGTCTGGTCAAACTGGCAACTCAGCATATGTGGTGAGGAGGTCCCAAAATAGCTCTCAGTTGCCTCACAAGTCTCAGCAGCAACTCGAAAAGCCTTTTGTCTTCTGGGACAACTTGGAAAAGTTTTAAAATGTTTGGACTTATTTTGAAAGTCCTCTGAAAGATAAGAATGATTTATTCCAAGGCCGGGTGAACTGAAGGTCACAGCTAAGACATTACACAACATACCCAAGTAGGTTCACAGCAGAACACTCACACAGAATTCGATCAACTCATTGTTGCTGCTGCTGCCCCTGCCTAAATTCAGGTCAAAGCTGAGGCCCTTCCACCTGGCACATCACCAGGCCAAATGCTCTCATGGTTTGTCCCGAATAGCAGTGCGGCGATGCCAGCGAGGCGGAGAACACAAGTCCTTCCCTGCCAGAGCACTGTTGGAGGAGCCCTCACAAAAAGCAAGCAAAACAGCTCCGTTGCCGAGGAGAAGCTGCGATTGCTGCAGGACGAGCGCGCTCTCACTCTGGGAAGGCTAACGCAGGCTTCATCCTGGTCGTCAGAGGCTGTTTTCTGGATGGGTCTTGTAATATTACAGGCTGTCTCTAGTTAGGACAAAGCCTGAATAGCTCTTGCTGTGTTGAACAAGGGATATCCCCAAGCTGCTCTTTTATCCTGCAGTACTTCAGTGCAATGCTCCTGTGGGCTTTGCCTGGATGACACAGTGGCCGTGCCCCTGGAGTCATGGGAAACCTCTCACTGCTGCGCGGGACGGCTCCCGTTTCTTCAAAATATCATTTGCTCTTGAAGAATTACTCCAAAAATTCATATACATCTGCGGCTTCTCGGCAGTTTTTTTTGTTGACACATCTCGTGCTTCTGAGCACGCTCTCCTGTGCCTTGGCCAGAGCCCTCGGTGTTAACTTTCTGCTGAGTCAGGCTGCTGGTTTTCTTATCCCAAATCCCAAACCGGGTGGTTTCAAGTACTCCAGGCATTTTTTCAAAGACAGTTTGAAACCCAGCCAAGCCCATGGGGTGGGGGGTAGGGGGAGGTGTAACTCTTCTCCCAACCTATTTGCAGTTGAGCTGCTTGTCTTCCAGGACGGGCAAGCTGGGCTTGCAGCTGCACTCACCATCTCAGGGGACAACCCCCCTGCCCCCCAAAATCAAGTGAACTTTGTGTTTTTTAGCAGCAGTGAATGATCCCATTGGGGCTTACTTACAACACCAAAACTATGCTGGCTTGGCTGAAGGGTTAAAGTGCAGAGGCCCACGTAAATATGCATTTACAGACTACAGTGGGTGCAGGATCAGGCCCCCTCTCCAAGGCCCAAATGCCCCACCAGCTGGGCTCAGAATTTATCCCAGCCCTCGCTGCTCACAAGTCACCCCTTCTCCAGGTCCTGCATTTAGACGTCTGTCCGTGACACAACAAAACAGAGTGAAGGCAAATGTGCAATGTAGAGATCCATTATGCTTTATTTACATGCGTCACCATCTCTTTTACAAACTAGATTACAATTTAAAATGGAATACACAAGGCAATATCTACTAACACCAAGTGGAGTAAGCACTGCGTTTCTACGTCATTTGGAAAGGGGCAGGTTTTGCTCCAAAACAAACTTCCTTCCAACCTCTGTGTAGTATATTCCTCCAGGGCAGCATCTTTTTTCTTTTCTTTTTTTTTTTTTTTTTTCTTTTTTTTTTCCTTTTTTTTTAATATAAAATCCTCAGTTAAGACTGCAACATGAGAGCGTCTGCTTTCAAATGAAAGTACAGGATAGCCCAAATGAAAAGTATAAACTGTTCAGCTCTTCGGTATGTAAAGACGGCCATGCGCGATAAGGCTGTGGATTTAATATTCTTCCAATTTACATGGCTTGAAACAAAAACAGATAAAACAGTTTTACAGATACTGTATACATATTTTTTCCAATCATGCAACTTTTTTTAAAAAAAAAAGTTAAACATGTGAAGCCAAATGTACAATCCATTTTTTCCAACCCATAGTAACGAAATGTATCTGGTCCCCCTTCGCATCTGTTGGCAATTTCTAAGGTATATCGTGTACTAGAAACACTTACAGGACACCGACTGCCAAACAATGACATAATTTTAGAGAAATACAGGACCTAAAAGGTAACTTTTTGAAGCGGTGGCACAAAAATTTCTGGAGTTAAGCAGCGGTCAACTACCCAATTATTCTCAAAAAGAAAGTATTCTTTTACAAATCATTAAATTAAGCCCCAAAACTGTAACTAGGAACTGCATAAATGTCACATTTTTAGACCTTTTTTTTTTTTAAGACTAAGTCTTTAAATAATAGCTATGTAATTATTCTGGTTTTTTATCTGTTTTACACTGTTTCAGAAGGAAAACTTCTAGGCATAAACACGTTCAAAGACTCGAAGGCCAAATTTTCAAAAGGTAGGTAGGTTCCCGAAATTCGCCATTCCAGCCTGTATTTTGACACCTAAATAAGTGGCCCTTGGAATTCAGCGAGATTTACTTAGCACCTCTGGAGAGAAGGGTGTTTGCTGGGCACCTCAGCAGGCACAGAGTGTGGTGATCGTCGCCTGGGGGGACCTGGCACCTCTCCTTCCTTCAGGACGTGACCAGGGCAGAGCAGCTCACCCCCTGCCACCACACTGGAGTCCCTGATGTTTGACGCCTGACACCAGGTACTGCTGTTTGGAAATCTTGGCCCTCAAATTTGAGCACCAGAAACCAAACCAAAACGAAGAGGCTGTCCAGGTCCAACCCTCTTCAGTGAGTGCTGGGATGTCCTGCAAAGCTGGGACCCGAGGTGTCCCGGCCACGCTAATGAAAACGCTTTTCTTGACGTTGCTGGGAGGCAGGTTAGGCCTTTAAGCTGCTAATGCTTTTGTTATTTTCATTAAAAAAAACTTCTCTGTAATTGATGGGCTGTCTCTAAATCAAGTGGGTCTTCTCCTTTTTCTGAACAGAGTGGACCATAGTTTTCTCTCTCATTTCTGCCAGAGGGAACTAGCTCCACTGAACACGAAGGGGCTAAGCTGCTGCAGAACAGCAGATGTTGCCCCCATTTGGTTTAAGCCTTTGGCAAGAACTGCATCCATACCAAGAAAAAAACAAAAAGAGATGGATTTTGGTCAACTTGGCCATACCATCATCTGGCCTTAATGGTGCTGTCAGTGACCCAACTGGTGGTCTCTGGGTGGGCGGCACTGGTCTCACCAGAAGCTCACCCACGCAAGGGCCAAATGTTGCACCCTGGCACGGTGAGATACCAGGTAAGCCCTGCTGGTGGCTGAGACCATAGGGCTGGGGGACAAGCACAGCAGCAGGGCAGTAGCTGTGGAGAAGCATCATGGAAAGGAGCACTGGATGCAAGTCCCTCAGTGTACACTCATATTCTGGGGTGTACTGGGAAGCTCAGAGCCAATGCTACCTGCTCAGAGAAGGCTGGTGATAAAGTCCTTCATCAATTTTGGTAAAAGGTACCTGCAACAGGACTCCCATAACCAATGTGACCTCTAGCCTGTGTGACCACCATGCCACACAAGTGTCCTGGGTAGCTAGCTGCTGACAGAGATGGGCAATAAGCATCAGCTAACTCCAATAAATTTAATAAACTAGTCCCCATACTGAGAAATAGACTGCCCCAGTGTACAAAGAAAAGAGAAGTTTTTTTAAAAGGTGAATGATAAACCCTTGGGTGCTTTGAAGAGTTGATATGCTACAGGGCTACGATAACCACAACTGCACAGAGTCTACCTACACAGTCATAACTGCGGGGAGAAACCAAGAGGTGCATCTTTACGAGAGAACAGCATGGGGGCTACGATACAAAAACAAAACTTCCATCACACTAGGAGCTGTTGTTTCACCAATATCACCTCAGGGACCTGGAAAGTAAGGAGTGAAGAAGGGCCCACGAATGCTTGTGTCTGTGTGTGTGTGTGTGTGTGTGTGTTTGTGTGTGTGCATGACTGTGCATGTGCGGTGGCAGTGGCGAGAGGGAGTCACTCCACATTGCATGGGACACAGGTCAGTGGGAACTCATGCACTGAGACTTTGGGTTAAAATGCTAGTTTGTTTTCCTAACATCCATGCATAATGATCCATTTCTGTACATAATAAAATATATTTATATATTTATATGCATAATGCAAAGGAAAAAACCAAAAACTTCATATATCGCTTTGGAGAATTATGTATACACTGTCCTATTCAGAACCTCTTCATACCACTTTCCTATGTTCCATTGGTGTTTTCCCCTCTTTTTTTGTATCCCCCCCCCCCCCCCCCCAAGATACTAATAAAAAGTAATCAAACTTTCCAGATTATAGAGAGGATCTATACAGCACCATACCTTTTATTCATTATTATTATTATTATTCATTTTACAAAGAAAATCTTAGAAGCAAAATATATAAAACTGCCTTGTCTTTCAGTGTCATTTATCTTGTTACAATCTACGCTCATATGAAAAGCCATTTATATGATACTGTCACCTTGCCATTCCCTCTCCTGCTTCTTCTGCCATAACGGATTATACATAATGAGAAGGAAAAAATAATCAAGGATATGTCCAAAACAAAGGAAAAAAAAAAAAGGATCACTGATGCAGTAACACACCCTGCAACAACCCGTGCCTCAACTCCTGGCATTGCCACTGCAAACCACCTGCTGATGCCTTTACGTTCAGCTTTTCCGCGAAGCGCCGCGTTTCCCCTAAGTTTTGCTTTTTCAAACACATCTTTACAGGCGGCTGGTAAACTTGTCAGGCAGCTCAGCTCGTAACTCCTCGACATCTCTCTGCGGCAGTAGGCACAGCCTTGCTAACGTAAGGCAGGAGGGGAGCCTGCTCCAGTGGGTAGCAAACGGGCTCCCGACCCGGTGCATGTTCGGGCAACGGCACCCGCTGTCAGTCTGTCCTCACAAGCCAAGAGGGAAACTTGCCAGCTTCCTTTGTTTTGCATCAACCCTGGTTTGATGCTTATGGAAAACAGGGGTGTACCATTAAATTTAAGGAAAGAATAAGAAAGAAACATACCAACCCAACAAACAAAAAGAGACCACACACATCACCTCTCTCTAGAATTCAGCCGGTGTAACAAACACTATATACTCAGAAACCCCTAACGTCTGAGAAGTGTTGGGTTATGATCATTTCCTTGCACGTGTGCAGCACTGCAGATTCCCCAGGGAGAGAAAGCAAAAATGGTCAAAAATCTAAAGAAATCAAACTGGAGGTTGTAAGGGGGTCGGGTGGGCAGACAGGAAAACCTCCAAAAAGAAAAGCCAACTTAAAACATTCCATAAACCATTAATATATCGAAACACCACATACTCATTGACAAGTAACTACTGTAAAGGCTACACAGTGTGTTCTCAACAGGATGGTGCTGAACATTGTCTCCACAGCAGGTGCTTGACCATCCCAGAAAAGGAAGATTTTGCATACTTCAGAATGAGTTCAATTCCCAAAAAAAAGAAAAAAGAAAAAAAAGGAGGATCTTCACTCCAGTAAGGGGCCTATTAACAGTCTGCTTCATTAGGAAAATAATGCAGGGTTCACGAAGGTCGTAAGCTGTAAACAGTATCACTGTCCACTTGCTGACAGCAGATTTGGCAAAGGGTTCTCTCTACATCTCGTGTCAGTTTGAGGGCCTGGAGAGGAAGAAGAGAAAGAAGAAAAGACAATGAGACTGCTGCATGTAGGAAAAAACCCAACAACAAAAAAGGCAAACAAGTAAAGCTTCAAACACCTCAACAGCGTACACTCAGAACTTCAGACTTGTTTGCACCCAGAAGCTTCAAACTTACAACGAGGAGTAAGTTGCACAATGCCCCTGCCTGAAAATGCCTCTCCCTACAGCAAGTAGGGAAAACACTGAAAATAAATTAATGTTTCAAACAAGGGGGGAAAGGGACCAGGTTTTTAGAGGTACTCAATGGCTTAAAGATAGAGGCAGGCACCAAGTAGGGTTCTGGAAAGTATCTACATTTAAGCATGCCCATGAAATCCTTTCACATCTTCAGAAAGCCCACTTGGTAGCCACCCGTACTGCTGAGCGTGTAACTTCTTGCTCTGAAATGGCTTCTGAAACCAGGGCTTAGTCCCTCACACCACCTTAAAACCTGTTAAGGATTTTCCCTGAGATGAATGGTGATGTTTTAATATGGTGCAAGAACAAGAGGACACCTGCTGAAACCAACAAGCCATTTGGGTTGATTACAGGAATGTCTTTACTCTCAAAAGATCCTGGTATTGGGCACCCTCATGAAAAATGCTGGGTTTAGGGGGACTGCTGGATTAATTTGGACCAGTATCTCCTGCAAGGGGGATCACTCAGAAGGCTGTCACGAGATGACTCTCCATCACTGCCCCCCTCCCTTTTAAGGTGCCAGACAGTGATCTTACGATAACATTTTATTAAAATGACCTCTTCTGATAATGCTAAATGATTGATGGAAATTTAATCATTTTGTCTCATGGTTATTAGAGCAACAGTGTGACAGCTGCTCCCTGCGCCATTAGGGGAGAACTTCATTCAGCACAGCTTAGGGAGCAGACAGATTGCGTCTTTCACCCAAACAAAATTTGGCTTTAGCCTTAATTATGTAGAGGGGTTTGGGGTAGACTGTTTCATGAATAAAGGGATTTCCGACTGGATCAACATATTGATTTATTCATTTTCAAAGAGCAAATTAACGCTAGCCGTTCGTTAATGTGACTGCCTGGCAACGACTCCCTTCGGTAAGCGTGTCCTGATGGCCGTAACAAGGTCAGCAGAAGATGCCCAGATAGGCTTGGTAGCCCCCAGTGAAACCTGGCTAGTGGCTTGTATGCAGCTTCAACGAACGAACGCACGCCCTTTTCTCTACTGCTCCTTGAAGCCTTAGCACCAGGAGGGCTGGAAACCAGTGACTTCCCAAAGAACATCCTTTGCGAGGACAAGTCACAGGCCACGTGCCGCAGCCCAGCAAGCTGCTCGCTCTCCTGCGGCCACCAGCAATGGTGAGCACAGGCTTAACTTCAGCATGTATGAGAAGTCTTGCTGACTTTGAATGCAGCTATTAATTAAATTTAAATGAGTACAGAAACTTCCAGCGAAGGACCAGAGTAAAATTGAACATTTGAATTTGAAGTGTATGTAAAATACTGTACTATTAAACAAAGTTTCAAGAGAAAAAAAACGGAGGATGGATGATGATGATGATGATGAGCAATCATTTGTGGAAGTGGCACTGCCCAGTATTTTTTCCTGAGGACACCTGTCCCTCAGACAGTGCCAACATTTTGAAGACAGACACACGGCAGAGCTGAAATTTGCTCACAGCAGAAGCAAAACACACTCCATTTTCACAGTTCTGTTTACATGGACTTTTCAAACGGATTAAAAAATGGAAAGAAGTAGATCAAAGTCTTAACCTTCCTGTCTTTGATTTACCCCATTAAAGTTTGTAACAGACCCTCAGACTCTCACTTTCTGCCTCACCACAAAAAGCCTCTGTTAACCCTGAGTTAGTGGCTTGCTGCTTCATAGCAATGAAAACTATCTGAGCTAGGGAAGCAAGCACTCAAAGTTACATCTCCATTTATCAGTGGTCCTCAACCACAACTGCCCAGTGTTCCCTCTAGCCCTACGCCCAGATAGCTCCGGCTGCATCCTGAGCACCATGAGGATTTCTACCATTCCTGACAGCCGTGGGAAAAGCTCATTCTCTGGCATGTCACCCTGCAGAGGCAGACAGGGCTTCTCCTCTGGCAAGCCAGAATGATGCTGAATGTTGCCCTAAGAGGACAACATCAAGGTAAAGTACTCCAGTCCCCACATTATCTTTTTTCCTAGCCTTTAATATTGGGTCCTGTTTTAGGGGGTAAGAGCAGCAGAAGTATGAGCACAAGGAGCCATGAGTATATAGAACAGAGATCAAGGACGGATACAAGGAAGGTGAAATCTAGCAGGGCTAGTGAGTCAGAACAGTGGTTGATAACTTGTCATAGCTAAGGTGTAGACACCCCTCTTATGTGTGGCATGGTTTCTTGTTTCTTAGGAGGCAGGGAATTTCCAAAAAGGGCACTACTGGAAAATATCATCTGCCTGTACTTAAGCCACTCCCTGGAAAATGCAGTTCTCCCTTGAAAAGCTCCTCTGCCAAACCTGAAGCTTATTTTCAATCATCATGGAGTGGGAAAGGGAGGAGGAATTGTAGACTTTTTCCTGAAGTTTCTTACACTTCCTTTTCTTCAGACTTTCTGAATAGAGTGAAGGCTTTCTTTTGGAGCACGGTCCTCTGTCACACACACACAGAGGTATGCGCTGAAAGCAGAGACAATTCCGCTATGGCTGTTTTGACCCCTTGGGTACAGAAGGCTAGAACAAGGTACATCTGCTGGACATTAGAAGGTTCCATAGTACTATCTCAAGCTATAGATTATGCAAGTACATATGCATGCGGTCAGTGAAAGTAACAACTTAAAACAGAAACAAAAAAAGCATTAAGTGAGGGGTGAGGATGAAGTCCCACTCTGCCACGTCCCACTGCCACTGGGAACCCTAGATGCTAAATCTGTTTATCCTATTTGGTGGAAGAGTGTAAACCAAAAAGCAAGTACTTCTGTATTTTCTAATTCTTCAGCTCACAAGCAATCATGTGGGAGATGACATACCCCTTTCTTCTGTCCTTTTCTCTGCCCTCCCATCCTCTACATTGCTACCAACCAGTCACAAATGCTATCCTTGCTTTACTCTGTGGCCACGCTGTTGGTTGTGATTTCTCTCCGGCAACAACATTTCCTCACCTCTGTCTCACACCATTCCACCACTTAACTGGATGGTCACCTCCCAAGCCCCACACCAGCTCGTGCACTGTCAGAGTAGCTCTGAAGGGTCATCTGCTGCCTGTTGCTTTCTCCCTTCAATTCCCAGTGGTGCCAATTACACAGCACTGGAAATTTCTTCAGAATAGAAAGGTGACACATTGATGCTCCCCGAGCAAGGAACAGGTAACGTGCACTGGTGGTAAATTTATCAGTTAGCTAACATAACGTAATCAGTGCGTACAGTTTTCTCCTTTACATAATTACGGTATGAGGAACTGCACTGCCAACACACAGCTCCTCTGCATGGCAGCCCACTGAGGACCTCCTGATTTAGCTGGAAGGCTTGTTGAAGGGATCACATCTTGAAAAATATCACCACTTACAGGTCTGTACAGTGAGTGTTTTCCCCAGGTACCACTCCAGAGTGACTCCCCAGGGACAGGAAATCCCAATAACTACTTTTACTTTCCAGAGACTGGGGATGCAAACACTTTGAAGGAAACTTGTGTCATTTAGTGACAGATGTGCATTCGTTCTGGTGCCTCTGCCCCTTGATTTGTCACTGCTGCCAGCAGTACAGCTTCTACCCCAGAATGGGGGTATGCTCAAAAAGCAAAACTTGATTACCTGCGGATTACAAGTTAACATTTTGCCTGAGGTTTCACAGCTCAGGGCTGAAGAATACACAGTATTTGTTTAGAAACACATAAGAAAGGTAACTACTGTGGTCAGTCTAAAGACAAAATTGCAGATTTTTTTTTGTTCAAGCAGAACAAAAACAAGGAATCCCAATGCCACAACAGATATGCCACAGTGACACCCTACAGCCTTGGTGGACCCTGCACCAGGACGGCTCTGTCATCAGATGGCTTTCTCTGAGGTCAGGGTGCGAAGCCCAAGGGATAAAAAACAAGCTGGCAACTTAATGTGCTTTCTTTCCCCAGCTTTTAGGCATGTTGCAACTTCACTTTTTCTCTGTTAAGTTCTACTCATAAAAATAGATCTTTTCTAGCTCAGAATTGGGGGCAGAGAGTGAGGGAGAAGGATGGAAAGAGGAAGAACACCAGCGCAGAACTAAGACTTATGAGAGCTAAAAAGTTGCTGTGCTGGTACTTGCACGGGCATGTACAGCACAAAAGTGTCTTTCTTCCTTCTGTTGCTGCTCTTCCGCTCCAAGAAACATTGCAAACCATAATATACAACCAAGTACATGCAGTTTGGAAGCAAACGTAAGTAAAGACAGCAAAGCATTCTCTCACCCTGGTATTAGCTCCCTGGGATGAAAAGCTTGCCCAGAACTGTAGTGAGGTGCCACAACTATTGATATGCATGTTGTTCTGATAGCCCACTTGTCTACCGAATCACAGAAAAGTCCAGGTTGGAAAGGACTCAGCACCATCTGGTCCAACATTCTGTTGGAGGCAGAGCCTTAGGTTAGGTTATTCAGGGCCCTGTCAAGCCAAGTCCAGAATATTTCCAGCAGTATAGAGTCCACACACCTCTGGGCAGTTCATTTTATCCTCAAAGGTGGGTAAGGTCCCTTCTACCCATTTTACAGAAGAAAAGGAAACACTCAAGAGAGAAACTGGTCCACCCATCCTCACCTAGTTTAAAGGAAAAGTACATCAGGGTTTTCTTAAGGCATCAGGACCTGATACTGAGCAACTAAATTCACAGGAGTTCTGCACTTGGTTGCAAGAGAAGCAGGTGCTTGCAGACTCCACTAGATATATCACTGTGTTGCTGCCCATAGAAGAAGACCATATGCTGACACATTTGTTTTTACACCTACAGACAAGTCCGTGTGCAGTTATTCTGGATTTCCAACACAAGCACTGCTGATCTTCAGTTGCTTGTTGAGAACCATCACATCTGGCTGGGTTCAACCCTCTGCCCTGGCCAATAAAAAAGAGTTCAGACTCAAGACATCATCTCTCTACAGGACCTCCATGTTTCTTGACAAACGTACAGTAAATTTATCCCCTGCCTTTTGTTCAGGGGCCTAAGGAATGGGGTGGAAATCCTGCCAGTTATGGGTGATGCTGCCACTGATCGAGAGGCATCACCCTGGGTATTCAACACAGCACCTTTTAGGCAGGATGCTGCTGGACTAGAGGAAGGAGACCAAAAATGCTTGCAAAATATACCTTCTGTTAGGGGTAAAGTACAACGGCTGGAATACCGGTGCTTTCTTTAGGCTTTCTGGAACACTGGAAAGGAGACCTCTACTGTTGAACAGAAAAGGATGGATAACTATGCATGACCAGAGAAGGACTTTGCTTGCAATTTTGAATCTGAAGAGTAAGAGCTGCTTTTCAGAGCAAAAGGTTGCATGCGTGGCTAGAAACACCCTGAATTACAGGTTTACAGTGCTACAGAAACATGCTATGTACTCTTTCTTCTGAACGTCCTCATAAAGAGTTTCTTTTTCTCTGCCAGGTACCAAGCCTATTTTTAAAACATCCTCCCTGCTATGGAGTCTTCTCATTTTCCTCTGTAGTAAGCTGAAAATGACAGGCCAATAATGCTCACACAGGTCACACAAAAGGATTTCCACTGTGTTGATATAAGGCAGGACATCCTCTATCATGACTTACAAGTGGTAGAAAAGGCAAGAGGGAAGGTCCTCCCTCAAAAGCAGATCTTCTCTACATTTGTGTGAAATACATTACCTATGAAAGCCAGGAGAAGCAGGGAGTGCAAGGGAAAAAACAGTGGGCAATATATTCAGCTCAGCTGTAGAAGTGCATATATGCAAGCCATTCTCCACAGCATCATCTGGGAAAAGTGGCTTTTCTCCTGGAGTAATGGCAGAAAGCCGCCGTTACTACAACCACAGCTACACGGTGGCCTCTGCTAGCTGAGCTACATCTCCATCCGATTACTGCTCAGCAGATGTCTGCTCCGCCAGACTCCAACAACTGCCACCCTGCGCAGTAATCTGAGTGGAAAAGCTGATTAAATAGCCCCCATAGACTGGACCAGAGAGGAGCATTCCCACCACCCAGCCGTAGGTACCTGACTTAATAGGGTCAGTGTCCCCACACACCATGGGGGCCTCCATCAGGGACAGTGCTGACGGCAGCGTCCTGCCGCAGACTCTCCACCGGCAGCCCTGGGATCTCAGGGGGGTGCATGAGAATCTTTCCTGCATCCTCCCTTCCCAGGCCAGGAGAGAAAGACCGGCTGTTTACGTGCGGTACCACTCAAATACGTGCACTCCTGCTGCCTACGTTCTACCTGTGCTCTTTGGCTGTCATCAGTACAAGTCTTAAACCTCTCCAGCTGTCAGTTCATCACCTTGGCTGAGAGCAGAATTGCTATGAAAAAAGATCTCGACCTTTCCTCAGCTGCGTGACGCTACGTTTCTAAAAAGGATCTCTTTCTTACGCACTTCTTCAAGACAATATGTTTTTAGGGGGTGGTATTTAAAAGTCTGTCTCAAAAGAAGAAAAGAAAAACCACCTGTAACTATCCCAGCTATCAGTCAACAGTATATCTGGGGACCAACACTGATCTGCAGCTCTAAACAATCATTATAGTTCATTCACATGAAAAAAGACAATTTTGTGAAGACTCATTCTGTAATAAAACCTGCGTGCTGCCGATCCGGGGAGGAAAGCACTGGGGAGACCAGTTGATGCAGGCTGTTCTAAAAATATCAGTTTGTGCTGTCATCTGGTGAGAGTATGTCATCCTGTAATCTTGGCATCTGCAGGGACAGCAAGTTTCTGCCTAATTATTGCTGCTGAATCACATGACGAAGCATGAGGTACTAAAAAATATCTCTACATAAAACACAAACAGAAGAACACCCAAAACACAGGATCAGACCACTGTCCTGCCTTTAGCTGCTGTACACTCACAACACAAGCTGGCGGAGGCAATCTTGGTTTTTACAGATCTTTTTCCTGGGCTAATAAAACCCTGGAACGTAAACCCAGATTAAAAAAGCCACCCAAACCAAAAAAGCCCTACTCTCAGGAGTAAGCAATTCGTTGTTGTCTGTGTGTCAGCTCGTCCTGCCTTCGTGCAGCAAATGCTGCAGCAGCACCCTGCAAGAGCAGGACCGGGCACTGCATGCAAGGGGCTTCGAGGAGGGCCAGGCCCAGTGGGGTTTGCCCGGCTTTCTCCTCTCCTCATTCCCAGCGGACACGGGCGACGAGTTTACTCCTGGGTCACTGGTGCGTGCCTGGGGAGAGAGGAGACTGCTCAGGGCAGGCCCTCCTTGGGAGTTAATGGGATCCCTGTTCACAGCAAAATACATTTTCTCCGTTGGTATTTTTGTTCAAAGACTACACTCGGTGTGCGTGATGTTTAGCTAGTCACAAAACCACCTTTCAAAACTTGGGCTGGCTGAAACAACACTTCAATGTTAGAAGCATGACACCACCTTAACCACTAACCTGTTAGAAGAATTTGCTGCTCCTGAATTTCCTTTAGGTTTTTTAAAGGCAGCCAGCCCCACCTTGGCTCCGTCTAAGAAACCTGCCTTAAGACCCCATTTTTAAAAATAAAAAAGGAGGCAGTACAGCTATAGTCCTGAGGCAGTCAGCGTCCCCAGGCAAGAAGTCCACCAACTCTGATTTCCACATTTCAGCTTACTGATCAGAAAACAAGGTTTCTGGTAAAGAATAAAAATCACCTTCCTCACAGCATATTGTCCAGAGGTCTCCGATTCGAAACTCCATACAAACAGAGATCTTTTCATTGTGCACTTGAACTTTTAACATGGCGCTGCAGTGAACGGTAAGTCATCCTCAGACCTATGCATGCATCTTTGGCATGATTTTCACCCAGAAACAGGTTGAACACCAATTAACAAATCAGCAAGCAGTCCAAACTGATACAGACTAATGAAATACCAACAGGCAATTCGTGATGTTTCCTAGGATATTGCTTTATCAGAGATGTTAATCATCAAATTGTGCAGACGTTCAATGACGTTGCTATTAGTAGCTTGTGCATTCTGCTGCTACAGTAAGACAATGCGGGACCTAGATGGAGCTAGGACAAAATAAATGATGGTAACTGATCTATGAAGTATTTTACTTGTAATTTTTTAACAAGTCAACATGACTCCAGTACAGCTCTGTTACGGAGCGGAGAGGCATCCCACAAAACGGCACGCTAAAATAAGATGCAGTTAGGTGAGATTTTCAGATGGTGAAACCAGCTCAAGAAGTTCCTGCCCTGCTTGTGCTGACCCATCCTCCACGCCCTGTTCAAGCCTTGATAGCACTGCTGCCTGCACGCTGCTGTTGTAAACTGCATCACTGAAACAATTAATCAAGGTAAAAACAACTTCTTGGACAGTTTTGATGCCAGAGGATGTGTTGACCCACGTGGTAGCTGATCACCAGCTCCTGACCTTCCAAGCAGCAGTAAATGTCCTAGACAGTCTGCCCTGCTGGTCTATTTGGGACTACTCTTTGGTGAAAGCCAAGTCCCTTGGGGCTTGCCAGCTAAGAAGGACCAGGAAGCAAAGTGCAAAGTTGTGGGAACCCTAGGCTGAGAGAGGACCCATTAATTTCAAAATAAAAGATATTCTAGGGAATAGTGACATCTTTATTTATTGATAAACAAGCTGAAAAACCAAGGTGATGATTATCTGAGTGGGTGGAGGGCATTACATTGCTCTTAGGAAGCAGGAAGCAATAGAGGAACAGAGGCCTCAGCCAACTTGAGGGGAAAATTATGGCTGAGTGAATAAAGCACGAAAAAGGCGTAGTGATTTTCTCCTTTCCTTCTTGTAAGAGGTGAAAAAAAAACAAACCAAAACCAACAACACCAAATTCATTCCAATGCCTCGATTAGGGCCCTCTGAAAGGCTGGGCATGGGCACAGGGCCAGCATGGTGGGATAAGGCAAGGCTGTCTCCAGGGGCCGTGCACCGGCTTATGTGCAGCAAAAGTGCACAGCCACCAAACCCCCTATAGCGGTGTCTCCTGCACGGGATTTTTACTTGCCCTACAAAGAAACTGTAGTTGATTTTCTTCCAAAGTAAATCCCCCTGTGTAAACTAAATGCCTATGCATTTGGCTTCTTCCTTTTCTTCCCGAAAACTGACTCCAACATTTCTCTTGTTTTTCACAGGAAACGCAGCACTCGCTATTCCCAGGTATGCCAATAACCCATTGTAATCGTTTCTGCCTGCCTGCAGAATGCACCTGGCTGCCCTCATGAAACATATTTAGCATGAGCAAGCACCAGGCTGCTCTGTTGAAAGCGTTCCCCAGTCTTCAAGCCTGTAAGGATTCATTATCAAGATCATGAACGCTGCAGAGTGAAGATTTTAATTCAGAGGTCCCTACTGCTACAGAAGTGGAGAAGTAACTGAGAAAGCCATTGAGAACGACTGCATCCAATGTCACACAAGGTGACCCTATTAAAATACGAGCTGCTCATAGGGAGGCAAACTCTCAAACAGCACTGCTTAACAGCCAAGGAAGGGTGGATGATGAACCAGCTCAGCAGAAATCATCTGCACTTGCACCTGATACCAGAGGTACCCCGCAGCAGCCGGTCCACTTGTCAGAGAGAGGGAAAGAGGCTTCCACAGATGACTGGACAGTAATCCGCAGAGGAGAGCTGTCTCGTTAATAAATCTGTCCTCTGCAATGAGACTCTGCTCACACAGATGTGTCAGCTCCTTTATTCGGAGAGAGCAGCCTGAGAAATACCATGGTGGCTACGCTTTCCGTGACTGGCACAGGCTGGGGTGAAGAGGCAGCGACGAGCATCGGTGAGGAGGCGGTGTGGCGTGGCGTGGCTCTTCTGTGCTGCCTCGGCAGCTCTCCCCATGGGCAGCCTCTACCCAGACACAGCAAGAGAAGCTACAAAAGCAGGAGGCTGCCCTATTTGCCTGCTTCAAGCAAAGCTGTCAATAACATCTATTTTCTAGGCCCCGTTTGGCAGATTGTACTGTTGGACGTTTCACAGCGATAAAGCTCCTGCAGCCTTTTTTTTATTTTCCCTACCTCATACAGAAAGGGTTTTTAAATGCAAACAGCTCATGTATCTGGAGAAAGAGAGAATGGTCAGCAAGTGTGACCTTCCACAAATTTTTGCTATCTGGTTCACGAGTCAATTCTTTTTTTTTCCCCTTTCCTAAGTTCTCTGGCACTGGAACTGAAGGAAAACCAGAACTGACCTGTGGCCCTTGCCAAGAGTCACCTGTTGCCCTCTACAGCCCACCTCCTCAGCCTGTCTCTTGGCCATGCACTGAAACGCTCTCGCTTTGAGTGAGAAGAAGTGAAAGAACCAGAGGAAATCCTCCCACCAACAGAAGAAGGACTGTGCAAACCAACCGCTCCACCGGAGCGAGGCAGCTTTGCAGAATGACTGAAAGTAGGACTCCTGTGCAGTCCTCCTCTTCCTCACAGGCTGCAGATCACAGCACACATCTCCTGTGGTACCCCATACACACAGGTAGACATTCAGGAGGTTCATCACTGCTGCTCACCTACTGCAAAGCTTCCCCTTGAACAACTAACTGTGAAACAGAATGAAAACTCACAGATGAAAGGGCCAAATTATGCTCCATCAAATGACAGTGACTCCTTTCCATCCTTCTTCCAGAAAATAAGAAAGTTGGAAGTAAGCTGCAAACTGAATGAATGTCTCATTTAACCTCACCACTGGGATACTCTACGTACTATTCTGAAGTTAACGGAACACTTTCAATAATTTACAGCTAACCTTTTATCCTAATATATTTTGAAATCTACTCCCTTATACTAATAAAAAAACAAAGGAGAAAGGGCACTTTGTGTGGCAACTACCCTATGAGTCAGTCAATATGTACATGTGAGCAGGCAGAAATATGGGCAGGAGCCTACAGAATCACAAAAGGATGACAGAAATAGTGTTACAAGTTCAAATACCCCAAGCTGTGGAAAAGAAGCAATGGAAAAAAACCACATACATCTGGAAAAAATAATCAGAAGAGCCTAACATTTGAAAAGCACCTATTGCAGAACCCAGACCTACAGATACCGTCTTGGTGGAATCCAAAAGAAAATGAAACCCAACCTAGACTAGGGGAGGTGGAACCAACAATTTTTGCTTATTTAAAGCATTAAACCCAGGACATTCTTGGGACCAGGACCCCAGCTTTGCTATTTCCATACATAAAACCTCAATTTGCTACATTTTTTAATAATAATAAAAAAAAAACAATCCCAAAACAACAAACCAAATGACTTCACTAGTGTTGTTGTAGCACGGCAGTGGTACAACTCTGATCTAGTCCAAATCTGTCCCACTCAACCGATCCCTAGTGTGTGCACTCATCTTGCAAAGACACTCTTCCTCCTCCTCTGCATTGCTCCGCTGACTGCAAAGCCCCTTGCCCCAGTCCCTAAGTAACACAGCTTGGCTACATGAGGCATCGGCTGCAGGGAAGAATCCATCTGTTGCGACTTCAAAGAAGATGAGTTGGAGCTCTGCGATTCCTAAAACCCACAAATATTCCACCTTGGTTTGCCTGATTTGTCATTAACATTTCTCATGCCTAAATTAAGAAGGATGCATAGCATCGGATGCGTGCTGACAGCGTTGCAGCTGAACAGCTTTTATAGCTTAGCCTCGTTTCCCTCCGCACCTCCAGATGTTTCTTGGGTGCCTGTTGCATACCAACACATAGCAAGCCATCACAAGCCAAACTAATATTATTAGTGTGCACTAACTATTAAAGGTTTGGTGCAAACTCCAATAAAATTGAGGAACCAATTATTTTACCACATCTATGGGGCACTGACCTGTTTGCCCATATTCCCTGTTCTCAAAGATCCTTCAGCCTGGTACCCAACTCTGTGATGAAGCCTGTTTAGCACCAGTGAAGTTCCCCACATTCAGACTGACAACGTTCTGAGCTGAGATGAGGGAATCAAAGTTAAAATCCAGCCCATCTGCATCCATGAGTTCACTGCGGATAATGGACTCCATGTCACACTCCAGGCTCCCATTGAAAATATCCAGGTCCAAGTCACTTGGGAATTTCTCGTGTCCCATGACCGGGAGGTTCACACTAGAGGAGTACAAAGAGGAGCCTGAGAGCGGGTCAGAAAGTGTTTGCATAGACTGATTGACGGGTGACTGCTGATGCTTGGTGGATCCCAAGCTGTTCGAGTCACTCAAGCCTATGTTACTGATGGAACTGGACAAGGCACGGCTGCCGCTAAGAGAGGAGTTGTGGGACTGGTGCTGGTGATGGGGCAGGCTTTGATTGACCAGACCGCCCTGGCTGGACTGCGCGGCAAACGACATCATGGGGTCGTTGCGGAGCATTATATTCCTGCGGGAATTCTGGGCAGACACAGCTGTGCTGGCTTGTGACATGAGTGGGTCAGACTGTGTCATCATGACATCACTGTGACTAAGTGCATCAGAGGCGAGGAGATCCTGCAGCGTCTGGTTGTTGTAATGAGAAATGGAAGAGAAGGTGGTCTGCTTGTTCTCCTGAATGGTCTGCATGGGCGACTGGCGGAGAGAATTCAGGGACGACGGCCCAAACACAGCGTTATTGAAACTACTTGATGGGGAACCCAGCCCTGAACCTTTGGAACCATAGGGAAAACTGGAGCTTCTCTGCATTATCCCCCCTGTGGGCGACTGCTGGGAGGGAGGGAGTGTTATATTGTCCAAGAGATCATCCATGAGGTTATCTGTCAGTCCATCGTTCAAATTCATTGTCCCAGCCATATCAGTCAACCTAGGCAACTCCACAGTACATGGTTTGTTTACTGATGGGGACAAGCTTGATGGACTACTGTACAGCATGGGAGAAAGTGGAGCATCGTCGTCTTGAACATCATCTAGTTCAGTGCTTGCCAAAATGGGTGACAAGCGGCCACTGATCGTACTGGCATTAGAATTTGTACGGGAGCGAAAATCTGTCCACGCATCCAGCTCGTCGCTGCTGCGGGAGGTGGGACTCCCTGGCCACTTGGAGAGCTGAGAAGGGCTGTCCTCGCTCGTCTCCTGGGCAGTCTGCAGGGCCGCCTTTTTCTTAGCTGCTCGTCCTCTGCTCTTCGTGTACTTGTTGCTGTTGTCCATCGACACTGCGCGTCTCCGGGGTGCCTTGCCACCTTTTCCACCGTCTGGATTGATCATCCACCACGAGCTTTTCCCGGTGCCTTCATTCTGCACCCTGACAAATCGGCTGTGGAGTGACAAGTTGTGCCGGATTGAATTCTGCAGGAAAGGAACAAAACAAAACGTCAGAATCAGCACCCCACTTCTTTTACTATCAAATCTCAATTATTAAAGCAACATTACATGAAAACAACAAGAAAAATAAAAGCTTTCGGCTCTGGTGGATATCACCATGGGTTTCGAGGGTGGTGGATACAGAGGGGCTGGAGTGTGACCGCAGCAGCTGTAAAGCAAGCCCTGTGCTTGCACTGCCTGTGCATGCCTTGTGCCAATCTCCACACCCTCAAAAGCTGCATCCTAAGGAAAGGAGTGTGACAAAGCTCCATTCCTGTCATCAAGAAGCTAGATACTTCTCCCTTAGTTTTGACTCAGGGCAAACCTCTATACTATCGGCAATCTTGCCATCAGTTACTTGAAATAAAAACTGCAAAGGCGCTGCAAAAATCTGACTGGAGGGGTAGTCACACTCATCGCAGCCTCTGCAAATGTCTTTTTAATTCTTCATTGGCATGTGTGTTGTGTATCTGTTATAATAACTCTTGAGAAAACTGTAAGTGCTGTTGCTCCTCTCCCACAGGCACTCTGTGCATGACTAAGCTGTACTTTTGATTAGAGGCACCAGAATTACGCCTGTACTGCAGTAGCTGGCCAGCTGTCCCCTCACTATAGTATCCTCACAGTCTTCAAAACATGATGTGACACAGTAGATGACAATATCCCTGACCCCGTAAACCACTAGATACGGGGTTGTATAAAGCTGCTGGACATAGTCAGATAACCCTGTGCTGTAGAGGATGCTACGTAATGCAATACTTGCAGGGGATCCTGTGCACTTGTGTATTACCCGTTTGCACTAGTCAGCAACATCTACTGTCTAAAATAAAACTGATGATATTCACCTCAGAATGAGAAAAAGGCCAAGAAAACCAGCCCACAGTACCCCATGTCAAATGACTCCAGGTTTAAATCAAAATAACTGAGACGAAAATCCCACTCCACTCATCCTGCTGATCTTGGAACTTAAAATACAGCTCAAAGAAAAGACAAATAAGTAGTATTTGTTAGGGAAAATGCTTCCAGGTTTGTTTGGTTTTTTTTTTTCCATGTGCTAGTCAAAAGATTTTTTGAGCTATCCCATATTCTTTTGACAAAACAGTCAAGGATTGCTTAACTATTCCTCTAGGTTAATGATGATCAAGTTTAAAAAAGTTGCAAGAGTTCTTTTTTCTCACATTTTGGCAACTACCGGGTATATCTAGAAAGAGAATAAAATCACATTTGTTCTATGAGCTTGCTTTAAAACCACACAGTCAACAGGACCATAGCATACTCAAACTATCCAGGGTAAGTGTCCTTCATTTACAAAGCACTGAAGAAATTCCAGTTTCAAATGGGCAAAGAATGAATCAATCAACACATTGCTCACAAGCATCTTGACATTTGCATCCTCAGGATAAATGGATGTTTCACATAAGGGAACTGGAGACACAACTGATGTATAAAGAAATGCAGCCCAGCTTTTTTAAACAATTCTTTTCCATCGAAAATGCCATTTTTTCCTCCTCCCCTGTTAAGTGTTGTGGTTTTTGTCAGATTGTGAAATGGAAAACATGCCTGAAGTTCTTCTCGCACACAGACAGCAGACGCAGTTGCGATTATCACTTAACAAAAAGAGAAATCATATGGACCACGGTTCAAAATAGCAACTGTTATGTTTTGAACAATTTGCACAAAACAGCAGACCAGACTTTGCAGACATACTCAAGGAGTTTGAGTCAGTGCCTCAGCTATAAGCTTGTCCATTTCTCAGGGACTATCACGCCATCAAACTATGGTGGATTGAGTTGCAGCCTAATAGTTACTCAGTCTAAGGAAGGAAAGAGCTTTTTATTATTTAACTGATGACATTTTAACTGTATTTTGAGTCTGGCGACAGTCTGTTTCTAACTTCTAATAATGAGGTACGCCACTGCTTGCTTCCTCAGGTTTCTCCCAGCTGTCTGGAAAACTGCTGGTTTTTCTGAAAAATAACCTTTGTTGGTATTCCAGCTTGTACTGCATCAATGCAGGTAGCTCTCACATTCATCCCCTGTGACTTTCATGAACAATCACTTGTGAGAACATCTGCATGGGGATCTCTCCTCACAAAGAGACGGCTGCAGGACGAGGACATCCAGAGCTAGACCACTACACCAAGCCAGGCTTCAAGACCCCTACAAACCATGTTGTTCCCCACCCAAAAATGCTTTGTATAAGAATACACAACACCATGACTCTTGTAAATGGAAAAAAACCCCCAAGATTCTTAGAAAATACATAAAAGAAACACTGGAGGTAGCATATGCAGTGTGCCACATAGCTTCAGATATAAAGACATGCAGCCAAAATGTCAGCAGCTAACAGTTTTCAACCTATAGTATTCTCATAAAATGGCTTATTTCTGCTGGTAGTAGCCCTAGAAACTGGCCTAAAACCACAAAAAATCCAAAATGGTAAAACTGTGAGACTGAGGCACCTTTCAGGATGAGGGCTCCTGCATGGATGGATATGTGTGCACATGTACAAATTTATTCTTATAATATCTTTTTGCTCAGTGTTGGTATTACACAAATAATAAAAGAATGTAATAATACTTTTGCACTGAAAATTGGTAGTTATAAAAAATCCAAGCAGTTTGTTTTCCTTTACATTAAGCAATATGCCACTTATACTCCAGCTTCTGTTTTTCTTTACTTTTCTTCTGTAGGAAGATTGTTTTCTTAAACATAATTATGGGCCAATTTATTTTTGTCTGCCCCATCTCCACCCTCTGTTCAAACACTGCCTTAAAACCCACTTCTTTCACGTAACCTCCCCCGCTAACCTCTTCAGCAACAGTATCTGAGTTTCTTGGTTTCTCCTTGTGTTGGATGCTCTGCCAAATCAAATTAGGGCTGGATCCTATTATCCTTTCACATGCAAGTTATGCTACAAAAGTCACTGGGATTGACAACTCACATCAGTAAATGCTTTCGTGCTATGCTACCAGGCTGCAATCTGAATGGAAATAACTGTATTTTCTACCTGGTTTTTGAGCTGTCAAAGAATGTTCCCATCTGCTTAAAATACAGGAAAATAACACGGGACAATCTTTGCTCACAACCATGTGCATTAGTAATATATGACCATGTGACAAACAACAAAGGAGGTGAGGAAGCAAAGAAAATACAGTTTATCATTTGAACCCACTGCTGATTAAATTAATGAGGATTTGTCTTTTGACTTAGGTGGGAGATGGATTAGGCCATGATGATGGAAACATAATGCATTTTTCCATGCCAAAATGCAATGAGAAATTTTAAAAGATCTATATAGGAACTTCCATCAATCTGTCCTGGAGACCATATGTAGATGGGACAGATGCTAACCAGGCTGCAGACACCTTGGAAAGAGCTCAGATACCTCCAATGGCTACAACATATGGACTGTACAAGAGCAGAGCAGAAAAGAAATAGGATGAGCTCCTCCCTTTATTAGTTTTACTGTTTACACCTGACTTGAAGAATGCTCTGCTAGGAGACAGAAGATTGAGGTTCCTGCAGATAAGAACAAGAGCATCCCATACGACACTGAGCCCATCTCAACTGGGTCCTGGTCCTCCAAGGAAATGGTCCTGCAAGGAAGAAAGATGAGGAGGACCCAGGGCTGAGGAACACACAAGGCAGGGCAGATGTGGTGTGAACAGAGGGTGGTACAGTGCCACAGGCAAGCAGAGCTGCTGCACTACCTTGGCTTAGGCTAAGGGCACCGGGAGAAAGGGTGCAGCTGGGTGCCCAGTAGTAGCCAAGGGCAGCAACACAAGGGGTGACAGCACTTTCCCAAAACTCAGGGCTGTGCTCTCAGCTTCTGTAAATGTTGACCCACTGCACCGCATTTTGTCCAGTTAATATTACTTGAGAGAACAAGCTACATATTGTTTGCAAAAAAAAAAATTATATTTATATATATATATATATAAATTAAATAGGCTACCATGTCCTAATTACACATGTCTCTCTTGGTATTTTGATAAGACTGCAAATGGGTAAGGTCCCAGAGAGGACACTCAGACGTTTCCAACGCGCCGTATACCTGATGCGATGCAAACAACTGAATGAGTCTCCCAAGGACGCTAGGCCTGCACTTCATTTCAACACTCAGCCCCTGTCAGGCAACAGCAGCAACTGCTTGAGCCTTTAAAACGGAGAAAATTCCCCCTCCCTGTGCCTGTTTCAGCCTCTTCCAAGCTGTGTTTACCTTGTGGAGCCCGTCCATTAACTCAGACACCAGCTGCAAGTGCTTCCACTGCAGTACAGAGTCTTTTTTGTCTGGAAGCAACATGTGGTATCAATTTATCATCCTCAACAACGCAACAAGGAATCCACTCACTTTAAAAATAAAAAGACGAGTTGTGTAACTTAACTCTTAAACACCCCTGCTTTTTTTTTTTTTTTTTTTTTAAAAAAAAAAAAAAAAAAAAAAAAGCCTAAAGATTAGCAAGATGAGGTGCAGCTGGTGGCTGCTAAATCCAAGTTATACACCGGACTGTTTTTATTTCAGTGTTTTGTAGGGAGTGGCTAATTAGTTGTTTCAGATATAGGCTCCTAAACTGTGAAGTTACTGCTACAAATCAAAAGCTGTTGTTTATTTTAACAAGTGGGATACTAGGACATGATGGGAGAAAAACAAACGCTACCTGCAGACCCGTAAATACTGCTAATGCTCACTCAGGAGAATTATGTTTCATTTTATACTGTATTAACATATTTAACGTTCTAAATTCACCATGTGAAGTGGTCTGGTGGCCACGTGTTAGAGAAAGGCATCAGATCTAATACCACTGAAAAGAAGCCACGAAAATAACTCCAGATTATCAGCCTCCAGTGGACTGGAGGGAGCCCTGCTCCTCCATAGCTCTGCCTGGTCACTGGAATTTCAGTTTCCAGCCTATGTCACCTTGCTCAAAATGTTGTAGCACAAATCCCCTTTGGGGTGAACACCCCTACAGAGGACCTCCACCAAAAACTGTTTCTTTAAGAAAAGCAAAATCATAGGATAGTTTCATCTGGAGGAGACCTTCGAGATCATCAAGTCCAACCTCATTCCTAGCCACATCAAAAGCCACTAAACCATGTCCCTAAGCACAACATCTAACCGCCTCTTACACACTTCCAGGGATGGTGAGTCCACCAGCTCCCTGGGCAGGCCATTCCAATGCCTGACAACCCTTTCTGGAAATAAATGCTTCCTAATATCCAGCCTGAACCTCTCCTGGTTCAACTTCAGGCCATCTCCTCTTGTTCTGTCACTTGTCACCAGGGAGCAAAGATCAATTCCCACCTCGCTACAGCTTCCCTTCAGGTAGTTGTAGAGGGCAATAAGGTCTCCCCTCAGCCTTCTTTTCTCAAGGCTAAACAGCCCCAGATTCTTCAGCCTTTCCTCATAAGACACATGCTCCAAACCCTTCACTAGCTTTGTAGCCCACCTCTGCACCCTCTCCAGCATCTCAATGTCCTTGTAGAGAGGGGCCCAAAACTGGACACAGTATTGGAGGTGTGGTCTCACCAAAGCCAAGTACAGAGGAATGATCACCTCCCTGCTCCTGCTGGCCACACTATTCCTGATCCAGGCCAGGATGCCATTGGCCTTCTTGGCCACCTGGGCACACTGCTAAAACAAACTACTGAAACAAACTGTTTTCTTTGCATTCAGTTACTGCTGAAACAGGAGGTTGTGAATAATCCTACACATTCTGACCACCAATCCAAATCAGTGTCTGTGCCTTCGCATGAGGTAACTCAAACTTTGCTTCAACTACTGGTTTTACATCTTGTTTGCTTTAATGTCCCCAATGACATTCAATTGCAAGTAAACAAGAAAACAGATACAATGACTCTAAAATGATGAATAATTAAAGTTGCCAGTTGCACGTGTATACGCAGGAATTTCTGGTGAAAGGGATTTGCAAGTCTAGGTGAGGAGATCTTGAGAAAGTACCAATCTGTTGGTTCTATAGTAATTTTCTGCCTAGCTGTGTAAGGCTGCAGTGCTGTTCTGCGAGGAACTTTGAGATCCCCAACCAAAAGGGGTCTCAGAATTTCTTCCTCTTTCCCATGAGTTTTAGCAAACCAGAAAAATATATGTAATTTCATAAAGCAGTGAGGGTGCTCTGGAATAGTATATATCCCAGGATGTTACATTTACCCTCAATTATGGAAGTTGCAGGGGAAGAAAAGCTTTAAGCAAATTACACACTGAAAAAGAAATCTTTCGTGACACCCAAATGTTTTCAATGCTTTATGTCTTATCATCTAACAAGGTCCTAGGCAGCTCCCACAGATGTGGATGGACACATCCCTGGAGGTGTTTAAAAGCCATACAGATGTGGTGCTTGAGGATATGGCTTAGTGGTGGACTTGGTAGAGTAGGGTTAAAGGTTGGACTCAGTGGTCTTAAAGGTCTTTTCCAACCTAGATGATTCTATGATTCTATGAAATCCCACCAGATGTTCAGCAGAAGCAAGAGAGCACCAGGGTCCCATGGGGGGCATCCCTTCATATCCAGCTGGTGAAGGCCACCATCCTCTCAGCCCTAGAAAGGTAAGTGGGATGACACGGGCTCAGCCCATCCCGAACATGCCCTCCTACAGGAAAGAGAACACCCCCCCACCCCCTCCCCAGATTTAGGGAGGGAAAAGTCAGTTCAGCATTTGAAGGGTGGCTCTGTGGATTCCCCTCCTCATCCTCTCTTCAAAGGAGTATTTCTGACCTCAGTGGTAGGGGAATGTCTAGAAGAGGCCCCCACCGTCATTAGCACACTGCTCGCCTGTCTGCCCATCGTCTCCCACCCTTAAGAAGAGCAGAAAGCCTCGATGGCTATTAAAGCTCCTTGGGAGAGAATTAAGTCCAGCCAAGATTTATCCTCCGAGATGTGCTGGCTCAGATGGGAGAGCAGTACACGGACGTGCCTCCGTCCTGCACGCAGGGCGCCGTGCCGCACCAAATTACGACAGGAGGAGGTGATTAGTGTGAGGAAAACAAACCCTCCCTAACGACATGAGCCTCGCTCCCCGCCGCCCCGGCTGCTCCTTGCCACAGGGGCAGGCGGCGTGAAACGTGCCTGCCACGGAGGTTTATGCCCTCTCTTTTGGAAAGAAAAGCACCTCAGTGCGTGGAGCTATGGGGAACCGAGTCACATGTTAATCAAAAGTTGTTCCTAAAAAAAAAATAAATGTAATTCTAGCTAAAGCAACTGCTGCCTCACTCTTTGCAAACAGCGGTATTACAAATCACTACGCTGACGTAAATAAAACTTAGCTGAAAATATACACTGCCTGGAAATTGTCTCAGAGCATCACGCTTCCAGTTAGCAAAAAAATCTCCAGTTATTTTACAGTCAGACGTCCTCTGACCACAGGAGGACTGTAATAAATAACGTTTGTTTTGCTGAGAGTAGAGCATGCCTGTTGTCGTTTATTTTTTTCCAGCGAGTGCTGGGAGACGGGAAGCAGCGAGTGAGGAAAATGCTGATACTTTAACTAATGCAGCTGCGGAGCAAGAACAAGGTTGGGCTCTCCAGCAACTCCTCCTGGCATCAGGAACCATGTACCTGGGCACCCTCTGCTACTGGAAGCCCCCTATAAAATCAAGCATTGGCCTCTGCATGCTATGCTGACGCTTTTCCACATTAGAACTGGATTTGAGAATCAGGAGGCAGGCCCCATCATGGGAGGCTGCTAAAGGCACCTTGTCAAGAGCCACCTTTTTCCACTCCCTTCCACTCACTTTGTATCATGGCAGTCCAAAACGCAGTAACACAATTAATTTCAATCAAAGGCTTTAACTTAATTAAGAGTAGGAATTTACTTTAAGGCATTGCTCTTGCAACGTGCTGAATTCATCAAAATCCCAAGGCACCTTAGTGCAGGCTTGACTGAGACATGAACACAGCAGGAGAACAGAAGATGCTGCCCCTTACTGAACTTAAACCCAAAGAACTGCACGTAAAAAACCTGCAATGGATGCATGTGGCTGGGTCTTTGCAGAGACAGATCGAAGCAGTTCTAATTTCTGTTCAGGAGTGGTGTCATCAGCGGATAACATCTTTTTTCTCTTCTTTTTTTTTCCTTTTTTTTCTGAATGCCAAGCTCCAACATTTAAAGCGTTTCCACTGTAGGAACTTTGGAAATTGCATCACGATGTATTTGTGGAGCCCCTTCAGCAGCACGAGCATCACTGCCTTTCTCCTCCTCTGTGCCACAGAGCCCCAAGAGAAGCGCAGGCACAACCAACCAAGCAACCCAAATATTATACATATAGTAACTCTCATAACTGTCATCACAGTCCCCGTCTGCCAGCTGCTGAAGCTACTGGAAGAGTCCTCACAAACCTCAGTGGTCACCCAGTCAGACCTCAATGAAAACAATGCAATTTTACTGTGAGGCAGACTTTCACCCTGAAGGCTTTGGGTTTGTTTTGCTAGAAAGAAGAATTAGAAGGAAAAAAAAAACCTAAATTTCCCCCCGTTTTTTGTTTCTTAGATGGAAAGATCCCAGTAGAGCCCTCATGCAGTGTTGTGGAAACCAGAGTGCTCAATTCTATTTTCGGTCATTCTCAGCATATGGCCCTTACTATACATCGACTATTTAGAACCATGTACAGGCGTTCTTTCATGCCTTTATAAATAAATGTGAGTGATGCTACTGCTTATAATAATTCACTAAATATAGTAGCTTCCCGTGGAAGATGACAAAAGCCTCTCATCGCTGAATCACCTAGTATAAATCTTTATTTTTTTTTGTTAACATCTTTTGTGGTCACGTGTTGATTTTTTTTTTGTTTTAACACTTCCTAAGCCTGCGTAACGCAACTAAACCAGCACTAGTTTCCGCCACGCAGCGGCAGGGAAAGAGTAAAATCTGCGTGCGTGAAGAAAGCCTTCTAGGGCTCCAGCCTTACCGAAGTGCAAGGCTGCCTTGCACACGGCTGGGTAAAGTACTAGCTCTGAAATAATAGATTGTTAAATACCCAGGCTGCATTAATTGGAAGTGTTGAGCTGTGCGCATCAAATTGCAAATTTGGTGACAGTGACGGCTGACATGTGACTGATGGGGGGGAAACAGATCTGATATGCTGTCTCCTGACTGAGTTTGATCAGGCCTGAGCAAGCCCTTCAAAAGCTGGCAGGGGCACCTGAGACCTTCTCACGAGAAAGCCTCCAAGCAACCTCCAAAACAGCCCCCGGCATTTCTGCTATGTAGACTAATCTGAAACAGGACCCTTCTCCTGTGCTATTTTAAGCACATGATTAGTTTAGTATTGAACCAGAAGATACTATCTGATTAAAAAAAAAAAAAAAAAAAGGTGGATTTTAAAATATGATGCACTTTAGTGGGCAGCTGATGTGGGAAAGGGAAACAGCAGCCTTGCTCCCAAGCGCTGGGAACACGCTAAGCATGAATCTCAGTGGGTCTGACCCGCTGGCTTTTTAGGGGCAAAAAAACCCTTTGTGAGCTTGATGGGAAGGGCAGCCAGTGTGGGAAGGCAGAACCACGACTCCAGATATTCACTGAGTTCCTGCAGTGCTGGTGCCGACCAGGTGTGAATTAGGGATGAGCGAACAGAGCAACTGGAAAAACAGGTATCTCCTCCTTCACGACTCAGGACCGGGAAGCTATGGCTCTACCAATAAATACCTGCGCGCTCTTCAAAACGTAATGGCACCTGTAAAATATTAATGCCTTTTGAGAGTAGAAAGTGATCAGTTTTCCTTTTGATGTATTCTGATGCGCATTCTGCTTTCGTCCTGAGAGTAAAACAGGGGTCCTCCCTAGACTCTTGGTTTCTTACTGTTTCCTACATATTCCCTCTGCATCAGGGAACATATTTTAAACACTGCATTTAGAAATGTATTTGAAAAACTGTACAGACTTGCTCTCTGTATACATAAACCAAGTTCACGCCACGTCAGATGACCTGAGTGGACAAAACCATCCACCTCCTTACTGTTTTTATATGAACAGTAGTGAGGTGGGTTTACTTCAGGAATCTTTCCCCAGCTCATTCTTTAATCTGATTTCCATGGGTGTACTGCATTGGGACACCCAGTCCCCAAACCATCTCCACCCACAAACTCACCGCTGAGGCACGTGGCTTTAGTTTCCATGCTGTGATGCTCTGCCTATGATCTTCAAGTTGACAACATTTGATTTTTAATTTTTTTTTCCTATGGCAAAAAGCTTTTTTTACAGCCTTAAAATTTAACTCTCCTTATCCAGCCTGGGCAGCTCCAGCTCAGACCTTGATGACCCAGCTGTCAGTGCCAGATTCCCTTGGCAGTCATGGAGAGAAATGGGCACCTCCAGCAAATGACCCCACCAGCCTGTCTTCCCGCTTTCCTCTCCAAGTGCCTGACCTGCTCCACTGGTAGATGTGGATCTCGCCCTGCCCACAGAGAGGCATCTTCTTTGGGACATCACTCCCAGTGCCTCCCAGGGCACGGTGGCTTCAGAGAGCTTGCCCCTCACTCAGACCAAACTCTCCCTCTACCCCTCTGAATTCACCCCAGCCTCACCTGACCCTACTTGCCAACAGCTTTAGTTTCCATCGAACCTCACCTCACTAGGATGACTTGCACGTTACTGGTTTTACAGGATTTTTTAGAATTTATTTTCTGTTCACTGCAGGGGTAAAATATACCTGAGGAGCTGACAAAAGGGAAGATGACACCTATTACACTGCCAGTGAATCAGCCTTTTGCTACAGCAAGCAGGACATTCCTGTTTCGCATGCAACTGGCAGCAACAACCATCCCAGAAACCTCACAACCCAGGTAAATGCACAGGTATGAAAGTCATCTTTTTGCATGGTGTTTTTTTTTTTTTAAGCTACTTACCTAATCACAATCACAAGTGCTAAATGTTGAGCCTAAAGCTAGGCTGTGTTAAAATGCTTAGGCACTTCCCGATGCTTTGTTAGCACCCCACCCCGACACTGAAGCCTGAATAGATGAAGGATGAGTGGAAAAACCCTTTCATGTTCCCGGTTTGAACCTGTTCACATGACTAATCCTTCCTGAAGCCAACACTGGGACCACAGTGGGGCCCAGGTATTGCTCAGTACATAGGTTGGGATATTTTTCAGAGGCAGCTGAGGAGCTACAGAGCGCTGGGTTTCAGGACTTTGACTGTGCCAACAGCCAAGGTCGTCACCAGGTACTGGGACAAGAATTACCTATCCTGTAGGCTGCAGTCCAGTTGAACTCCCATTATGGGAAGGTCTGCACAAGTAGAAAACACATCTGGAAGACTACAGCCTCAACAGCCAGACAAGGAAGAGTTAATTCAATAAAGATGCTACAAAACATAAAATTGACCCCTGAGATGGTGTCACTTCACAGACACCATCCCCTGCTCTGGAAAATTATAAGTATTGACTTGTTGAATCAAAATCTATATGTCTTGGGGTTGCAGTAGCTCTATGTGCTCCGATGGCCCCACAATCCTTCCAGATAGGTGCTCTCTTACAGCACTAGGCAGGTGGATTAATTTCTGCTTCTCAGAAAAACTGGTCTCAGACCTCAGGTGGGTTGGGTGCACACATGTCACATCCTGCTTTTAGGAGGAAAATGTTGGGCTATGTCAGTGGAACTACAATGCTTGAAATTAGTCCATTTTCAACACGTACATGTTCAAGACACGGGACAAATTTTAAAGAACAATGCTAAGAACGACGGTACCTTTGTACGTCATCTTTATTTATTTTTTTTATAACATTGCATTCATAGCTAAAGAATGCAAGGCGTCCTAAGTATGCCAAGTATCATTTTCATAACAAAGGTACACAAGAAACAAGCACCTTCAAACTGCAGCAGAACAGAGGGCAGAAAGAGCGAGCATTGTCAAATGTTCATGGGGATATTTTCCCTCCTTCTGGGAAAGGGAAGGGACCACTACTGAGCACCCTGAGTGACGTGTATGTGCATACATTATGACAGGTCTGCTAATACTTTTGTAGTAAAAGCTGATATGCAAAATATAAAATGGGCTAACACAAACCAGCTTTATGCTTTTCTTTTTTTTTTCCTGCTTTTTTTTTTTTCTTTATTTCCCCCTGTGATTAAAGTTTAGAGGGGGTATCTAGAAAAATGGAAATGAATGAGGCTAATTTTTGGTGAAGATTAGTAAAGCAGGGAATGAAAAAAAATCAAGCAGATGGAAGAGTCCATACTTGCCTCTAGTAAGACTTTCTTTCAGAGCTGGTGGAAACTCATTCTTTTTGTAGCATCTGACCCCGTGTTACCCATTGCAAAGTAAGATTCTTGCCTGCAAAGGCTTTTCCATGTATATATACCCTGTGAGTTGCTTTCTGGACTTGGAAAAGGAATGCCCTCAATGTGTAGGGTTAGATATGCCCCAGTCCTTGCCAGACTCTGCCTTGTTGACAAGGATAAACAAGAGGAGGCAAAAATAAATTTACAATTTTGTTCACAGGCAAGTTTCAAAGCTTGAAAAAGTTAATGAAAACCTTCTAGGAGTTTTGTATCAGCTCTTTTTGAAGTGAAAATGCACCATATTAATTATTTTCAGCAAAAATGGGTTCTTGGTGCCATCCAATCACAGCTATAACCCCAGTGGCCCTTCTGAAGCAGAGTGACAGCTGAGTCACTAATGTTAAAACAGGGATGAGAAAAGGAAAATGAAAAAGAAACTAGGCTGCTTCCCCTGAGGAGCTAAATACAGTATTTAATGGCATCTTTTTATAAGGTTAACAAATCAAATACTTCAGCCATGAATTGTTGCCATCATCATAACTACAACAGGATGACCCTGGATGACCTATCTCCGTCTAGCTTCTTGTCCTCCTGTGACACATAAATAAGGAGGAAGAGGCTGGGAGGCGGCCCAGCCTTCCCCATACTCTGGGCCTTTGGGGAGCTGGATAGCAACAGCCACGTGAGGATCTGGCGGGACAAACAATGCCATCAACAGCGGAGGGAAGGCGGCGGGAGGGAGCAGATGGGTATTTGCCTTTTCCTGCATCTGCAGCAGCTGCCGCCTTCGTCAGCTGTTGTCCCCGTGGCACTGCCTGCACAGGCAGGAGCAGGCGGCGCTGGGGTTCCTCTTGGTTAACTCACAGTGAAGAGTTGTCCCCCCTGCCCGTAATCGAGTGTGTCAAAAGCAACTGCAGTCAGGATGGTGAGAAACTGTAAAGCTATATGCATAGAGGTGCAACATACAGAAGTGCTGGGCGCTCTGGACTCCACATCGCTCACAAGTTGCATTTTAGTGAAGTAGCTTAATATAGGCATATTGGCAGAAAATACCCGTCCAGCAGAACAGTATGGACTGAAGCTGAGTTTTCAGGAAACCAACTTCAGCTACCTGACGGGCCTTTTTTATCAGGAGACTTTAAGTGCACTCGTAGAGCCTTATGGCACAATAGGGTGAAATTTTTGCTCCTTTTCACCTCCCTCCTGCTGCTCCAGTGCCACACTTGTGAGCAACAGCTCTAGCTTGGAACTGCACCAGGTGAACTGCTCTGCAGCTCCAAGCCCCAACAAATGGTTCCCACCGCAAGAGCCAACAACATAATCACAAATGCAACAGGAGTATGGGGTGGTTCGAAACGCTGCCTCCTGATTCGGCAGCGGTGCCAAACATGGGAGTGCACAAGATACTGGCATGCAGGGAACTAGGCCACCTGGGCAGATAATTCCTGGAAAGATTACATGCACTTGGACTAACCTTCCTCCTTGGGGTCGATGCCAGGGAGCGCACATTGGACACTGGTGGCACTGCATTTGTATGTTCTTTTTAGGAAGCCACTTTCTCTGAGTTCCAGAGCTTGGCCTAAGTCAGCCCTGCTTGCCAAACAAGCAAAATTTCTACTTAATTAATCTCACGCATGTCTTCAGCAGCCTCTCTGTTCAGTTGGCTTCAAGCACCCCATCCATCCCTTATCACAAACTCTGGCCATGTTATTATGATTACTTTAAATATAATCTGAACATGATGCTGAATAGTAAGTAACAGCCGTTCGTGCAAGAAGTCTGGCTGACCTCTGCAGAACTCTTCAAGGGAGAAAAAGTTTGCAGGATTAGGACCAAAGCCTGGAGACAGGGTCATCTCTTCCCTCTGCTCACCCCTCTCCCTTGGCCCTAGCATCCAGTACACGCTGTTCTCTCTGCTATTTCAACACAGTCCTCAAGGCTTTAGACCTGAATGAAGAGAAGCATAACGAGGAAACCCTGTGATTCAGGGGTATTTAAAAGAGGGAAAAAAGGGCTACTGTTAGGTAGAATCTGCCAGGAGAAGGAGAAGGAATCAATCCATGTGCCAAGAGGCAAGAGTCCATAGTCTTTGAATTTCAAAGCCTTTCAGGAAAGACGACCTCAAGATACTTTCACAAGCTACTCTGAACAAATCACAGTTTGGTACTGTGCTGGTTTTTGCCTCCTCTCCTTTTTTCCTAGATAACTTTGTTTTTTTCACTTGGTGAAAGGAAAAATAACTTCAATAACTTTAAGTAACTTTACTCCACCATTTATGGGTACTTACATGTCAATTAGCTCTGGATTGCTGCTATATATTGGGATGGCATACATGCTTGGAAAAAGAGTCCCTGGGCATTTTAAGTCCATAAAACGCCTCGGTGCTTCAACCCTACCCTATCACTCTGGTACGCCAGCCAGAGAACACAGAGTGCTTTCTTCTGCCCTGCCCCTTCTCCATCCCCCTCTCCCTCCCCAGAATTAGGACACTGCTGGATCTGGGTACATCGCTGTTGACAGCCACACATGTTTAAAATAAAAAATGAAATCCTGTATAAAATCAGGATCATACCTCAGGCTGCCTGCAACCCAGCAACCTTATGCTGCCCCAGAACACAAAGATGGAACTTGCACCTTTAGGTAACAATCATAGCCAAATGAAGACAAAAACTTTAAGCAACCTCTTCTAAGAGCAGACAGGGCAGGGAGTGGCTGCCAAGACACACTGGCACTAACTGGGGCCTTATGAACATTTGACTTGTTTCACTCCCAGGTTTCCAGCCTGAGTCTTGGGTGGGTGGCAGCCATCTAGGGACACAGGCAGGCACAGGAAAGCCCTGAAGCTCCCCTCCCACCAGGAAAGGGGCCAGCTGGCAGAGCCAGAGAAGGGCACAACGTTGGTGACTCCAGGCAAACAACCCAGCTAACGCAGGTGGTAGTAAGGCCAGATCTGTCTGCCTGGTCCCGGGTATGGACTCAGCGAGGTCAGAGTGGTATTAGGCTTGTCGGAGAGGTCTCTGCAAGCCCGGGGCTCTGCCATGCAGAGGAGCAACACCAGAGGAAGGAGGTAACGGTGCCAGAGCTTAACTCCTGTGAGTATTAATAGTCATCACATGCACATCAGAAGGGACATCTGCCCTTTCATGAGCACACACTGCTAATAAGAAGTCTTATCAACAGCAGATTTGGGACACCTCAGCTGCATGTTTTGCTAAGAGATTATGGGGGAAAAAAAAGTAATTCAGAACTCTAGTCTTGTTGACAACCAGTCCCTGCGATGTGCTGAACATCATCTGCCAGGTACCGAGTGTCTCAGTTCATGCTGACTCTTATTGGAGAGAAAAACAACCTACCTACCGACATCACCTACCAACATCACCTACATATAGCATACAACAGGACTGGGCTCACTACTGAACAACTTCTGGAAACCCACGTGTCAAATGCCAGTGACCCCTGCTGTTTTGGTGGGGTTATTTCATCTTTTGGAAGTACCCAGAGAAAAGCTGGGTACAGTCAGCCAAGTCTGCAGGGCTGCTACTGAGAAAAGGAAATTAACTGGCTGGGAAACGTCACGGTGTCATGCCCTTGTTCCGATGCACAGGTTTTCAGGCATTGCCACACAGGCTGCAGCAAGGTCTCCACCTTGCAGAGCCCAAGCACTGCAATACAGGCACTTCACAGTCTAAATGGCACCAGGCATCCAGACTGGCAGTGGTCTTGAGAAATGGTCTTCTTCAGGAACAGGGAAAATTCAAAGCATCCTACAGGACACAATCCATATTCCTCCATGGCTACCGCAACACGTAAAGGTAAAATGAAACCTGGGACAGACGTCAGCAGCTCCCGAGAGCCTGACAAGCACTGGAAAAGAGAGTTTTCCAGCACCAAGGAAAGGCTAGGAGTACTACCTTCCCCTGCGTACATAGCAACAGTTGCTAGTTTTGGCAGGCGGCGAGATGCAGTGCAAAACGTGAGGGGTGACATCATTTGATTATCACCTCTCTTCCCTTGGATTCAATTGGATTTCACCAAGAAATTATTTTTAGAATCACTACAGACAAAAGCCTCGAAAACTAGTTTATTACAGAGATTTGGGTAGAGGAGGCTGGGGACTATATTGCTAGCAGACAAAGCTTTAACAAGGCCCAACCAAGTATCTGGAAACCAAAAGCACAGCAGAAATAACTTGTATGTAGTAACAGGTAAGGTAATTAACCTTCTGAAAAACACATTTAAAGACAGAGTGGATTCTCCATTGCTTTAAGTTTTTGCATTTAAGGCTAGATATTCTTCTAAAAAGCTGGAATGAAGCTGAAACTGAATTTGGGACTAACTGTTGAAAGAACTAAGGGGAGCTCTGAAGCTTTTAGTCAGAAGGCTTGTCCTGAAAACCATAAAGTTTGCCTGTTGCCTGTACTTGGGAAGTTCCATTCCGCTTCGCTAATACAGTCATTTGCAGTTACAAAGAAAGTTAAGAATTACTAGAGGATATTGTGGCTTATGACATAAATACTCCAGGGAAAGCAGTACAGGAGAAAAATTAAAAAAAAAAAAAGCCCTCCAAAAATGTTACACCAGAGGTTCACTGCTTTTGCCCCAGCCACGAGAAATGAGTAACATCATGTCTTGTTTCTCCATGCCACCGAGAGCTCGAGAGTAATTGATCTTGCCTCCAATTTCAAGTTAGCTGAGATGTTTGTTTAGGTGAAGAGGTTCACATGACAGGCTGAAGCTTCTGAAGGAGATCTCTGCTGAAGCAGTAGCAGGTCTCTGGAAATAAATAACTGCAGGGATTCCCAGGCAGCTGCGGGTTTGTCAGCAGCCATCCGCTGCTTGGCAGTGCTCAGCACTTCTTCATTATCTTTATGCAACTACAGGTATTAGTATTTACAGCAAATGGCTTCTTTTTACATCCCTTGCTTTGAATATTTGATATCCTTTATGAATTTTAATGGACCGTTGTACTGTCTTGTGTTTTTTAGCTTGTCATTTAATGAGCTTGTACAGTGACAGACTAATGAATTACTGAGTGATGTGAGGAACCGTTCGGTATGTCACAACAACTTGTTTTATAAAATAACAGGGCAAAGCTTTCTCTACTTTTATAGCAAGGACAGATTCTCTGCTCTACTTGCCCCAAATGACAGTGAGGGAAAAAAAAAAGTGTTTTGAGCAAGAAAGAAGAAAAAAAAAAAAAAAAAAAAAAAAAAAGAAAAGAAAGCAAGACAGGAACAAAACTGCGCTGTCAGGTTTTCATTTTGTTACAGCCCTCGTAATCAAACCCAGCGAGGGGCCCTGGACTATCACATCATCCCCAGTGCAAACTTCTGACTGACGTAAGCAACTGACTTGTCTGCTAATTTGATTTCTACAATTCACTGCGTCGAGACGTGAGAGATAAGAGCTGACTAGCTGTTCCCACAAACAGGGATTTTGCAGAGCCTTGCATGCCGTGCAGTGCAGCCAACTCCACCCATTTCTTTCTGCACATGCCACTGTCACCCACAAATCTGAGGCAGACACACAGGACTCTCTATCAGCAGGACCATATGCGTCTGCAGAGATAGCAAAAGCCAGAGACTGCCATCATCTCGCCAAATAAACAACTTCACATACAAGAAATGACATGTGGCAAGAGAGATCCAGGAAAAGACACAGTTTAATCCTCCTAAATCCAGAGGCTGTTGCTTCAAGTAGTGCCTCTAGCAGATGCAGGAGACAACCCAATAGCCACAGATTCCTTTGTGACACAAGTTCCTGTTACGGAGAAGGCAAAGCTGAGAGGGACAAACCATACCCAAAGCAGAGGAGAAGGACTTCTTCAAAATGAATTCATCTAAATTGAAGTTTTTTAATGTGTGCAAAAGGCCTTGGATAAATACTTTGCTAGAAGGGAAAGAAGGGGAAAATGGATGGCAAAAGGCAGGCCAGCAAGTAACATGAGTAATTTGAAAATATTTGGTGGGGAAGGTGGGCAATAAATTACAAACCATCTGGCCTGGAGAGATTTATGAGAGGCTGTCTGCCAGCGAGGCCAAGCAATTCCTTTTTCTGGAGTGGGATAGGAGAGGAAGCATAAGGGGAAAGACTGAGACTCTTGTTTACTGGAAAAGTAGATTTTTAAAACCCTCAGAGAAGACAGGACAGGCTGAAAAGGAGATTGCTCAAAAAGCTCAGGCTTCCTGGAGCTCCATGCCTTGAGCTGAGGGCTGTGCCGGTACCTGTAGCCATAACTGCCTCCCGTGAAGAAGTTGGCACTGCTGCTGGAGAGCTGGGAGGCACCTGACCTTACCTGCCCAAGTCCTATCACACCCTCCTCCTCAAGGGCCAGCAAGGATTTATTGTTTCCCCTGGGATGTGCAGGGGTCAGTGCACAACAGAATGGCGAGCAGCGATGGACATGCTCCCTGGCACGGCTGCATCCCTTCTCCCTCTCCCAAAGCACCCACTGGGGCTCAGGGACCGCACCACTGCAGGGTGGCACTCAAGGAATCCCCAGAGCCCTCGGCCACAGGTGCCAGGAGCCCCAGGAAACAGCTTTCTCAAATCAAAGTACAGTTTACCACTAACAGAAGGTAGGCAGCATAATGTTTTCTAAAATGGATACAAAAGAGGACATATGCCTCTCCTAGCTCGGTCCCATGCCACCACACATTCTGAGAGCTGCCGAGAAGCTGAGATTCCTGCAAACTCACAGGCAGGTGTCTGCTCCCAATGAGCAGCTCTGAAACAACTGCCTCCCTTCTGCCTGGAGAGGTTTTTTAACTGTTTATAGTTCCTTTGATCTGTTCCTTCTTAACATGGGCAAAACAAACCGGAGCTAAGGAGTTAGGATCTTTCCAGTTAATAGGTTCAGCATTGTATCTTAATCTCCCCTGAGGCATCTTCCCAGAGTCATTTTACCAGCAGCCACTGTCTTGCCTGCCTGGTTGTTTTTCAAACTACTTTGATACTAAACCAACCCCACACAGCCCTACAGGAAACATCCCAGTACTGGGGCATACACCTTCTCCATCCTCAGCAGGAGGTGCACACCATGCTGGGGACAGAGGGCAAGGAAGAGCCTTGTTGCCCACTTTCAGCATCTTGGATGTGCCAGCTGGGAGTTGAGTACCCCGAGGTCATCCTGAGACCTGAGGCTTGTTTCAGAGCATCCAACAGCCCCGTTGCTCATGTGAGGCACAAGGGTACCTGAAGTTACATCGTGATGATTTTCTCCTCTCTTCCCAAAGTTATTCTTCTTCCTTTAGCTTCTCCCTTTTCATCTCTAAGATTGAAAGCTCTGTGCAAGCTGTTCTCTTCTCATCTTTACGTGCTCAGAGAAATAAACCAAATTATAGTAATAGCATATGAAAAAGGGGAAATTTGTCTCAAAACTATAGCACCTCTATTAAAGTGACTGGAGGCACAACACTCAGCCCCACACGAGGGGAAGGCAGGCAGGCAGGCAGGGAGGCTTGGGATGAGGAATTGGTACTAGTGTCACACGTGGTAATTCATCTCAACGAACAGAAAGGGGCTACAGACCTTCTTCCTGCCCTTCTCAAGTAAATGACTTGTAACAGATAATAAAGGTTTCTCTACCTATAAAACAGGCAAAGCACTTAATAGCTGTAGTTTTAGCCTCAGAGAGTAAACTATTTAATCTCTCTTTTTTTTTTTTTCCATTTTATTTTTACTTTTGAAAAGATCACTAGCTCCTCACTCTGGTGCTTCCACAGTAATTTAACAGGCGCCAAATGACAAGATAACAAACAGATAAACCTCTGGAAATACCTCTCTACCCTCTTGCAGAGCAGAAACTTTCCTATTCAGCTCCCTCTCAGAAAAAACAGCATAAATAAATACAGTGCTTTTTCTACCCTCTTCATTTAGAAAAAGAACCCACCACCATGTGATGCAGCCTCAAGGCCATGACTTTCTAGAAAGTAGAAAGAAAAGTCCAAGTGAAACAGTTGTTCCTGAAGAGTCGGCCTGACTGCAGAAACAGGGTCACACCAAGCAATGAGCAGCTGGATGAGCGCCTTAAATCACACAGATGCTCCTTGGACCTTCACAAAGCTAACACAAGGAACCACAAACACTGCGGCCAGCGAAGGAGAGCGGGTAGGTGGTGAGGAAATAGAGGGATGCTGCCACAGTTTTTATGCTGACCATACTTGTGCCTGACTGCTCCTCAAACAGGCAAGACTGTCTGGCCACCAACAATGGCTGGGGTGGTGGGTCAGGCAAACAAAAGCCCTGTATCTCTGTTCTGTGGAGGTGTGACTGGGTGGCTGAGCAGGTGGGAAGCACCGTATCAACTGGAAAACTACCATTAATGAAATCCCAAGCATTACCACAAAAACGTGAAAACCTGGGGGCGGAGGGGAATAAGAGAAGTTTCTGTGAAAATACTGTAATAGGTTACCTTTATGTGGATGACTCTTCACGCTTGCCTAGACTGAGTCACTCTGTGAAATGCCTCACCGTCCATCTGTCTGCCAACTCCTGGCTAAACTTGAACATCCTGTGACTGAAATGAATGCATCACAGGCTGAAGCCCCATAAGGTAACAAGGTTTTCTTTGTCCAGCATTTCCAGATACACCAGCATTCCCCTTGTGCTAGCTCTTATATATCCTCTAGGTCTATATTCACTATGTTTTTGACTTTCAGAGCCTGTAAAAAATTGACAGACTCGGGCTTTGCCTCTCATGGACCTCCTCAATCCATCCCTCTCCATATACCAGCGACATCCCGACACAGCCTGCTCAGAGCCAGCATCACATCACCACCATTTGCAGAACCCACGAGGCCCAAAACTTCAGCACCCTGTAACTTGCTCTCTTGCTGTTTCGAGAGCTTGCGGTGCAGACCTTACCCAAGCATGGCTGACAAAACCTGCCCCCTTTCACTTGTAAAGCATCTCTACAACAGGCACCGTGCCTGCCCCAGTACCACCCCCAGGGCAGAGAGCCTGCACCATCACCTGCTTTCCACCCTGCGATGAGCCCTTCTATGTAAACAGGTTTCAAATAGTGGAGGGCACAATTGCTGCAGATGAACGCGGGCATGGAAACCACTTTGACACCATCTCTTACAGAAAGCAAGCCTTCATTGCTGGAGCCTGCACTTCCACCACCTGACTTTCAATCTACTTGCAGTTGTAGTGGAAAAAAAAAAAAAAAGGAAGAAAAAAAAAAAAAAAGTCTATTACTTACATTCCTAGCTTTCCTCTCCAAATCAAGAACACCCTTCTATCTCTTAGGTGACAATATAAACTTAAATCATTTCTCCTGTCCTCACTAAAACCATTTTAAAACCAGTATTCAGGAACAAAACAAACGTCCCAGCTAATGTAATGTGTATTACTCAGTGATGATAAACACTATACACCCACCTAGACTTTTCACTTGATGTGGTTGGAAACTGCTATGTAAGGTGAAGAAAGTAAGGTAGGCTGCTTTTATTTTTGGCATTTAAGAGTTTAGGCTTACTGCAGCAGTACGTTTTCTCTGGCTCCTCATGCTGCTTGCAGTCAATGGTGTAAAAGTATTTTGTGACTATTTTTGGTGGGGAAGAAAGATAAAACACGCACTCCCCCTGTGCCTCCTATTCCACTACACTGCCAGGATCCAAGAAGAAACGGTGCTGGGAGGGGACCTACCTCCTCTTCCTCACCCACCAGAGCACAGCTCCGCAAGGTAAAGCTCTGTCTAGCCAACAAAGCTCTTTACCACGAATATCCTTATTAAACACAGCCTTATCAGAGACCAGTTTCTGTAGTCTGAAGCAGTCAGGAATTAACTCTGTCAATATTTAAAATTTCAAGGCAGGATTAGAGGCGAGACCCAAGGGGACACGAGCAGGCATGCAAGCCCCAACACATGCACACGCCTGTGCTCACACCGTGCTAGGGGGCTGCCCAAACTGCCCGGGCTCAGGCTCTGTACCCGCTGCCTTGGTGGTGCCCTGACCCCCCAGAGGGCTTGCTCCTGGGGGCTGCTGTGACAAAACCTGCCTCTCTCATGAGATGCAGGGGAAAGGCCATGTCAATGCTTGCGTAAAGGGTCAGGCTGGGGAAAGACCCCAGGGTCCAGCGGCATCAGCTGTTTGTAAAGGGCAGAGAAAGACAGACTGGGGGAGGACAGACAGCACCCACACGTGCAGCCCCGGGTTGTTGGCATGGACGCGCACCAGTGCTTCCCAGAAGGGTGCCACCAGTCAGCAAGATGCACAGCCAGGATGTAAACTCATTCAGCACGCTCCTTGGGCAGCCTCTGGCTCTAATCCCCACCCATGGGATCAGGCTATGTCTCCCGCCTTATCCACAAGATGAAGCTGTCTATCCACAACACAGCCCTTGGGGCAGGGCTGGTGGGACAAAGGCCACCTGCCTTCCCTCCAGGGTGAGCCTCCACTGGCACGGCACAGCTGCCTGCCCAGCTTGGAGAAGGTGAGAGCTTCACCCCATCACCCCATGAGTCAAGGTCTTAATGGAGACCTTGCTCCTTCTACATATTGAAAGCTGGCAACGCTATTGATGAAGACTCCATGAAACACATTCATCAGACTGCACTAATAAGGCAGTGGCAAGGCTATTGCACCCTGTCATTAGCGATCCTGGTGAAGAGCCTTTGTGCTGCCCTCTCCTACAGAAAGAAATCTCTGAAAAAAATAAAAATCAGTGTTACTGTACTGCTTTTGTCAGACCTACACGGCTTGGCATGGAGTTCTCAGGTGTAGGTGCTGCGCTTTTGCCAAAAAAAGTCAGCCTGGGTAAGTAGTGAAAATAAACAGTATGTTATGGGAAATACTGCAGTCTGTATTTCCCCCCCCAGATAATCCATTGCCGAAACCCAATATGCTGCTCCTTACACTTGGTGCAACACAGAATGCTTGCAGTGACTGGCACTGCAAAATAATAATTCACGTCACGACATTAATCTTAATAGTCGTGATTGTAATAAGGGCTATTCCAAGCCTGTAATACATCCTGTAGTACTGCACTGCCCTCTCAAATGAAAAATGGAAGCACCTTTCTGGGGGTGCTAGCTCCTTTCCACAGAACTTGCATGGAACTGCTGAAAAAAACCACACATAAATAGGCAGAATGACATGAAAATCAGAGGTTATGCCCACTAGCCTTTTAATTTCTTCCACTGATGTTGTTAAAGAGCCTAAGAAAGAACTGGAAGAAAGGTTAGAAAAGTTGTAGGATAAGGGGAGAATTGAGAGCCAGTTTTAATCTTACCTTCATTTGTACTACATCAAGCCTCTTAGCTGAATTATAGCCTTGGATCAAAAACCAGAACATGTATTATTTGTTGTATATTAACCTACCTATCAAAACCATCCACACTAATGATTGCTTAAGGTTTCACTGCGAGTTCCTCTGTGCTTTTTACTGCCCAGAATACCTGTGCACCGCCCAGTAAAGCAGAAGTACACTGCAGTGCATGCCTAACCTACAATAATTTTTAAACCCTTACCCTTCCTCTGAGCTTATTTTAAAACAGATAATAAATGGTTAAGCTCGTTACTGAGAGCAATTACGAACGCAGGGAAAATAGTCCCATTGCTTTTGGCGTAAACTAAGTGCAGAAACTTGCCTTCCTGCTCGACTAAAAGCCTGAAAAGCAAACAATGCACAGAGCATACGTTGTTCAAGGAGGGAGAGCAAACAAACTTAAGAGCAGATTAACTTTGTAGGTGTCCCAGAGGAGCAAAGCAGAGAGAATCTACTTCTCCCACCCCTGCACCCTGGCCAGCAGGTGCAGAAATGGCCACACAGCACGGATTGGGATCCTGACAATTCACCTCCCTGTCAGCTCTGGGACATCCAAACTTGAACCTCAGGAAATAAGCACCTTTAAAATAAAAGGTACAACCCTGGTCTCTCCTCCGGTTCTAACAGGACCTTTGTCTCATGCCAGCAGGAGCGTGGCAAGCAGAGTGAGAGCAGAACATGCTCCATGATGTAGAGGACCTTTGTAAATGCCTGGGTTAAACCCAGCCACGGACAGCAAAACAAAAACGCAATTACACTGCATGTGCGATTTTAAATTATTAAGCATTTTAACTCACTCCGATTGAAACATAACAGCATCCAGGGAAAATTAAGTTTTTCTGGTTCTTATGCTGTATCAAGGACTGGCTACTATAAAAAGACAGGAAAAGATTTGAGATCGAAAGTGCAGATTGCACTACGCAAGATGTTTTCAGTTTTCTTCAAAGTGGTTCTCTGTTTAAAAACAGGCTTTTGAAACCTGCTAACTATGCAAAACCTGCTTTTACCTGTGTGATGGTATTTCTCCAGCGCCTAACAGTCCATGCCCCCCTCTGCCTCAATAAATATAATAACCAGGGCTAAGTCCGTTAATCAAAACAATGTCACTGAGAAATTACACTTTGGTGTTGCAGCAAACAACGTGGAAATGGTGCGAGGCTCAAAGAGATCCCAAGGAACAGCCATCATACAGAGAGCACAGGTAACACTCAGTTTTAGAAGTCCTCATATGCAAACTCCTGCCTGTAAGCCTCTCGTCCCAGGCTCTGGTGAATGCTAGCCACTCTAGAAGCCAGCCTGGTGTAGCAGCCCAGTGGAGACAGAGTCCATCACCATCAAATCGAACAAAAGAAGGAACCAGAGCAGCAGAAAGTCCTGGCTGCCTGCCTCGCTCTCTGCAGTGGAAATATGTGACTAAAGGAAAGATGTAACAAGTTGCTACTAGCTCTAGCATTTAAGGCTTCATCATGTTTAGCTTGCATACTAAGAGGTTTAACAAGACAAGGCCTTCACCCCCAAACAGCATGCACTCCTTATTTAAAGACTTCTTCATCCTTTTCCAAACAAAATGAAGATACTTTCAGCAAGCCAAAACTGGTGGGGAGATTTTCAGGCACCAGAAGCAGTAGCAGGTGCCTTGATTCCAGCTTAACCCAACAAAAGGGAGGAGCAAATGGGGTTTGTCTACAGGCCGCTTCTTAAACAAAGAATACAAATGGCACGTGACAGGATGCTGTGCCAGTTTGTATGTGTCCATGTGCAAGTGGAAGAGCCAACGGAGACGCCTGACAACTGCAGATACTGCTGCCAGTCCTTTTCATAAACAACAACAACAGGCATCCCAAAGCTCCTGTATGTCCCACTACACAAGACCCCTTGATTTGAGCAATCTGCAATTTAGAAGTAGAGTGCGCCCCTGCCTGCTCACGGCTGCGGATACCATGGGCCACACAGCTCAAAGATCTGGGCTGGCTTTGCCAAGTGCAGTGCACTAACAAGATTCCCATCCAACTGTCCAAAGAGCTAATGCCAGCCACCCTCAACCCTTGCTTTTTCTCTTAAAGGCATCTGCCTTCATGTCCCAGTGCATCTGTTTGCAGCAACATCACACCCCTGCTGCTACAGCCATGAAGCACGTACCTGCCAAGCAGGGCAAAAGCCATGCTTTGAGGAACACACCCTTCAGAGGCAACGCTGCCTCCAGCAGGTCTCTTCTCCCACTGCCCAGGCCTGTCCCTGCACTGGCCTCCAGGATGTTTTAGAGAAGCTTCAGTGGTTGCATGAGAGGGTAACCAGTCCAATGTAAAAATTTTCTCCTGGTGTATCACTTTCCACCCTTAGCAGTTCCCCCATCTAGAGAGGTGCCTGCCTACATGCAGCTCCACCACCACCATGTGAGTAAAGGCTCATGTTGGGTGGCACTGGTCCAACCAGGGCTCACACAGTCCTCTTTTCAATTTTCTTCCATCTTCCTGACAGATTTTGGCCAGATGAGCTCTCTGGACTGGACTGATGAACAGCAGAAGAACTGATATTGGTAGAGAAAGGGAGAAAATGGGAAACCCCAGGGAACGTGGAGAGAAGAGAGAGGACTCAGGACAACCAAAGACCTTCTTAGGGTCACCTCACTCCACCATGGAAGAAGTGGTTGTCAGAAGCAGTGCTCCTCTATGTGTCCTGCGATGCAGCTAGCCTCAGTGAACATGGAAATGTCACCTGGGAAGTTACATACAAATCAACCAAACAGCCCAAATTCAAGGATTTTTTTTTTTAATTTTTATTTTTTAAGTTTTGGTTCATCTTTCAAGTGTGGAGAAAGAGCAAAATACAAAATTTAGATCCAAACCTTCCTGGACTAAGGGAGGGGTCCACATCAGGCACCTATTAATTAAGAATACCACCTGGACCCTACTAGCTTCCAAAAAGCTCTTCTGCTCATAAATGTCATAGCACCGCAACTGAACCGTCATTTATACCCCACCTTTATCTTCTGCAATTCTCCCTGGGTGATAAATACTGAAGTTTATTAACACACTGGCATTTTGATGTGGTTTTTCAGTTCACAAAAATATTCAAAGCGACACCAGTATTTGGCAATACCGGAGAAACCATACGAAGAGGGTTATGTTCTCACACTGAGCATCTGGGGAGGAACAGCCAGCAAGGTATCAGTGTGCTAATGTAAAATCAGTTCATAAGAGCCCTCAGTTGTTAGCATTTAAAAGAGGTCGAGGCTTTCAGAGGGACCCAAGACAATTAGACGCTCCAGACTCATGGAATTTCAATTAGTTTTGTGCGCTTAACTTCCTTCAGGTTCTTCTAAAATAAAACCCATGGCTTACACCTATAATCATACTTAGGTTTTGAAGAGCCTTTCTCCCTTTGTGTGTATGCAAGTGTTTATTGAGGAAAATATTTAGCGAGAATTATTAACTTCAAATGTACTTAAGTATTTCTTGAAGTAAACACAACTTAAGCACATTTAGATTTAAGCAGGTGCTTGCCTGCTTTTCTGAAGAAAGATGAACTTAATTACAAGTCTACCTATTTTTATTAAACGGGCCCGTCACACATCTAGTCTTACTTTATCCATGTTTTGTTTGCATTTTTTTAAAGAAGATGTTTGTACCACACTACAGTTTATAAACTCAGTCATTTTTAGATCCCTGTAATACTCTCAGCCTAGGATATATGAGTACAGAACATACTTATTCTGAATATATTAATTTTCATCTGAAGAAAACCATTTACACATGCCCAGTTTCACTGCAAATTTAAGCTGTATACAATTAGCACTAATTGTTGGACATGCCACATTACCGTGTAATATGCTGATCCTCTAAAACCTTCTAAGACCTGGAGCTGCAATCTTTAATAATCTGCCCCTAAACAGCAGTCTAAACTCAGCTTCTCCACATATTTTGTGGTACTCTGACTTGATAATCTTTCCAAAAGCTGCACTCAAAAGGGCAGTAAAATGTAAAGATCCACGTTAAGATGGACATACTTGGATTCATCTCGTTAGAAATGGGTAATGCTAACTTTCATATCTCAGTAACGCTTAGATGAAAGACAGGCACTAAAGTACTTGCCAATGAAATGTGGAGAAGTCCCTGACAGCACCTTATATAAGAGTTTAAATAAAAAATTACAAGCACAGCAGACATTTGAATGACCATCCTCATACACATCTACATCCAACTTCTAATCTGAGGAACTTGTACCTTGAATCTTCACAAGCACAGAGCTTGGCCAGAGCTCTGCTGGGAGAATTCAGGACGGGGGTAAGGCAGGGACCCTCCGTTAAAAGTTGAGTTGCCCCAGAGTGGAGGTTTTCTGCAGAAAGTGAAGCGACTCTGCCCTTCTGCACATCTGCGACACAACGCACGATTAAGCAGAATTAACTGATTATGTAGCAAACATGGCAAAACGAAGCACTGACTCCTCTGACTGCTATCTCCTTTCTAATGAGGCACAGAACAGTATGTTTCCAGGGCTAGTGCTGCAGACAGCGTTTATGGTAATGGGTCCCCAGCTCATCTGTTTTTTCATAGTTGAGTACGTACCTCAGATGCCAGAGGTGTCCCACCTCAACCGCTGAGCCTACAGGGGCCCAGTATCTGGCCATCTCACTGGATAGTAACAAACTTGTACAAAGGACCTCCAACAGTTTAATACATTTAATGGCACCTATTCTAGTCCTTCCAGTCTGTTCCCGAGGCCTCCACCTTGCCTTATAAACACTTGGACCAACCCATTCACACCTGCATAGCTCATGCTTCTCCGTTACCTTGAACTTTCCTTGCCTGCAGCATGTTGTGCTGGCCATGCTTAACTTACTGGGCTTTTGTGAGCCAAGGAGCAGCTGAAGAACATTGCTAGGAAACCCTACAGGCAACTGCAGAATCAGCTAAACTGTGCACAAAATAGGTCACTTCTGCATTACTGAATGTACTTAGTGCAATTACAATCACAGAGAACCATTTTGAACTGAAAAAGATACGGTAAGGAACAGAGAAGAAGGGAAAGCCAGCAACAGAAATGTGAAGTTCTGTTCTTTCGCAAGAGAATGTCATCTACAGACCAACCTGTCTGGAAAAAGAATAATCTCTAAAATGGACGTGGCTTTTATCACATAAAGGCTGCAAGAGGACAGACATATTTAGGTTTTCTAGTACTGTGATGAACATCAGAAGCAAGAGCATGGATTAAAGCATTAAAAAAATCTGTAACAGCAGCCTCTAGAAAGGAACCTGATGGGAGCTGTTACCCATGCAAGAACTGGGTGGGAAGTCCATCTTTTCCAAAAACCTCACTGTCTTTCCACAAAGCCTCCTCATCACTTGAAAACTGTCAGAAGAGCACGTTGGAAAGGAGAAGAATGTGCTTTGCAGGGCTCTTAGCCTGTAAAACAGAGTAAGAAACCGTTATCAATACCCGGTTCTTGAGGGGCCATGCATCTGTGAAAGAAGGTCTCTGGAATCTGCTCCCTGGTGACCACCAATACCAACACTTCTGTCTGGATATCCTGCTTAAAATTCACACCTAACCAACTTCAGAGAACAACTCTGGCCGAGGTGAGGCTCATCCCCCAAGGAGCCAGAAAGTCTTGCATTAAACACATCCTGACATGTGAATGACTTGTATTAACGAAGCACGTTGGCACAGAATGCGAAGACGACAACTGCATTAGTGACTACCCCTTCCTGAACGAAGCAGTCTACAGGCTGCACTTCTTCCCCTTGCAGGCAGAATCCCTTCCAATCCATTCCAGGCTTGAGTGTTTCAATATGTGAAGACATAAGCACAACTTAATGTCTTGAAAAGGAGTAAGAGCTCACCTTGGAACTTGGGATTCAAAGCGTTTGGAATGCAATAGCCTACTGAAGGTGTGCCATCATGAGTACCACTCTTATTGCGCAGCGTGTGGACTGACAGGAAAGCATCATGAGGTACAGGGTGTTTCACATCAATCAAATTTTTTCACGTCAATTATTAAGTGATTTCATGTCAATCAAGCTCACTCTCCACTCCATTCTCAAGACACTCTCCAAACAGGCCACAAGCACTACTGAAAACAACACGACTATGCTGTTTTCTTTGCAGCATGGTTGCTTGTGCAAGGTGAATGTTTTCATCATCAGAACAAATGGGTTTCGTAAATGAAAATAAAACTATTCCGATTTCTTGTTTGTTTCTAGCGCTTCTCTTGAGAAATACAGGTCCAAAGATTACGTACAGGATAGCACGGGTGCAGAAAGGGACTGTGACACCACACAAAACTGTAACGAAACTAATTCTTCCATCTCCTCCTAATCCCTCTGAGAATGCAGGATATTTACTTTTATCATCACAATCATTCGACTGCCTAGCCCTGACTGCCAGTTACAGTAGTACAGTATGTACTGTTTGGAGTTGCAGAGTCAAAGAAAAAAATAGCTCAAGTGATTAGAAAACAAACAAACAAAAATAAGACTTTTATTTCTCTCCCTCCCCTCCTCCTCAAATAAAGCAACATCACAGACCGTGAGTCACACCATGGCCATCATATGTCCGTATCAAAAGCCTTGTGCTTGCTATCTCTTTTGCTGTGTGTGTAGACAAGAGAAAAATGTTTCACTGAGAGTATCATAAAAGTGCCTGCTGAGTCAACCATTTATCTTTGCAAGGCAGGGGATCTCAAGATGTAGATGGCTGCTTATGGACTGCGGGCTTTTGGAGGAGGGAATATTAACTAGGGGGAGATCACGTCGTACGTTTGATCCCAGTATTTGTTGGCTTATGAGCAGCATGGTTGTGTACGACTTGTTCAGTTTTAAAAGGTACCAGTCGACATTGATTTTTGCAAGAAAATGAAGAAATATAATATACTGTGTTACACACAGACACTCTTTGTGTCTCAGTTTGGGCTGTATATATTGCTAACCTATAAACCAGACCCCTAAAAGCTTCTCTCAGGTTGAAACTGATAATTAGCAACATGCAAGCATCCCAAGCAGTAGGTGAACAACAGTCACTGATTAAATAACAGCTGAAAAAATGGAATCTATTTGCAGGAAGTTTTCAAGCCCAGCCTTTAATGCAGCCATAAAGCCTCTAAGCAGCACGAGGATGCCTGCTTCCAGGTAGAGATAGGCTATGGCTGTGCTGAAAGGCAGGGGCAGAATGGAAAATGTACTCGCTTTAGCCAACCGCTGCCAGTGATTCCTCTCTAAAGAAAGCAAATGGCTGAATAATAAACTGCAAATGACTTCTGGGTCACAGAAGGAGGCGGAGAGGTTGAAACCTTGAACTACTGCTGCTGATGTATAGTATCTTTATCTCCCTGCTGCCTATGGTGTGTAGTTGCTGGTTATCTCAAAGGATGAATGACCTGCCTGCAATGAATTACGCCTTCTTATCTTCCAGACAGGGTATACGCTAAGTCATTAAGTCATCTAAGAATATAACCCCAAGGGAATTACTAAATGAAAATGCAAAAAGCCCATCCTGCTCTTAGCCATTGCATCAGACTTCTGCAAGCTTCTGGTGCAGGCGCTGGGGTGGGGGGGGGAGAGATGAGGGGACTTGAACACCTCTCACCTGTTGGCATGGCTACTTTTTTTGCCCCTATCGACCTTCTCTGCTTCCGACGTTGCAAAGTTAGATGATGACAGAGTCGTAACAGTGGCCATTTCCTTCCGAGGAAGGGAAAATGCAACCCCCTCTGACCACCAAGACTTCCAGCCACAAACACCACCAGCTGCAACAAGCAGCAAGTGCGAGACTAGCAGAGAGCTCATGGCTATGGTATTTGTGTTGGGATATAATGGGTTTTGTCCAGATGAAAGGGTGCACTTCTCGTGAAGAGCAGTGCATTTTTTTTTTAATTAAAAGAAATTGATTTAGTGACAGGATTTACAATAGGGTATCTGACAAGCCCACTGACCTTCACACATACATACAAATGACTGAGGCTCGATGCGTTCAGAGAAGCGGCTTCTCGCTCGAAACAATAAAACTGTTAAACACTGAGATCACTGACTCCTGTAGAAACCGAGGAACCTCCCCTAAGCAAAGTGTATCAAAGGAGCTTAGGGTAAAGACCAATCTGCACAGCGAGCCTTGCCAGATAACACCCCATGAGGAAAAAAGCACGTCTGGCAAGGGTCACCCATGCTTTATTACAGCCCGGCCAAGCTCTAGCTCACCATTTGCCCAGGTTGCTCTGTCCCTTCGCTCCTTGTACAAAGTTATGCAGTAGTTAAATATCTCCTTTCAAGTATTCTCAGCGCCCATGAAAGGAAGAAGCTCAGCAGCATCCTTAATGAGAAGGGATCACAGCAGCACCTCCAGACAGCACCGAACTGTTTGGCAGCCAGCCTCTAATGCTGTTTTCAAGCAGCTGCTGCTCAGGTTTGGTTTCAATTTCCCATTATCTGCAGGCAGGGTGATGAGCACACTTGGAGGTGTATCCTTGGGACTGGTGGTGTCACAGCCTCTGCGCTCCACCCTTGGCTGAACAGCAACCGAATCTGAGCTTTACTAGGAGGAAAATAAGCAGGGTCCTTTAGGAAAGAATAAGCCAGTAAGAAGGGAAATCTGTGCCTTGTAAAAAAGGGCAACAGCGTTCTCTAATCTTCTGCCTGGTGATACCATACATGAAGAACAACGATCTTCAGCATCCCCTCCTACATTCAAAATGATAGAATATAAAATAATAATAGTTTTTAAAAAGCTCAGTTTTCTTCTTGACTTACAGGCTTTACTAAATGAACACCCCTCCCAGTCTGGTCACCCTGATAGGTTTCCCTGAATATTACCAGATAAAAAATAAAACTAATCTTTGCTTGAACGTTCCTGGGACAGGGCCAGGATATTTATATCTTTCCAGGGCAAAACTCAAACTAGGCTTTGTGCTGTCACTTGTGCCAAGAAAAGTCTTGCTAGGACATGGAAAGAGGAAATTGCTTGCGTTTCCATGTGGACATCAGAAAACTTTGTCTGGAAAAAGAAGATGCCACACAGATGGTCAGAGAGCAACCCAATTTCCTTTAGCAAGCACCACACACCACATTTCTCAAAACTTTCTGGAGAATGGTTCAGGCCTGTTCTTCTGTGCATGTTTTGTTTTGGTTTTTAATCAGGACCTTCTAAATGAATAAAAACCCTTAAGTAATCCATGTCTCTTCTTCAAAGAGTACTTCACACCCAGAGATCTACCGGGCACATCTAGAAGCCTGATTTTAATCTTATCTTCCAATGAATAGTGGTTTATATAAGGACCTGATTTTCGTTCTCTTATATAACACCTTATTTTTTTTTCACACTGTGCCTCCAGCCACTACCATAAATGAGGAGTTAAACTGCATGATGGTGAAAAGATTTCATTAATAGACGAGCTTCTAAGCTTCCAAGCAGTCTGCTAAAGGAAAAATAAAAGCAACAGATTTTCAGTTTTAGTAGACAAGGACAGCAAGGGCTCCCTTGTTAGCTTCTATTTATGGTCCCACAGCAGATGACCTGAATCTCCTCCATACTCATCCCCCTCTACAGAGCCTATAGCTTAGATTATTCACTTCTTAATGAAAACACCACCTGCCAGATGGACAAGAGAATAATTACATTACACTTACATTAATAAAATATATACGAGTCCTGTTTGCTGTGCTCAGAGTGGTGCTTTACATCTGGATCTGTGTACACTAGGAAGACTCTCAGAAATGGGATTTTCCTTCCTGTATTTTGCACTAATGAAGATCAAGATCTGAATCATGCAATTGCCTGATGCAAATCTCCTTGATGTGGGAAAGGCAGCTCTCGGAGTAATAAACTGCTTCTCCTTATCGTCTGAGTTTGCCGGGTTTTGTAGGCCAGGGTTCAACTACTGCACGCACAACGTGCTGCCCTTCCACCTGAAACCCCAAGTAGAAGGAAAGAGACAGCACCAGGAGCTACACAGAAAGACAGAGCTCTAATGGGAGTCAAACTGAAGCAGGGACCTTATCTGAACTTGACAAAAAAGCTTTGGATTAAATTTTAGGGGTGAGCAAAAGTTCAAGCCAATTATGCACCTGTATCCCTAATATTATCCACAGCATCAACCAACAGCACGTCCTACCCTGACGGTGTGTCTCAGGGAGCATTTCCACCTCTCTGCTAAAAGCCTCATTATTCATGTTTCTGGGAACCAGGGGTAGAAAATTAGAAAACAAAATGCCTGAATGGGCGACGTAGCACATAATAGTTTCATCATTAAAAAGATGGCCACAGAATGAGTCACTTACTGTACGGCCACGGCTGCATCTGCATTGAACTGAGGAGTGCAGAAAATTGATTTCCCCTCCCCAGGAACATCGTGAACCTTTATGGCTTTTATCCAGGAGGGTGAGAAGACCAGCAGGCGTTTTCTGCTGGTTGAATCCATTTCTCTCTTCCCCCAAGAGAGGCTACATCTTTAACAAAAAAGGCTACGCTTTTAAAGTTTAACCTCCAAGAAATTCTGCTAACACACAAATTTCAGCAATACCATTTCTTTCTGTCTGTCCTGCTACTCCAAACAGAGGTACTTCTCTGGGGCTAGTGAGACTTTTCCCATCTATTTCGACTTTCGTGGCTCTTGTCCCTTTGATGAAGCAGAACTGCAAAAGACTCTTTTGAGACTTACCAATCCATGTTTGCAGACACTTGAGGAAACCACTGGTTGCTTTGACTGAAAACTTAAATTCTGCCCATCGGTTCACTGGTACCAGAAATCCATGTCATTTGCATATCTGTATGGCAGCTGTCCCCACAGGGTAAAAGAACAGGAGCAGAGCCTTTGGTTTACACCTAGTTCACTCCTTCTGCTACTGGGAAAACCAGTGAAGTTTCTACTTAAAAGGTCTATCATGATTTTGGGAGGTAAAGAAGATGGAGGAAACCCAGAGCTGACACTAAGCAATCCTGCAAAAGCCTTGCACACAAGCCATCCTGTCTTTCTGGCTGATGACTAAACACATATTTCCTTGAGGGAAGAAAACATCTCCATCAGTTTGCCTGCGACCCGAATGTCAGTTTGAGCCAGACAGCAGTCCTAGTTTCACCAGGAGCCAGACTCCAGCCCTGGATGGTTTCCATCAGGATCCCATTAAGCCTGTGCATGTACAGCTCTCTCAGAATTTGCAAGAGCCACATGTGTATTCAAGACCAGATTTGGATGTTGTGTTTGTTTCTGTCTTTGTAATGGTTCTCGTGTCCCTTAAATAACAGCCTGTTTTCTGGACATTCAGTAATTTCTTAAACATGTTCACAAGTTTATCCTTCTTATCTGGCAAGCAATACTGAAGCTATCAAATCTCTGTAGCTTTTCTTTTTACTTTTGAAGACAAAAGACTGTTTCTCTGAAGGAAGATGTTGGTTAGACAGGCTACTTCAGTGCTCAGGAATCTTCTTCCTTTACTGTACTGATGCCTGCAGAGGTCCTGCTACGTACGACTTGTATTTTGTCTCATAGGTTTCACTGAGTTAGTCTAAGCAGATGCAAGTTGTCAACCAACGCCTGTGCCACGAAACCAAAAATTACCTCAGAACGCTTGCACAGGGTACAGTAGAGGTAGTCTGTGCTACAGATCTTCCACGATCCCAAGCAATTCCCAATGTTCTTGGCAGAAGCAGGGTATAGATCTAAATTCCCGAATGCGGCAATGTTTATTGCACTAGCTCAGTGATTCACTAAGTACAGGATGTGCCCAATTATTCTGTGTATTTTTCCAATCCTATTTCATAAACTTCAGTTGCACAAGTACAGCAATACATTCTTTCTTGCTTGTCCATTAAAATTCATTTTAAGAAAGGCCATCCGATTCGAACAATAAAATCACCAACTGGCTATATGCGTGGGGTTTTTTTGTTTTGTTGTTGTAACCATGGAATCAAAAGCCTTGGCTGTTAAGTGCATATATTCTGTGATACAATTGCTTTCTTTTTTGTCTCAACCTGCTGAGAAAAATTTTGCTTTTAACTTAGGATGCTGGGTTTGTTCCAAATCCAAAAATTAAAAACAGCAGTTCTGAGGGACACAGATATCTAAGCCAACAACATTTGGCTGCCTAACATAAAAATTAGCAGAATTGTTATTACTAAAAACAAACCATTAGATGTTTCCAAGATAAATAAAAACTTAGAATTCCGACTATCAGTCCGCAAACAAAGCTTCTAATTTAGTTTGTTTGAACACCACACCATGGATAAAATAGATAGAACAATTTCTGTATTTCTACAGCTAATTTCAGTACCTTCAGCAAGCTGGCTGGAAAGTGAGACTTCAACTCTTCCTCTCTCTAAGATGAGTTACTACAAGGAAACACGAATCTTTCTGTTGCTGTTGGAATACCATCACGGTAGCATTGCTGACAGCAAGCGACATCTTGAGAAGCATGCCCCATCCTCAGGGCTACACATTCAAGATTATTTTATGAGTGAAGTGTGGGGTTTGTTGAGAAAGTAGCAAAGATGACAACGTGGAAGATGAATGTGGTACAAGGTCACCATCTTCCACCACAATACACACACACACCATTTATGAGAACCCCAGCAGCTAGGAATGATGTGATGAAACAGGTTTCACCTGGAGAGCTCACACCGCTGTACTTGAAGCAGATGGGGCAGTTCGAGGTGCAGTGGCTTCCCACCAGGCACACAGCATCCATTGGTGCCAGAGTTTCACAAGGAAACCTGGACTTCCTAAACCTCTGGCTAGAGTCACCCTGGCTGTGTTCACATGAGTGAGTGGTTCAGAGCAGTTTTGAAGCAAACCCTTTGGCCTTGAACCAAAGCCTTGAACCTTGAAGCAAACGGCCTTGAACCTTGAAGCAAACCCTTTGGCCAGAGCAGTTTTGAAGCAAACCCCCTGGCTGTCCCACCCAATGCAAGCTGACTTCATTCACAGGGCAGTTCTGCCAGGCCCAAACTAGATTCCTTTCAGACAAAACTGAATGGGAAGTTCAGGTCCAGGGATGCACCAAATGCTCCTCCTGTCTTTTAACAAAGGTTGAAGAATCTGAAACAAGTGGTTGCTTGGACAAATTCAACCTACCTATGCCATGAGGATATTTGGTCCAAAGGACCAGAGTAAATCTGGTCTGGAATAAAATATGCAGTTTTAATATAGTGTCGATAAAGGAGCCTCTGCACCTGCTGCTTTGAACTGCTTATCCTCTCCCACTGTGACAAAGAGCAGAATGGAGCCCTCGTCTCTCTAACAGAGAGCGCTGCTTGGCCAGCCACTGCCTCTTGCTATGTGTGAAGGACAGACGCCTATAGCATTTTTCCTTGACAGCCACATGTTGAACTAACAAATGATTTTATGCTCTAAATTTGAGGAAGAAGATACAACCTTCAAAATCCAGGTAAGAAATTCGCAAGGAAGATTGTACTTCTGCTTTAATGGTGTTGACAACGCAGGGAGGATTTTATCCCCTGGTCCAGCTCATATGTGCTTTGGCAGTACTTGCACGTTCGCTGAACCTCATCATAGCAAGTACGCTGGGAGCAGTTCCCTCCTACAAACCCGTGGCATCTACACTACCTTCACAAGGCTGAACGACACCTGAAAGGGAACTGCCATCATTTGATGTGACCCATTAATTAGACCACCCGCTCTCTCCGCTGTGGCACAGAAGGCAGAGACCAAGCTGCTTTGAGACACTAGGATCTGACAAAACAATGCCAGCTAAACCAGGTTGGCCAGTTTGAAGCAAGTCATCCCCTCCTCCTCTCAGCAGAGGTTTACCTCCGGCAGCTGCCCAGGCACTTCAAGGAAATCAGTGTCACCTCACCACTTGGTGTGCACACCCTGCAGTCACTTGTCAGGCTTTGCAACCTCACTGGAGAGAGACACAAGAGTAAGACAGGCCAAATTAAAACCCTAAGCCCATTAATCACACCCTCATGACTTCAGATAATGCAACATGCACCATATGCTTATGTAGGTCTTGCCTTTGGCCATAATCTAGATTATGGAATAAACTAGGAGCAGGGCTGTGGTGAAAAAAAGAAACGACACAAGTGAGGGGGGACAGTCAAGGGTCACAGGAATTCAATCCCTCGACGAGAGGCAGTTATGCAAAGAGTTCATACCTGAACTACAGTGGCTCAATTAACATTCCTGAAATGAAACTCATCAATTCTCCACATAAAAACAGGCCAAAAGTGATGGCACGTACCCACTCTTTGACACGCTCGATGCTTCGAGTGGAGTTCAAATGGATCATTGCAGCTTCACAAAGTTCTTTGTGAAGAACTGCCAAAGGAGCAGAATTATGTGAAATACCACTTTATCATTCCTACGGTGGAAGCAATGTGCAATCACAGAAATGGCAGCAGAAGAATGCAGCTCAAGTAGTTTCTCTGACCTGCTGCAAGTCACCGAGAAAGCTCTTCAGTCTCGCTGGGAAATTGCAGGGAGCTCAGCAGCACAGTCATGCCTGTATTTGCAGACAGTGTTGCATGATATTTTAAGATCCGAGTCAATAGAAATCCTTTAAATAAAATAAAATAATAAAAAAAATTCAAATGACAATTGGACATACTCAAATTACACTATTTCCATGCTATGTTAAATATGAATTCTGTTTGGTATAACTGTAGAATATTTCACATGGAGAAAATAATAATTTTGAGGGGGAAATGAGCCATGTGGAGATTTACAAAGATTTAAAATCAAACACATCAGGAAATGAGTAATCCTATTAGATCAATTGTTTAAAGTCAACGTCTTTCTAAAAACCATGCTGTATTTCCAACAAACTCTGGTCTGCTACAGGAAGTTTTGGATAAATTGATATGGCACATGGCTACATGGTTCTTCCTGATCCTAAAATGTGTCTGTGCTCACAGCTAAGCTAGAGAACACACAGCCTCCTTCCATCTCCTTGCACCAACAGAGAGCTTCCTTAGGGAGTTTCATGAACGTGAGTGGCTGAAGGAGCTCATTACCTCCCACAGCAGTGGCTCCAAGAGAACACCAGTGGGCCCTCTAAGTGGCAGGGCAATGCTGTGGGCTGCCCTGCCTGACAGGTCTGGGACAGAGAGGTGTCAGAAGGAGGATCCATTTCTAAACTGGCTTCAATCACTGCTGTGAGTTTCAATCCTATTACTCAAGTGGGAGAAACATCAAAAGATAAGATACACACTTGAAGAAATTGCAACATTTGTTCCGTTTACGTGGGAAAACAAATCTGCCACAGACTGGATCACTCCAGGGTCCCTGACAAGGGACACAGAGGATAGGAAAAGCCAATCCCAGATACACATGTTGTGCTTCTCCCCAGCTCCCTCAACCAATTCACAGATGCCCAAGTCTTTACAATGGGGAGAAGAACAAGTGCAGAGAAGCTATCGCTGAGATCCTGTAATGCTTAAAATGTTTTGTCAACAGCCTTAAGTCTCCACAGAGAAAACACCTGAGTTCTTATTCTATCTCCCAGAATCTGTTCTTGCCTGCAGATAGTGAAACATTATTTCTAGGTGATAAAACTGTGTTAATTCCTGCAACTCCACCTGGCAGAAACAGCAGGACACTTCAAACAATGTGGTTTGCATGGAAGTCATTTACCTTACAAGAAGCTTTAATGCACACAATAGAAAGTGTCTTTTTATCTTTATCAAAGCCCTGCTATCAGCTCAAAAATACCATTAGCTTAATAAAAGAGAAAAAGAAACAAACAACAACAACAAAAAAACCCCAAACAATGATAAAAAAACAACAGGGGGTGGGGGGGGTGGGGTGGTGGTGGAGGAGGGAGGGGAGTGGGATAGGAACTGCCCAGAACCTCTTGTGTACTTATACTCCCACTCAGCTGACCTGAAAGGGCTTGTTTATATCCAGGTAGAAAACCCAGACTGGTACTAGGATTAAGAAAGAGTCTTTTTCTGACCTAAAGACACTAGATTTAGATACCTGTAGTAGCTAAGTGTGTAGTAGCTGAGTACCATAAAGGAAAACACAGGGAGTGGAGTGAGGTTCCTTGGAAGCACAATTCAACCCAGCAGAAGTGGGCTGTGATGTGGAGGACCCTCTTCTCCCTTGCCCAGAGAGTACACCTTGGGCACACATAGCCCATGTTGGGTGCCTTCATGTTGGGGGATGCAGTAGCTCCAGGAGGAGCTGATGGGGGGGGCAAGCAGCTCCAGGTAACACCACTTCCCCTGAAAGGCTCGGAGTGCAGAAGACACAGTAAGGAAAATTGTGGAGGCGACTGTTTTGCCCAAGCTACTTCAGTTAGAGTAATCTTAGATAATACGAGTGACAATAGCAGGTAATAAACCATTGCATAAATATGCTACCCCAAGCCTCCTGAGCTCCTTTGATCCCAGCGGGCCACACCGTCAAACACTTGCAATGATGCCAGCCTTGTCAGGAGACTGAGGCGAGACACCAAAAACCACACTACCAACCATACCAGGTCGTACCTCAGTGGAAGTGAATGGGCACCAGCTGCTCTGCTGAAAAGCAAGCCATGGAGCGGGGACAGGAGAGCTCTCCCTCCAGAACCTGGGCTCTGCTTGGGGACAAACACCAGGCAGGCAGCATTCCTGTCCCACGCACACCCCGGCTGCCACCACGCAGCACGGGTGGGTGTACCTATGCCTGGCTGGCACGGGCAAGCCATGTTCTCTTGCGTTGAGGGCAGAGAGGGCTCAAAGGATAAATATCCTTCTTGGACAGGGACTACGGGCACAAATTGTTATTTTTATTAGCAATTCCTGTGCTGCAGAGTGCCGCTTTCTCTAAACTCATCAACCTGTGCCATCAGAAGTGTACAATGTTTCCACCCCTCCCCAACCAGTCTTGTTAGTAAAACACAAAGGCATCCTCTTAAGAAACCTTCCTCATGTAACTCCCCCTCAAGCCAATAGCAGCCAACCACTAAAAATCTTTAAAGGTAAAAGCTGCCCCATGAAGGTCCTAAAGACAACAGCAGCTCTGCGTGCCTTGAAGGAAATCATTTGTCTCTAACATCTCAAGCATTCAGATGGAGACGGACAGAGAGATACTTGGCTTAATGCTCCTTCCCCTTTCCCCTCCCCTCCTTCTTGGAAAGGGTATTGTGGTGGAACACTTTGCTCCCAGTACCCGTAACCATCCCTGGCTTTAAACGTCTCCTTCCTCCAGGAATCATTTCAGTGTAGGCCACTCTATTTATGCTGCTCTTCTGTAATCGGGGGATGAAAGAATATCGCTTGCAAGACACGCCTGCTTGGTTCACAACCCATCTCTAGGCAGTGCCAACAATAGGACTGCTTACAGCTAATCCATTTACTCGGCTTACCTGTTATACTCCCATCTCCTTAACAAGCACTACACAGCAGCTTCACAGAACTTGGAAACTGCTAAGTGACCCGTAGTAACCTCCCCTGTGCCACGTACTTGAAAAGCCGTGGATTTGTATTAAGACAGAAGCAAACCAAAATTGTCATGGAGCTCCCAGTGGCCTGCCAGCGACAGCAGACTCTATACCTTTCCCTGTATGGAGAGAGCACTGTAACCATCAGTACATGCAAGCACCTCCCTCTCCGCAGTTAACCTTCAACATATGGCACAAACAGCAGCTCCCTCTTCAATGTCTGAAAAAAAACCCCAAAAAATCAAATTCTGCTACAATCCTGAGGGTTTTTTTTTTTCTTCTTCACACTCATGAGGGCAGAAAAACATTCCCAACATGCTGCTGACCTCGCTGGTAAAAGGGCCTGCAGCCTTTAGCAAGTGGCTGTGCTAGGACAGAGCTCACCACTTCCCTTCTCTTTTAAGGGCTTCAGTGCTACTTCCCCATGCAAACTACAGTGCAAGGTAACAGGCAAGCAAAAAAGCAGCAGAAAATGGAGGCTGGAGCTTCAGTGGTTTTAGAAGAGCTACAGCTCCTGCATCTACAAAAGGCTAAATTCTTCATCATGTAGACAGTAAAGAAGGGAAATGGATCAAGAATACAGAAAAGGGAAGGTAAGACCCACATTATTTCCACTTAAATCTTAACAAAGCACCTAGCCTATCTGGGTAGGTAAAGAAATCTATCTTCTCCTGCAGAGAAGTGTAGAGAGGGAAGTGAGGATTTTGGAACTCTGACATAAGAAATATATTCAACTACAATGCCCGGCAAACAAAAATCCACAAAGCAAATTCTATTTTAATAAATCAAAAACAAAAACCTAATGGTCACTAAAAATTTTATTAGTAAAAGAAAATTTCTAATAGAAATGAACTTTCATAGAGACTCCAGTTACAAAGACGGGTATTACCAATGCAGCTGGGGAGCAAGAGAAGAGACTCAAATACTATGAAGCATCTTTGCAAATGCTTCTCAGGAGTGTGAAGTAGGTGAGGGCGAGGAAAAGGCAGAGGAGAGCTCCTGCCCTCAATCTTGTGGAGTACAGCTGCGTGCCAAGCTACAAAGGAAGTCTCTGCAGATGCAGGTACACAAGGAAGGCTCTTCTCCCAAAGTCCAGATCAACGTGGGAAAAGGTCTCCTACCACCAGTGTGGGCCACCTGAAAGTCAGGTGTCCATTCAAAGCTAGGGTTCATGACTGCCTCAGCTGACAATAAGATGGGTATGAGGAATCACCTTGTCTCTCTCTCCACTGACTACACAGGGGCCACTAACTATGGATTTAGACTCAATGCCCATCCTGTGACTGACAAAGGTAGAGGAGCTAGGAAAGCAGACTTGACCTTGATGTGTCTGTGTGACAACAGGATGCTCCAAGCCTCACAGTTAAATCTGAAAAGCAAATGGCAGCGTGCGTGCCAATGAACATCTAATACAGAGTTCTGAAATGTCTCTGTTCAGTAACATACTCATCCCTGCAAGTCCTTCTCGAATTTATTCATATGAATTGTTATAATGAAAGATAAAGAAGTGACCAATAGTGCTGAGTGAACAGTGAACAAGTTGGTTTATCCAATAGTAAATACAACCCTTGATTTAATTTCTACAGGCGATACAGGACCATGATGATAAATTCCCCCACTCTTGGTGGGACCAGTGGTCCCTCTAGCCCAGTAATCACAAATGGTCCCCAGCAGCTCTGGAGAAGAGGCTAAGAGGAGGGAGTGCACAGGGTGATGATCCCTCCTCCTGCCAGTAGCTCAGGGACACTGGATTGCTGAGGTGAGATTTTCATGTCGTAAAAAACTCACTCACCGAGCCCACTTCCATTAATCTTTGCCTACTGAATTCCACTAACGGTATAAAACAGTATTTGTTCCTTTATATCCCTTGTAAACAAAAACTGTTGAAGGAAAAAAGTGACAATTAGGAAAAAGAAACTAATTTGTAGACAAGAGCTAATTTTCCCATCAAGCCTGCAGAAATGCTCTGGAGCAGACACTAACCCGTGCAGTAGCAGCACTGCAGGCTGCTGAGCAAAAGGAAAACACTTTCGTACCTTCAGCTTCAAGATTAACCCAAATTCAAAGATCCCAAATCTCTAGGTGTGAGAAGCAATTTATTCATCATCTCATGTATGCAACACTTGACACTACAGAGGGCAGCTTGACTGGCCTTCGCTATGTTATAGTGAAGTAATTATTATTTGTTAGACCTACAATTTATGATGAACTATCAATCTCCAGTAACTATTCTCAGCCAGGGAAGGGATGGGGAAGAGTAGTTAGAGAGAATTTTCTAAAATGTGACATATTTGTCTTTCATCACATCACCTAGCACACCTCTCTAGCATATAATCCTCCCAGCTCTTGGAGCAGCTAAAAATAGGCAGTTCCTCAGTTGCACAGTGCACAAATAGCTGCCTCCACACCTACCAAACACAAATTAGACTTTGTGGTGCCTACGGATAGATGTGGAACTAACACTTGATAGAACCATAAATAGGGTTTTAGAGAATTCCATTATTTTAAAAAGTTTAGGAGTGTCTGTAATAGGAAACAGCACCAAAACATAATGACTAATACTTACATAAGTGATATTAAAAGGAGTATAGGACTACCAGAGTAAAACCCTAAAATACACACCTTTGAGAGAGGCAGGAGGATTCAGATTATTTCAGAGAAGACCAAGAGGAGACCTGGTCATATGTACCTTCACTAAGTGAAGATCTCTCACAGCAGACATCACTGAAGTCAGCACACAAAAACAGAATACAAGAAAAAAACAAAACAAAACAGTGGCTTGACAAATTCCAAGTGGAAAAGCAGTATCAAAATTATTACTAAAAAAAAAAAAAAAGGTAATTAACAGTTAAAAACACTTCCAAGAGCTTTATCATCTCAGGTCTTTAAATCAGGACTAGATGCCTTTAAAGTACCCTCAAGCTCAGCCAGAATTTATGTGCTCAATGCAGGAATTATTAGATGAAATACGATGTCCTGTCAGATGTCAGACAATGAGCATAATGGATCCCTCCAGCTTTAAAATCTATTAATTCTACTCTGTGTGTTCTAGGAACTCAGTTACCTTTTGTAGCTACCAAAACCTATACAAGCATTACTGCACTGCTGCAAATGACAAGCTAAAGAAGAAACCGTTTGTAAGACACAATGCATTGCAAAATGAAGCTTCTTAGTGCACCTTAAGACAAACGCACATTAGAAGAAAAAAAGATGTTTTGTAAAACAACCCATCTAGAACCTAAGTCAAGTCCTCCTCACCCTACCCCAGTGTTAACATACAATGTTTTTAGTAGTATTTCTTGGTTAACAAATTAGTATCAATAATTATAACAAAATGTCTTCACCAACTTTCTGCACATGACGGGAAAAGAGAATAAAGGGAGGAGAATTCTCTTTTCAAATTCAACACCTGAACCTCAGTTGGTAAGAAGTGCTCTCTTTACAGATGCTTTATTACAGAATGGAGAAAAATAAAATTCTTAGAGAACAAAACACTTCGAGTTGAAATAGCAAATTCCATTATTAGCAGACATTACCAGTATTTTTTCTCATAAAGATGCATCCTACCTTGTGCTTCGCCTGGATGAGGGACTCTGAGGGACTCACAGTGCTGAGTGCTATACGAACACAGAGTACCAAGAGATGCTCACCCTCTCAAACAGCTTGTTTAGAGCAAGATGTCTCTTTTCCACATCTCAAGGAAATGCAGGTGTATGAGAGAAACGTATTTTTCCACAACCACAGTGACGACTTGCATCACTCCAGCATCTCTCCCTTCCCCTTTGCACCATCACCTCCCATCCCTTCTTGCTGAAGTTGAACAGTACATGCTTACTTACACTTGTGAGTTGATTTATCAAGGCTGCTGCTACGTAAAATGAAGTCAATAGGGCTCCATCATATTTCTACATTAATGTCACTTCACTTAATCTGATCACTTTATTATACTCAATTGTTAGGCATAGGTTTCAAATTTGCAGCTAATTATTAATAGAAAGAATTTTCTAGTGGCTTTTTTTCTTTCCCTAACAAAGTAGAAAAAAAATAAAAGGACAAGTCTGGTTTTTTTTGAGAACAGGCTTTTTCTTAGTAAGTATCATATGACAACAGTTTTGCAGTGTATCGTGCAAGCTCTGCTGGAGTCAATCCAATTTCTATACAAGTGTTGCCATTTGGACAACAAAGCTGCCTTATTGAAACAGGCAGGCTTCATCTTAATTCTGGCACTACTGAATGGAGAGTACACACTAGCCAGGGAACAATGAACCAAGAAAAGAGTTACAAATCTCTCGTGACAACTGCACGCCAAGGAAGAGAAGATGCATTATGATAGCGTTGTTTGTTCTGCTCCCTCCCAAGACCACTTTCAAACAAAGATGGCTTTTTTTTTGTGCCCAAAATCGAACACTCTTCCCAGATTTTGCGTGTGTATCTTCCAACCCCCATCGTCCATCCAACAAGATCCTCCATTACAGCTCCACTCCTTGGACAAAGGTGAGAAAAAAAAGAGGCTCCCATCTTCCACTCCCTTCCCTTTCCTCCCATCCTCACCCATTACCCCTGTTTAGAGCCTCCCTTGCTATTTTCATGTTTAAGGCACATACAACTGGATTATTGTTCTGGGGGGGGGGGGGGGGGAGAAGTTTGTCCTTTTTTTCATTTACATGACTTCCTTCTCAGTGAAATCTAACTTCTGAATCCCTAAGATTTCCTGGAGTAGCTTAGTGCAAGAATGCCTCCCTTGACCAAGGCTCCTGCATGGAATGAGGGAGCTTTGCTCATACTGGTCCCCAACCCATCTCGGGACACAAACTGCAGCTCCCCTTCACGTGACATGTTTTGATGCACGATTACATGCTAAAGTATGTAGGCAATAAGATGCACTGTTTGATAGTGTGCATCATATCCCTTACAGAACTGGTTAGAAAACTCTGTCTCCTACCGAGTGTTTCCTCCCAATAAGTATTTTTAAGTGGGACCAGAAGTAACCAATATAACTCCAGAAAAGGAAAAAAAAAATTAAATTAAATTAAATTTCAAGGTAGCAGAAGATTGCCTGCGCACCTCTTTTTCACGGCTGCAATTCTCAGGTGGCTTCATGTGACGTTAGCGATGGGAATACGTGCTCCTAGGCAGGAAGGGTTGGTGACTCCAGGCCTGGTTCTCCCTTGCAGCAGAGTTTTCCCACTTCGCTTTAGTTTGCAGGGGAGGGAGCCCCAGACTGCCTACGTGGGAGCAAACCAAATCTTTTCTTGCGACTCGAGACAATTTTACCAGTGTTTGCCGTAGCTCTAGAAAACACAGCAACGTGTATTTATTCCGACCAAGGATGATTACAGCTCTTCAGACTGCTTGCTTTTTGTTAGGGTAAATGCAAGGACAAATATACACCCATATAAACATGCATACACATAGAAAGATAGGACAAAACCTTGTGAAACCTGAGAAACAGGCCAGCTCAGTCCATGAGCTTCAACGTAATGAGTTTCTTAAAACCTTTCAGGTATTTACTCTGGCAAATACAACCTGATAATACAGGTATTTGTAATATAAATCAAATACAAGTACGTGCATGCTTTTTTTTTTAATTAAAGCAATTACAATCTTTTTTAATATTTTAATGTAAAGCTTTGCTTGGTAATTCTGGTAAGAAGTTCAGGAAAACGCTAGCTTCAAAGACTCTTGGAGAGAAACACAAGCTCATCACAAAATGCTAGACATTTACAGAGAGATTTTTCAAGGACAGCAGCAACAACTTTTTCTTCATATCCCAGTAAAGGCCAATAAGAGTTGAGAGACCCAACTATTCTAGTACGCCTGAAAGTCTCCTCGTTACTGTTCAAACAGAAACACCAGAAAGTGTGAATGTCTTTACATTAAAAGGCATTTAAATTAAAGTAATTCCTGTAACACCTGGTTTCAGAAACCTGCTGCTTCTAATGCTGATTTTTAGGAAGCATCCCTTAGAAAAGTGGGACGGAGAGTCAAAAGCAGGACTGGTGCCCTTTCACAAATCCACACATACAAGACAGAAAGGAGAAAGAGCTGGCACTTTCTTTTCCTTATTAATAAATAGCTTTGAATTCTCACTCAGCAAAAAGAAATTAATTTTACCTCCAGTGGATTGCAGCATCTTGGCAGCAAACACAGAACACAAGTTTAATCTTTCTAGACCAAGTCCTCAAGCTTGGACGATGTGAATGAAAACATGCGATGGGAGTTTTTCTCTCAGCAAATAATTGCAGGAGCTGGAGATGAAGCAAGTCACAGACCTAATGAGCACATTTGCTCAGCTCAGCCATTTTGCTGTCCGGCAAGAGAAACACAGCTTTTTTTTTTTCTTTGACAAAATAGGATTACTGCTCAAGTTTTTTCTGAGACTAGGAACTTGGGTCCACAGCCTACAACAACCATTGCTCACTTGCCTCTAATGTGAATTACTGAAAGATGGGGAAAATTAAAAGCCCTGGAAACTGGGATATTTTGAGAGCATCAGAAAAAGGTAATAAAGTCCAGTCACTCAAAGTACTCGGAGAGGCCCCTGGAGCTAGAAGGGATGTGTCAGGGCATATGGTCCAGGTTGGGGAATGCCCTCCAGTATCACTAGAGCAACGGGTACAGCAAGACAGGCTGTGCCTAACAGGTCCTCCGACCAAAAATAGATTACAAAATACGACATGAAATAATCACCAATCTGCTAATTAAAACCAAGGCTGACTACATTCAAAAAGCTGCTAGACCAGCTACGTGAAGATCTCAACTCTCCACGGATCACTTTGCTTTAAGGCCACAGCTGGTGATGTGTCACATGAATCAGTCAAGAGTTCACCTTTCTGTCCACCAGAGACGGGGCTCACAGTGCTTAGAAACCCACAAATGCAGGTACAACACGCTTGCAAAGGGGCACGCAGGTCAGCAAGACAGCTAAGGTCTCCAGCAGATGTCAGGGATTCTGAAAGCCCTGCAGGACTCTTGCCTTTAACTCCCAGGAAGTGCATCAGGACCAAGATGATTCGGGTCCAAAAAAAATTTCCAAGGAGCTCACATCTCAACTCTGTCATACTTGTTAGAGGAAAAAAAAATGCAATTATCCCACGAGTCCACTACAAGTTTGAACTGAGAAGAGTTGCTGATGAGTGAAGATAACCAGGTACTTCCATTTTAGAAGTAAACAAAGAAACGCGCTTTTGGTAAGAAAAGTCTACTAACTTGCTCCATAAACTTCTGACCAAAGCTCTGAGAGAGGAAACTGTGCAGTGAACACAAGCATCTCCTTCATCGCTGATCAACACATTTAAATCCATAGGTAATCACTCTGATAAAATACACCAGATCTCAGACTCAGTTCTAATCTGCTGCTTGTAATTTCTAAAAAACCAAAAAAAACCCCCATAAAATAAAGGACACGTTGCAAATTTATCATATCAAGTGCCTAGAGAAGAGAGTTCAGGGTACAAAGTTGTAACTGCCAGCCATCCTTCCAGCATAGGAAGATGGAAGCCAACTGCTGTGCTGTCAGCCCTGGGTGTCCTCCGTTCAGGTGGCACTGATAAAGAAATACAATGCAATTCAAAAAAAGACAGTTTGTACACTCTATCTAGTTACCAGGGTGTCTTAAAATGACACTTGAATAATTATATTAGCACTGCAAAACGAAAGAAATACAGCTTTGGCATAAGGGTCGGGGTGGTTTTTGTGATCTTTTTTGTTGAAGTATCATGGAAAGCACAGATAAATTTCTAGTACAGTAATACTGGAAATATCCTTCATCTGATTCAGGAATTCCAGAAAGGAAAAGAAAAAAAACAAAAGCTGCAAATAAGGAGACATTTAGAAGTGCCCAGTCTATTCAAGGGAACTTTTAAAGTTCAAGAAACAGCTCTTTTAAATCTTTTGCATCTAACTTTGTTTCCAGTGGTTCCACTCAGACCAACCAAGGGAAAATGAGCACAGATTTAGAAAGAAAATAAGATGAGCTCCTTTATGTTTCCCAAGTGAGGAGAGGTCACTCTCTAAAACAATGTAAAATATGGTATTAATTTCAGTCAGCTTGTTGTAACATACTAAAGGTCTGAGCTACTTTCCAGCAACATGCTGAGCCAGACTGAAAACAATAATAATAAAAGTCTAACTCCCAAATGACATTATTCTTGAGCGTGGAGGCTACCAACACAAAGAGGCAGGCGGCAGAGCCTTCTGACACCCAATGAGACAGCTTTTATGCTGCCTTCATGTGACTGTCATCCATGCATAGATGTGTCCTGTTTGACTGCAGAACTGTCCTAAGTCACAGTGACGTCCTCTTGTCTTGTCCCTTTCCCATCTCCAGAAGAAGATGCTCCTGGGAAAGTGCCCAACTTCTTGGACAAAACCTGTTTAAGCACAATCTAAACAGTCTCCCCATACTCGGACGTGTCAACTCTGAACAACCAACTGTCATGCTAAAGCAAGAGTTTGTAAAATGATGCCTAAACATGGTAACTGAAAAAATTAAAGTCAATATACTATTTTATCATCTGGGAAAGTTGTTCACACTGTTCCTTAAGAGTCTGTGGAAAAACAGAATTTAGTCCAAAATTAATGTCACATGATGACATTAACTCAATTTTCATTCCCTCCTTTCTGAGTCAGAAGACACAGAAGAACATTCTGCATTAAACCAAAAATGCACGGAATATTAGGTATATGTAAGACTTCCCCAGCATAATCCTGCATGTGTATTTAGATAAAAATCAAAATAACAAGTATGCAATTACAAATTAATTTTCTCTTTTTCCTGCTTAGAATCCCAGTAACTCCTGTTGGGCAGCAAACTATGATCACCATGCACACAGGGCTGATGGAACAACCCCACACAAAAATAATCTCTCAAGACAGAGAAAAGGGAGAGGTTACTGGAGGGAAATAAACCTAACCACTAAGAAGTACCTAAAGCAAGGAAAGGATTTATAAAACTGTTCTCAAGCCTGTTCCATTCAGTCTGAATTCCAGAATCGTTTCTTCTGCGGAGGAACCATTTCACCCAGCGTATTACGCACTGATACAATCATTAACACAACTGCCTTCTGCTAAGGAGAAGCAGCTCCTAACCAAAACTGTGATCCAATGATAATGGCAACCTGCTAACATTTGCTATAGGAAAATGGTGCACAAAACATGTGTCCCATTGTCTGTTTGTTCTGAATACACCTAACTGCCTACAACAGAATGAAATTTTTAATTTGCAAAGGAAACATTTTTGAGTTACCTGACTGGATTCTGCAGTGAACGGAGCGTTTTGCCACTTGGCTCCAGTTGACCCCAGCATCTCCTGTCTGAGGGAGGGTAGCTGTAAATCACACCCTGTGAGACCATGTCAACATCCTCCATCTCCAAGTGGCCTGGTAGGATCACCCCATACCTGGCAACACTTGCAAGATCGCATAGGCGGTTATCTCTAAAACTTTAGGATTTAAATTTTGCTGGCCCAACATTCAAGGAAGTCAGAGAACCTCCCAAAACACGTGGGTTCTGAGCGAAACCACTTGCACAGTGTGGAAGATGCTGGGAGGAGACAGGAACATCTTCAGATTTTGCTCATCTTAACTGCTGAATGATCTTAATTGCTTCACATATTAGAGATAATAATGAAGGATCTGAGTTGACTCTATATAGAAGCACAGCACTAATTTGAAACAAACTCTCCGTCTGAAAAGAATAAACACAACTCCCTCAATAAAATACTGACTGGAGGCGGCAAAGGTGGGAAGACAGGACAGCTGTGTCTCAGCATCATATAGATATATTTATTCCTAAAGAAAGAGGTTTGTTTTCCCCAGGTGATTGGGGAAAGAGAGGCAAAAGGTTCCTAAGACACTTGTCTTTTATACTCTTAATACACTAGACTAAAACCAATTTAATTTCCTTTTGCCAGAGGTCTTGGGAGCATCTATATCTTGGCTAGCTTTAAAATACTTTAAAAACAATTCAGTCCCATCTCTTGGTATTTATTCCTTTAAATGACAGTCTTAGATACAAGAGGCTAGTTCCTGTAGCCAAAAATGTATTTAAACGCAGACGTACTATCTCAAGTATCACATACATTTACAGTCTTCCCTTTAAGGCTCTCCAGATTCTGACTCAGACATCTCCTCCCAGGAAGAGGAGAATCCTGAGGAAGATGGGAATCCCCCACCACCAAGTCTCCCAAAAGCCTCAGTGGACACAGCGCTCACACCCTAAGCATCCACCCTGACTCCAGAGTACCAGCACCAATGTATTTTACACAACAGGGCTAGGTTGTCACGGCAACTCAGGGTGGGGCGGCCTTCACCCACAAGATGGAAAGATCAGCCACTAATTATCGTTTTGCCATCATAACCCTTCTGGCATCGATTTGGCCAATTTTCACATTAATTCATGCTGTTTTAAACAGGGACTCAAGTGCACTGAGATGAGCAGCGAGAGCAGGGTGAAGTATTTCCCTGGCTTTGGCTGGTAACTTGTAGACCCAACATTGGGAGAAGAGGCTTGGCCTAGCAAGAAACTGCATGGGAAGCATACCAGCCCACAACACCCCAAAGGCTGGTCATCATCTCCCCTTTACAATTCAGCACTTCCTGCAGCGACAACCAGACCCACAGCCTTGGCAAGTGCTCCCCTAACCTTGCTGAAGCTATGGCTGTCAAAATGCCCATCTGACAGGGCTAGCCTGGAGACAGCCAGCAAGGGAACAAAGCACCTATGGAATGGGGATGGATATTTCACACACCGCCACGATGAAGCAGGACATACAGGAGTGAGCATACGCTGGCCCCTTGTGTGCCCCTATTTGTGTCTGCAACAGCATGCTGGGGAGTACAGACCCTTTTCCTCTGGTTGCTCCTAGCAGAAGTGGGAAACCCCAGCAGAGGGGATGGAAAGCTGTCGGCATCCCAGCTAAATCTAAAGCCTAGCCTGTCAGCCTCTCCCCCACAGCCCCCCACAGCAGGAATTCTCCTGAGGAACAACAGCTGCTCCAAAACAGGAGAAAAATCTCTTATCTGGAGCAGCATCGCTTCAGCAGAGAAGCCTGCAAGAGGCATGCAATAAAAACAGGGTGGTACCCATAAATTGCCAGGATCTTTTTGGCTGAGTGGAGCCCTTTTAGAGCCATAAGGCAAGGCAAGGCTGTTGCCCCAAGGGACTTGGAACCACACTTGGGTGATAACCACACAAGCGCGCACACACAAATGGGCGTAGAGCTAGCAAAGCCAGGGGCGAAGGGGAATCACATTCAAGGATTAAAAACAACAATGAAAAAAACCAAAACTTTCTTTCCTCACCATGAAAGCATCAGAAGGTTTTGAGACCATTCAGTCATGGCATTTTCACATAGGTTTTGTTTAGATAAACAAATTGCTTTTAATGAACTGCATTAGCCCTCCCAAGCCATTCGTTAAACGCAGGGTAATGGCAGAATGCAGAAGTGACAGTTTTATGAAGAACCTTTTTCCCTCTAGAAAGCTCTTTCACTTGCTGCTGAAAAACAATTTTCATTTTGGACCAAGACCACCACTAAAAAAACACTTCTGTCTTTTTGGAGGTAAAGAACACAAGCTCCAAACTGTGCTTCTTTCAGAACCAAATTTCAAAAATACTAAATACTTTAACTTTATAGCTAACACCCAGAAGGGTTTATATTCATCACCAAGCTAAACAAGGCTGCCTTTTCTAACCAAACCAAGCCAAACTGGTGGCACCGGCCCAGCCCCTTTGCCTCTCGACAGAAATGGACAAATTTCAGTCCTCAGATGCAGCATCAGTGTCTCCTAAAACCCATTAAAGGACAGCGGGTCACACCCTCCTCAAAGCTCTCAAAAATATTTTGGGCAGATGTTTTAATTCCCCCTTCCATTACACTCACTGAAAAGAAGGAAACAAGAAAACCACCTTGCCCCTCCGGAGTCTTGCCGAGCTGCACCAACTTCAGGCACACAGCAATATTTAAGCCGAGCTGGGGAGGTGCCAGATTAAACAAAGCCGGGCGCAGGACAGCGCAGCGGCTGAGCCCAGGTTGCTGTACTGACCTACATTCACGCCCCAGCAGCTGAGCTGAGCTCAAATCACCCGGCCAGTGCGGGGTGGGAGAAGGAGTCGGTGAAAACCTGCAGGCAAACAGCCTGTGCAGCCCAACCCCAAATTTCTTCCAAGATACAAATGAAAGATCTCATTCACCAAACTAGTAAATGTTCCACCTGCGGCTTAGCTTGGCTTCATGGGGCAGATCATACTTCTTCAGCCTTTCAGAAGACCTCAGACACTGGGGGAAATGCTTGGGTTGGGTTTGCTTTTGTCAGAAACCACACACGGAGTGTGGCAATGGGACCGGCGATGGGGAAAGGCCCTTCATTTCCCTGGTATCAGATCAAAATCCCACGCAGGTCAGCTTCTGCTTGCTGCCTGATAGCTGTTAAAAAGCCTCCATAAAATGAGCTGGCTGTTTTAATCCAGTTTCCAGTGGATTGTGCTTAGATCCCAAGGTGGTAAAAGCTTTAGCAATCAAGTGGACAGGCACATACCCCTCACATAAAGCTCAGTACAACCAGTACTAATCAGCAGCAGCCATGCAGGAGAGATGCCAAGGAAGGAGAGGAGGCTGGAAATCCATTTACCCACTCCATTCCTAGAAATGATTCAGCTAGGTTTGACTTACAGCAAACGGGCAGAAGCACAACAAGTAGCTTGTCTTTGCTCCCTACATTTTATGAATAAGTATTTCAGCTCCTGAACCCTTGATCTTTCTTCCCATAAAATGCTATTGCAAAAGCCAGCTCATATTTTCCACACACATGGAAAAGTATTTGCTACCCATTCAATTCCTTAAACAAACACACGCACTTACCAGCTTTCTCCCTCGCCCCCTTTGCATATTTTTCTTTGAAAAATGCCTGTTTTTTCTTTTGGGGTCTTTCATTTCAATATTACAGTATTCTTTTTGCCAGTGCCGTCACTAACTTTCAGAGGGCAGCAGCTGACTGCTGTCATCTGGACGACACAGTGAACTATTAAAACAAATACCAGGATTTCTGCTTTCTGCTTACGGCTTTATCAGAGGACAGTGTCTTTCTTCCTGTGAGATTTTCGCTTTTGCAGAGCAGTTCACAAGTGAGTGAGAAATTAGTAAACGACTTCCCTGCATTACAATAAAATAAATAAAATTGTAAAAACTCTTAAATCCCTTGAAGCACAGCAAACAGGAGGAGGAAGGTGGTGTTTTGGAAATCCTCCATGTGCTCTATGTGTAACTTTCAAAAACACGCTGCCAGCTGTTACGTGCAAACTCGGGCTTGAAAATGAAGTGGCGGACAAAGTGCAGGCAGTAGTGGAAGCTGTCGGCTGGTTGGGGCACTGGTCAGCTGACACCGTGTACATGCCGTGCTGTCACAGAGCGTGCTGGTCCCTCCCGTCCTGGTGTGTCCCCTGCATTGCATCACTGCCAGTGAAGTAACGCAGCTGCCTCGCCGCTCTTTTCACAGTGGCAGTGAGTTTCAGTCTCTGAGCCTGGGCCCAGCTACATCACACACACAGGACGGCTTCAGCTCAGTACCTTGTCTTTCAGGATCCTTCTTTTTTCCCCTCGCCGTGGCCTCATTTGGGAAAAATAACCCTCTCACCACCTGAAAGATGTCATGATTAAGCTTAAAGATTAGCAGCCATGTTATTGCCTGTCGTTATCCCCTTAGGCCTCTGGGATTACGGCTTTCACTGACCATTATCGGCACGCTCCTGGGAGCCGCGCTGCGTTAAACGACCTCTCCGATGGCCCCTGCAATCCACCGCCAACCTCCAACGCTGCTAAAAGCCCCAGCAGCCGCTGACAAATCCCAGCAGCAACATGCAAGAAACTTTACCGAGCGCTAACGCAGAAGTGGCGATAGGTGTGCTAAGTACTGTCTCGCCACGCTGCTGCCCTTCGAGACTGCTAGCAGGCAGATCGCCCCGGCCAGGCTGCACACATGGCTATCAAAGAGCATCTCAGTGCTGTGATCACAATGGAGAAAAGTTTATTTTGCCAGCTTTAGCCACTATCTACCTGTGGGAAGCCTGCCAAGAGCCGCTCTTTATAACAGCGGAGATATCTGTGGCCACTGCTTGTCATTTTAGTAGGACATCAGAGTCCATCCAAACATCTTACTGTATGGTTCAAACGCAATTTTACCAAGACCACTGCAGTTTCCTTAAAAAAAACCAAAAAAAACAAAAAAACCTCTGCAATGAAAATCCCTTTCTTCTGTATTTTGACAGTGCAGGAAAAGCCCAGTTTGGGTGAGCTTTCAAGAGGGTTTCCCAAACGATGGACACACGGAAACCACTGCTGATCTCTCCAGAGCCCTCTCTGTTCATTTTTACAGTTAAATGCATTAGCGTCAGGTTCGGCATCGGCTGCAGCTGCAAACACTCTAGCTGAAACCTGCAAGCTATGTACTTGTTCAACCAGATTCGTGTTATTATCTTTTCCCTTTCCCTTCGTTGTGGCAAGAGTAACAATTTAATTAGACCGGGAAAGAAAAATAAAAAGGCTGTATTATTTATAACTACAGCACAAGATATTATTTTTAGCCGAAGAACTCTTAAGAAAGAAACAGTGCCCGGACCCATTTTCATGTACAACTTCCTGAATTTGTGTTTCAGAGCCAAATTTCAGGGACAAGTTTAATTTAGGTTTTGATCCTTTTGACCTCGGCGCGTTAGCAAGAGCTCTGGCTTTAGTGCCTGCAGCTTCACTGCTTCCGAGCCCTGCAGATCTAAAACGCAACAGGTCCGTCAGCTGCAAACCCAGCGATACTTCAGAAAAAGCAGCCTTTGGAGAAATAAAGCTGTCAGTCTCCTGCAGTTCTTGGAGAAATTTGGGAGGCGGGGGAGTGTCTGCTGGGGCACAATACCACGCTGATAGGAGTGGGACGTATCCCATTACGGGAACTGCACGTTCGCAAACAAGTGCCAGAGTCACAGGCTGTTCTGTGCCGTGAGGCGGAGATAACACTGACAGGTTTCACACTGCAAATCCACCCTCCCCAGTAACGTGATTTTTGGTCGGGTTTTTTTTTTAAACCTAAACTATATTTGACTTCACTGTCAAGTATTTCAGCGCAGCTGCTATTCTCAGGTTCTCCTAAAATACACACAGTAGGTACTGTACTATTGCACATATAAACATCTACCTTCCTACCACAGCTATTTATGATTAAAATAACTTTCCTCCATTTCTGATTTCATTTCCTCTCTCTGGGTCCCCATTCTATGTTGCACAGGAGGTGCTTTCAAGACTGCACCCACAACCAACCACTAGCATGAAATAAAGAAATTAAATGTTAGCCCAGTTAGAAGTTTAGCACTTAATGTTCAGTTTCCCTTGTGGGTGACCTATAAACAAGGACTTGATCTCTGATGCCTCACAGTTAAGGGAAAAGAAACGCGTGGAAGTCAGCAATAGGCTAGGGGAGTGGTGGTGGAAGAGAGATGCCTGTCACCCACTGTTCCCACAGACACCAGCAGTGTGCACTCCAGTCTCTGCTGGGCTTATTACATATGTTACTGGAACTTGCACAGAACAAATCCTCTCTAAAGATCTGACCAAACTGCAGCTATCACAGTCAAAAACTGTGCAGGTGCACAAGCCACACGTAGCAGGGGTTGATCTTACTCTGTTTAAAAAAAAGCTCCTGAGGTGAAGAACACACCTGCTTTTTGGCTGTGCTGGAAGAGGATAAAATGGTAGTGTGCAATTTAACAGGCTCTTCCACTCTTCTGGGACACTTTCACAGTTCAGAGCTTCTCCACTGATGTGATGAGTGACAAGGAACCAGTGTCCCCTCTCCATCTGGAAGGTGGCCCCCCTGAACTGAAACCAACAGCATCACCTGCTTGAGTTTAGGTGCTGTTCAGCTTGGCAAAGGGTCTTCCTCATGCAAACACAATCTTGTTTCCATCCACCCTCGCACCAGGCAAGTGTGGAGCTAACAGTATTATCACCACAGTTATAGAGCTGAGGGGGCCATCCACAGGGACAGACACCTTCACCTACCTGGCCACACTAAGTTTTTAGCCAAGCTCCAAGCAGCAGGCCTCTGCTGCACTCAGCCAGCAAGTGGTCACAATGTTCAGGCAGATTCTCCCAGCACCTGGTCCTTCTCCAAAACCTCCCTTAGGGGTACCCATTCCACTCAAGAGGATCTTGCTCTCAGTGCATGTATTCTTCCACAATCAAATGCATTCAAACCCAAAGCTGCTTTTCCTCCCAAAGCTTTTGCAGGATTTGTAACTTCAACATGATGTTAGCTCTGACACTTCTGAGGGCTAAGGAAAACCCCTCCTAGCTCTCAGAAATGTTACTCTGGACATAGCTAAGCAGCCTCATGCCTTGTCCATGACCATCCTGCCTACTCGGACAGCTACTAACAAATAATTAACATACACTGAGGCAAAGGCTCCTTTCTGCCTGATGGGATGGGGCCTCAAGTTTTCAGTGTGAAGCTCCTTTGTACTGAATGCAGTATGTCCTAGAAATCTTTCTGTGGGCAGCTGTACTCTGTAGGAACGAAGACATAAACAACAGAGATTAATGGGGTTCATCTCTCACTGTTAAAGGAAAAACAAATACAACTGTTAGAAACCATTTTGAGGTGAAAAAGGGGTTTGGGGTGAGTGATGCTGAACCCAGACTCCATGACCCCACGGTACGCATTCAAGTGCAGCAAGAGGAAGCTCCCACCACAGAGCACTGGATAAGAATTACCCAGTTCCTGAAGCTGAGCCATAACACGGGTCCCAGCCATAGACACAGACACTAGCACCGCAAGGCCATCTTTCAGCAGCACTGCACTTCGCTCTGCCTCCTATGCGGAGTCACATCCGCTCACTTACCAGTGCTTAAAATCGGCTGCATGACTGAAGTCTCATCGGGGGATGAGCAGCAAGCCCCATTTGGTTTCTGGGGAACGCAGAGTACAGGAAGTGGCTGGTACTGGTTCATGTAATTTTGGTCTTTCTCAAATGCCAAGAAAGTTGCCTATTGCTAAGATTCTTACTGTTGCCACTAATTCACAACCACAGAAAAATGTTATTTACCTGGCCCCTTCCTCAAACACGATGTAATCCAAGAGCCTCATCCCACTGGAGTGGAGACGGTGGAAATTCACAATCCCAAGCAGCACATTCCCTTCCAACAACCACAGAACAGCTACCTTAATCCTGGGGTTGAGCACAACCAAGTAGCTGGATACCTCCATAAATACACACACACTGAACCTGTCACTTCCTTACACAATTTGGCAGTTTTCCTGAACAGCTGCAGTTTCACAAGAGCCTTCATTTTCCTTCTCCTTGTTTTTAAGTTCCCCTTTATTTATAATTAAGGAATTCGCATGAGGACTTCAGAGAAATTTGCAATTCTAGGATGGAGAAGTGAAATGTGTGATCGGATTCTCTAGATACCCCTATACATCAGTGTATCAGGGAGCAGGGGTTAAAAAAAATACTGTGTCTCTACTTGTCTGTGCTGCCTGTTCTCCCTGCTCCAAAGCCCATCTCTGGAGATGTAAGGCTGGTGCTCCTCCTGGCCCAGCGCTCTCAAGTCCCCGAGGCAGAACAGGCCTAATTTTCTGACACCTGCCCATGTAGAACAAATGCTGGATTTGTAATCAGAGGAAACACCCCTCCCTTGCCCTGCCCTCAAGATCAGACTGACAGGGAAAGCTGTTGGAAGATTTTTTTTTCTCCTGACTTCTGGCATGGGATACTCTGGACATCTCATTTAACAGGCACTCTGTACCTGCAATGCCCTCGGCTTTCCCTGGTCTTTGCACACAGTCCATCAGTGCTATAGCTTCTTGCTTTTAACTATGGGGCACTGGTTTGTCATAAGGTGACGGCAAAGCGTTTTGTCCAACATGGTGTGCAGGCCAGACCTCCAAAACTCTTTGGAACAAGATGCTGATTGTCATGGATGACCGGTCCAGACCCACCAACTTCAGTTCCATTAAAAACTCTTTCTTTGTAGGAAAGAAAGATACACACATATTGCAAAAATAAACTTACCAGCATGTCAGAAACCACGGTAATATAGTTTTCTTTGCATTTTTTTCTACCTACTTTTCACACCTTTTTACTGAAAATAAGAAGTGGTTTACAGCTTGGACACTTGCATCAAATGAAACTCTGCTTGATAGCCTTATCTCAATCCATGGCATGTTAACTCAAGGTTGTTACCTCTTCTACCTCCTTTCCTTGCATACTGGAAAATGTGGAAAATAAGTAAAACCCACAGAAGGCACATGGAAAAGCCCCAATGCAGTACAGACAGGACAGATTTTCCTGTGCACCTTCAATCTCTTTTCAAACACTCCTCTGTCTTCCTCAGACACTAGGTAATATGTACAGGTTCTTGTACCTACAGAGCTTGCCAAATTCTAACTGGTATAGAATGCACTATGCAGAAATCCTCATAGAAAAACTCAAGAAATGTGGCATAGACAACTGGTCTGTGAGGTGGATTGAAAACTGCCTCAACAACAGAGTTCAGAGGCTTGTGATCACTGGCACAGAGTCAACCTGGAGGCCTGTGACCAGTGGTGTTCCCCAGGGATCAGTACTGGGTCCAGTTTTGTTCAATATCTTCATCAACCACCTGGACGAGGGGATAGTGTACCCTCAGCAAGTTTGCTGATGATATGAAACTGGGAGGGGTGGCTGACACACCAGAAGGCTGTGCTGCTATCCAATGAGATCTGGACAGGCTGGAGAGCTGGGCGAAGGTGAACCTCATGAGGTTCAGTAAGGACAAGTGTAGAGTCCTGCGTCTGGGGAGGAATAACACCAGGCACCGGTACAGATTAGGGGTCACCCTGCAAAAGCAGCACCACAGAAAAAGCCCTTGGAGTCCCAGTGGACAGCAAATTATCCATGGGACAGCAATGCGCCCTTGCAGCCAGAAAGGCCAATGGCATCCTGGGGTGCATTAAGAAAACTGTGTCTCCTCCCCCTCTGCTCTGCCCTAGTGAGACCACGCCTGGAATACTCTGTCCAGTTTTGGGCTCCCCAATTTAAGAGAGACAGGGATCTACTGGAAAGAGTCCAATGGAGAGCCACGAGGATGATTAAGGGACTTAGGCATCTCCCCTATGAAGAAAGACTAAGGGAACTGAGGCTGTTGAGTCTTGAGAAGACTGAGAAGGGGCCTTATTAATGCCTACAAATATCTGAAGAGCGGGTGTCGAATGGAAGGAGCCAATCTCTTTTCCGTAGTGCCCAGCAACAGGACAAGGAACAATGGGTATAAACTTGAGCATAGAAGGTTCAACCTCAACATGAGGAGGAACTTCTTTACTGTGAGGGGGACAGAGCACTGGAACAGGCTGCCTGGAGAGTTTGTGGAGTCACCTTCTCTAGAGACTTTCAAAACCCTTCTGGATGCATTCCTGAGCGACATGCCCTAGGTGATCCTGCTCTGGCAGAGGGGTTGGTCTCGATGATCTCTAGAGGTCCTTTCCAACCCCTAACATTCTATAATTCTATGTGCAGCAAGGAAGACAAATGTTATTTAAACTCTTCCACCCTTCACAAATGTATAGGAACACCTCAGCTGGCAGCCAGCATGCTGCAGTACTGCCACTGCTTCTCAAACCTACAAAACCAGCCCTCAGCACGTACTGCTGCAGAGACCCTTACCTGCGCTTTAAATATGTACATTTGAATGTTTCTGAATGCATAGAAATCACGTAATGTAAAAAGAAAACAGCTTTCACACGACACAGAGTTGCATGGTAATGATCCCTCCGCATTACACAGCTAAAGCTTTGTCCAGCAGCACCGGCTACATGACAGAAATACTCCATCAGACCAGTGCTATGGCTCTGCAAAACTGTAAATGATTACAGAATAATGCCCTGCAATCAGAACAAAATGTGTGCTGCAGATTAATCACTTTCCAAGATGGGAAAGGAAAGATAGGCTTGAGAGATAAATCTGGCTGGGGTGTTTATGCAAGCGTATCATGCTCCTTAGTACTGAATGTCCCAGAACTTACAGAGGAAGTAAACAATGTGCTGAGGGGGTGGGGGTGGGGGTGTGCGAGGGGTGTGCGTGTGCCTGCACTCACAACCCGAAATAGGACAGCCTGTGAAAAATGCCTAACTTTCAGTTATGAAACACTAGGGTCAGAGGTCCTCTCATTGCCGGCTATATTGCTACTGTCTGGAAAATCTAGAACAAGGACCCGTTGAGATACAGTTGATGCCTCTCTTTGGCATTTCAAACTTGCCTATAAAACTCCACAGAGATGCCCACAAACTCCTGAGCTTTCTCAGCAGCCGTAGCAGACGGAGAGTGCATCAGAAGGCAGGGAGTGCAAGCACTTCTGGGTGGGATTCACTTCCAGAGGTGCTGTCTGGCACCCTACATTTTCAGTGTCCCTCTAGCATATAATCACACTGCTTTGGGCTGCTGAAGCAACGCCAGCCGGCACGAAACTGAAAAGCGGGAGAGGGAGGCAGCCCTGAGCCTGACCCCGATCTCGCCGAGCGCAACTGTGCAGCTCAACGCTTGCGCTGGTCAAGCGGGGTCACGGCGCGCTCCTTCGTCACCTGCGCACGGGCACATTCGCAATCTGGTAGGTCATAAATTAAAAGTGCCTGAGCACGTTGAGTCATGACTGCTCCGTGCCACCTGACTGCGACGGGTGCGGGAGAGGTCAGCGACCTGGATTTAGAGCGGGGACTGCACGTAACAACCGAGGGGCTCCCCAAGGAGGAGGGGGCCTACGCTGCAGCAGCCCAAGTTACAAAGGAGCCGAGTCCCATTTTCATGATTTGACATATTACAAAAAACTTTCAAAATCCCCCCGTGGAGAGTGTTGGCTGTGACCACCAGCTTTGGAGGAGGACAGCTTTGGAGCAGTTCCTCATCTGAGGAGGACAATTCTGCATCAAATGTGTATTTCCACACAGGAGCTGATAAAGATTTCCCAAACACGAAAAGCGAGACACAGTGCCAGGGTACGCCCTGCAACAGTGCTGTGGATAGGGAAAATACTTCACAGAAACCAACTATTTACAGTCCCTCCTCCCTGCAAATATCTGGCTCTGTATTAAAACCAATTAACAATAATCTACTAATAATAAGACTGTGATGTAGCTGCGAGATTCCCCTAAAGCAAAATCCTGCCAACGCTAGTAATTGATCCAGCAATGTGCACCAGCTCAATGGCATAGGCGTCTCCAATTCTTGTAAACATTATATCCAGTCTAATTCCCCCCCAAGGTCACCACAACCATCGAAAAATCCCCGTACATCATGACCCAGAGAGCTGGGGCTAAACAGCTGTTACCAACAGCCTGGGAAACCGAAGCACCGTACCTGAAAGGCATCAGCCACCACCAGCGAACCTCCTCAGCAAACCAAGCTGCTGAAATGGCTTGCGGAGCAGCGGTGGAGAGCAAACCACCGATTTCTCTTGCAGGACAGGAAGCAGGGCATGCTCCATTTGCCTTTGCACTACTTGTTGCAACGCACGTTTCCACATGCTTTGGAAAAGAGGACAGGCCACCCTGTTACCTGGTAATAGTTTTGAACTTTATCACAAAGGAACAAGGGACTCATAAAACTCATGCTCTATGCACAACCTCCTCAAAAGGTCAATATAATATTATTCACACCATTAAATGACTTGATCTAGCACCAAGTCCACTGGAAGCTGCTGACTGACAATGCCAGAAGCTGTTGCATCCAGCAAGCTGCAAAGATATCCATCCTCTCACACTCCAAGGTATGAGTTTCTCGGTCTAATTCTGATAACAAAAAAACCTGTGATCAGCTTCCCACCTAGATGTGGAAGCATTTACTGGAATCATTAAAGACCGGGCATGAAGTTCACAGCAGAGACAGAAGATACAAGAAAACTGTGAAGCTGTGTAAGGAAAAGGCTCTACTTTCTAATCTAAATACACCAAGTCAGAGGGCACCTAGGAGAGGATGCAGAATATGGTGAGATTATGTACTGTATACTTCCATGTCATACATACTATCAGTGAGGAACTTGTATGTCTCCTCTCTTCTCACCAATAGGGAAGGAAAAAGAAACAGCCCCTCACCATGGAAACGAGGGCAATCACCACACGTGACATTAAATATTTCAGGGACAGGTCAGTAGCCCTATGAACTATCTCAGACACTGTTTGCTGTCTCATTCAGGCCACATGTAAACAGAGACTGAAGTCTCTTTAAGGCTGGATCCTCCATCTCTTACACAAATGAGTGATCCCTCAGTACAGAGTATCAGCGGAAGGAACAGGACTACCTAAATGACTAAGGAGTGGCACACTGACAGCACCAGGACTGCTTACCTAAGGGTGGATTAGTTAAAAAAAAAAACCAAACAACAATGTTGTAAATTATAGGTGGTGTTGTGAGCCCCACCTACACCTTGTATTGTTCAACACTTCCTATTATAAAACTCTGTTCCCCATCGCTAATAGCTTTGCAAACCTGAACTGAAACTGGGATTAGAAACAGGTAAGTGGCCTAGGACAGGCAAGACATGGGAAATAGGGAATCCTGGGACAGGGAGGAAAGGTGGAACAATTTGCTGGACAAAAAAAAAAAAAAACAAAACAACAAACCAGGCAGCCTAGAAAAACAGAGTAGACATGAAAACCAGGGTAGGCGGGCAGAGGGGTAGGAGATCACAGGAAAAGGAAGGGGGATGCATGGAGCAGGAGTAGGAATAGCAGGGAAGGAGGCTGGGACAGGAGACCACAGCGAGCAACGAGGTTGAGAAAAGGAGAAGAGGATGCAGGGCTGGGGGGACAGCGCTCATCAGGCAAGCCATCGGATACTGGAGAGGCAAACGACACAGACAAGCACACCAGGAAGGGCGTATTTCTTTACTCAGGGCTGAGTGCAATAAATATGGCCCAGCGCCCACACAGAGATCATGGGAGATGAGCTGAAACCCTGAACACCCCTTGAAACATCCAGCCCGACAAGGAGACTGGGGCTGGATAGAGTGTCTGAGCTCGTTGCTAATGACGGTGTCACAGCCAGCATGAGAATTAATTTCAAGTGTTAAAGGCAACTTTATTTCTGATATTTTATACTTGCCAAGCACTTGGATCTTATATTGAAACTTATTTCCATGTAGTTTTTCATATAAATGAAGTATGGTCTTATTTAGTACTTCTGCTCAGCACTTCACTGAACACTGAGAACTATCCACAGAGATAACTCCATCAATCTGCAGTTAGTGGTCAAACCATGCAAAATCCGATTTTCCTACTCCCTGTCTGCTCCTGCAAAATGGGAAAGGTCCATCAGGTGCATTGCTCAAACCCCCCTACTGTATCGTGGTGCTTCCAGGAAGAAAGCTGCTGGCCCCCACTCACCCGTGCCCACCTGGATGAACCAGCGGTTTACTACCCAATACAGTTTTCTGCAGAAAATAAGGAAACTATCATCTCTCAGCCCATGCAGAGCTTTTTCTTAAGAAAAAAAAAAAAAAAAAGAAAAAAAAGAAAAAAAAGAAAAAACAACCAACAACCATCCAACAAAAATGTCAAACCAGAAACTAGGCACTCAAGACTGGATAAATTTAGTAAGATGTCATGATTCCACTACAATCGAAGGAAATCCATACTTAACTTTTCAAACAACTGCTATCACACTGTTCAAGCAAAATGTTTTTCATTCAGACTGAGGGGACACCAAATCCACACTATTTTTTCAATTTACTACTTTTTCCTCCCCCCCCCTTCAATTAGAGAACATTGTCCTCCCCCATGCTTAGCATGAGCCTAAATAAAAAAAAAAGTTACACATGAAAAGCTTTTGCCAGGGTTAAGTCCTGACACAGCTGTTAGAAAAACCCCAAATGAACATTTTATCCTGGCCAAATCAGTGTTCTTTTCACTATTTATACTCTTGGCTCCAGCAGCTGCAAGTGACGCTACAGGTCATGTTGTCCTAAATGGACAAAGAATCTGAGGATCCTCTCAAGTTCTGGACGCTCGGCTGTACTTCTCCCTCTCAATAGTTTGTAGTGCTGCTGCTGCTGCACCAATGCCAATTCGCTGGGAGTTTAAGTAGGGTACCAAACTCTGCTCAGAACAGATTTTTCAGTGGAGATTTTCCATCTTACAAAAGAAAAAAAAAAAAAAGAAAGAAAGAAAAGACTATTTTTCCTCCTTCCATTTTTCAGCACCATAGGATCAACACTGGCTGCTCAGTTGATAATACCCCTCTTTATTTGAAGTTATTTTTCTCCTTTCACCACCCACATTCATCTGGGACTTATTCAGTATTATTCTGCCTGACACCAGTCCAAAACAGCAAACAATTTCTGTAACAGCACAATAAGCAGAGCGGACCCTAACAGAGGCTCTTCGTCATCTAAGAGTCCCCTTATGCAACATCCAGTTACGTACCAAGAATAAAGTCAAAAAACCTGTAAGGAGGTTAGATACAGCTGTGCCTTTAGCAGAACTTCTCTGGTATTGGGACCAGCATTTTATAAGCAGGGAAATGTTTCTGCTGTAGTTAGGCCTTCTGTCATCAGAAAGAGGTGGAGATTTATGCCCTTTCTCCTTCTAAATTAGACTCCTTCAGTGCTCTATTCTATATTCTTCATGACAGGTCCCTATTTTGTATTAAAACCCCCCTGCTGTTGCTGTGTTGCAGAGCAGAAGACCTTTCTAGCAGAAGCAGTAAGTTCTTGCCACCAAGTCAAGCAGCAAGAGGTAATTTGGCGGTTAAAACTATGAGGCTAAAATATTTTGCCCAGCAACATATTCATTTCCAGCAGGATTTGATAAAATTATAATTCACTGTCCAGAAAAAGACTAACATATTATACTGAGAAAGTCAAAATAGGTCATTCAATCAGTGTTATTCCCCCTTCATTTCACACATAATACAAAGCAGTTAAGTAGTTTCTCTAGCAATTAGCATCATCTTTGTCTCCTTGGTGTCTAAAATACACTGGAGATACAGAGCTGCTCTGACTGCACAGCAGCCCAGGCCCTGCTCCCCACCATCACTGACTTCTTAATAAATACACAGAGATTAAATCCTTTCTTCAATGATTTCAACCACAATCGTTTCCTTAGGTTTTTCTAATTCCCTGGTCTATCACCTCAAATGGTAAAGACTTTTTCCCACTGATTAAAGTACACGTGTACTCTTAAGAGTACATCTTCAGCATCTTCAACTGCTAACGCACAACCCACTCCATCCTCCAACCAGGAGGACTTGTAACCTGGCAGGGCTCTGAAGAAGGTGGGCTAGAAACAGCCTCACTGGGGAACGGCAGGGTTTCGGAGATCTTTCCTAGACGCGAGAAGTCTGACATATGCTTTAAATGTATTTTAATTTAGAAAAATGTTGGAAAGATTTTATTTATGTTTCTAATTAGGTAAACAGTATGCTTCTTCCACCTGCTCCAAGCTACCCCACTAGGCCCCGTAGACATCAGATGTCTACAAACATACATCAGGTTGATTTACTCCCTACTGCTAGTTCACAGAATCCTTCCTCCTCCCAGCCCCGTATGCCACTACCTTATGGCCTACACACTTTCCCTCCTTTTTTTTTTTTTTTTAATGTAAAGTGGCCTCACTATTGATTTTCAAATACCTTCTTAAGCACACAGCTCCCTTCCCCAGATGGAAGCCTCATAAGAAACAGGTCCTCATAAAAGATTTCTCTCCTACCCCTAGTGTACAAACCTAGTACGTCAGAAATACATTCACCATGTGTGAATCAGGCTGTAAGAGCAATGGGGCAAGAAATAAATCTCAACACTCTATGGAAAGTGAGAACCACACTGCCAACATCATGACGACAAAAATAATGCTAGGTTTGGAACTTTTGGCTGCCACACAAATGAGGCTGGAAACCTCTGGCCCAATCCATGCAGTGCTGACATGACTTCCATTTGCAAATCTGACATGAAATCCACGTCCCTTTTATCTGGGCCACATATATGGCTCAGGCTAGGCAAAAGCAGAAGCTGTTTGAACAAGATTCACAAAATACTTTGGAGTTTTTACAGCTCCCCAGTGGCAGGATCATTCTTGGTGCCAATGCTGTTCTCCTACAAAGGCATCGTAGGACCAGCCTCTCATTGTAGGTCTTGATGAATACTTAAAGAAGCACCATTCACTCTGAAACCTGACATCTCAGACAAATGGTTTTGAGTTCCCCCATACAGTGAAACTTTTAAACACAACAGATCATGTTGCACAAAAACAGGGACAGCAGCTCTACATGTCTCAGCTTACAAGCATCTCAGGACACGACTTGAACTGGCGTCACCTTCTCCTACAAATTCCTGAATAAAAAAAAACCTCCATTCTGTGAAAACTAGTTAAGGTCCAGAGCAGTTTTGCAGAACAAACAGTAGGCTATAGGCTTTCAGGATACCACATCAGTGCTCTCAGCACAAAACCAAGCAGCAAAAAAGGTGATAATATGGGAGCCTGTGAGAGTCTCACACAAAGACATTCTTTGTTGAGCGCCGTTACCACTTACCAGACGTCAAATTTTATGTACTAAGCATATCCAGAACTTTATGTATGAAACTGATAAATCCTCCATGAAGTACTAGAAAATATATTTACGCAAGGTAGGGGTTCAGAGCCTAACTTCACAAATACCTCCAAAGTCAGAAACTTGATCTAGATTAAGTCTTGCATTTAAAGGTATGTTTACACTGCAAATTTCATGTGAGAAAATGGGGCTAACTTTGGTCGTAATATGTCTCTGGAGAGCTGAACTAGCTGCTTGAGGGGCTAGCATGGAGAGAAAAAAAAACCAAAAAAATACAGCAGGTGTTAAGAGCACTGACACATAACTGGAGTATGCATCAAGAAAATTCAGTCCACATTCTAAGCAAAATAAATATAGCCCTGGAAGTCACGTCCTTAAATTATTTATTTAGAATAATATTTTTTTTCTCTGCATCATGTTTTTGAGAAAGTGTAGAAGCCAACATGGTACAGTATGAGAAAACACTACGTTATAAGGGCAGATTGTCTATAATGTCAAAGGTTCTGGCTGTCTAGACTAGGAGAGTAGTTTGTATTAGAATATTATTAGGTAATTAATATGTTTTTAAACAAAGCTTTGTTTACTTAAGCCAGACACTATTGCTAACACTCCCTGGTCATGCTCAGTCTTCACAGGGAGTCCAGGCTCATCTACAGTCACGATTTTAAGCACCGCTGGCTTGAGCCTTACTTACAGCAATGCAAATGCATGCTGCCGTGGTACTGTAGGAGCCCCACTGCTGCTTTAACGCGGCCTTTAGCGGGGACAAGAGTCAGACCCTGCTCTCTTTACTTCATCTACCCATGAATGTTGCATCATCCCAAACTGGACTAGCATCCATGCAAACCAGTTTTCACTCCCACTAAGAGCTGGGCAGTCACAGCAGCTGCCAGGCAGAATGAAGACCAAGAGGATGTGTTCTGATGTGTTTTGGTGCTCCTCTATCTGTCCTACCCCAGCAGACCGCTGTCTATCCTCATCAGCCTTCTAACTTATCTGCTGCCTTCCACTGCTCTGGGGTCACGATAAGCAGATGTTACCTCCCTGTTCAAGTACTGGCAAGCAGCCCGGACCTGCCCTTTTCTGCTCACATGACTCAGAAGCCAGCAAACCTACCAAAAACTTTTTCCTAGGACTGTGTCCCACCCACCGGTCACAATCCCTGGCATGCCCGTGGCCTCCACTGCTCCCTAGGGAGAGATGAAGGTCTCAGAAAGGCAGGAATGAGGAAGCAGGCTGGCCTGAGGGCACTGCAAGACTGAGGGCTAGGTTACCAGCAGCCTCCAGGCAGATCCATAGCACAACACAAAGCATGAAGGCAGTCTTAGAGTTAGGTGTCAAAGGAGAAAAATGGAAGCTTTGGCAGCGCTTCAGCCTCCTGTCCTCATTCTGGAGCTCTCAACAGGATTTTGGCATGGGGACATAGCATGGACCCACCCTTCACCTCGGCACACACCGGGGGTGAAGGGACACAGAAGCAGCAGGATCCAGTGAGTCACCGCGGGGAAACACACCTGACCTACAGCAGCCAGAGTCTCACACCCACTGCGAGCAGCCTCCTGCCCCCAAAACTGGCAGAGGCAGCACTCTCCAGACCTGGAGGCACAAGCTGTAAAGGCCCTGATGAAAAGCTGTCAGAGCTGCATGCAATGCCCCTCGCTTGAAGCGGACCTTCCTCCAGCCGGGATCCGCTGGCTGCTTCTGCCCTTCCGTCCCGATGTGCACCTCTCTCACATGCCCCTTTACACGTAGCACCGGGCAGCTTCACCAGCACGGATAAGATAAAACCAGAAAAGCAAAGGAATACCTTGCCAAATAACATTCTCAGCTGAGAACCCAGCATTTCATAATTCGGCTCTTAATGTTGTGATCAAGCAAGCAATCCATTCAGCTCATTAGCACAAGTCTGTTACAAGAGCTAATTTTCACAAAGCATTTATCAGTACAGATCCCCAAAAAGGCATTTCTCGGTCAGTGAAATCACAGAATCATAGAACGGTTTTGTCTGGAAGGGGCCTCTAAAGAACATCTAGTCTGATCCCCCTGCAGTGAGCAGGGACATCCTCAACTAGATCAGGTTACTTAGAGCCTGGTCGAGCCTCACCTTGAATATCTCCAGGGATGGGGCATCAACTACCTCCCTGGGCAACCCATTCCAGTGTTCCACCACCCTCATGGTAAAGAACTTGTTTCTAACATCCAATCTAAATCTACTGTTCTCTAGTTTAAAACCATTGCCCATTGTCCCGTCACTACAGGCCTTTGCAAACAGTCCCTTTCCTGCCTGCTTGTAGGTCCCCTTCAGGAACTGGAAGGTCACTATTAGGTCTCCCCAGAGCCTTCTCTTCTCCAGGCTGAACAACCCCAGGTCCCTCAGCCTGTCTTTGCAGGAGAGGTGTTCCAGCCCTCTGCTCATTTTCAAGGCCCTTTGCTGTACCCGCTCCACCAGGTCCATGTCCCTCCTGTACTGAGGGCTCCAGAACTGGATGCACTACTCCAGGTGAGGTTTCACCAGAGCAAAGTGTCAGAATCACCTCTCTTGATCTGCTGAATCTTACAAAGGTGTTTTTTATCAGTAGAACTATTTAAATAGACTTTATTTTTAATATGTATCAGTGTACAGATAAATAAAATTGCCCCAGTAAGTAAAATCCCGGTGGGACACAGACACACAGAGTTATTAATAAGACACTGATGCTGTTACCTCCTGATCTGCCTCAAAGTCCCTGTAAAGCAGAATTACAAGCATATCAGTCCTTGAGCAAACATGCAAAGGGGGTGGCCCAAAGAGAGGACTCTGACTTTGCAGGGCAAGGTTGGCTCCTCCGGGTTCTCAGAGCCAGGTGCAGCATAAGGAGGAACCATTCTGGAAAAATACAATGGTGACACAGCGATGGTCTTCTCCTTCAGCCCCCCTGAAAGGCAGCTCCCTTGCTGTGTCACCAGAGCGATGAGGCACAGCACTAACGCAATCGCTCGCTTGCTCCCAACCCCCTACACTGCCCTGAAATTGCCCTTCCTCAGTCCTGTAGCCTCATCACCTCCAAGCTACATCTCCAACCAAACGCATCTACACTCTGCAACATGCCCTGCGCCGTTAGGAGCCAGCTCTCCATTTCCCACAGAGGCACCCCCTGCACCACGCAACCCCCCCCCCCCCAGACGGTGTTCTGAAGGGAAGGCTGAAGAAGGTGAAGTAGGGCATAACATCTCTGGAGTCTCCCAAGACAGGAATAAGGAACTGGGAGATTGGAAATTGAGGAGTGGATTTTTTTTTTTTAAGTATTGGTATCTGAAAATTCTCTGCTTGTTACTCTCCTCATCTCACAGGTTTTAGACCAATGACCTGCGACAGCCATTGCCCAGTGCGTTGCCCAGGAGATAACTTAGATAACACAGCTGATGAATACAGCAAGACATAACCTGCTGTTGTTGGAGACCATGCTCTACTCCAGCAGTGACCTGCTCTCAGTGACTGCAGAAGCCTCAGGGTCCTTTATCTTTGACCATGTAGAGCTGAAGACATCCTTCCTGCAGGGCACCACTGTGCGCCTGAGCAACTCTTACATATCCCCTCCAGCCTTGCACACCTGAGATTTTCCTACCTCTCCACTCCAAACAGAGGCTGGGGCCACATCACCACAGGCCTTCCGATCTCCCTGTAGTCCTTGGCAAGCTAAGCAGCACAACTCTTTCTCCAGTCACCTCAGAGGAGCAAGAACTGTACTCATTGCTAGCAAAAAATGCTTGGAAACATACTGGTTTGCTTGAGAAAACTCAGCTGATGTCAAAAAAAATGTCAAATACACTCGGGTAAGGACTTGGTGCCTGCCAGTGGTGCAATTGTATCCCAAACACACAAGCAGCACATCACAAAACTGGTACAGCCATGCAGAGAAGCACAGAATACCCCATTCTGACTTCATCTGAAACAAGTTAGAACAATACGTCTCACTCTGAAGGAAAATCCCCTTCTGTAGACAAGACACTTTTTAATAATAAGTGCTAAATGGACTATTCAAGCAGGTAATTAATGTTAATTAACATATGTCAGGCCATAAATTGGCTAAATGCACCTCGTTTTCCAAGCTTAGTGTGTGGCAACGCTCAGGAAATTGTACCAGAAACGAACAGTCTAAGTTTGTAGAAGCACAAAAAAAAAAAAAAAAAAAGAGCAAATAAAAGGTTAAGCATAATCTTCACTTAACTCACGGTGTGCACTACCAAAAACTGAATGACTGTGCACATTACTTGAAGACTTTATTTTGCTCCTGAACCACTGTGCTCTGCACATATTGTCAGCCCCAAGAAAAGCCACATCAAAAAAACCCTGCAGCTCCCTAAGCACTGTGTTATCAGGCAGGCCTTTATTAGGATGCTCACTACGTGCTGCCAGACCTTCTGCCCTGGGACCCGGAGAGGCTGTGGCCCCTTTCCAGCCCTGACTTGGGAAACACAGTTTTTCACGGCAGGAGGAAGGAAACAGCGGCGGGAGGATGCTGAGAGCTCGCCCTCCTGCAGAGACAGCCTGCCTTGAAATGCAGAGGGCCTTGTGCCTTTGCTGCCATTTTCTAACCCTGCCCTTGGGCACGTTTTCTGTGACAGAGATAGTAATAAAGCTTTTTAAAAAGTGAGAGAGAAACAAGAACACGCAAAGATTTTAGTCTAAGTAACAACTTGCATTAGGGAACACTTTCAGTTTCTCCCTTGGCAAGCCGCCACTACACTGAGACCCACGGTGATTGCACTGCGAATAAGAAACAATCCTCGCAAAAGGTCTTCCATATTTCCACGTAAAATAGCTGGCTTCCAAAACGTTGCAGGGCACCTTTAGGAGGCTGCCACCTAGAGAAATGCTTTGGCTGTTTTATCTTCAGTTTTCCCGTATCTCCAAAGCAATCCCTTCAGCCTCCCTTTTTGAATCCAGCACACCCACCGTCATTTTCTGGGGTGATTTCACGCTTGTTCTCCCCATCGACCCCAGGCGAGCTGGCTGCTGCAGGGAGGGCTGGGGAGGCTGCACCCGTCCCAGCGCTGCCTGCCTTCTGCAAGGGATGTCACTGATTCCGCGTTTCTACTTTGTCCACATCAGCACAAAGAGCTTTCACAAAACCACTGGGCTAACCCTAATCACTCGCCTTTCTAAATGCACCAGCACGTGCCCAGCCTCCCCTAATCTCCCAGGATTACAGCAAAGTAGTGTAGAACCACCAAAATGACCCGAATACAAAATGGCCTCGTGTGTAAGACACCAACCGCTTGCTTTAGCAGGACAAAACCAAGCAGAAGCAGGACATCCCGGGGAAGGAGTTCCAGGATGCCTCTCTTCCCCAGCGCAACAGTCTCAGACAGTGTTTGCTCAAGCCAATAAAATGCAGTGGATATAAAAGCCTGCGAGGCGATTTAATTTTCATTAGCATTAGCTATGTACTTTTAAACACACAGGTAAGTGTAGGAGCCAACCTCTGACTCTCAAGCTTCCTATTTTGAATATGCTCAAATATTGACACTAATAACCCAATACAGACAATGCTGATGCTGATTGTTTTGGGTAACACTGCGTCTCCTGAAGAACCGAGGAACATTGATTCCAGTACTTACTACACAGGTCTACCTTACAGCGATACTATCTGCCATCATTCACTGGAGGTCTCCCATTCCCATTAAAAGTTAAGTTTATCAGAGCCTGTGACTCTTTAGAGCTGACAACATTCACCAAGGCGATGTGTTTCTACCTGCATTTAACAAGTCCTTCGGTGGAGGTGCTCCTCACTGTCACACTGAGGATCAAACAATGTCAATGATTCTGAGAGTGCTATTCGGTGTCTCTTTCTCTCCTCTAATAGCTGTCACCTGCCTGCATGAGCTGGGGAAAAATGAGATCTTTGATGTACGTTACAGGTATAAAATAATTATGTGTGCTAATATCTACATATGGTTTCTGCTGAAAAGTTTAAAAAGTCATTTGTTGCTTTGATACTAAAGTAAACTCCTCTTTGATGTAGGAAGCTTGTTAACTAGCAGTTTCAACTTTGGGGCTGGAACTGCACATCTCTCTACATTGCTCAGCACAAAATTCACTTACAAATGTTACCGAGTATTTTGTTAAAGCACAACATAGTAAGGCTTTGATCAGGTAAGATGCTTAAGCAGTAAGTTTTAAGCACACAAGTAATCCCAGTGAAGTCCCAAGGATCCATTCACGTGCTTAAACCCGTGCTCACTTTGGTAGATCAAAACTCAAAATAATCAGTCTACAGTTTGTAAACAAAACCACTCTGTACAGATGAACAAGGCAGCTCAAAATCAGAACAAAAAAAAAAAAAAAAAAAAAAAAAAAAGAAAAAAAAAAATTAATGCAAGAAGTTAAAAAAGTTTAAAAAAAAAAAAAAAAAAAATAGAAAAAAGCGTAGAAAAAATGAAACTGCTGCAAGTTTTACACTGCCACTCCTGATAAAGACTCCTGTGCCACTCCGAGGAAGGAGAAATAAGAACAGAGTGGTATCACTTCCTTCCCATATTCTTTGCCAAAAAGATGATTAAAAAACTGCGACGCATCTTGCGTATCAGCATCTGGCTAACAGATTTAGACATCTGTCTACATCACTGGCAAATTTCTCAAGTCTTTTCAAGTCGCAATAATTAGAGAAGAGATTTGTGTGTTTGCTACGCTGAAGATACTGCAGCCCTTTGGTACATACCTGTCAATAAAACAGGGTGAGGAATGATGAAATGTCCATGTACAAAGTTTATAAAAATCTACCCTTCAAAGTAAATACCCCAGCATCTAATATATATCTTTCATGAGGAAGAGGAATGCAACAGGTGTAAAACAAATGGGCTTCTGATATAAAAAACAAATCAACGCAAATCAGCTGCATTTAAATTTGGGAATTGCTGGTATCTGTGTATAAAGGACCAGATTCATAATCTTTCCGTAAAGCTCAACAAAGAGGAAAATAGTCCCCCTAGTGTACTCCTCATGTAGAAAAGGCTGTTTCACAAGATAGTGCTGCAAGAAATTACAAAATAACATTATAGGAAGAGATATGGAAGTACTTAAGCTATAGTGAAACCGGGCACCTTCACTATGTACACTGAGAGAAATGTTCTGTATTTCAAGATTATTAAGTGAACAGAGTTACTGCATCGTAAATTATTTTGGACGAAAAACTTGGAGTTTATGTTGGCACACCGATTTTGTGACCACAGGACATCGACAGGGGAACAGATACTTGAATTTGGAAAGATGAGTGTATCTGGTCATCGAGGAGCTCTGTGGAAGTACCTGCAACAGCCTCCCGGCATAGTGCATTTCACAAGGGTCATTTCACCCTCAGACCTTCTCCCCCCTCCAGTGATGGTAAATATAAATACTGACGCTCTGTAAGTAATCCAAGACAGTAAGTGGATATTGAAGCGCGCACTTAAACCCCTCCTGGTGATCTGGAAGTGTAGGGGATTGTATCAAACCAGTCTGCCCGTGGCACAGGACAGTGTCCGCAGTGTGCCGGCTCCGCAGCGATGCACCGTACGCTCCCACCCTAGGTAGCTGCCAGGCACTGTTAGCTTCGCTAACATCCCACCGGGGCCAGGGGGGAGGGGGAAGCAAAGAAGATTGTTGGGAGGGGTGTATTGGGCAAACCTTATCGGAATTAACGGAAACGTAATATATGCCTTCCTAACCACATCTGAAATATTCACTTCTGCTTAATGCCCTAAGCAAAAAAAAAAAAAAAAAGTGCTAGTTGTAACTTTAATTTATAGCTCTTAAAATAATTGTTTTGAGGAGTATAATCCCAGCTACGTTTACGGATTATGGTATTCAGCACATCTCACTGGAAACAGTATTAATATTTCATATATAATAATACGTAACATAATAAAACCAAGTTCTCTTCTTCTCTTTGTTTAAAATGACAATTTTCCCACTCAATGCCAGAGCAGAATATTGTTAAATGGGCTTGCTGTCTTCAAAGACGAGCTTAGCTGTGTAAAAACATTCTAAATTAAGACAAAAGCCTTCTGATACTTCTATTTTTTGCTCATTTAAAATCTCAGTGCAACTAGCAATCTGAAAAAGTCTACTGTGAAAAGACGACAGTAGTTGCTAAAGAGTTGTATTCATTACCTGTGAGAGAAACAAAGGTGGTGATAACAACATATAAGATGTTTTAGCATCAGGAGACTAAGATGGAGTCTCCGTTTAAGAGTGTTGCCTCTGCAAAAAACTAATTTACGTTCCAGCTGAGAAACTGAAATAGTCCTCTTCTGAATGTATATGAATATATTAAAAGAAACTCTAGCCCTGCTAAGGAATTAAATTTTGCTGTTTTGGATGCCTGGCAAATGATTAGCTCCTGACCTCTCCTTTGCCCCTTTCTGTATGCCCCTACCACCCACGCACAATTACACCCGCCATTAGCATGATCCAACACCTTACCCTAACTTCCAGAGACTGCTCACAGTCGGAAGAGACGCAGAATTTTCTGCTACCACTCTGCTTGTATCGCCTGAGAAAGGTCATCTTAAAGGCTTGTGAGAAACTTCTGAACTAAATTATATCAGAGGAATCTCAAGGGATCCAAGTTTTTAACATTTTAATTAGCTCCAAGTACCAGTTAATGCTGCTCAGCAAAGGAATCAATATCAAATTAACAGTATAAATTGTCAGAAAAATTGTGACTGTATTAAGCATACTAATCAATGTAAGTACTTTGCATTATGGCCCAGATCCTGCTTCTGCTGAAGCAAATGGGAGTTTTGCCACCAAATTCATCTGATAGAGGATCAGCTCCGTTGTTCGGTAAAGTCTTCGTTTCAATCAGGTACGGAGAATTTACTGAAAACTCAAAGTATCAGATAAAAAGGCTGGATTTGTCATAGCATCTGACATCTAAAGCCACTGCTTCTGTGTGAAACCAAGCAATTTATGAAGGTACAGGCTGTCATCAGATGTAACCCTTTATCACGCTCCATGTCACACTTGTAAAGTCAGATCAAAATTCAACAAAATTCAACAATACAGATACAAAAACCATAAAAAGGAACTGTGTTTTTAAAAGCCCTGTCTTGAATTAGGTATGCCACCAATAAACTTTGTGTTTTTATTTTCCCCAGCCTGAGACAAGTCTGTCAGTGAAACGTTTCCTCAACAGTGCTCCATTTGGAAGGTAAAAAACATACAGCTGCACTTCAATACCTAGCAGCAAGTCCTACTCGGGCACCAAAATACGAGAGAGGGCTGCTAATAAACAAACTGCCAGAAACATTTCATCCATGCAGTATTTCTGACCGATCTGTATATTCCTAAGTTATCCCCTGATCCAAGCTAGAGAGATTTCAAAGAGGAAATTTAATTTCTCTGTAACACAATAAAACTTCCCAGCAAATTCGCCTTCAGCCATCCATTCAAAAACTCGGTCTCGGATGCTGCCAGTATCGGTCCTCCGCAGCAAGTGAGGCGTACCGGGATTTCCCTCTGCAAACAGTAATGACATCAAGCAGCACCTGCATTTCTGTATAGCTGCAAGTACGTGACATTTCAGCATCTGACAGACACTAATAGATGGACATGGAAAACGAGGAGAAAAAAACAGCAGTTCTGGAAATCACTTCAAATGTGCTTTACGTGCAGCACTGGCTCCTGGTAGGCCTTATTAGACTGTCTTTGGGAACAAAACCCTGCCTGCCTGCAACGTGCTTTTGCACACGCTGAGTAAACAAGCCACCAAAACAGGTTATTTATCTTTTTTTTTCATCCCTTATTAAAACGGGAGTAATCTTAGCTGCTAACTGCCGCAAAGCTGGAAAGAAAATGCTTATCTGTAAGGATTTCTCAGTAGACAGTGCCCTCATACACTGGCACCGCAGGAAACGCAAGCCAAGCGTTCCCCTGGCTGCGCAGCCAGCAACTCCACGTTTTGATTAACTTTATCAAGAAATGTCAAGACACGAATTTCCCTCTGTTGCCTTTGAGGAACGTGTGGGAAACCGCTGGGGTTTTTCCTGATGAAAATTAAATAGAGTCATTCTGCATTTCAGTTTTGAGAAGCGGGCTGACCCTGCGTAAAAGCAACTCTGCGTATTTCTAGTACGAGTTACACCAAAGGTACCTACAACTCAAAAAAAGAATACAAATCAAACCCATACACCCTTGAAACTATTTTTACCCTTTTCTTCCCTCCTTTTCTTTCCCTGCCTCTGTGCTTGTGCATCAGACAAGCCAGCTTCGCTCCAGCGTCTCCTCTGCTCCCAGAGTTCGGAGCCCTCTCCGCTTGCACACAGCAACAGGGAAGAGCCAAAACTTTTTTTACCCCCTACCCTTTAAAAAAAAAAAAAAAAAGCAAACAAAAAAAACAAAACAGAAAAAAAAATAAAACCAAACAAAAACCATCAAGCAAAGGCGACAGCGAGACCACCGGCACGGACAGAAGCACCGCTCGGTCGGCTGCCGTCACGGAAAGCCGCCGGCACCCACCCTGCCCGGCCGCCTCCCCCGCGGGCAGCCCGCCCGGCGGCACGGCGCTCTGCCGCGGCCCCGGGACCCCGCCTCACCTTCCAGCCGGCAGAGCTGTTGCTGTCGCCCTTGTCCTTGAAGTAGGGCACGCAGCGGACCATCCAGTCGTAGATCTGGGAGAGGGTGAGGCGCTTCTCCGGGGAGCTCTCGATGGCGCGGGTGATGAGGTCGGCGTAGGAGAGGTTGCCCCACGCGTTGCGCCGCGACGAGCACTTCCTCGGCGCCGCCGCCGGGCCCCCGCTGAGCCCCCCGCCGCCCGCCGCCGCCGCTCCCCCCGGCGAGAGGCTCGGCCCCTCCGGGCCGCCTCCGGGCAGCGGGGCTAGCAGCCGCGCCGCCTCCTCCGGGACGGCGGTGGCCGCCGCCGCAGCTTCTCCGCCCGCGGGGGCCGCGCTGCCGACGGCCATGGCCGAGCCGCCCCCCTCCTCCTCGTCGTCCTCCTCCTCGGGGATCATGGAGGCAGCGTCGGCGGGCGGCTCGCCGGCGGGCTTGGCGGGGCTGGCCTGCAGCTCGGGCCTCTGCAAGGGCCAGGTGCATGAGCGGGGGCGGCTCTGCGGCTCGAACTCGGGGTCCAGCTCCACGTCCAGGGGCGAGAGCGGGGCGGGGGGCGACGCCTCTGCCATCTTGGCCTCCCCCGCGGGCGGCTGCGGCGGCGGCAGCGGGGCGCTGCGACGGGGCGGGCGGCCGCCGACCCCGCTCCTCCTCCGCCGCCTCCTCGGTGCCGACGGGAGCTTAGCAGGAGGGGGGCTGCCGAGCGGGCATGCCGCTCTCCGGCAAGGGCTGGCAGGCTCTCCGCTGTACCCCGAGTCCCGCTCCCCGCGGCCGATGCGCACGCCGGATCGGGGGGGGGGGGGGGGGGAAGGGGGGAAGGAAAAAAAAAAAAAAAAATCAAATCAGATTAGGAGCCGGAGCAGCAGCGCAGGGCGGGCAGCGCGGGGCGGGGCGGTGCCGGTGGTGCCCGCGGCGCTGCCCTCCGCGCCAGCGGAGCGGCGGCCGCTCCCGCGGTGCGTGTGTGCGTTTGTTTATGTTTCACTCCATGCGGATGCAGAAGTAGCTCCAGCGGGAACCGCACTATATCCAGCCGGGAAAGGACCCCCTCCCGCCCCCGAGCTCACTCCTTGTCGCTTCCGCAGATATATTCCCTTTTTTGTTTTTTTAGGGGGTGGGGGTGTGGTCCTTTGCCCCCTCCCTCGGCCGGAGGGCAGGGAGCGGGGTCCTTCAGATCACGCCGAAGACTTTTTCCTTCTTCAAAACGCCCTAAAGGGAGCTGAAGTCACAGCATACATCCAACTGCATCCTAGTGTAAGCCTGTCACTTTGCGGTGCCCCCCAAGCCACACGCAAGCAACCCCCCAGAATCTCACAGCCGACGGAGCAGGAGGCGGGAGAAGGCCACCCCACGGGCTGGTCGGTTAAAAAAAAAAAAAAAAAAAAACACACCACAAATGTATATAATAAAATAATAATTGAAAAAATTCTTCTCGCAGGGAAAAAGCAAACACAACGGGAACAAATCAAATCGCCAGTCTTCCAACAGGTCCAGAAGCTTTAAGCCCTCCCTAGGGCTGCCAAAGAGAATAGGTTTTGTTCCAGCATCAACACCACATTCATAACCTCCTTGCTCCTGCTGCTGCCATCTTGACAGTTTTTCCCCCCTTCACTCAAGTCATTTAAAAAGCGCAGGCAGAAGAGGCAGAGAGAGACACATCGGGAGGGGAGGGAGGCGGGGGGGGAGAATCAACAGCCACCTCCACACCGGCAGAAACCGAGATCCGAATTCACCGGAGGAAGAAGCAGCGCTGCTGCATGGTTCCTGCTGCTCCTGCGCCTTCAGCTCCGAGGAACCTTCCCTTTAAAGGCGAAGCAGGGTAAAGCGGCAAACCGCCCGCTCCCTCTGCGAGCAACCGGCGAGAGGCAAGCGATCCGCCCGCGCCGACCCAGCCTGCCGCCGCCGCAGCCCGCCCGAGCAGCCTGTCACCCTGCTCACCGCCGACTTCCACATCCCTCCTCCTAACAACCACCGGCAGCAACACAAAGTTATAGACACACGCAGGGAGCCTCAACCTAACCGCACGGCACGGCACGGCCCGCCCACGGGCGGAGGGAGGGCGGGCGGGGCCGCGCAGGGCCCGCCCAAGGGGGAGGGAAGGCAAGGCCGTGCCGACGGGGGAGCAGCCGGGACTGGGGGGGGCTGGAGAGGCTGCCGGGACGCGGCAGGGTTAAGTGTCGGCCCGGTCGGCTTCTCTGCGGCTCCGCGTCCCCCGCCAGCCCGGGGCCTGACCGCGCGGCCCGGGCGTCGGGAAGCGCGCAGGTCTCCCAAAGCATACGGTAAGTCTTTCCAAGGGTTGCGTTAGCCCCGGCTCACCGCGCTTGCTGGGATTTGAAAGGCAAAAAAATAGACGCAGCCGTCTCACCGTTCCACGCCTCGTTTGTCAGGCCCACCTGGCCAGGAAGCAGCACAGCCTCAGCACTCGCTGCGCTGCACCATAAAACCAGCTCGTGGTAGAGGAATAGTGCGCTGTCTCTTCTCTGACTTGTGTCCGCTGGCTGTAAATTACTGGTGCACGAGTTATCCTGGTAAACTTTAACTTTGGAGTCAAATTCAGCCCTTTTTTGAACTTTCATTCCGTGTGCAGGTGATAGGGGAGCACGTTTAGACATGTCCACATGTGAATATAGTCCCACTGTACTTCCTCCTCGGAGGCAGTGCCCTAGCAGAAAGCCCTCCAAAGTAGCTCACTTGAAGACATAGTTAATTATGGGTTGGGTAAAGGGGTGACCCACAAAGCCAAGGAGCATAAAGCTTTTAATATAGATGTAGTTATAAATACATTACATAGCAATGTATATGTATCAGTTCTTGCTTAGCTTTGTCTCAACCTAAACCATGGACAAGAGCACAAAAGCAGTGTTGTCTCTGATGCCAGATACAGACAGCCGAGTTGAGAAGTAGGTGTGCTTCTGAAGCATTTCTGGGTAGGATTAGCAGGCAAATTAAATTATTTCTGATTTATTCAGCATTATAGGCAAGCAATGAGATTTGAAAAACTTTCAGTTTGAGTAGAAAACAGCAAGGCCCTGATCCTGCATGCCTTGCACATCCTGCTAAGTAAGGCCTAAGGCCCTCAAGGTCTACTTAGGTTTCAAGTTCAAGTGGCACTCTAGTTAGGAATAGTTTGGCATGATTTTATTACAAGGGACAGCATTTCAGCGCACATACAATTAATCCTCAGTTATCTAAATATAGTAGGAGACACTGAATTAATCGGAATGAATGCAGGTTCAAGTAATGGAAATAATGTTCACTGCAGCTCCATTTTGGGTCACAATGTTGTGTGCCCTCCTGTGACTTTTGTTGTCCCCTTATGGGGAATGCAAAGCAGCTCAGAAAGACACCAGCTACCCTGCAATGGTGATACAGCCATTCGTGTGTGCGACGTAGCAGTTCGTAGAGGAGGAGAACTGCAGTAGCACTGAAGAGCTAGGAGCCAAGCTCAGACGAGGCCATGTACAATGAGAAGACCCTTAGTCCAATGCCGTGTCTCTGAGGAGCCTCTACTTGTGGCTGAAGCAGTTATCCAGAGGCCAGCTGCAAAGCTGTGACTGACACTCAGCCCCTTCCCCAACCCTGATATTGCTTGGGGCTGGTTTTGACCAGTGTAGAAACCTCCCCATGCAGCACTTCTTTAGGTCCTAAGGTTCAGGGAAGCACAGCACTTTGACCTTGGGCTGGATTACAAGCTGCAAATCTAGTCCTATTATCATCTTAATTTATTTATTTAATTGGCATTGCATTACTCTACAGGCATTGCCATTAGGCCTCTTTGTACTGGGTGAAGGCCCTGCACGTGGTAAAGAAACGCTCCACTCCCTGGCAGAATTGCAGTCTAAGTAAGGCAGGCCAGGGCGGGAGAAAGGAAGTCAGTAAGTAGTAACCCTATTAAAGAGATGATGGACTGAGGCACCGAGCAATTACATGACTGTGCTGAGGTCATACAGGAAGCCCGTGTCAGAACTGAAAAATAGAGCTAGATCTCCTGAGTGCCAGCCCTGGGCCTTTACTGGAAGACTATCGTCCCTCTTCAGAACTCCTGGGGATATCAGCTGTGCAGCCTTTATCACAGAAGTCACGGTACCCGTTCTCCACAGCTCCACAAAGCACGTGTGTGCCCATGATATAGAGGCAGAATTAAAGCCACAGTCTAATTGTTCCTACACGTTTTACTTGACAAATGTGCACGAGCAAAACAGACAGAAGAGCCCATCTTACAGCTGTTCCATGCCTGGGCCCACTGAAATACGCACAAAATCTGATCAAAATTGAATCTAAAGCCTGCACGATTTCCAGTCTCTTCTTGTAAGTACTTCAATGCCCAAGGGTGGGATTTTCCAAAAGGCTCCATTTATGGGAGTCTTGTTGATGACTTCAACAGGAATACAGTTAGGCCAGCCCCGAGGCCCTTTGAAAGCCTTGCTCACCTACTGTGCCTACTTCGACTGCAGGTGTTTCAAGGCAGTGCTGCATCTTCCTCTGCATCTCCTATCTGCTATCCCTGCTCAAGTTTATGTTGAGGATGTGTACCTGCCACAGTACCTGATTCTATGGATTTGGCAGGGTCACAGTTACTTTGCAGCTCCGAGTCATCTCTGTGGGTCATCTCAGCCATACATGGACCATGCCAGACTCATCAGAGATGAGACCTGTGGCACACTGCTTTCAGGGAAAGTAACATTTGTAGGTCAGCACACTGTGTGGGAATCCTCATAGGTGATTTGTGCGTCGAGATTTGACTCTTCTGAGCTGGTACGTTCAACTACAGCTGAGTTTTCATTCTCATCCTTCCATTTTGTCAGTTCAGAGCATCAGCTTCCCATAAGGTAAGAGGGTACCAACTCCTGGTGGTAACCCAGATGCAATCACTCCTCCTTTCTGCCGTAACCTACATTCTCCTGGGCTGGTAGCTGGAGAAGCGCAGGTCACATTTCTGGCTTTACCTCTCTTACACAAATACATTACTGCAGAAGCATGTCTGGAGCTAAAGTTGCCACGGGGGGTGGAGGACCTGCAACTTCTTGTCATGACATCATTATAGAAAGCTACTGTAAAGTATACTGCCGCTCAATAAAACATTATATTGCAGTTACGTTAAACAATGGATGCATTGTCTGACTTCACACAAATGTGTATGATGGGTTGTTTTCTAAGCCATCTGCAGCCTGGTCTCCAAGAAGCTTGTGTCCACCGCAATAACCCTGTCTACCCCTCCCATCCACCCCATTGAGAGAACAGCTCCCTCAGTGTATTTTTTTGTTCTTCCCACAGTTCCCTACTATGTCATTTAAACAGTGGGCAAAGGGCAGTAGGCTTTATGGCTGATTCCCAGCAACTTGTATGCTGATGAGAAAGAAATGTCATCTATAAGTCAGCCAACTTCATACTCTGAGACTTTAACCTTTCTGTCCAGTTTGGCTAGAACTTGCTAATGGGCTCCACGGTTATTACAGGGAGATTGGCTGACAAGCAGACAGGCACAGAGTAAGTGTCCAGATTGTGCCATGGAGATATGAAGGGTTTGCCAAAGATGGCTACAGAGTTCTGCCTATAAAATTTTCCTCAAAGTGATGAACAGCAATTTAAAGATTGATTGAAGTTGGACTTCAGCCTGTGAACTGGCTGACTGACCGCTGTAACGGAGGGGAGGGGAAGGAAGAGAAGTGTGGTAGCAGAAGGAAACAGTGACATTATTGCTGTAGAGAGAGCAACTGTTTCCTCAAGTTGATCGTGACAATTTGGGGACTGAACTCTAAGGCTGGAAGCATTAAGCTCTGTGTACATCTGAACTTGAGCACCCACTGCTGAAGAATTCTTGACCCATTTCTACACTGTGTAGAGTACAGTGACTGCAGTCATCCCCATTAAAAAACAGGATCACCTTTCCAGAAGAAACAATGTTTATCAAGAAACCTAAAAAAAAAATAAAAAGGTGAAATAAGGAGCTGTGAAGCTGAGGAAGTGGGAAAATTCAACCCTGTAGCTTCAAAAATTGTCATTACAGCAGCCTCGCATCTGCTGAAGCTGCATTGCCAAGGCCCATCGAAAAGCTGCACCTTGTAGGCCAAGAAAGACTCTCAGCTTCTAGTGGATAGAAATAGCTTTTTAACAGCGTTTCGTTCACTTAATAACAGCCACAAATAGCAGCGCAGAGCAGTGTTGCCAGCTCTCTCAGCTTTATTTATGAGTCCTGCAATACTGGTGTTTTCCTGAAATCCCTCTTCTTAAAGTCCCATTAAAAGAGCATCTCAGCTTCCATTTGAAAACAATAGCCAAGTTCCTGATGCACCATGGATGTGACCCAAGTACTTTCAGGGCCAGGAGGAAAGCAGAGGAAGAAAAAAACCCCAGCCCCTAATTGCATCTTTTAAAACCTTTCTAAACCTGATTTTTAAGCTGACATTATGCTACTCAAAAGTTTGCCTCATAATTTTTGAATACTTGGGAGTATGTGCAATTACGGAGTTTATATCATTAGGGTGAAATGAGTCAAACTGCTAAAATCTAGCAAGAAACTACACCTTTTTAAAAATAATAATTAAAAAAAAGCATTAAAAAATCAAACATTCATCTTAGATGGCATGAAAGGGTTTAATGTTCGCAACAGCAGTTTCTGTTAATGATTCAAGGAAGTATTTAGTCATCTCCCCTTGCCTCCTGCCGCATCAGGACACCTCCACAGACTTCTCCAATACCTGTGCACACAGACAGACAGACAGACAGCTACCCTACTTGTCTCGGGCCGGGCCGAGCGGCCCATTGCCGCTTTGACCCGACACTGACTCGTTGTGCAACCGGGGCATGTCACTTAACCCGTCTCGGTTACCCCATACGGGCTTAATTATACCCACTTATCGCTTAATTACTCCATTACCGTAATTTATCACCTTCCTTTGCCCACACACCGGGGGGCAGCGGCCCTGCCCGGCGATCGGCGGCGGGGCTGTCACAGCGGGGCCGCTTAACCGGCAGCTGGGCGCCCGCCGGAGCTCGGGCTACCCCTGAAGCGCCGCGCGCCCAACAGGCCAGCTGCCACCCCTCGCCGGCGGGACGCGGCAACAGCCGCCCGGGCGAGCCGGGGTCACCGACAACCCTCCGCCCCGCCAGCAGCAGGGCAAAAGGATCCGAGCGCCCGGGCGGCGCCCGCCGGCAACACCGACTCCTACGGCGGCGACCGCCCGCCAGCCTCCTCCCCGCCCGCCTCCTCCCCGCCCCCTCGCCGCAGCCCCGCCCCCTCGGGTGGGCCCGCCCCCTCGGGTGGCCCCGCCCCCCCGCCGCCGCGGCCCCGCCCTCACCAGGTTAGGCTGCGCCGTGCAAACAGATGATGTCATGCTCTAGAGCCGCGCGTGACCGCCGGGGCCCGCCCTCGCCGCCCATTGGCCGGCACCCGTCGCCCGTCAGGGCAGCGGCGCTTCCCGTTGGCCGGCGCCTCCACCCCTTGGAAAATAATAAACAATCGAGTAAAATGCGGCGCGGGGAGGGGGCGCGAGGCAGGGCGGGGGGTGTCCCTGGTCGCGTGTCCGGCGCCGTCCCGGTGCGGAGCGAATGGGCGCCGCCATTATTCCCTTCTCCCACCGCCCCGTCGTGGCCTTGGGCGGGCTTGGCCGGGGCCGCTCCCGGGAGGCAGCGGCGGCGGCGGGCCGGGAGGTCTCGCTGTGTGCCGGGCCGGGCCTGCTGCGCGACTGGCTGCCGGCCTGGCCCGGGGTGAGCGTGGGTCGCCAGGCCCTGACTGGCGGGGAGGCGGCCGCTGGTGTGCCGTGTGAACGGGGAGCTCCTGCCCGGCCCCCATCCCGTGAAGCTGTCCCTTCGTTCCGCGGGGCAGCGCGGAGAGGCTGCGGGCAGTGCCTGCGGCGGCGCTGGGACAAAAGCCTTTCCTGCAGGTACTGTGACACTCGCACTGAAAACTGCCTTCAGCCAGAAGCTGCGGCTGGACCCAGGACCAAGCAAGGCGGTCTCTTGGTTTCCCCTTGTCTCAAAGCCCACCTCTGGAAGAGACTTGACAGCCCCGCGTGAGGCGGTGGGGGGTCCGTAGGTGGTGTGAGGGACAGGGGCTGGGTCCTGGCAGCAGGATGCAGTGTGCTGAGTGACCAGAGGTAGGGCACCCCTAGGGAGACCTGAAAGCTACACCTCTGAAACTGTGGTGGTCTTGGTTGTCTTGATGGGACAAAACATGTCCCTGAGGAGGCCGTCCTGTCCACAGGGTCCTGTGCAGAGAGATGTAGCCTCGATCCTTGCTTTGTTGTAGTGGAGCTTAGGCACTGTAACCACTTCTCACGGTCCTGTTTCCCTGCAAACGGGAGGCACACTTACAGAGCAGAGACTTTAATCAGGGGTCTGGTGAAGAGATTGAGGGCTGCAGTAAAGGATTCTCCTTTGCTGAGGCTTGCAGCCTGGCCTCTCCTTTTTGAGAGCAAGTGGCCACATACAGCCTATTTGAGTTCCTTCAGAGAATTAATTATTTTCTCCCTGTATATGGGCCCTGGAGGAAGAAGTCAGAGCACCTTCCCTCCCCTTGACATTCTGTATCTCCAGTGAACAGAGTACTTGCTTAGTAGCTGGAGATGTGGCTCCTGGTCCTTTTCCCAGAACTTTGTGTTTTGTCCTCTTGACGAATGTTCAATGTAAAGTACATAGAGCACACTCGGAAAAAGGGACTGAAATCCAAGGCTGTTCCCCTCCCTTCCCTGTGGTGATGTTATTATTGTTAGGTCATGGCCTCTTCTTGATTGCTCCCATGAATCCTGAATCTCCACCCTCTCCCTCAGGCTGCAGTACGGGTTCAACAGGCTGGTTGAAAATGGCAGTGCGTGTTAGGCTAGCCTATGTCCCAGTAGATACTCCTTAGGCTAGCCTGCCTCCTGGGTAAAATACTCTTCAGGAAGTTTAGAGGGAGGCATCTGAAGCCCATTGGGCACAAGGGGTAGAACTTGACCTTGGGTCTCCTGGTGTGGGGGCACTGCAAGGCACATGGGGGGGGGGGGGGGGGCAGAAGTACCCCTTGGGGAACTGAGAGAAGGTTCAGTGGGGCTGGTGAAGTGTTAAGCAAAACCAGTCAGCACGTGTTGGGGAAGTCAGTGATAAGTGTTTGCAGCTGGTTCTCTCTCCCCCACCCCAGAGGAACTGGGCAGCTGCTGAGTCAGGAGCTGCATCAAGTCGGTGGAATGGGAAGGGGAGATATGCTGCAGCAAGAGATGGGGTAGTGACAGGCACCTCCTACCTTGTAGGCTGTACCATCTTGGAGGAACAATCTCAGCAGCGTGCTGTAAGGAGCTGGAGCCCACTGGTATGTGTTGGATGTGCTCTGAGCAGCCTGTGCAGCCTGGGCTGTGGGTCTCATTTTGCATGGAGACGTGCCTGAGCTCCAAATTCCAACGGGGAAGAGAGGCATGGAGCTGCCCAGCGTGGGGTGGTGGTTCTGGGTATGTGAAAGGCAGAATGTCCTGTATCTTGGGATGCTGAGAATCTAAAAATAGGATCCCAGAGCCTCCAGGATTAGGCATCAGTTGAGCAGGAGCTTTTGGGAGGGCAGTTCTGAACTTTAATGCCTCAGTTCTGCCCTGGTCCTGCTTTTGGAATTAAAGGCCTTGCATTCCTCGCGGCTCATGTGAATGTCACTTCGTTGCACTCAGGACATGTAGTTATAGCTGACTGCCTTGCAGATGCCTGGAATCTGAAAACTTGACTTCTTCCATACACACCCTCACCCTGCAAAATCATTTCCTTCAGCCTATCAAACTACTGCACTAAAAGAGCGTATCTTAAGTCATTCATTGCTGGTTTACCTGTGGAGAGCCAATGGCAGCAAGAGTGAGACCTGATTTTCTTCAAGTTTTTGTTTTGGGGGAGCACATCATGTAAGTGAGCACAGGTGATTGAATACACGTTGAGAATTGACCTACTGAAGAGCCTGCTGTTTCTAAATACACCAGCTACTTTTCATAAGCTTCATGTTAAGCTTGAAATATATCTAGGTAGAGGTATTATAAGCTTTATTTTACCAAAATGGGGGTTTTTTTCCCCCTTGGAAGTAAACAGGCAGAACTAGGGAGGAACTGTAGCTGAGGTCTGACAGATGTTCAAGTACGTGAAGCTTAGAGAGGAATGTGTGCTATTCAGTTTGCTCACAGAGGCTTTGTGACCTGTGTCTTTGCTGTAGTGATGACACAAGCTTTTCTGAATAAAAGGAAGAAATTAACTGCCTTGGCTAATTGTACCCTCTCTAGCTAGCTAACCAAGGACACCAATTTGACTGTGAAAATTGTTGGTGCACCCAAATGTCTCAGCTGGGAAGTATATCTGAAGTGAGAGTGTTCCCATATCTGTGGGTTAGAAGGGCTATTTAAAAATCTTCCGAATTGGGAAATTAAACACTATTGCTTTAAAACAGTGGCGCACTGCTTTGAAAAAATTAAGACCATATGGAATCATTTATTACTTTTCAATATGTATTCAGTCTCTGGTGCAATTTTATGTACTCACTAATGCATAAAGTCTTTTGGAGCAGGAATAAAGCACCACAAAGCATGATTTAATGCTATGGGGTCACCAGATCTGTTTCAGATTACCGGCTGTTTCAATCTGCTGAAAAGAAGGGGATGTCCCTGGACCAATGAAACAATGATGGGGAGAAGGGGGGAAACCCATAAATCTGAAATACTTTGAAAATACGGTGCACGTATCGACAAGAACTTTTAAAGGATTCATCAGGGATTTGGTCATGTAAGAGACAGTTATGAAATAAATTATACTAAGTAACAGGGAAGTTAAACCAAAGTCACTATTAATAGAACAATACTTGGTTGCAATTTAAGGCATCTTAACGAATCATGTTTTCAAACAGCACAGGCCTACATAAGCATGTGACCGTAAGAGAAAATAAGATCAAGTACTCCAGGAGTGCACAAAAGTGCTTTTGTTTATAGTTCCACGGTCACTGGAAGTGCCTATTCTTGTGCTTATTCACAAACACCTCTGTCTCTTTCTTCCAGAAATCCTATCCAAACATTTTTGTTCAGATTTCCTTAGAGGAGGACTTTGTGCTTTGGTTCTCTTTGTATGACTTCTGCCAAGGTTCTGTCTTACAGCGCCCTTCCTCAGGCCAGGGCCTGAGATGGGACTGATGCCTTAGCTATTTGTACTCTATCTATCTATCTATCTATCTATCTATCTATCTATCTATCTATCTATCTATCTATCTATCCCCCCCGAGTCACTGATCCAGCAGTGCCCAACAAGAAGAGGCCAAGTCTGACAAACTCACCATGCATGGTTCGTGCCACCTGGCAATGAGCTACTGTCTGGCTAGTTATAATTTAACAGAAACCCCATTTGTCATCTTGCTGTGGTGTTGTGCTTTCTTTTAAATGTCACCTGTAGACTTTCCCAGTGAGTGGGGATTCAGTTTTGCTTTGTATTTCTTACAGATCCTGACAAAAACTTCTTCGTATGAACGTGGTCTGCTAGGTTACTGGAAAAAGGCAGATTCTTTCTTAGAGGCATAAGCAAGCTAAAACAGAGTTTGCTGTACCTTTTATGCTTCAGTCGAGCTATTTTGTCAGTATGTGTTTGTCATTTATAACCAGTGGCTTGACTCGTTCTTTTATTAAGGTTGAAATCTTACATTTTTAGAAGAGTTATTAAGCAAGTCAATTAATCTTCAGCTTTGCTGCAGCACTGAAGCTTGCTCATCACTGTTGTGCCTTCTGTCATTCCTTAAACATTTGATAATAGATAATAGTAATTTCAAATAAGTTCAAATCTTTTGTTCAAAGTAAACAGACTGTGTGCTTCTTCTGAATCAGCACCTTAATGTGACCTTTCCCACCTGCTCTAATTATAGCATCAAAATAAAATTCTCCAGGCAAAATGAAGCCAGTAGAATTAATATATAATGAGGATTAAAACAAATACCATGAGAAGCAATTGCTGTCTTCCATTAACTTTCACCCAGATCCCATATCTTAGCTGTTGGAAAATCTGAAATAAAATCCTTTTTGAAGACCTTTAAAACTTTTCTGAGAGTAGTTGTCAGTTATGTATTCCAACTGTAACTTGTACGTGTGACTGGTAAGACTATGACTTGCCCATAGATGGCAATAGCATTACACTGCTGAAGTAGCCCCCAGCCTATGAAATGAGGCTGTGATGGTGATGAATATTAACTTGGGGAATGGAATGAAAAAATATTTTGCCTTTTTTTTTTTTGGGTTTTCCTCGCTGCAGCAGTGGTGATGAGGACTGTTCTACTTGCAGGAATATTGGGACTAATCATGTGAGAAAAGGTCCCGGAGTGATGAGGCAGCATATTTCCCATGTCTGAGGTCAGGATTTGTTCTGTGAAACTGACCTTTAAAACCGCGTGAAAATGAGGAACGTGGCACCAGAGAGCAGAGCAGGAAGCATGAAATGATGTAATATATGTTTCTTCTGCATGTGAAATTTTTTTTTTTTTTTAAAGCTCCAGGTTTGTGATTCATCATTTTCTACCACTAACAGAATATAAGAAAGGAGAAAATTCTGTCTAAAAAAGATCATTCTAGTCAAGATCTAATAAGATACTAGCCATCAGATATTTTTGGTCTCTTCTGTTAAGTTGGGGGGGCTTATTTTTTCCCAGAATCACTTTTCCCTGAACCTCCTGATCTGAGAACCGTGGATTTGTAGAAAAAGTGGTATTTAGGCTCAGACTGGACTCCTTCTCAACCTATAATGAATGTGAAGTGCCGCCAGCTCTGTCGGTGCTGGATACCTGGGTGACTGCTGTTACAACTCGGACAAGCAAGAGCAGGAAAGGCCAGCCGCTAGAAAGCTTCAGGGTGCTGGTGGATGTTTGATGCAGGATGGGCAGCTCAGGGACCTCCCTAGGGCTATGGCATCTGCATGGGTGAGGTTGCCAGCCTAGGTTTGGTCCCAGCTGCATGGTGATGCAAGACTTTAGACACAAGCCCTCCTCTCTGAGCTTATGCAAAAGTGCCTTTTCTGCCTTTTCTTCCTGTGTGCTTTTTCTTGTCGAGATGTGCGAGGCTGTGCTGAGAGGTCTGATGCGCCTGCTGGTGGGGGCCCTGCTGCAGTGGAAATCTTGCTTCTCCAAGTGTCAGTGCGAGCCTTCCGACTTCCACTGGGCAGTAAAAGGATACCCCAGCCTGTTGCCACCTCTCTGTTTTGAAGCCCTGCTGACCTGTCAGAAAAGAGGGTTCAGAAGGAGAAAGTGAGGGAGTCGCTTCATCCTTCTTCCTCCTTGGAGGCTGGTTCTGTGTTAAGATGACATTTATCTCTCTTGGTAAAGAGGGCAGCAGAGGGGAGCACTCCCAGATACTGGAGCTCAGCCAGGTCCGCGGTGAGACTGCAAAAAGGTCCCTGGCACAGCGTTGGCCCAGGCTGCTAGCACTTTCCCAAACAGTTCCCAGGCATGGATCTAAAAAGTCTGGCTGCAGCCACTCCACTTCAATGGGTAAGAGAGTTTAACAGCCTGGACGTGGCTGCTCTGTGCCCGTTGGCTAGTTAATCCCCGTGGATATGGTCTGGGTGTGCCTAGGGTGATCTATGCCCAGGGCAATACCCTGTGCATGGTCAGATTTGCTTTACAGCGTTGAGTCACGTCAGAGTGAACAAGCAGAGAGACAGCCTTGTCATGTTTTCTCTTTTCTTACTGAGGTGGCAGCATCAGCGAAGGTGACTGGTGGTTAGGTTTTTGGTTGCTCCAAATGCCAGACCGAAGGAAGCCGGCTTCCATCTGCCTAAGAGTCTGAATACTTTGTTTTGTTTTCAAGAGTCCTAAGGCACAAGCAACTGGATATGAGCATGTGCTGTATTCATGAGACCAGCACAGGGATGGCTTGCATGTTTTAAACTGATGTTGAAAAATGGGTGGTGGAACATTAGAGCCACACAGGATGGTCCAGGGCCTGAAGGAAACGCTTTGCCGTGGGAGATGCAAAGCACTCCCTCTCTCTAACTTATCAAAAAAGAATGAGCGGGGAATTGATTGTGATGGTGAAGGAACTTCCTTGGAAGAAAAATATCAGGTACTGAAAGGCTCTTCAGTCTAATAAATTATGGGAATGTGTAGCAGCAAGCTGAAACTAGATAAATTAATAGGAAAAGCTGGGCACAAATTTATTGGAATAAAGGTGATTAATCGCTGTAACAAGCTGTCAGGGCAGTTGGAGCATTTTCCAGATGTGTCCGAGCCAAGACAGGCATGTTTCTGATGGATGTGCTCTAAGCGCGGTTAAAAGCGTGCGTGACACTGTAGTCAAGTCTCAAGCAAGGTAAGCAGGTGAGGTTTGAAGGGCTGTGAAATACAAGAGGTCCGACTAACAGGTCCCAAAGGAGCTGTGAAGATCTAATGGTTTCCATCTGTCCTTAACCTCTGAGAGTCTGAGGAAAACAGCACTTAGCAGAAAGTGGAAGGGAAGAAGCAAAATGACAGCCCTGTTGCTGGCACACTGATGTGCCCTCTGTTTCTGCAAGGACTGTATCTTTCACCCGCTCAGGGCTGTACTAGTGTATTCTCAACACCCATTTTAAGACTGACCTTTCTGCAGTCCACAAGCCCTCTGTACAGATTGGTCTCAGTGTCTTTCATTTTAGGAGAGCATGAGTAAAAATTTGCGATGCTCAGCAGCCCATGTGATAGCTCGGGTAAGTAGCTTCCTTTTTGTTTGTTGTTGCTTCATCTTCTTGAGCTTGGGACGCGCCTGTCCTCCACGCCGCCTTGTTTCCCTTTCCTTGTCTTGCCTTTGCCACTGAGCTCAGCGCACCGTGCTGCGCTGACAGTCTGCAGTACAGTAGATCTTGGAGGCTGCTTCTTACTCAGTCTGACACCATTTGTTCCTTGTAATTTGACAAAATGAACCCTCTCTTCCTTGCAGAGATTTCACCTGGGATCGGTATGTCAGCTCTGTAGATAAGAGTTTGTCAGGAACTTTTTGATAAAGTGCCTTTCATCCAGAAGTGTAAATTTGTAGATGCTGTAGCTATTGACAGGAATGCACCAAGGTATCTTTGCAAAATACCTGTAATCTGTATCCATAAAAGTACTCTAATACCATTTTAAAATCAAGATTTACCTCTTGGAAAACCAATTGGTGGTGGAAATCAATAATTTCGTGTACCTTGTTCCTGTTTCTGGGGTCCCAGTGCTTTCCTGCTTCCTCCCCATCTGCTTGGGATGATGCAAGAATTTTATTCTCCCAAGCCAAGCCCTAAGTCAAGTCTGCTGGCTTTTCCTTGCTCCCGAGAGGAGCAATTTTGTACAAAGTTAGAGGTGAAACATGGCAAATGAAGGGGTAGAGTTGTCATGGAGAGGTCATCCAGTTGCCATCAATACCTACAAGCCACTAGCCTGTTGCATGGACTCTCAGGAACATGGAAAGTTAAATTCTGAGCAGGGGTTTGGAATAAGATCTCCAAACAGCAAGTGAGAGGCCTGAACTTATTTCATATGGAAACCCCCCACATTTTAAGAAGAAGAAATGTTTTTGATTTTTTTATTTTGAGGAAATGCAAGCAGTTTTCCAGAGGCCCACATGCCTCTGGAAAGCAGTAGAAGTATCTGTGTGAGCAAAACGCTCCAGCACAGGAAGATACAGGGGATATAAGAAGAACAAAGCTGTGGCTTGTGAGATGGAAATGACTTAGGGCAGCAGGTGAAGTCCTGCCATGGCTGCTTTTATTTGCAAAGACTGCAGCTGAAAACAGACCCAGGCAAGAGCTGATCCAGACTATTCCCAGACTTTGGGGAACATTCAGTTTTGGAACTGATGGACCCATGCTTTAAGCTGACCCGAACCCATGAGTCCAAAACTTCTTAAGAACTCTGGGGAGATGTTGCTTTTGACCTCGTGCTGTTGCTTGGATGCGTATGCAGAGTCACTAGCCAGATTAAGGTTATTCTCAATGCCAGGAAAAGATCTACTATTGCTCTCTGGCTCAGGTAAACTTACTGTAGCCCCCCTACTTTATTTGCTTTTTATATGCCTATCCTGCTGCTAAATGGGACTAAAATAAGCAGCTAGTCCTTTCACTCTCTTACCTTTCAGCTTGTTGATTTGGTTATATGCATAGTCATGTGTAACTGAAGGATGGTGGCTTTGCTCAGCTGTCTTAGATCTCACCTCTAAGCCTGTACTCAGAAAGACCTACCTAATCTGAGCAGTGCGGGAAGCTCTCCAGGGTCCAGAATGTGGGAAGTAATCAATTCTTGTAGAAACATTTCTGCGATGCCGTGGAATCCAGCCAAGAGACACGATGAAACTGAAGACTGTTTTCTAGGACATCCAGTTTCATTTAATTTTGTCATGCCCATAGAACTTTTCAGCAAATGTCTGTGTCCTTCTGTGTGTTGATTGTGTCCCGTGTCCTTTTGTGATTGGTTACCCTGGCAATCCAGCTAATTTTCCAGAAAAGTCAGCTCCATCAAAGTTCCTTGTCTTGTTACATTAATAGCTTGCTTGCTCCTACAGTAGACTTCAACATCTATTAATTGCAAGTTCTTTCAGGAGCTTGGACCCTTATGAGAAGAGATCTGCAGAGAAGGTTATGCCCTGGCATGCTTGATTGCAGCTGTTTTGGTTTTTTGGTTTTGCTTGTGTTTTTTCTCCTTGCCTCTTCTTCACTCTGGCTGGACTGATCGTCTTTCTTGTTTCTTGAAACATGGGTAATTTTTCTACCTATCACCAGACTTCTGTTCCAGCAGGTTCTCTATAGGAGTGAAGTTTTCCAGTAAAAGTGTCTTCTTACATGTCAAAGTGTTTGTATAATAGTTCGACTTTAAAAGGCCTCAACATCATTTTTGCCTCTAAGCAAGCCACAGGGAGACCAACATGTAACAAGTTTGTATTTTCCACTTAAATTTAGCATTTTTTTAGAGCTTGAGGGTCAACAGATACAGCCTAAAAAGTGCTTCAATATGTGACAACACTGAGCATTCAGATTCCTGGCTCACTGAGTGCCAGCAGGTGCTTGTACTCTATAGGGGCAGAGTTTGGTGCCTCAAAAGAACAGAAGGTGACTGCACAAGGAGCTGCTTGCACCAGCCATCAGGTGATATGAGCCTGGAAGAGAGTCACACAGGAAAGCCCAAGCAAGAGCTGTTCCCACTGAAAAAAAAGAAAAAAAAACCACACCCCACTAAAAACCACAAAAAGCCCAACCCAAAACAAACAAAAAAAAAAACAACAAAAAAAGCAACCAAAACAACCCACAAAATGTTAAACAGGTGTTGACCCATCTGCTCTAGTAACGTCTCCACTTCATTGCCCATGGTTTTGGAGAGGATACAACCTGCACGTTCTCCTCAGAATAATGGCAAGGGAGAAGACTGATGCAAGCAAAACTATGTGGGGGGAGGAGGAGTAGAAAGACTGTGGTGATGAAGGGGTGGCAGAACAGGACTGGGGAGCTTCCTGAAGCTCTTAACCACAGCAAGCCCAAACAAGGGCCATTTCTTTTTATGAAGTTCTGAGGTTTTCTTCTAGAAGTCCACCATAAGCCAAATCCTACAAGTGCTCTGGATCTTAGAGCATCAGGGTTTTAGGCTTGTTCAAAAGCCAGGCTCCTGCAACTGGAAGGGGCAGTATTCCCTATTGGGAGGTAGTGAGGCTGTACCAACTCCCTATCTGTTCCAGCTGTCATGATTTTTTTTGAGAACAATGCCAGGATCCCACATGAAGACTGAACTAAGGAGATTTCTTCACTGAGATACAGAGAACAGAATTTGTCATCACAGCTGCCCTTGAGGTTGGGGAATTCAGAGCTGCACTTGAAGTTGAGTGATTCTCCTTTTCTTGTAAGACCCCTTGTGTGTGCTGTGAGCATCCTGGAAGTAAATAAAATGCTAGGCATGGATGGCACTGTTCACCAGCTCCACTTGCCAAAAAGTCCCTACATGTGGGGGCAACAATGACTCCACCCCAAGAGCTTCTGCACCCCAGGGTGGAGACTGCTTCCCATCCCCAAACCAATGTGGTGCCAACAAGTGCTAGAAAGGATAGGCTGGAAACAGTGATGCAGGTGAGGATTTGCCTGCTTGATAAGTCACAAGGTAGACATGCAGAAGCCCTGGGCTTCCCAAACACTTTTGGGGGCCTGCCTGTTGCTTTGCTCGGGAGCACACGTGTGTCTTGCACCCTGCACCGAGGGATCCCGTGTGGTGGTGTGGCCAGGCGGATTTTGCTCAAACCATTGCAAAGAATCTTGCCATGGGCAGAGGGCTGAGATAGGATCAAGGGATGTGAAATATCATATTTACCTGATGCCATGGTTTAGGGTCAGGGGAGCCCCTTAGACCTGTAACAGACACTCTCTGTTAACGCCCCTCCCTCCCAAAAGGGGAAGAGAAAGAAAATAAGGGAGAGAGACTTCGTGATTAGAAAAGGAAACTAGGACAGCTTTAATGAAAATAAAAATAGTAACAACAATGATGGAACATATACAAATATATACAAATCCAGTATTGAACCCAACCCCCCTGATGGTAATTACATCACCATCACCACTGATGCTGTGGAGCAGGCACTGGGAGAGTCCCAGACTGGACCCAGCAGCAGATGGGAGCTGTGTTCAGGAGCTGGATTCTGGTACCAGATTCAGGCACACACAGATCGGGATTGAAGACAGAACAGACAGAGGCCTCCTCGGATGCTGGCTGGGGAAGAAACTGGAAGAGGACCCAAGCCAAGCTGAGCAAAGCTGGAAAAGTGGGCAAAAAGTAGGCAAAGTGTGGTATAACCCTCGTGATCCCTCAGCTTTATACTGAATATGGCATATATGGGCTGGAATCCCTCTCTGGTCAGTTTGGGTCACCCGTCCTGTCCGCTCCTCCCTGCAGGTGCAGCATTTCACCTTCTGCACCCCCCAGTGTGGTACACAGGACCCAGCAGTGGCCTTGGTCTGCAGACCAACCCTTGGTAGTAACTCTAAACATGGGGTGTTATCACTGCCAGAAGCAGGCACTGTCTGTGAGAACAGGCTGCTAACTTCAGACAGTGCAGTTAGAAGAACTGAGCTGAAAAGTAAAATCACTGAACAGAATTAGTTCTGTTCTCACTCAGACCAGGACACCTGAATATAGGACAGCCCCACGTTCAAGGAAACCCTCACTTCCCGAACCCCAAACCAAGTAATAATTGACTGGTTGTGTCTGAAAAACATAACTCTTCTACATCATGGTGAGGGTCAAGTCCGTGCTACGTGAGGCTCCGCTGCCCACCTGCCCCACACTGCCCTGTCCGGCAGGCTTCTCACAGCCCCGTGTAACCCCTCTGCCCCCCTGTTCGTGTGGCTGCCCTGCCTGCCGTGGGGTACAGGGTGTCCCCAGGGCACCTGGGGCGACCGCACGGGTGGCTTCTGCCTGGTGCCAGCCGCGCGGCGCGCCCCCAGAGCAACCTCTGCCCGAGCCGGTACGGCGGGCTTATTTTACTTCGGCAAGGCGAATGTCTGTGCGTATTTTTATCCACTGCTGGACTTATGTCAGTAGAAGCAGCTCCCAGCTTGCGCGGGCACGGCCGTGAGGCGGCTGCGGGCTGGCAGCGCGGGCGGGCGGGCGCGGCGCGCGCGATGCCCTCCTGCCATCTTGTGGGCTTCGCCCTCCCTGCAGGCCGCCCCCCCCGCCCTCTGCCGCCGCACGGCGCGGCCTGCTGCTCCTCTCGCTGCTTCTAGCCACGGCTCTGCCAACGCCGCTGCAGAACCGGGAAAGCTGCTCTAAAAAGAAGGCTAGGAGAAAGCCTGAGGCGGCGTCCCCGGGCACGCAGGTCCGTTTTATCACCAATCTCGCCTACAGAACAAGCGGATGTGTTTCCAGAGCCTCAGGAGGCGGAAGCCCGGTGGGGCTCCTGCGCTGTCCAGCTCTTTCCCCAAGGGCAGGCATCCCCACAGCTCTTTGCCAGTCTAGAATTTTAAAGCCCCAGCTTGCTAATTGCTCACGGTGGGAGAAGCCAGTCTATGCACGCTCTGGAGAAGAGGAGTGAAGGAGAATGAGGGACACATTTTGAACTGAAAGTGCCACCAAAACAAACAAATAACGAGGATGATTCGCGTGAAGTTGCCTGCTTGGTGCTGTTGAAACACCCCGCTGAGAAGAGAGCGTTGCTCGTGCTTGCACTTCGGTGTGGGAAAGCTTGAAGGAGGGGGAAAAAAAGTCAATAAAAAAATCCCCTCCCCTGTGGCAAGAGGAGAGAGAGATCCCAACACACGGTGGAGCTAGATGATGGCGTATGATGCGCCCGAGCACAAAGGTATGCTTACAAAGCAGAGATAGGGACTAGCACACTCTTCTCAAAGTCAGAATGTCATGCTAATTTACTGCTTATCCTGCCCTAGCCCACGTTCTCCATGTTGCCTAGAGTATGAACAGTGGTGCCTCGAGTCACTTAAAATACAGCATTGAGCGTGTCTGTTGCCACTGATGGTAAATGCACCAGTTAGGGGAGAGGGAGCCACAAATCCTCATGGTATGTCTGGCCAGTCCCTCCATCAGGAGCACCTCAGCCCAAGTGAAACGGTAAAAATCCCAAGAACCATAGCACACCAAGGATTTATTACACACACAAACACCCCTTGCATGATCATGTGAGAGCTGTGGTGCAAAAGCAAGGGGAAGATGAGAACTTGCTTTGAGCCAAGAAATGGGAGGCTCTGTTGAAGTTCGCCATTCTTTTAGCCTCTGCTTACCCTGTTATACACGAGATAAAAATTAAATCATCTTCTTGTTTAAAAGGCAGGAGGTGCTACAGGCCAGCTCCTGCTTTGTAGGGACCGATCTTCAATTCTAGCCAGGGGCCCAAGGACATTGGAGGATTTTGACCCAAGAGCCGAGGCCTTTGCAGCTAATACTCATTTGGGACACAGGCAGGAGCATGTGGCACTAACAGCTCCATGGCTTCAGCTCCAAATGAGCTGGCAAAGGTGTTCTCAGACCAGAAAGTTTTTGTGTTTTCTTTCCAACTGTAGCAGTTGCTCGGAGAAGCAGGTAGTTTACCAGCTGGTCATGCTCTCCTTGCAAACCCTGTTCCTCTTTCGCAGCAGGTCACTCATTAGCCTTTGATTCATCACTGCCTTCTCATTTTGGAAAACTTTAAATTAAATAAAACCCCAGACCAAAGAGAGGACAGCCACAGGCCTGTGGTGGCAGATGGTTAAACAGGAGGCGGCTGGCTATCGAGCCTTGGAGTTGGGCGGAAGGTGAAAGAGCTGAGGTGGAGGAGTGGAGCTGAGGGAAGAACAACGGAGGGTGCCCAAGCAGCACTGTACAGCTGAGCAAAGGCAAGCAAAGAGATGGCGGGCAGGTCCCCATTTCACGAGGGGACACTAGTTCTTAGGCTGAACAGGAAAAGACAATCTGGCAAGGACAAGGGCACAGCTTTGTAATGGTACAGGGGACCCCTGCAAAGACCGTAAAATGAGAACAATCAATTAACAAGCTGCTGTGGCTTCAGGAAAGCCATTATAGCCATACTGGTGTAATGAGCACATCTGATGCACAGAAGCTATTCAACCTTCAGCCTTGTGCCTTATAAAGCACCTCTGGGGCACTGGGTAAGGCTGTTAATTATTAGAGTCAACCTTAGCAGACAGAGGTGTCCCCGAGTATGGGTTGCTGTGATACACTCAGATAATTTCTCCATTATGTCAATAACTAATTTCCAAAATTGTTCAAGAATTGACAGATTGGTGTCCATTAAGCAAGACTTAACTCATGGCTAGGGGAGCACTTATGGGCCACAAGGACTGCAAAACCCATTCATAGAGCCCTGAGTACGTGTATGCACACACACACAAATACGTACACACTACTGGAACACCTTGGTGTTAGCCATTAGTAAAACAAATATCCAATGCATGTAAAAAGCCTAAGTAGACAATGACAGACGCTGGCTTGAGCGGATGTCTTGATGCTTGAGCACTGTCTTCAGGTCCTTTGAGGGCAGAGGATGAAGTCAGTCTGACTTTTAAAGAACTGCATTTTGAGAAATTGTAGATGAACAGAATCAGACCAAAATACCAATTATATTTACTACTAGATTTACTATCGTGGATTTGATTAAGCCGCGACTTGTCGCATTGTTCACCCTTACGCTGCAAGACAAATCTCATTGCTCTTATTAATACAGGCTATAGAAATTTTTTTGTACTTAAATGCAAACATCTTTTTCCAAGCGCAGCCTCTGAAGAAGCGGTATGTTTGGAACTGTGATACAGGTAGGTAGGAGATCCCACTGATTCACAGCGGGTTTATTGTTTTGTCTCCAAGCCAAGCACGACTGGGGAAAAACAACTGCCCTGAGCAGGGCTGTTGTAAAGGGGCACAATGCTGAAGGCTTTGCTGCCCAAGCTGACACACCGGCTTCCTGCAGCTTGTGGGGGAGAAGGGAAATGGGCATCTTACTGTGTCACAGCATTACACGTCTCTGAGCTTACCTGCCTGAGACTCTTCTGGCTGACTGCCTGGAGTTAAATCAAAGGAGGCCGAGGAAGACAGGAGAGAGGAGGAAATGAAACAATGACAGCAATAAAGCCTAATAATAATTATGGTCCTTCAGAGGCTCGTCGGAGAGTAAAATACTGGAATAACTGCTGCCAAGCCTGCTGCCAGAAGGGTGACAAGCTGTTTTTCCAAGGCCAGTTGATGAACACAAGAAGATATTAAAACCTCCCACAGCACAGATGAAAGGACTGGGCAGTAGGGGTATGGAAAGGAGGTGAGAGCAGCCTCTTCAAGAAAGACATTACTGGAGTTGAAGATGCAGCTGGGTGTGCATCCAAAGCTGGGGTCTGATGGGCTGGAGAGGCTGGGGGGGGAGATTTCAGGGGCTTGTCTAAGTTTCTGGAGAGGTGATGGGGGGAAGCCCTGAGCACCGAGCCCTCCTGCAGGCTTAGCCCTGTCTCCTCTTTGTGGTATACTTTTGGCTGCACTACCAGCTGTTCAGCCCCAAAGGGACAGTTTCAGCTGCCCAACTCAGGCTATTTGGAGGGGAAGGGGCTGGCAGGCAGGCAATGTGTTCAAAGAGAGCAGTCCCGCTTATATATCAACATAGGGAATGGGGTGGGGGGCACAAAATTGGGGTGCCAGCCCAGTCAGAGGGAGGGGACTGTGGCAGTGGCCCTCGTCTAACGAGCCTGTGCCCTGGGAGAGCTGACAAAGCTGGGGTGGGGAGGGACACTGCTCCCCCACCTGCAGCGACGTCTGGCTCTTTTCCCAAAGACATCTTCTATTAGACTGGCTGCTACCGCCTCTCCCCACACACCTCAGCTCACCTGTGTCCTTAGGCTGCCACAGCATCACTGCTGCAGCATCGCTCCCGTATCTGCGAGCAGGGGGCAAGCACCCATGGGAGAGGCTGCAGGGGGGAGAGCGAGTCCAGGTGCACCACGCGCCAGAGGCATCTTCCCACCGAAACTGGCCAGGCGGCTGTGACTGAAATTTTATTTGCCTTGTGCATTCAGTGGACATTTTAATCAGCATTTCCTACAATCTACTTGGCAAAGAGGCTCAACTGGCAGCTGCTTGACTGAATGGGCTTTGCACCCAGTCTAACCTTCTCCATTCGCAATTTCCAGTGCTGGAAAACCTCTCTGTCTCACTCTCAGAAGTTTCTATAGCAATCACAGCCATCCTAGCAAAGCACTGAAAACGGCAGCCCATTCAGATTGTAATTTTGCTGGACAGTAATTGCTCCTCTCTTCATTGGCCTCTGAAATGTTACTTTTTGGGAGATATCAACCGCAACTGGAGAAGACTGGTCCTTTGCCTGTATTTTCCAACAAACTTTGCTCCCCCCCCCCCCCCCCCACCCACTTTGTCAGCTGTCTGCAGTGTGTTTGAACCTCCACTGGCAGGGAAGTGTTGTCAGGCACACCGTACCTCAGCTACAGGAAAGACCTGATGTGAGCGACACTTTTAACTGCCCAGCACGGCGTGTTGTGACCTGAACATCATCCACCACCGTAGGTAGAAAAAGTTAAACAAGTGTGTTTGGCTTTGCTAATTGTAAAAGACCAGAGGATAGAAAGCAAGCTTTTTTCTTCACGTCACTGAGCTTACTTTTCCTGGTTCAGTTAACTTCAGCTTAAACAATCACTTGATCTTTTGTTCTGCGCTTCATCTTTCAGTGGCTGTGATCGCTCTTAATTACTGTGACACCGAAGAACGGCATGCTAAAAATATATTAAGTAACAGAACAAAAGGTTTAGCTTCTTGCAAGAAGAAGATGCGGTAGAATTATTCCACAGCTTGTGAAGGAGTCGATCAACCATTTCTTAAGCTCTTCTCATAATCTTTCCCTATACTTTTATGGCTATTGTCGCCTGCTGGAAACATTAGCTTAAAGCTGAGTAAGGGGAATTGGGGATAAGTGTTTGCAATTTGGCTTTGGACTGACACAGTGTGATTGCACTCAAAGAATTTGAAGTCTTTGCACTGGCAGCAGTGCTTGAATCTGGGAATATAGGATTCGCATTGGAAAAGAGTGGATTTTTATAACAATTTAAATGAACAATTTCAGCTAGAGAGTGGATTAACAGAGCCAACTAAACCCTTCACCCTGACAAAGAACTGGCGGGAGGACTATAGAAACTCATCCAAAATTTTACCAGCATGAATGCAGAGTAATAGGTCAGTGAGAAGCATTTCTGTATTTTAATGGCGCTTTTAGAATTCAATTCAATTAAAAACAAAAGTTGTTTTACAAATATGTGGAGAATGCAGAAGGCTGGAGAGGGAGCAAGTGGCCTGCATCCTCCATCTGCTCCATCCTCCCTCTACCCTTGTGGAAGGGACTGCCACTGCAAGTCCCCCTTCTCAGCAGACAGAAGCAAACGCGGGCACTGCCCCGACCCAAGGGTCAGAAACACCCCCCGTTCTGTAGGGGCACAGATGCACCCCCAGACCCCACACCCCTTATTTCCTATGTGCCAGAGCTCTTGAGGCCCAAAGCCAAGCAGCAGTATACTCCAAGACCAGGGGGCTCAGGGAAGCTGCGACACGCAAGCCTGTGCTCTTAACTCAGAAATGAAGTGGCAGAACAACAGAAAAAAATTAAGTATCCCAAGGCCAGCAGCTCTCTTCTCTGACACGAGACGGACACGTGGGGAATTGCTCATCTCTGAGTGGAAATGGATCAGGGGGATACAAGAGGAATGTCCACTGGATAAAAAAACTGTAAAGGCAGATTAGATACATCTTTTCATGAATTATTCTTGAATGGGATCTTTTTTTTTTTTAATCAAAATTTCTAATTAGACCCTGACAGTGACTGCTGTAGGATGTCAGGGGCAGGGGGGAGAAGGGGCCTTAAATGACTCTGGAGAAGAAACCAATATTTACATGAGTAACAAGGCATACAGCCATTGGTGAGCACACAGCGTCTCGCTTTACAAACCTGTGTGAATCTGTAAAGGGATACTCAGAAATTTTCTGGATGCTCTTCTCAAACTTCAGCTACTGCACTGTGGCAAGCAAGATACTGGAGGAAGTTGGTCACAGCTTGATACCCAGTATGACAATCCCCCTCTTCAGTACACATACCTTGGAAATAGTATGAACAATAAAGCAAAATGTTTGTAAAATCTGGATTTATTAATTTTTATTACAACAAAGTTCTCTCAACAGAAAGATTGAACAGTGTTGTGTGTTATATATTAGACTCTACATTTTCTCTTTCTAAAATTCTCAGCATACAAGAAAAATCCCAACGGAATTTACAAAGCCACTGTAATTCACAAGTACGGGAGCTATTTGCAATGTATCATTTAGGAAACTTGTCATTACAGGTAGAAGAAAAGCTACATGAATTGGTTAGGGTTTTAATCACAAATGTCAGGGTGTTTTTTCTTTAAAAGAGATGCCTTTTTTACAAAAAAAAAAAAAAACGAATAAAAAAATCATCATTACAGAGAGGCACATGGTGTTTAGCTGATGACATTAATTCCGTAACCCAAACAAGGAAACTAATCCACTTGGAGTAGCTAAATTATTTTTTGCACTATTTACATACTTTACTGAAGTATTTTGATCCCAGAGCCTCAGCAAGCATCTTAGAATATTAATGAGTGAAGCCTGGCAGCACTCCAATGTTAACGAACAAGAAAGTAACAGTGTTCCCATTTTATCAGCAGGGAAACTGAGGCACTGGGATTATTAAGATCCAGGTAATTACAGAAAAAAACCCACCTCCTGGATCTTGATCCTCTTAGAGACGGATGGAGAGAAGTGTCTTCTTCCTTGTTATATGGCTGGTGCCTGCGCTGAGCGCTGTTTGCAACCTGGTCAGTTTGTTTCACGTTCAAATTGCTGCAAAACAGGCAACATCTATCCAACTCCAGTGTCATTATGATTGCCTTTACTGGAAAAAAAACCAAACCAAGACAAAACAAAAAAACCCAACCAGTAATGGCTTTCCTTTTTAGATAAAACAGCAAGCGACTCTTCAGCCCCTCCAAAGACCTTTGGAAAACTGTCTTGTTACACCCAAAATACTACAATTGTTCCTCCTCTCTGTGTTCAGGTAAATACTGAAAACCAGTAACTTCAAAAGACAGAATTGCATTGTTCATTAAAAAAAAAAAAAGGTAATAGTGAGCTATTGCACAGAATACAGCTTTAAAACTAAAATGTCTAAATGGACAGAGCTCACAGAAGCTGTAATTTAAACTTTCAGGCACTGGGAACGTTCCTCTGTCCATCACATATTTGAAACAACTTAGCTGAGAGATTCTCAGTCAGGACGTGGTCTTCATAAACCAACATGAAGCGTCTCACATGGTCCATAAGCACAAGGATCTTGCTTCCAGTGACAGCAAAATATCATACCACATCAATAAGGTTACTCAAAGAGACTTTTAAAAATAACTCAGCAATAATATTTACTGAATGACTAAAAGGGGAAAAAAAAAATGTTGCAGGTCTGAGATGACAAGAATTTTCAAGCTAAGAAAAACCTTAAAAAGCCAATATTTGAACGTGGGATAGAAACATCCAGCATAAATCCAGCAATTTTAAGGCCATTAAGGTGTGTGCATAATTTATTCACAGGCATCTCACTGTTTGGCAAACACAGCGTCTTAATGTGGAAACAAAAAGTCACGGACAACTGCTGACTGACAGCAACGAGGAGGAGGCCAGGCAGCAGGGGACAGGGCTGCTGGGAACGTAGATGACCCAGCACCCTGGGGCACAACGTACCCAGTGTTGTCCTCATTGCCAGATTCTGTCCAGCGGAAGTTGTCTGACCTCAGAAGCAGCCTCCCTACCCCCAGTTCACTATTGGAAAGAGACTTTATGTGCGCTACAGCACCGTTTGCAGCATTGTAAAATAAGCATATAGGGCCTCGCTTTCTTCAGGGAAGTAGATGGATGTAAATATGCTGCTTCTGTGGTTGCTGCGGGGATGGATCTTGCCCTGGCATCTGGGCTGGCTGACAAACTGGTCCCATTGATCTCTCCTTGTTGTCCTGACCTAAAAGCAGCAATCCACATCCTACAGCGCAACCACAAACACTGCACAGTGATTTAAGCAGCTTTTCTTGTTTTTGGTCCCAAAACACTTCCAGAACGTCCACCATTTTCTCTCCTTGATTACTGCTGGTACCTACTGATGACCGCCGACAGCTTCTTTGCTGGCCAAGGAAAGACTATGCAAGCAGGGCTTCCATAAGCAGAGCTGGCTCTGGAAGCTTTTGGGACTTGCCTCCTGTGGTTTGACAAGAGCTCACCACAGCCCCAAGAAGCTTTCAATGACCCATCAGTCCCACCACAATTAGGAGCTTCCAAAAACCTGGGGTGTCTGAGTTTGGGATGGGCGCTCAGATTACAGAAAAGCCTCAAATGCCAACAGACGAAGCTGCACCAGTTTGAACACAAACAGATCTGCCCAGGGGGCTCCAGGGATCCCCTGGTTAAAGGAGGTCAGTCACCACCCACTCGGACCGTGGGGAAACCCTTCACTTTCCCAGCCCGGGACGGTCTCTGTGAGAATGCAAAACGTGCCAGGACCTCCTCTGTCACGTGTCCCAAATGTCTCACCTGTGTTCTGCGAGATGACGCATCTTCCCTGTAGCACCTGACAGAGGAGGAGACACAGGCTAAACATAGAAACAGCTTTTAAAACAATGCAAATAAATATCCAGAGGCAAGGTGCTTTAAGGTCTCTACCACCACCTCCCATTTTCCCACAACACATTCTGGTTCCAAAAAGGCAGGAGATTGCTAGTAGAAAAAAAGTAAAGGCTGAAACTCCAGGAGTTATCAGCAGAGGTCCTGGCAGACGAGTATAGACTGCCGCATATAAATACAGAACCACACACACTTTCATTTATATATAAATATAGATAAAACCAATACATCTCTATGTATAAATTAAGCATACACATGTGTGTATAAGTAGGCACACACGCATGAATCTCAACAGTCCCTCTGTTGAGAAACCCAATACAAATCTCTGAAACTACGCATCAATTATTTGCATACCTTAAGTGTAAGCATTGTCTTCTGACTGAGCCTTTCATAAATATGCATCGAAATTCTCCACAGTAGTCACCCTTGTGGGAATAACAACAAGGTTGGTAAGTTGTAAACTATAAATATAGGCTTTAAAAATTCTTGGAAGAACAGGTATAGCCAGTGTAAGTAACTTCCAGGACAAACCAGAGTGACCAGCACAGAAAACCAGACTCGAGCAGATGGCTCCAACACATCTGTATTGCCAGAACACATGCAAAAGGGCAGGACCTCTCCAGTGCTCCCTGTCCCCCAGAAGCCCCTTCTGAAAGTTTTCTGTAGTTGTGAAGGGCGCTATGATTGAAACAATTTAATCAGGCTTAACGAAGGCAGAGAAGAATATTTTTTGGTAACAGATCCAGTACAAGAAAAAGGTCATGTTGCAAAACCCAAGAAAAGCTCTCAAATTAGAGGACGGTGTGCTACACACGTCCTCCCCAAGACAAGTAGGGCAATCTTTCCAATCCATCTGCATAATGTTTTTCCCTGCGCAGGGCTTCTAAAACACCTTCTTAAAATTACTTTTTATAAAAATACACTAGAAGCCAACAGGTGCAATACCACATCTCGTTTCAGTTAGATTAAACCCAAGAATGACACGATTACATTTTGAGCTAAAAGAAAGTTTCCAACTATAAACACAAGGATGGGCGATGTGTTCCGAGATGTCCATTATTATCCCTTCCTACGGCAACACGATGAATCTCCTCGGCAGCACTGTGTGCTCCTCCCTCCACCTCAGGGCAGGTGTGCTAGCAGCCATGGAAGGTTTGGTACAGATGAAGCTGAGCAAATGGAGGGGAGAGATACATCACTGGTGTAAAGGCAGCACACCCAGGCTTGTAAGAACCATGGAACTGCGGATTAACTTGCACTTTCTAAGTTACAGCATACCCTGGTTTAGCACAGTTTCTGTTCCCATCCAGCATGACTTAGATCTTAATCTTGTGCTGTTTCAAGTACTTTCAAGCTCCTCCTCAGGGTTCTCTCTTGGTTGAAACCATTAGTTTTCAGACTGAGTAACGGTCTGTAAGAAATTCTGAGAGCCTGAAAGTAAGTAGATGGCTGTGCAGAGAAAACAGGAGAAAAAACCCAACCAAAACAACAACAGAATACAGTACAGAGGAATTCTGGGATGCTAGCAGGGACCTACACAGTATCAGGAGTTTCATAAAGAAAGCATTTGATCTAGTTTTGTGCAAACTGCACTGTACATGACGGAAGCAGTGCATGAACCACATGAACCCTCTTCATGTGACATTATCCACCCACTGTGAACCCCGCCCGGCCCATTACATTTGTCTCTAGATCAATTTTCCAGAAAAATTCTAATACCACTACATTTCCTGAACATCAAAGTTATATTTTGCAGAAAATAAAACAAAGGCCAAATTTCACATCCACACGCTGGGTGGCTCAGAAAAATAACCAAGTCCAAATGTCTTAAGCATAAAAAACAATCGATGAAAGAAAACATGGTCCAGACGATAAAGTGCAATTATTATTTCAGTTGTGCTAAAAAGCTTTCCAATTCTGTACTTTTATTTCTTGGTGATTTTATTCAACTTTTAATTACAACTTTTTTTGTGCTTCTGTCCCCATCTTTCCAGTACTGTTCAGTTTGCATTTCTGTAAGCCGCGAGACAGTACGCTGAAAAGCAAAGATTTCCTCTTCTCCCGTAAACACGGAGAGTCCTTTGGCAGAATCCTAGGTAAATACACAAAAACAGTACCACAGAACCGTGAGGGACGTAGTTGTACTCAAGTGCATCCCACCTGCCTCCTAAGGCTGAGTGTTTTACAGGCTCTGACAATACAAGACAGCAGCGTGGCACCAAAAAATCAAAATTGATGTCCAAAAATTAGAGAAAAACACCTATTTCAGCCAGGTACTCCTCCAAAGGAACAGGGCAAGACAGTAATTCGCATTTAAAACAAACTGATGACACGTTGTGGAATAATGACTGGGGGTGATTTTAAAAATCAAAATCATATTAAGGCTGCAGAATCGTTCACACATTAAGGTGTAACACTGGAGAAACTTTCAGAGTAGAGTACAACTGGTATGCCAGGAATCCATTTCACAACAGTTCCCTAGGCAACACTGCCTGCAAGCAGCATGGGGGATGGAGTGAAGATTCCACTGCCAGGCCCTGCGAAGTTACAACAGAAATGGGAACTTGATGGTCCTACAGAACTGATAAGCTGCCTGTTTGCAACCCTGGGCCAACAGTCTGTCAGTTTTCAACAAAGTGCTGTCCTTTGTGCAAACTTTGCTCATTATAATGTCATTATAATACCAAAACACACCTCCAGCCCCAAGGCTACCTGCCTCCAATGTGCAACCACCCCTCACTGAGTTTGCACAGTGAATTTTCTTCGGCTATATGTCTAAAAGCGAAGCGAGAGAACTTTACACCAATCATAATAAAGGTATTTATGACTACAGTCACTCAAGCTCCACCTTGAAGGTAAAAATTATTATTAAAATGGTTTAGGTAAGGGGGGGGGGGGGGGGGATGTGTTGGGGAAGACATCATCATGGACAAGCTAAAGCAGACATCATCTCTGACTCCTGGGATCAGCTGACAGGCTGAACCTCGCTTCCCCCCCTTAGGGACGCCTTTGGGCAAGATCTGGACTTTAAACTTAGAAACTTCTTGAGCTGCTCACTTGTATTACATATATATACTTTGCAGACAGTGTAGGAGTGCAGCGGGCTATTAGTGAATCCGGAGCTGTGTTAGTTCAGATGGACTGAACGCGACCGGACTGAGATCCGAGCCGTGATACTTCAGATACACTGAACACGACCGGACTAATAGTGCCAAACTGGACATCTCTCAGAATCTAAGCCCAGCTGCCCCCAGCCCCTCTGATATCTGAGGACCAGCTGGAATGCAAAGGGATTTATTTTCTGACAAATTACCCTTTTCACGTGCCACATGTTTACTATCTGTTTTCACTTTTCTGTTGACAGATCTGTACACAGATTTAGACAAATCACTTAAAAATCCATTACCAATAACCAGGTTGTAGGGAAAAGGGAAAAAGGAATAAGCAACATGCAAATACTGTTTGTGAGGATTTCTGAGGCAGTCCTGCAGTCTAGGAAGAGGTAGAACAGACCATCTTTCATTTCTGTATTTTAAATGTAGGAGCTAAACTGAAATCAGTTTTTTCATAGATGATTGAACAGATACAATGACTAACAATCAAAATGACCCTAAAATAGTTATATTGTGACATTTTCTTTGACTATGTGTAAGTGATGTAACATGAAATTATGAGAGAGACAGATCCACTGCAGGAAAAGCAGCAAACCACTCGTTAAACGTTTACTCGCTTCTCCTTCCTAAAATGCTGCTGTAATTCCGACAGCAAAACCAATTTTGTTACAAAAGGGAAACCATTGTTAACGTCATGTACCTGGCTCAACTCCAAATCATCCATCAACACTCTGTTGTCCTCTAGCTCACCACCGTCATGTTCTAGCAGGAACAAGCTATTGAGAGGAGTTGCTGCAGAACAAATAATACGCACCTGAGAGAAGGAAAACAGGCAACAGTATCATCACTTGGGCTTCACAGAAAAGGGGTAAAATACACGTTTCATGAAAAGCAAACTTCAAATTACGACCTTGGGGTTGGTTGATTGTTTCACCAGATATGTTCTCTTTCTCTTACTAGCACTGCTGTTCCAGACTTACCTGACATCGCCATTTGTTGTATGAACTTTATAGGCTCTTTTTCTCAGTTATGACTCATGTAACTTTTACTCATAGAACAGCGTAACTGTGCTATTAAATACTCAAAAGAGCTGCTGTACAGGCAACGAGGCCACAATCAAATATACTTTCTAAAATAACAGCTATGAAGTATTAGTAACCAATGCTTTCACTCCCACCATAGTTAGATTCCGTAGATAAGCGCACTGCACACCTATGTCCACCTAAAGAATGTTTACATTCCCAAGTTCCTAGAAAGCTGAGTGGAGCCCCTCTTCTTTTTACCTATGCTACTCAAATGCACATGACTTGCTAATAACAACAGCGATGCTGTTTTCATGTCTGTTGGGAGGAGATACAACGTGCAGTGAGATACAGTATCTCAGGAGGGCCACAATGAAGGCAGGCTGGGAGGTTATTAAAGGAGACACTTGTGGAGAGCATGCGGGCAAAAACATTTGCATTGTGGACAGGTCCCTCTCAGCTATTGCTTCCAAACAACTACTTTTAACACTTGTGGTTTTCCTGTGGAGGAAGTAGTAGAAAGCTGCTGTTTGCTTGCAACTCTTAATGACAGCATGTAGATAGAACAGACACCCCCGCTCCGCCCCTTATTTCTAATGCACTATTATTAGTTTATAATATATCCTCCTAGAAACAGTCCAAATCATAAAGCACAACAAAATCTGTGTGGCTTAAATGAGACTACTCATACACTTAGTTCAATATCTTGCTGAATCCTTGGCCCTTGCTGGGCCTTTCTGACCATCTTGCCAGGACATTCTTGAAAAGAAATTAGTATCAATCGATTCTTCCTGACTGCATAAATATTTAAGTGTGTGAATATATAATCACACATAAGCTACAGTTTCATATCTTATATTACTTTTAAAAAATCATCTTAAACATGACCTTCTCTTTGTTTTAGTAGTGCTGATTTTGCTTCCATGATCAAAACCTCAGTAAATCCACAGGAAGTGCTGCGTTGATCATTGCTCTTCCACTAGCAGTTCTGCAACCCAACGTAAAGCCTACGGTGACTGTTTCCTTTAAACTTACTAACCTAACTATGCTATTAACTGCTCCATACCCTGTTCAGGAAGGCACCGATTCCCAACCAACCACTCATACAGATTAACATTTGAAACATGTAAATTGACTGCAGCAGGGTTGGCAGCACAATCTTTCATTACTAAAATGATGACACCGCTTCTGTGATTTTCCCAGGTTAGGAAAGAAATAACATCCCTATTCAAGAAAGGCAAATGAGCTCAGGCTTATATTTATGGTCATGCTTAATACTCTGAGAAATTAAAAAAAAAAAATAAAAAAACCTCCACAACCAACCTGCTTATTTCCCTTCATTGCAATGGAGCCTTTTTTATGAAGCTGAAATGAAGTTTCTCAGCAGTGCTATTTCATTCTGCTTACGTTTTCCAAACCATTACTACAGAAAGCCTTACTTCAACCATAACAGTCAAGGTTTAGGGCTCCCAACATTATACATATAGGAGAGGCTTGGTTCTCACCTTATGCTCATAAAAGGTATCAATAAGAGTAATGAAACGACGAGCTTGTGTCCTTTTTGCCATGGTAAGAAGTGGTATCTTGCGAACAAAGACCGTGTCAAAATGCTTTGATATCTCCAAATAGTCACTGGCCCCAAGAGGCTGAAACAAAACAAACCATAAGAAATGGAAAGCCATTATATAATGATACATAAATGCTGTGTCTTGAAATACTGCTGTGACAGAAGAGAGGGTGTAAAGTCCTGATCTCATTCTTATTTTTGTTTCTTCATGTATTGCTGCAGGAATGCTTCTTTGCCCCTACCCTACTAACATAAATATATATGGGTACTCACTCATACTGATGGCTTTACCTGAATGGTACTCCCTAGTAAAAAACGTGGCGCTTCTGCATCTTGCCTATGTTATGATCACTGACAACCTCAAATAAAATAATCACTCTGAACCATAATTCGTAGAACTAAAAACATGGTTAAGATACAAAGTCAACCAATAGCACAGATAATTTGAACAGTTATTAAGATACAATCCCTAGCTACTGTATCATAAGTAGACCTGTAGTTCACCCAAGACTAACCCAGACTGGATAAAAATCTGATGTTCCAAGTATTGAAAGCAACAGGAAACAGACAAAAATACAATTTTGTAGCAGTTCCTTTGTTCATGGTTTCACTTGTAATGATGACATAAAAATCTTCTTCTTAGTTTGTTTGTATATCTAAACCATCAACAAAATATAGGCACAAATAGTAGTAGCTCATTCAAGCACACATTCAAATACGTTCATTTAAAAGTACTTTTTCATTCCATGGAAGATATTTTTTTCTGCCAGATCTACCCTGTCAATACTGCAGGCTGTACTTTTTCTTGAGCTGTTAAGCCATCATATTTAGGAGAAAATCTTCATACTCCTGACAGTCATCTCATTAGTTTTACTCATGCAAGTACTTCGGTATCTTGGATGCAACTACTCCATGGAGCAACATCAGCAGCATTTTTGATGACAATATCTCACCTCCCTTCCCAGCTAATGAAATGTGCTGTACCAACAGCGTAATAAGGTTATAAAGCATTGCAATACTAATATCTTAAAAACAATAAATAAAAAGTATTTTCTCTTCCTGAAATTGCTAGACAAATTTGCTGTAGGCCAAGCAAAGCTGCCTAACTAGAACCTCTCTGTAAAAAGTTATTTTGAGCAATTATTAACAGCTGTCCATGACCAGGACTTTGGGGTTGATTTAGATGCAAGAATGAAAAACCCGTAGAAATTATTTACACACAAGCACAGTAGAGCAAAGCCCTGATAGCATTTCAAAAATTCTTCCGAAAATTAATGGGAATAAGCTAGAGCTTCTCATCAGCTAAGGCCCCAGGCAGGTATTAAAGCCTCTGACTCTAAGCCAGTTCTCTCATTTGCAGGCTGATGAGTCACCCTGTGTTCCCATTCACAACCACACAACTTCCCTGTGACATCTATAGAAAAGAATTATTAAACAAAAACTTCCAAATGTTTTTAGCAGTATTTAAGAACAGTATATATACTACGTTCTCTCCTCAGTTACATATACTGTTTATTTTCCCCCTCCATTTCAGTCTCCCAGCCACTACTATAGAATTCTTAACCAGAAACGAAGAAACTCATGATCAGGAGGGCTACCAGCAACAGCTTCATGCAACACCTCTGGGGAAAAAAAAAAAAAAGTGAAAAACTCTCATCTGTACAAAGAGTAGCTGAACTCAAAATGTTTTGATGAAATAAAGCATGAAAAAGTTCAAGAAAGCAAAAGGAACTGCTGGATGAAACCATTCCAGAGCTAGCCCACTGCATATCGCACCATCGGACACAAGTGAGCTCTAGCTGGAAAATGATCGTATCAAGTGCAGAAGAAAACAATGGGAGCACTAAAAGCAACACAAGTAGGATGCTGCTGGAGATTTTAAGAATGGTGGTAAGTGACTTAGGAAATGGTAGTTTTTATTCCATATTTAGGAGTGAAGCACTGTCAAGTACAGAGGAGATCTAGGATGCCTGTGAGCTGAGTACCTGAGAGGGACAATAATTGCACATGAGAAAGGAAATAATTTCTCATGCCTCTCTTTAGGAAAGAAATTAGACATCGCCATTATTCAGGTTCATTCTTTTACCATACAAAGAGCCCAAGCACTCTTCTGCAAAGACCAAAACCCTGAGGAATTATTCTTTCTTGCCCCAACATAATATACCTTCTCACCCAAACCACATGAATACACCTTCCTCATTTCAAATACAAAGTATCAAATATAAAAAGCTGATTCCTAAAATAAATGAATAAACAAAAATTAAAAGCTTCAAACTTCTGTAAAACCCACAAGCTGAAGAGTCCAACCACTGAGCTATACATCTAAAAACTTGTCGGGCACCTCCATGGGTATCCAAGCATGAAAATGAAGAACCTGGCGAGTCAGAGGGAGGAAACAGGTGGAGGACAAAAATAAGGGTAATGCATTTCAAATGGGAAGGAAGGAAGATGGAATACTTCTTTTGCTTTTTATAAAGACATAAATCCCCAGTTTACAGAGGGTTACAACGTGCTGCTTTATCACAGACAAACACCAATTCAATCTACTTCAGCAGCACAAAAAGCAGGCAAATAGAAAATTCCTCTAATTAACAACATAAAAGGCAGATCATTTTGAGCTGTTTAACAAGAATTTCTGAATCACCTATGCCAGCAATAAGTGATAACTTTCTGCAAATGTTAGCAGAAATGTGCCTTTGGAGACTCCAAAATCTTATGATCACAAAGATCTGAGCCTAGCAGCCATGAGTATTGTAACAGGGTAAGTTTGTACCTCCCTGCCAAGGTCTGGTGAGATGGAACTGAAACTGAGAGCCAGCCAGTCTGCTGTTATATATGGCTCAGCTGGCATCAGCTGTAGTTCTTTACACAGAGGTCTTCTTTTATTAGAGTTTAGACAGACATAAACCCGGAGGTAAAGACAAAAGCTTTTAATCTTGTTCTCAGCATGACTTACTCTCATCTTGGACACATCCTTTAATTTTCTTCTGCCTTAACTCTACCCATTGTAAAAAGAAGAAACCACCAGCAAAGTTGCAGACGCTGCAGGGACGGTTTAAAGCCCTTTTTGTATTCACCTAACCTTCACATGGGCCCAGTTTCCATTCTTCCTGCAACTGCTTCGAAGCTTATCTAACTTACCAACTACACTCAACATGCCCCAAATGCAGGAGACCACGATGCAGGGGCACCCTGACAGCTTCTCAAGTCACATTCGCACTGGCCTGCTGCCCTTGCAGAACTCACATGAAGCCAGCACCCAGGTACCAACTGTGCCACACAGGAAAGGGTCAGGGGAAATGGGTTCCAGGCCAGATGACACCACTGCTAGAGACTCTGGCTGTACAGTCCACATACAGGAGCTCCACTGAGGAGCAGATTTCTGCTCTTTCAGCAGCCAACAGCCCACCTCTCACCTTTACAGTATTGCTTACAGACCTTTTTTCCTCACCTTGCAGCAAGTATTGGCTGGGTCCTGACTGCCAACAATAAAGGCTCGGACTAGAAAACAAGACTAGTAGCAAATGATTTTAGACATTTAGCGTTATTTCTGTATAATGCTCCACAGTTGAAATTTATTTTATGAATCTCAACCAGTCACAGGAAGTATTTCATTTTGGTCAGTAGCACACATGAAATTATTTCTTCCTCTAAAGTTGCTAATGAAGCTACAAATCCTCCTAATATTGCTACATATATATGTAATCCTCTTCTCAAAAATTCAACCTGATTAATCTGATCCTCTGAACAACAGACTAAAAATAACAACTTGATTCGGTGTGTATTTCTGCTACTGTCTCACGTTTTTTGTTTCATCAGTCATAACTTCAGAACCACAACACGTCACTTATGATTTATTACCAGTCCTCTCATTTGCTGCAATATACCTTAAAAAAAACCAACCCAAAACCAAACAACCCACAAGCAACCCAAAACATGAACAGATAAGGATTCCTTCTTATGGTATTACTGTTCCTGCATGTGCACATAAAGTAAAACTGTTGTAGATTTTTTTGTCACCAACTCTGATGCCAGGAGTCAGTATTTTATATGCATCATACTAATGCAAAACGCATTAGCGCTAGCACGGGCTGCCCTCCTGACAAAGTGTTTACTCCACTTCAGCCTGCTCGGCCGAGTTCTCACTTTCGTTTGGTTTTGTTTCTCTGTCTACTTAATGCATTTGCAGCTATCATCACCTCAGTTCAAGTGGGATGTTTATTATTCGAAGCTCTTTGCGGACCGCTTTAAGAGTTAAGACGTCTCCTGCTTCTATTCTATATTCCATTTAATTAAAGTATAAAACATCCTACTTTGTTGACGCATCAGTGACAAAGTTGCTCATCTTTTAGAGATTGTTTGAAGAATACAGAATGCTTTATATAAGTTAGAAAACAGATATTTCATCTTAAAGAGAATTTTTTTTTTTTGACGTTTGAAGATATTCCAGGGCCAGTTCCAGTACCATCCTGAAGAGCTGTGATTGACAATAATTGTCAGTATTATTGTCATAAATAATGACAATTTAGTGCAGACACTCCAATACTTCCTAAAACCAAAGCACTGTTTAAGACTAGATAGTATTTACAACTTAGACATTAAGCAATAATAAAAAATGATAGAGCTCTTTCTGTTTCCAAAGAAGCCACACTATCAATGGTAGAGCTGATAAAATAGAGCAGTGAGGTAATATCAAGATCATAATTCAGGAGAGGAACAGAAAAACCTAAGGCATGATCTGTGATGCAGCTGCATGGTGAGGTTTAAGTAAAATGTTACATAAGATAGTTACAGCACAGCAAACTTGGTTAAAAAATTTGCAGCCACTGATGGTAGTCCCTATCTACTGAAAAGCTCTGCGAGTTACTGGCAAAGATGAGAAGTTCATTTGAAACACTATTAATAAACTGAGAATTTAATTAAGAAAGCAATTTCTTACCAAGTTTTATTGAAGTTTCTGGTGACAAAAATGGGTGGGGGAAAAAAAAAAAAGGGCATGTCATTGTGTAATTACAGATCACATCAGAGGGCATACTGAGGAGAGATTAACATACAGTTTTGTTTTGGAGCTTCCTAACGAAGCACTATGAGCTGGCCTGCAACTTTAAAATTACCATTTTTAACTTGTTTGAATGCTACTTGAGATAAGGCTATACAACTTGTTTTTTAAAATATTCACTAGTTGATTCATCATTCCTTCTTTTAAAATACTCTCTGATGTACATTTTAGTTACTAAGGGGGAAGACACCAAAAATAAACAGACCAATGATGCTTCCAGAAGTAATCACAGAAATGAAAGCAGCATTTTAAAACCATTATTAAAGCTGAGAAGTCAGACACGGCAGTTGCCTGTGCACCCTTAATATTTATCTCTTGGATATGTGCTATAGTCCTGACTTACGTGAACAAATGCTTCCCCCTCTCTCCATCTACCAGAATGCAGAACAGTGGTTCTCATATAATGCTATTTAACATGCATTTTATCCTCACTTCTGGTTTGTCACAAGATCTCATTTTTGATGGACTTTTCAAATGTTTGTGTGGAAGAAGAATTATGCATTTCTTCTTCGGCTTTTGTTATCACAACAGCTAGGTGCTTCACCTGCAGTAATGAATTTATGGACACAACTACAGCTGTGAATCAAGAAAGTGATACTATCTCCATTTTACAAAGAGGGGACAAGAATTAAAGTTAAAAGCACATATGAGCTCTTGGTATGAGGTTAAGGACAACTGAAAGTTCATTTTTCAGGTTTCATGAAGCACTACCAGTTGAAAGTACAACACCCACCAACTTCAGTTAGAACCATGACTACAGCAGTCTAGGACTAAGTGCCTTAAAAACAATGTCCAGAAAATTAAGATTACAATTGCCAACAGTGAAAAGGTGGGGATTTTGGCTGGGTTTTTCTGGGGTTGGTTGGTTTGTTTTTTTAAACAAGAATATCACACACTAACTCTGGTGCAAACAATGACAGAAGCCAATTATGCAAGGCAGCATTTGGCTGCATGTGATCATGTAATTACAATATCACATAGCAATGATTATTATTGTAGTACCTATGAAGAAGAGGGACAAGCTCAGGTAACACAAGCAACACCCACTCTGGAATTTCCTAATTGCATTTTGATGTCGATAGCACTTTATCTTCTACCTACTGCACATGCTTTGTATCAATTGTTTTCCAGCATTGACATAGAATCACAGAATTGTCAGGGCTGGAAGGGACCTTAAAGATCATCCAGTTCCAACCCCCCTGCCATGGGCAGGGACACCTCCCACTAGAGCAGGTTGCTCTAATATTGACTAACAATATTACTGCCTTACAGTATTTCCACCTGAAATAAGTTTCTTACATGTATTTTATAAAACATACTTATGTTAGGTAAGGAAGCTTTTTCTTTTTTCTTTTTTTTTTTGAGGGGGGCCGGGGGCGGCTGAGGGGGTGGGTGCTGTAGATTCTGATTAAATTCTTAAAGCAAATGTAGCTAATGAAAGACAGACTCTCAGTCCAGAGCGTAAGCTGCAAAACCTAATGTCTTGCTTGGAATAAAACTAAGATCAAAATCAAATTAAGGAAAACTGTGTTCCTAAAAAGTTACTGAAAACTGTGCTCACTTCTCAACAACTCCACATTGTGTTTGTTTACAACTGCAGCTGACAATCCTAAAGATGACACCAAATTATAGAGTGGATACGTTTAGTAGTTTTTAATGATGGTAATTCCCTCCAAATGATTCAGATTCATTAAACTGCAAATGCAGCTGAGTTGTGTCATCAGGTAGGGGAGACATTCAATTGACTTAGAGATTACATTTGCATTCCTAAGTCCCCTGGTTGCCTTTGAAAATAGTGACTTTAAGAAAAGCCTAGTCCCACCTTTCATCTTGAAGTGCCAGATGTTCAAGTTAGGAAGCACATCTTCCTCCTGGTCTGTATAATGCACCTATTGCAATGGAACAACAACCTAACAGAAATTGTTTAACACTTCTTTGTTCTGTTCTTCTATAAAAATACTGTATCTTGTCAGCTATAGAAATGCTAAACAACTTCTGGAAAACAATCATCACAGAAAGATAATTTTTTACAATCTAAATATTACATTTTTTTTCTTTTCTTAGCTTTGTTATGCTGTAGGATGTTTGCTAATGGTTAGTAAGCTGAATTCCCTTGCTCTGTTCTCCAGCTCAAACTGAAAATATGACCTTATTTAAATTACTTTAAAAATAATAAACCCCATAGATTCATCTAGCCCAATATCCTCTAATAGTGGCCAGAAGCAGGTGAAATATAGGAATAGGATATGCATATAGGAATAGGATATGCATATAGGAATAGGATATGCATATGGCAATACTTTGCTGATATGCTCTCCCAGTGACCTGGTCATGAACTTCCGTGCATGTCTGTATTAAAACTTTTGCATTTAACATGACTGTTTGTTCTTTAGTTTACCCATCCACAAAATCATTTTTATAGATGTATTTTCCTATCATGTTAAGATGCTGTGTTCATTGGTACTTGGCAGTTGGATGAATGGATGTTTAATTACCTAATGAATGTTTAATTACTTAATGAAAAGGATATAGAATCCACGAAGCCAAGTTATTCAACCTTTGTTAAGAGAATGCGTTTGAGAGCACCACGAAAGTCAACGTTCCCAGCAGAGGGCAGTAGGTGCTATGCACAAGTGAGAGGAAGACTTTAAAAGAAAAATACTATGAGGAAGACTATTTCCTTACTTCCTTAGACTTTGGAATATTACCTATAAGGTACACTGTGGTCTATATTATTTATACCACTCAAGATTCAAGCTAAACTGTCACAATTACCAGGGAGGGAAAAGGAAAGAAAGTAAAAAAGGAGGGAAGGAAGAGGAAAAGAAAAAGGAGGGAAGGAAGAGGAAAAGAAAACAGAGGAGGAAAGGGGACTGTCAGAGGGTGAGTTTTCTAAGGCGTAATGAACACTGACCTTTATGTATAAACACAGAGAAATGAAAACACTGACACTAAGACTGATATTTCCATGCCTGCTAGTTTAGGATAGTGAAATTTCCAAATCAAGTTAACATGCACATTTTATTTTTAAAAAGTATTTTCATCTGAACTTTGGATATACATATAACTACTGAGAAAATGGATAAGAAAAAAAAAGGTTTTTATAAACACATTGTTGAGTTCAAGTTATGAGATCTGAACATCCGAAAAGCCTCCTAGAATTTGTCAAGGGTAATTAGAAACTATATTTGCTTGTCAAGAACCAGCTTATTTGCCACTATAGTGGATTCTGTCTTTTATTCACACACTAATTCAATTAAAAAAATAACTAATTACATTTCAGAAAAATCTAACTCCGTCAGGAAATGTATCCTGCATTGTATAGATGAAGAAACTGACAGGAAGAAATTAATTAAAGGTCAGAAAGAAGAGAGGAAGTTAATCTTAGCATTAAAATTCAGGAACTACATGTTGGCATTCTGCTTAGTGCCTCTCCCAGCCTTCTCCGGCTATGTTTGTTCATTTTATGAGGCCTTAGAAAAGGCGTTATGACAACAAACACTTTGATAAAAAGCAAGCATAGCTCTCCTGGACAATTACACTGGAGAAGAACTTAGAGGAGTCCACTCTGTCAGTAGCTAACTACTTTCAAACCACCACAAAGCTACCATGTGCCATACTGCCATGTAGAACCCGGCGTGTCAGAGCTGAAAAGCTGCTTCTCATTTTGCTCTAAAGCAACTAAAATAAACCAATATCCTCCCGTCTGGCTTTTTTTTTTTAGTTTTCCACATGTTCACACAGCCAGTAAAGCAAAAAAAAAGCTAAGTGTATGAGTTTGATATGAACTAAATTAGCTAAAACCTAAGATTTTCCTCAACTGGAAAACTATGAGTTATCAATTGATGCACATGATAATGTAAGAAGATGCTTTCTACCAGTTCAACTGCAAGTCACATCAGCATTGCATACAATATATTCTCCGTATTTTATTTTTACAAACATTAATGGACAACTGGTAATTACCAATATCCGATGCATTAGACAGAAATAACTCCTTCTATTTTTGACATGAAAAAATTTGATGCTAAAACATGAAACAAAAACCTGTAATGCCAGAAAGGCACCAACTCTATCTTCCAAGGTCTTCCGGTATTAATTACAAAAGCAGCTATTCTGCAAAGTCTACTTAAAAGCTAAGACATATTTCAAATGGTATAAACTTAGCAATTGCTGATTTGCTGTTTTAATCTGTAATGTATTGGATGACGTTTCATAAAAGCTTGTGATATCAAAGTAGAAAGTGTTTTAATATTTCCCTTTAAAACAGAATTTTGATTTTATTTCAATGGAAACATCACTTAATTAAAAAAAATTATTGACTATTCATATGAAACATCGTATTACAAAATTTACTGTCTAGGTAATTGTCAGAGCAATTTCAAACACGACCTCCTTAATCCTACACCAACAAATGTAGAGTCTTAGGTCTGGAAGTTTATACCTCTGGACTGCACTTTAACAGTTACCCCTGACCAGACCAGAGGACCTACTGTTGCAATGATGTGAAAGCAGAGTCGTTTGGGTGATAAGCTGTTTCTCCAACATAACAAAAAGCATCTATCCTTTCACACACTGACTCTTGTAAAAAAAATTCTTCCTTCTGGAACCATCCAGGGTTACAGAAAGACAAAGGAAAGAATTCACCAAGTTTTGAGCACAACGTTGTCTAGTCGTGCCACAATGATTTTTGAGAACCACTTGAGCAGTGGTATCTGCCAGTTTCAGAAAACTCAAATAACATTGCAACTCTGAGGTAATATTGCACCAATTAAGTGTAATCAAAAACAACTTCCCAAAACAAATGATACCCTTCATTACACTCACTTATCCTTCTACCTTTAAATAATGATTTTGGAATCATGAAGCAAATGTAACAGAGAAAATAAGTTTAACCAAAGTTAACTGCATTAACTAAATAAAATTAGGTGATATTCTTAGTGTTCTGTCAGATGCTGATAATGTAAACTTTTCCACACACACGCAAAAAATCTTGCTATCTTGTATTTATTAGATGGGAAGCATGTAAGCAAAAGTCTAAACAGAACTGATATCCACCTTTCATTTTGAAATGAGTTTTCATCTTGAAACTGTCCCATTCTGAATGGATGCCTCAAACACACCTCACATGAACATGCATCTGCGTGTGTGAATGAGTATTTATTTGTAAATGTTTTGGTAAATTTCTAGACTTCTGAAAGTAAAGCTGTTACAGACCTCAAGTTAGACTTTCCTTTAGCAGTGTTTCGGTGAGAAGTTGTAGTGCTTCTTTTGTTTTAATTTTAAAAATAAAAATCTGAATCGCTCTGTAGCCTCTGGTTTTCATTATGCCTTCTTCTGCTAGACTCAGGAGCCCATTAATACATCTGCTTTTTTTCCTGGGAAAACAGCTGTACATTACAACTTCATCTTCCAGTACACTCTCTGATAAACTGAACAAACTGAACCACAAGCCTGTCATCTAAGAGCACAAGATCTCCAGCTCAAATGATCTGTGGCTTTTTCAACAGCTCCTCCTGGTTTTTCAATGCCTTTTCTAAAACTCTGATGTCAAAACCACACCTAGCATTCTGCCATCAATCTGAGATGACTTCAAAATTTAAATTATTTCTCTACCCTCCTATTTATTTCCACACAACCCATCCCAGATGAAATCAGGTCTAAATGCTCTAACACTGGACCAGAAACTTCTTTTGAGCTGCTTGTCCATTACAACTCTTAAATCTATTTCCAAGTCACTACAGGTAGGAAACAACCTCCTCCTCCTCCTCCTGTGGATATGACGTGTGTCCCCAATTTCTAGATGTAAGATTTTGTTTGTTTAGTTTAAAAAAAAAGCTAAAACAAAACAGACACTCTCCCCTCCTCCCCCAAATCTCAGTTCTGCTGAGAAATAAATTGCACAGAGCATCCTCATTTTCATTGCTCTCCCCCTCATAATATACACAGCACTCTTCATATTTACAGTGAATTTGTATTAGCATTTATGTTATATTCACAGCTGCTGGGCGGGGGGGAATATTGTACTGGGCTTAATGCAAAAATGTGCTCATTAGAAATGCTCCACTCAACAACAACCACTCCTTCAGTAATAATTATTTTTGTTAGTTAACTAACTTACTAATCCATTTAACAAATACTTTCCTGACACTTCATAATGCCAATTCTTAAGTAAGACCAGTATCTACAAAACTCAACCTCTTCCACAACATCAGGAACCGGAATTCATTTTCATTTCCATTCTTTAGTTATCCACTGTGTGAATCCAGAAACAGCTACTCCCTTACCCTTTCTGGACTAAAATCTGACTGAGAGCCTGCAGATATACTGGTCATCATGATTGTGTGGAATTTGCTTGTTTATTTTTTAATATTGGCACATAGTGGCATTCTTCCAGTGCCATGGAATTTCCCTTGCGCTCCAACATTTATCGAAAATATAGACAGACAGAGATCTCAGCCTAGTTTTCCAGGACTTCAATGACTCGAGATGTTTTTGTGGGCTATTTTTAACATTTGCTAAGTATTAACAGACTGAAAGTTATTTTATGGTCCTTTAGGGAAAGAAATTTTTCACTCTGCTTCACCCAGAACAATTACTTTTTGTAAAACCTCTTCCTTTTTCCACATTATTATTAAAAGTTCATTCATTTTCAACTAAGACTATGCCGATAACGGTCAGATACACAAACCATACCAAAACTCCCATTTTGCTTAACAAGTCTTATAGCTGAGCAGACATGACATTTGCCCGTGACCTTTAGTTTAATTTTCCTGCACTTCCTAACTAGTTGCCATACATTCTATATTATTTGATATTGTTTCAACTGTGACACAGGACATACTTTTACTATCTTCTTCCTCAGAAAGTCTTTCCTGTTCTTTATTGTTGTCTACACTTCATTTTCCAGGTAGTTTTGGCCCTACTTTCCTTTTGCTTTTGAAAATTACTCTTCCTGAACACACAAATATGTAAGTTCACTGTTTGGAAATATCTTTTGGTTAAACCAAACGTTAGAAAATTATGGAGAAGACTGTCCCTATGCAACACAAATTTCTAGATTAATTCATCACTGTAGGCTTCCATAAAGCTGCTCAAGCTAAAAAGCCTTGTATTGGGTATAGTTCATTTTATGCTAGAAAATTATCATTTGAAATGTTCAGGCTAATTACATTTCACCATTTCCTGCATTCTGTCTACAGCATAAGCTTCCCATACAATGGTATTTTTTCTTGACATGCTTTTTATAGCCAAGTGCTCCAGAAGCAATGCACCTCATTCTCCATTTACAACAGATCCCTACAAGTACTACCCTCTTGGGCTTGTTAATTAGCAGTCTGATTGATATGTATTCAAGATCCTTGTATTAATTAACTTTAAGGCAGGTACCAGCATCTTTAATGTTGCATACTGTCCTCTACCTCTTCTAGCCACTCCGTCCTTAGGTAGGCTGTAAGCACTGATTCTATATTCTTCTTTTACGAATTGTCCCACGAGGTTTCAATAATATCAATTATATCTCATTTTTCCCCACTAATGAGAATTTCCCATTTACTGGGCTTGTCATCAGGTCTTATCACTGATATAAAACCAACTGTGAAACTTGCTTTCAACTCTGATACAAGTTTAACCAGCTCCTACGACACCGACTTTAAATGACGTTTATCTCCCAAGGATGCTTTGCTTGGGCAGTCAGCTGAGCCCTTTCCTGGTTGCTGCAGGCTGCAGCCAGGAAGATTCCCCACCCTCTGTCCCTTCACACAATCTGCCTTCCCGTGGGACTTTGTCCCCACGTCCTGCACAAAGAAACCTGAAGATCCCCTCTTGCCAAATCCAACAAATTCCTCTCCAGTTATTTTCTCCCATGGCTCTTCTTTTTCACTGTATCTTTCTCAGCCTCCAAGTTTCCTTTTTCTTAATAGTTGCACTCACGAGGCTTGTCGACTTCTCTACCATTTGGCACCACCAGAAGTGCCAAATGCCTTGTAGGTACGTCTCCTACAGCTTTCTGCTTCATGCCTCCACAAACAGTTCCCACTATTAGCCAGATTACTTGAATACATATGAATGACTTTATACTTCCTGTCATGTTGAATGTCTCCTAACTTTGTGCTTTGGGTTTTTCTTGCTTTATTTGTTTTGATTAGGTTTTTTTTTCAGCTACAAACCACCAGTGCACTCTTCTGGATCCTACCTATTTCTTCTGCAGCATGCTGTGGGAATGGTTTCCCATTCTGACTGTTAAAAAAGAGATTCTACATGTATAAAATTTTCCATCAAGAAGTTAAATGATCTCATATAAAAAAAAAAAAAAAAGAACATGGTTTCATGGATTGACAACTGATTTTTTTCTTTTGCCTTTCAGCAGATTTTACCAGCAACAGAGCCAGAAAGGTCTTAAATACAGCTTATACTGATGGGAATTTTTTTACTCTTAACGTTATGAAGCCATATAAAAGTTTAAATTTGTGAAAAATAAATCATATTAGAGTCAACTCAAGCTGTTCATCCAAATGTAATGAATTTCAGAATTGTCTGTGACTATATGAAGTTCTCTACCTGTGAAGTGAGCACAGTGATACCACCTTACTGATACACTAATGTAGTGTTTATGAAGGTACATCGGTGATCCAAAGAGAAAGAGCATGACAAAATAAATTATTGTATATAACAATTAAAGGTAGAAACAAGTGGAGGCATATGTAAGGAACAAAAGCTGTTAAACATTTATTGTCTGCTGTGTTGTTTTAGTTTTAAGCATATCATTATCCCGTTAGAGACAACCATAACGCATCTGCAGAAGGCATCTGAATTGAGACAGCATGACTTCCCAAGTCTTGAGTGACCAATGTAAGAGCAATACTGTGAAATGATATTCAACATTTCATAAGGATTCTCTTTACTTGTTCTGAGCACAAACAAGGCACCTCAGCTCCGTTACACCAAGATGGTCTGAACCTTCAGACTTCAAGTAGTGGGCACTCCCATATGAGCTACCAGAGCACTTCTCCTTAGAAGCTACTTAGCATCCCATTGAAGTACATGAGGCATTTACTGGACTAAAGAATTTTTACAAGTGTTAGCTGACAGCATAGTTTCCCAATATGTTAAGAGGAATGATGAATAAAAAGTCTTAGAACTTGTAGTGAAAAGCAAGCTGTTCCACCCATGACATACTTCCAAGTCTCACAAATAGCTGGGTTTTTTTTTCCTGAAACTAAAAACCAACAAAGCCTAAAACCTACAGTCTGAAACATAATCAGTGAGATACCTTTCCAAATAGATACCAACTCAGTAGCTAAAGAAAGTGAAACCATGATGTTATAACCAAAGGACTGGTCATCATCCTGAATCAAAGGTGCTATTGGCCCAGTTCAGAGTTGTGTTCCTTTAATAACAACTTCAGGTGTCAGCAGAGAGGTCACTGAAGTAGAATGCAACTTCTGGGGGACCGTCTTCAAATCCACCAGAGGTCATATACAAAGAGACCTTTTCAGTAATCACACCCCACTTGTTTCACAGAGAATTTGGCAGTATTTAGCAAAATCTGGTAAATTTTGAGAAGGCCTGGGACTCAAAAGCCCTTGTACGGCTAGTCATAACTAAGGTATGCAGCAAGAGCTTTACTCTAGAGGGGTCACAATTACTACTCCTCTGCCTGAGTATCAACTGAAGCCCCAGCTTTTAAAAAACAGAATTTGAATGCTGTTTACATACTGATATGTTATAACTACTAATATTCCAGCAATGAAGTCAGCCCAGGCACATACTATATTAGGATTTTTGAAGACAATCTGTGATATATTTGAGTGAATTTACTGTATAATTAAAAGAATATTACTGTTCTTTCACGGAGGTGTTTCCCCCTCCCTCCCATTAAATTAAAAAAAAAAAAAAAATCTTTTTGCCAAGTTAAAAAAAGCCTTTTAATGCAGTAACACTTGGGAAAATAGTGAGGCTTTGTGTTTTGGATTTGTTTTGCTGTTTCAGTTGGTTTGTTTGTTGGTTTTTTTTTTAAACAGTGAAAAGTCTGAGTGTTAACTGATCTAGATTTGACTGGGTACTCACTCTGTCACACAGCTCTTCAAACGTGAAGTCTGCAATGGTTCCACACGCTTTATTCAGCCTCAGCTCTCTGCCTTGCACTTTTAGAATCCTTGGTCTAGTTACTATGGGAACATGAACAAAGACTCAATCTTCTCTGGATAATTACTATAAAATTCATCTCTTACAGATAGGAAATGCATAGCTTGATGAATAATAGCACATGATTCAACACATAAATTAGACAAAATGCTGATACAATGACTGCCACTTGAGTGTGGCATCAACCCATATACAGCAATGGAACTTATTAATTGGTCAGTGGAGATTGGGCATTGTGTTCTAAATGTATTCTCTTTCAAGAGAAATTAACTTACGTACAATCATTTTGTTTCTGAGCCAGCTCATCAAACAACTTATCCATGACAGCCTCCACATCAGCTTCACTTGTGCTACAGTGAAAAGAATAATAGAATATGAAATTAATAACACTTGAAGCCAACATCAAACAGCTGCCTGAGCCTGCTTAGCTTTTTGCCCATAAAAAAAGAGAACAGGATGTTATGCTCTAAATACAAACATTAGATTTAGAATACACTTAAAAGTAGAGAATATTAACTCTCAGGTAGATGATTCTGCCTTATTTGCATACACTGAAAGACTTCTGTGTTTTGAGCTCTTTTCCAGTAATGAGGCAATACAGGCAGAGCAGATCCATTAACACTATCTGTACACAATGAGAAAAAAGGCTTCTGGCTCTATCTTGCATGCAAAATAAGAGCAAATAGACAAGGCAAGGCAGTCAAGCACCTAAAGAAGTATCCTTTGAAATTACTGAGAGGGGACTTCGTGAAATTAAATATTGCAGCAGCTTTCTGGGGGGGGGGTGGGGGTGGAAAAATGAAGTCAACTGATTGTATTGACCAAACAATCTGCAAAATTAAACTAGGAAATTCAGAATACCAGCATGATCTCTGCATTAATAATTTGATCAGTTTCCCCCACTCTGTCACCAATGCTCTTTGGGAAAAGATCAACCACAGGCAGTGAAAATGCAAAGTATCCATGCTGAGAGCTGTGAGTTTATATTCATCTTCTGGCTGCCACAGAATTAAAAATCAGTCTGATCACAGAATATTTTTTGTCACTGAACATATTAGAAGGCCAACCTTTCTGAGTGTCATTCTTAAAGATAGCTAGATAATATTTCTAGCCGAGTTTGAAAGATTATAATAGTAAATTAATGCTATGGTAGATAATAAACTAGAACTAGGATATGTAACACTTCACTGAGGTTTGTATAATCTCATTTGGTGTGAAAAGTCTAATTTTATAGATTGTGGAAGTACTCAAGCTGCATTGCTTCACACAGTTCTAGACCTCCTCTAAATGACAAGCAATCATCGGCATGTTACACAATTACTTTCCTGTTCATTAGGCCTTAAGCACCTTAAAAATGTTAACAGCAGAACTGAAATAACTACCTTTTAGCTCAAGCTTAACAATAGCAAACCTTGTGGATGCAAATAAATTGGGAAATTTAAAAAAAAACACCAAAAAAAACCCAAACACCTCCCCCCAAACTTCTGCAAGTGCCATTTCAAACAATTTTAAAAACCTTTTCTGAATAGATTACATAAAATTATAAAGTAAAAAAAAAAAGTTTCTGTCAGCATTGACATTCCTATGCTGCTTTCCTCTGACAAAATTACAAATGAAAAGAAACCTACAAAACAAAAACACAAACAAACAAAAAAAAGCCCTAGAAGGGGGGAAAGAGTGCATATATATCAGACTGTGCACATGTGTATGCATAGAACTATTCAAAAGTTGATGTAAAGGCTACAAGAATCTGATGCATGGGTGGGTATTTGTACTTAATTGCCAAGAAAGTTGGGGTTTTTATTAAATAGACAGCTGAGACACAGATCAAGGGAGTTGCTTTGATCAGAAGTCTAGTAATTGTGTTACACTGATTGCTTTCAGATAAGTGAAACGGCTTTAAGCAAACCTCAGTGGCATATATTAACTGAAAAAGAGATTACACAAATTATGAAGTTTCAAGAGAATTTTAAAAAAAGTGATGATGATGATGATGATAGTAAAACTATTAATAGGGCAATATAAACATGTCGGCCAAGAACATTGTCTTTTGGGGGCAAGACCGCTAACTGAATTTCAAAAATCTGTAGAAAAATACTATATGGTACCTAATTTTAAAACAATGAACCAGAAGCTAATACTACTAAGCTAGTTCTGCAGGGCTGAAAACTCCAATGAACAAGTTTGAACAACAGAATGAATGAGGTTCACCTCTGAAAAAGAAAGGCCGATGACACATCATATTTCCATTGGCAGCTACAGGATTTTTTTAATTATTCCCCCCCCCCCCCCCCCCCCATGGCTTCCTAATGATGTACCCAACAAGTTCTAGAGGTAACCAACATCCTTCCAATGAGAGAACACAAGACAGATTTATCACCAATCTCTGCCATTATGTACAGCAGAACACCATGACTTTGCAGAACACCAACACACTGGCTGCGTACTTCTGTAATTTTTTCGTGTCTTCTCCTCCGAGAGCTGATGCCATAGACACCATGTTCAGCCTGTTACCTCCTCTTAGCACATATGTGCTCTCCCTTTCTTCAGATTATGGACAGTGAGAAAATAATACAGTAGGTGCTTTCCACAGTTATCAAACAGAAAGTCACAGAGTGCAACAGGCACAATAAGCAGAGCTGTGAGCAGGGAGAGCTACGTAGACATTGGAACAAGAGCCATAAAGAGCAATGCTGAGGTAACAATAACAGCTTCAAACAGTACTTCTGAGCAGGCACCACAAAACTTAAAGAAAGTGGAGTCAGGCAAGAATACATAGCAAGAGTTACTTTTCTTGAGTTCATATTGTCACACTTTGTTTGAAGATAACGGAACCTGCATTTGACCTGTTTTCTGTATATAAAATTCTGTCATTTCCTTACAGAAGGAGAAAGAGTTACCTGTTGTAATTCTAGTAAGCAGTACTCCTCCTTCCAGACAAACAGCTACAATTTCTAACTTTATTATCAAGTGATATGGACATACTTCATTTCAAATATCATATCCATGAAAATACTACACCTTTCTTAAAGGAAACATGATTTTTAAATCAATATTATATTTTGGGTTGAAAGATACAATAATTGTAGATCTCATTTTAAGTTACTGTTATCTGCTTTGCTCAGGTTGTTGTTCATTAAATAATACTGTATGAGCGAATATGAGACAGAAAAATGTCTGAAATACAAAGGTTTCAAAGAAAGAGGGTATTTCTGTTAGGCAGATATACGCTGTAAACATAAGCACAACTGTGAACATGTCCTGAAATATATTTATTTGCAAATATAAAATGTTAAAGACATTTTGCCATGATAAACAGAAACAATCTGTCAAAATAGGATGAGGGTGATTTTTTTTTAATCCACAGCACTAGAAACACCCAACAGTAAATGAATCCTTGTCATTGGATTTCTATAAATACTTAATTACTTAAATACAATAAGGATGTTCTTCTATTATAAGAGAATTGTGCAATCTCTTACAAGAGGATATTCATTACTTTCTAACCATCTGTCACTTCAGTTCTCCAAACACCACACCTCCCCAAAAAATCTAATTAGTTTTTATTCAGTCACACACTATAAATGATTCTAGTGTGGATACTAAAAATGTAGTTTAATGAAGTTAATATCAAGGCATAATGGAAGGCGGTTTGCTGAACAAAATGGACCAGAAGGCAGAGAAAGGAAAAGTCACACTCTGCTAATTCTACTATACATTTTTCATTTCCCATTGACTAGGAAATTGTTGACTAGTAAGAGTGGAAAAAGAGAGCAAATACCATATTACAGATAAACTTACAGGTAGTAAAGTTTTCCAGCAGCAGGAAGGACTCGTTTCCTGTAGTCTATTCCAGAATCAAGCTGGACTGTGCTGCAGTATTTCTACAGAGACAAAAAAATAAAAAATAAAAAAATATTAGCTTTCCTCAAGCTAAAGCTATCGTTTACTATTGTCCATCTTAGAGAGAAGACTCCCTGCTGTGATAAACCATCAGCATGAATAAGATCTGCAAAAAACGAAAGTCAAGATCACAAAATTGAAATATCCTTTACAGTTATCAAAATAAATAAGTTGGAAATCATTCACATATTCAAAACAAAGAAGTAAACATTTTTGGAAGTCCATCAACTGAAAAATTAAAAAAGACTGAAAAGACAGGTAATGAAATAGGATGGATGTTAGTCACTCTCTTTGGGTAGTGCTTTGTTGTCTATGTAAAAATATTTATTTTCACATTAAATAATACATATTTAAAAATAGAAAATCTAGAGCAATAAAAGTTTAAGAGATAATGATCAAATTCTAGGAAGAGACAACTCAAACTACTTCTACTTCATGAGCTAAAAATAATTTCTTTTCCTTCTACTAAGAAGACTGAAAGTTTTACGAGTCAAATATTTACTATATGAACAACACCAAGTCTTGCTACAAAATGAACCAAAATATGAAGAGGAATAAGCAAAGCTCTATATCAGGAAGATTTTGTTTAATTTTTTTCAATGCCTGAAATGACTCAGAAAAGGATCTTCTTTTTGTTTGGGGTTTTTTTTCCCCCTTAAAACAACCTGAAAGATTGCAAGTGTGATATAGATGTCCCTGAGCAGTCACAATAATTGCTTCTATTAAAAAACTCAAAACCAGCTGTACTAAAGGGTGCTTTTTTGATTCAGGGCCTGAGGCTGAGAGCAAAATTCTCACTAACCTCAGTGGGATCAAGATTTTACACCCGCTGGCAACGAGAATGGCTCTGCTTATCTGTTACTACTACTGCCAACATACACAACTTCTGGGTGTTATCTAGCTAGGAGCAAAAGAAAGGGAGGAGAAGTTTTAGTATTTTAACAAATATACCTCTATCAACAATTTAATTAAAGCAATAAAACTCTTTGGGTTTTTTTTTTGTAAGCAGTTCAACATCATTACAATTCTTTGGACTGCTAAAATCCACTAAACTACTCTGCCTCTTCACTGCGCTATGAACTATTAGTTTAATACTCTCATTAAGCATTTCATATTCCATGTGTCAAATTTTTCAAAGCCTCCTTGAGGCCATTCAAATATCAAAATTGGAAATGTCAAATCTCATTTATAGCAGCTACACTGGGGAAAAAAATCCCAACCTTAAGTTTTAGAAGAACTATCATCAGTGATTTAAGGAACAACGTCCCTTTTGAACAAATGCATTTCACAGTTTACAAATACCTACAGGAGTGACTGTGATGTCTCATTGCACTGACTTTTTGCCCTTGGCTATCACTGAAGGCTCCATACCTATTTTAAAACTCCAACTCCTCTGCAAAGATATTTAGCTGAAGAAAGAAGGCGGAAAAAAAAATATCATCCGGAACGCAGAGATCCCAGAAAAATCCATGTGTCTTTAATTCCGGTAAGTGAAAAAGCCATGCTAATCAAATCATTATTTTGGGCTAAGGCTACTGCAAACACAATAGCATTGGTGCTACAATATTATTATAATCTATTCCCTTTCTTTTCATGAACGCTTACAAAGAAAGAGAATAACAGAGCAGAAGAAAAAAGTTCCAGAGGCATGTAATAATATGCACAAGGGAGGGAGGATCTTTAAGCTTCTCTTCAGCATCAGTCTGGCAGTCAAGGCTAGAAGGAGACTGCTGAAATTGCACAGCAAAGCTGGTGTACTTAGCTTTGCTTTGCCCAGCACTGATGTTCAGCATCTTTCTGCCCCATTTTTTTATTTTTCCAAAGTAGATCAGCTCAAGTATTATTTTCTTCATGGTTTTTTTCATTTTCTTAAGGGGGTTGGAATAAATCAAATTACCACAGCTATATGGACCCTGATATTCTTTAGATTAACTTTAGATACTCAGATATTTAGGAGCACTGGGGGGTTGTTGTTTTGGGGTTTTTTGGTTGGTTGGGGGTTTTTTGTTTGTTTCTTTTGGCGTGGTTTTGTTGTTTTGGGGGTTGCATTTAACTTCTCTTTTCTCCTCTTTTCTTTTCTCTTTCCTTTTCTAGGAAATTTTGCATGAATTCAACCTCATCTTATTGCCCTTCAAGATAGGTTGCCAAACTGCCACTCTCTCAGGGCGTTGTGTTGCATATAGAGTGAAGAGTGAACACAGAACTAGGTACACTTAGGAGTGTGGCATGGTTATGGTATGGCTGACAGTAAAAAGAGAGCACCTGAACACTGTAGCTGGTGTAAGTTTATTGTGCTGATATGGACAGTGGTGCTTGAAGCTCAGCTGCTAACGACTTCTGAGGAGAGCAGACATTGTGCACTCAAATACAGACTGATACTGGGCTAGATTGTGCAGGTCGCTGAGGCTTGCTGAAACAGAAATCAGCACTTGGTGCTACAGTATTTTAGTCTGCCTCTGTTCTGTTCACAAAGTTATCACTCCTTAAATGCACTGACAGGTCTTTTACGACTCTATGACTTAACATTACAACAAATGAGTTTTGGAGGTAAGCACCATAGATGTAAATGCTACCTATATGACTATGAAGTGGACACATTTCCTCTGTCTTCCTTCCCTTTTATCTTTTTTTCATTGTACTTAGTATTATCACTATTCAGCAAAAAGCACTATCATTAGTGACACCAGTTAAGAACAACTTCTGTGTTCAAAAGCTTATTTATGTTTCTGGGCCCTTTTTAAGCTCTAAACCTTGTCTTGTGTATTTACAATCATGTACTGCTATGGATTCTAATGTAGATAACATTATATAGTTTATTTTTAAAATATCTGTTAGATATTCTGGGCTACAGGACCTTTCAGCCAGAAATGCAACAGCAGTACTCCATTCAGAGACATACAAAATGCAATTATACAGTCTTAACTGAATTTTTGCTTCCTTAGAAGATGAAAGTCAATTGAAGCAAACAAACAGAACCGGAAAACCAGAATTCTGATATACAGCAGTTTTCTGTAATACATGATATATGCATAGGAGTAGGGGCTGATTAATGGGAACAGAGAGACACTTAGTTCTTTGGAAAATATTTGGCTTTTTACTGTCCTGTTTCTTGGATATCCCTGATGAATTACCGGTTTTGGTTTGGGTATTTTGGCTTAATTCTGTCCTATCTTTCAAATACAGTGCTGTCTCCTATTTTTCAAACCAGCATTCTCAGTCAAATTCTGGTTTATCTTTTACTTTGAATCTCTAGCACAATTTTCATGCATTGCTTTCTCAAGAACCACTGACTTGGACCTCAAAGCCAGTTTCTTTCCCACTGTCACTTCTTTTGGCCTCTCTGGAGTGATGCTCAGTTCAGGAAGGTATTCCACCCATCTAGTGCCCATGTTGTAAATAAAAATAAAACAGCCATGAAAATTTCCTAACCCTTCTACTGCTTCATGTAAATACCTACCATTTTTTGTCACTAATTATTTTACTGAGACACTTCAAAGCTCACTCACACCTATACTGGTAGGTACTGTACATAGATAAAATGGATGGCCTCTGTCATTAAAACATAATGTTATAAAACAAAGCAACCTGCTCCCAGAAAACATTCCTTTAAAACACGATTGCTGTTGTTAGATTAGAAGCTTTGTAGTGTAGGAACAACCTTCGCCTTGTACAAATATATGAATGTAATCTACAGATCTGTAGGTGCTACTGGGAAATAATGTAACAAAAAAAATGAATTCAAACATAAGTGTAAATAAAGAAACCAATCATTCAATAATGTGAAATAAATGAATACCAAGAAAACAGCACACAAACATGCACTGGGCAATGCTAATCACCCAAACCGAGCCCTATGCAGCAGAGAAGAGAAAGGGTGCGATGAGAGTACCAGTGAACTGAAGGGCAGTAATGGGAGGACTGCTTGCATCACCAGCCTGTGACAGCAGCATTTCTCCTCCACGTTAAGAATGTTACAAAGCATATAATCAGAATGTAGAATAGAAGTAAATCAAGTATGGCAAAATAATGTATATGTCCAATCTAAACACTTAAAAGAACAGATTTACAAAAATGAAAACCAGATACGTGGTTGCATGGTACAGAAAAGCAAATTCTGATCACAACTGTAAGAACCTCAGAGAGGGTGCATGTCTGAGTCCCATCATGCATCTTCTCTCACCTTCACATGCCAATGACATACTCCTGCATCACGTAACCAGAAAATCAACATTATCATTTACAAACCCCTGCAAGTTCAGGGAAGGAGGGGAAGGCAGGCATCTCTACTTTTTACCCTTCATCTTTTTGTAGCATGGGAAAAAGCCCTACTAAGATTGCACATAGGAGTTCTAGTTTCTCTCTCCGCCTTTGGACTAACTTCTCCAGCACTGGGCTGATTAAACCTTACAGGCGTGATTGCATCCTTGCACTCACTAATCACCACCATGGAATCCTAATCAACAGCCAAAGAACTAACTGGAGTGCTCAGATTGTTAGTACTTAATTGTCAAAGCCACGACTGTAACTATTGGTTTCCTTTTTTTAAGATGGTGATTTAAACTTTCAAATTTCCCTTACTAGGGCTAAACTTCTACTTTTCTTTTGAAATAAATACTTAAAATTGAAGCTGAAGTTAATCTAGTTGTTCTTTTGGAACCACCTACAGTTTCCAAGAGATTTTGCTGTTCTGTTGAGGTATTTCAAGTCTTACTTACCCTATTCAATTCAAATGCATAAAATTAATTAGTCATACAATTTATTTTGAAGTCATTTATGTATTTATGTATACAAAGAACAAATACAATTACAGAATTGAAAACGTAATTAGTAAGTTAAAAATACAGCACAATCATGCACTCATTTCCACTGACATAGGAGGAAAAACTTTTTATTCAAGAAGGAAAACAGACAAAGCCTCAAGATGCAACTTGAGACAGAGCACCTAAAATGCCAACTGTCAGAACAGGTAAGACTTCTAGTACACCTACTGCAGAAAGTTATTACATATAGACTAACAAATAATTTTTTTCTTCCTGTAAGCATCTCTAATGTTCCTCTATTGCTACAATCAAGAATGTTAGCTATTAAAATGCTTAACTGCTCAAGAAATTAAAGTACATGACATGGTAGACTGTTAAGTATAGGAGCAAAGGTTTCAGAAAACTTCAAAAGGCAGTCAAAGTTAACTGGATAACCTACAAGTTCTCAAGATGTGCTTTCCATGTGTCACAAAGTCCCCCGAAATGCTAATACCTGTCCTTGTGGTCCACATCAAACCCTCTACTGAATACCATGTAACACTGTGAGCTCAAATTGTCATCAGCTCACGATCCTTAATAATTCAGCTGCGTAGACATCTCTCAACTTTATTGAAGACAATTGTAAGTCAACCCAATTGTCATTCTCTGCTCTGAATTTTAATGGCAGCAAAAAAATACCCCAAAACAACATACAAAAATGTTACAAATCATCCTGTTGTTCCACAGGATAAGACAAACCTTATCTGAGACCTGCAGAGAAAGTGTAGAGGAACAGAAATGTTAGAGTGCTTCACCCTGGTGCTTCCACACCTGCTGAGTTTCCTCAGCCTTTCACACTTGGGTCAAACCAGACACCTGGAAAAGCTGTGGTAGCACTGCAGCTGCAGTATCAAATATACTCTCCACACGAGTAAGGATGATCATAGTCCTATCCCCAGACACAGAAAGCTTCATAATTAATACTCTTGGCCTGTGGTGTAGTTCTTAACAAGCACATTGGAACACCCACTATTAATAACCAAGCCCTGCCTAATCAAGAAGGGTAACTTCTCACCACTCGTTCTGAGCAAAAGCAATCATAATTTCCACATAGGTGTCATCTTCCCTTTTCAAATGCATCCTCAGCATCTAATTCTTTGTATTAGCTTATAAAAAAAAAAAAACCAAAACAAATAGCCAACACTAAAACATACCCCATACCTGTCCTGCTGATTTGCTCTTCATTAACAATACACAATACACAATATCACTAATATTCCCTTCCCTCCAAAAAATCATAAAATAAGGAGATTATTCATTGGCATTCTTCTCATACATTAACATCCAGCCTAAGAGAGAAAAATTCTCTCACATCACACAACATGTACACACATGATGAGAACCTTCAGCCATCAACAGAGAAAGTGTTTCTCAGGTAAAGAGCGCTCACTAGACTTAACCATTTTTCATTATTTGACTTCATGTAGTGTTAGATGATCAACTAGAATATTGTTCCTGAAAATTCTTTCTCATGTGAGTTTGAGAAACAGTTTCTTCATCCAAAGGATACCATTACAGTCGGCTTCAATGATTCCAAAATGACTCTCAACTGTGGTAGAATCCTGCCAAGCAAAACAAAATTCTTTCTGACCTACAAAGCATACCCACAGGTTTTAACTTGGATGTAGAGTCACCGGCAAGTGACAATCACCAGCACGTTTCAGACTGTGAAACTGGTCTAACTGGGACTCACCAGTTGTGCAAGTCTGTCCACAGCCTGCCGAGAGAAGCATATGAAGTTAAGTGCAGTGCTTACGCTCTGGTGCACCTCTAAAAGGAGATCAACCAGACCATTGGTTGTGAGCAAGCACGATATAGGTGTAGGACCTTCAAAGAGCTGCTCCTTTCATCCATGCTTAAAAATGGCACCGAGAGAGTAAGTCAATCAAGTTTGCAGCACTGCGAAGTGTCTGCTGCACCAATCCATGGGAACGAGATGTACTCAGAGGGAGTGAGAAGGAAAAAAGGAATCATCGGGTACTTGGTGATGATAAAAACTTGGTTCAAGCGTTGTTGGGTGTGCATACAGTTTTTGTCTCCCTGTTCAGATGTTGTTGAAACAGTAGACTTTAAAGAAAATGTCAATGAATCCTCATAAGCACTATACATGACCTCTGGGGTAATTAGCAATCATTCAAAAGCAACAAGACTAAAATGTTCTATTCTTTATTACTGTCAGCTCTTGTCTTGATCAGCATTTTAATAAAGATGGTTCATTGCTAAGACAGTTTCATGAATCAGTCATAATTACATTCTGACACACAGTGAATAGTAAAACAAAACTAAATATCACTTCATCAACCTTTCTAACCTTTATGCAAGTATTAACTGTAAATAATTTTTACACAATCTTACAACAGAAATCTGCATATTTCTCAGCTTTGTACATACCCTACCCTAACTGAATTTCCTGTGACCTATACCTGGAAAAAACACCTTACAATCAGGCATAATTACTTAGTCTTGCATGATATTCAGGTGTTGCCTTTCACAGATCAAATCAACTTTAAGTACAAAAGGCTATTTGTTCTACAAAAATGCTTTAAAGGGTTAACTATTTTTTCTAGTCTTTTACCCCATATTCATCATAACCTGCAATAACAAAACGTGGAAAATTGCTACAATAGCCTTAGACATTTTGTGATTGTTCCAGTTTTTAACACAATGACCAAAAAAGAAAAAAAACCCAAATAAAACTCAAACCCAAAAAACCCACATGAACAAATTTTGAGGAAAACTTTCATAATGTCATCCAAGTATAACGTACAATATCGATGAATCTAATCATGCTCAGGTTAATTTGGGGTGACAAACTTCTTATTTGTGAATCATTTTTAAATGGACCTAGAGCCCAAAGATCTGGGAAGTGAAATACTGCCACATACAATTTTTTAAATGGATCTGTTTCTTACACTTTGGACAAGAACATTTAAACTCTAAACTGAAGAGTTGAGCAGAGATAAATTTAGAGGTAAAATGAATTCAATAGAAGTAGCACAAGTTTACATTACAGCCTTCAAAACTTGAACAACCAAGAAACCCCACTATTCTTGCTACCACAAGGAACATACGATCTATTGTACAACTTTTCAATAACTTATTTTAATGTCTAGCTACAAATCAGCTACCCCCTAAGAAGAGGAAAAATGGACAATTAACTTGTAAAATAATGGTGCATGAATAAAGACAGAGACTCTTAAAACGTACTGTTCTGTGAATAGCATTTCAGATACTCAGACAAAAGAATTCAGGAGGTGCAGATGTGGCTGTGCTGGGTAGGAGACAAGTAGCCTCTCCTTTTTCCAGTCAGGGAGCAGAGGAATGGCAGAGTAAAGTTCCATGTAATAAGAATTACATTGAACAGCTCTGCCCATTTCACATCACTTGGGAAAAAAGTTGTCTTTGCAGAATAATTATAAATACAAAGCAAAAACCTCAATCTACCCAATCCAAAACCAGGCTACAAACCACTGTATAACATTCATTTTTGTTAAAGAACCAATAATGACCGTAACTTTCAATCTCCTAATGAACAAGCTGTGGTGTTCTGTGAAAAACAAATGCCAAAGGGTTCGCTCCAAATTCATAACCTGAAGTTTTGTAAGCTAAGGGTCAAATTCACCCCTAATACATGCACTTCATTGGAATTATACCCTGGATAAAGTTATTTGTCTAGATTTCTTTTTTGCTGTTGTTTTAATTTTTAACATTTGATTTGTATTTCTTTTCCCCAGTATTAGCCTTTGCTCCTGCCAGAACTGTTGGCAGGCAGGGGAAGTAAAAAAAAAAAAAAGTATTGATTTACAAAACTAGATTTCCCAGAATAAATTTAAAAAAAGTGATTAAGATCTAAACAAAGGCTAAAGATGGCTTACGCTTTGCTCTGATGAGGTCTGCTACCTCATTACCAACAACTGAAAACTTCTGATGCGTTTTTTTTTCAAGGGAATCCAAAAGTCCTTGCTGTAAAGCAGGCTGGGGGGTGCAGGGTCCATTCACTCTTTCTGTATCACAACCATTATGTAAGAAGTATAAAACACTGCCTTTATGCTGCCAAACCACAATGACTCTTCTTACATCAAAGCGTTTTCACCACTAGGGGTTTTTTTCCTCCAAAATTTATTCAAGCCAAGGGCAGGGAGACAACAATTCATACACGCTAATTACACCTAATTATCTATTCCTTTTTTTTTTTTTTTTGGTTTTTCCACCCCCCCTCCTTCTTTCCACCAGCTTCAGCCAGTGTTATTTGCTATCTGGGTTTCTCACAACCTCCTCTTGCCCTGTCCATCCAACTCAACAGTAAAGTCTTTGAAGAAAACAGTTTGTGGCTTCTTAGAATTTTAACAATATAAGGTTCAACTCAAATTAAATTATTCTATTATTAGTTTTGACACATTTATGTGTTAAATATGAAGGCCTCTTGGTTAATTTGACAAATTCTTCACATCTCTTCATGGCTAGAATTGCTGGTAACACCCTCTCTTGCAGGAGCTTCTCCTCATGCTTTCTTTTCATGATCTAAATGAAATGTTTATTGGATTAAAGTTCTTCTCTGCAGACCTCCACGGTGGCCTGTGACAAAGAGCTTAAAAGCTTTATTAATTGGCTCGGGCTTTTGGGGGGGGAGGCAGGACCTCATTTCACATTACATCACAAGCAAATAAACCTGCCACGTGCAATTAGACTAATTTACCCTGATACAGCAGGAATCAACTATTCCATATCTATGATATGCTTTAATTTACTCATTTCAATAGAGAAGTAAACAAGCAAGAACTCAGGAAATCCTAACAATTAAAGGAAATGAGAAGGCAGGGAGCCCGACACTGCTACAGTAGTGACTACTTTAGCCTTCAATAAGGTGTTGATCTGCACCTAAATACACACACATTTGCTTCTAGACATTCTAAGACACACATAGGAGTTAAACAAACTGAACACCTTAATACCTAGAGAACACACTGAAGCAATAGGTTCATGTAACAGTTAAGTGCTCTGAACTATGCAATTCAAATAATCCTTGTGTTTAAATGTAACACACACAGGTTTAGAAGGCTGAATGCAGAAAGGGCTGGCAACTCCTAATCTGACACCTTGCTTTCTATATACAGCATTTTGGTAGCTGACAGTCTTACAAATCTGTCAGACTAAAACTAGCCAAACTAAAATTACTGATGCTCAGCACAAAAACACTTGCAATCATGCTATATTTTCTTTTTTTTTTTTTTTTTTTTTCCCTCTATGTTTAATTAGGTACACTTCACAAAAGATGTGTACTTCTATTGCTCTCAGAGAGAGAAAGAACAAGAACAAATGCTCCTTCTACTTAGGAGTTTGCTTGGTTACATACTAAGAAGGGAAACAAAAAGCCCAACATCTTCAGTAATGAAAAAGTCAATTGATAGGCGAAGCCATCACAATATCAAAGGCCTAATCCCTGCAATTCTGACTCAGGTGACAGTTCACAGGGGTCAGAGTGGCTGACACTGACCTCAAAAGCAGGTTTCAACTATTCAGCATCCTGAAAGCCGCTGGGCTATCACACCATTAGACTGGAACAAACTGACAAATCAATTTCTTCAAGGAGATGACTTTGGGGGTGGGGGATGGGAGGCAGGTCTGCCAATCAACAAATCCCTGCATTTCTCACACAGGTGGTTGGACAAAAGCCGAGTGCACCATCAAAGACATTTTCTATCTACCAAATGCCTTTGTACGAAACCAACTCCCACAATTTCCATAGGGACAGCTCTAAATATTTGAAACCAGTATTTTTTTTGCGTATTCAAGCTAAGTTATCGAAAAGTCAGAATACTTCTAAATTCCTCCAGTTCTTGCTTTGTAAGAACGTGTGTACTTTAATTAAAGCCACAACGGCCACACTGTCAATAAATTAACCAGTTTCGAGACAGACAGTGAACAATACAGCGTGTAAAAATACACTGCTTTCTGTTTCAGAGGAGTGCACAATGCTTATCGTTAAGGTGTCATTTTAACCAAAGAGTTTTAAACTAAATCATTATTTTGTCCGCAAGAGTAGATGAAAAACTAAAGTTCACTATAGGAAGCTTACAGTAATTTCATGTCCTACTAACAGCAGGTTCCTGGTTGATTCTCTCTCTTTAGTTAAAGCAAAATGTAGGTAGCCAAAGCCAAACATGTTATTTTAAAAGTGAACCTTTTAAAGGTATAATCTGGCTATGAAAGACCCTTTAGGACATTTTAATGTCCCGACTTGCAGTTAGAATTTAGTGCAGTGCGTGAAGAAAATGTGACAAAATGCAGAAGTTACATATTTGGTATTTCAACTCAGCTTAACATTTTAAAAGTTCATGCTGCAGTTCCAGGAAAACTTTGGAAGCTAAAAGAACTTCTCATTTAAGTTACAGACTCTACACAACAATTTGAGGACCTTTCCTTCCTGACTGTCCAGAGAATGAAGCTTTGAATGAGACACTGAATTAGAATTATGATTCCAGAGCAGTTAGGTTTGATGTAAATGTCTTAATTAAATGCCTGCAAAAATTAAAGTGTTGCCAAAATTACTGCCAAACCAGTAAAGCAAAGCATGCTTTCTCTCTCTTTTTTTTTTTTTTGTGAAGGCCTCACTTCAGCTCTAGCATTAAGTTGCTAAAGATACACAGATGTATTTGTAAACCAGTTTTCAAATGTTTAGAAAATTCTTCTTATTGGTTTAGATGAACATTTGTTTTGACTATTTCTGCCCTATGCATTTGAACAAAGTAACTGTGAGCAATGGATACTTCTCTTTTCAAGAAGTCTTTGTAAAAATAACAAAAAAACTCAAGAAAAAAAAAAATCATCACTTAAGAGTTCCATGCACTTTAAAATGCTCAGTACGAGATGCTGCAAGATTAGAAGCTCAATCAGAAGGGACTGAATCTAATTGCAATTACAGAATTCAAAGATTTTCCTTCCTAATACTTATTATCTCTGTAAAGCTCTATATTTGTAAAATATCATGGACTGAAGAAGCACTTTTATTTGTTGCAGAAATTAATCCCTTCCATAACGAACATTGTGTCCTAAAGAATTTCAGCCACAACAACAAAGTGAAAAATTGTGAGCTTTTCCCTGATTATGAAAACTACACCTTTAAATTAAAGGATTAGAGGAAAAAAAAAAAATAGATCTCAAACTGTTTAAGATTTCAAAAGATCAAAACACTGGGATTGGTTCAGAATTGGGCAGGGGCCACAGGCAGGTCAGGAAGAGCTGTCTGTAGTCTTATTGGCCTGCCCAGCTACACAGAACTGAGCTTTTTTATGTGGACACTGGCTGTAATACCTGGAACTTTTAATGTGGTTCTAAGAAGGGGAACTTCTCACCTATACCTCCCTTTGCAGGCATTCAGCAATCACTGGTCCCCAGTAATTTACGACCTAGAAAGGCAATATGGACAAACCCTGCAAGGTAACTGTATCCTCCCTAGAACGCTCTTTCACCTTTTTGCTCATTCCACAGAAATTGGTTTGCAGTTGTCTTCTTAAGAAATAGGAACTTAAATACAGATGCTGGTATTATATAGTCTGAAGAAAATTAAAATGTCAACAAAATCAAGGATGAACATAGGTAACCCTAGGTCTAGGAAAGAAACCCTTTCTTTTGGTCATTTGAAGTCCGTGTAAAATTTTTGTATTAACGGGGTCTGTAGGAACTATGCCTTCCACTTACGAGAAATGGAAACAGCCTGAAATCTATTGCAAGTGAAGCACCTCTTCATAGAAATGTGCTGTCAACACTTTCCATTCATCCCATTTTACTAAGAATATTTAGAGGAATTCAAAGCTCCTGTGTTGAACTTGAACTACTTACAGTGCTAAAGCCTTATTTTAAAATTTATGACCATAGAAGTTAATTTCTGAAACAAACAAAACCAACCCACGCTCTCACCCCAACTAAACCCCAAACAAAAGCCCTGCAGGAGGCTCTGAGACAAGAGAAAAATAAAACAGGAGTTAGTCTGAGTTGTCAGAGCCACCGTCAGGGAACAGGTTAGACAAGACTGACATTACCACAGGCACACATGGCTCAGAGTAAAGTAGAGATAATCAAACATTTGTAAACATCCAGTGTAATATTTTTCCTTTATATTTCCACACAAACCCCTGGAAAATGTCATCTTTACATTTCCTAAAGTCACACATGGAATTATAAAGAGCTGAGGCAGAAGCTACTCCATCCACCAGCACCAATGCCATGATACAGACCATGTACATATTGAGGAGGCCTAAATCTGCATTTCTCAATCCACCACAACCAGACTATCAATTTAGTTCTGCCCACACCTTTGTAATGTAAAGGTTACTTGTTAAAAACTTACTTTCAAATAAATTCTAGTGTGTTTTTTTTTAAAAGCCTACTTCTGATGACTTCAAAATGCAGAGTTGGAGGGTTTTTTTCATTATTATTATTAAATACCTTGCCATTACCCTTCCACTTTCCAGCTAAGGGCAGAGAAGCATTTGTTGATGAGCTTCCTCTGATCCACCTTTCAGACTCTATGTTTTGGTGAAAGAATCATGTTATATTGGTAACACTTCTTAAAGTGACATTAAAAGCAGCAGTATTTAGAGTAGTGTTAAAACACAAAGATGTAGTAGAAAAAACTATGACACATAATCCAGATTTTTTGAAAGGCCCTTGTGAACAGAGTGTGAACTGAAACCTTTTTCTGCCTTCATTCATTATTACAGTAATGTTCAGCTATCTCTAGTCTGGGTTGTGCTATTTGTTTCTTCTCAGCTACTCCATCCTCCGTCACAGTTCTAAGATAATCCCACCTTTAGGGCTTCTCTCTGTGTTCTATCCACAAGGTCCCTCCTAAAAACTTCAGGTTATTTTTCCAGTCCTGGTGAGGTGTTCTGTATGCATAAACTACATTTCACCTAATTTCTTCAGCTAACCAAAAAGTGAAAAAAGAAAACTACAGATAAACCTACATGACATATATTCTTTAAGTCTGATCACCAGTGAAATGAAAGAGCCTTATAATTATCAAGGAAGAAAACTAGGTGTCAACAAGGAAACACATATAGAAAAGAAAGACTTGATATGGTTGCTGTACTTCAAAAACCAAAAGCATATGGAACTATTACTATTCTTGGAGATGCTCTACGGCCTCTCTTGCATCCAATGCAGTCAGCTAAAAAATAAACCCTTTTCAAGAATCAGAAGTGGAAATTCTTGGGTTTTTGGTTTGTTGTTGTTTGGTTTGGTTTTCTTTTTAATGTTTCTTGCTTTTCTAAAGCCATCCTGGTAAGAATCACTCTCACTGGTAACCTCCCTGACTTTATAAACAGCCATTCTTAGATACATAGGAGTGCCACATTTGTGTCAATGGCATCATAACTTTGAAGCCTGGTAATGGCTCAAATGTCAGTATCAGAGGGGATTTTCCTAAGTGCTTCAGCAACTATGCAATCTTACAGTTCCAAAATCCCTACTGAAAACCCAAGGCACTGTCAACAGCTTTACTGCTGACCACCTTAACAGAACATCCAACCAAGGTATCTCTACAGCAATTCCAAACGTCTTCTCACTGAGCCAAACCTATCTTCAACTCTGCCTTACATTTCTTTTATCTTAGACATTGACCAAGTTAACATTACTTATGTATTTATGCTGGCTATACTTTTGTGAGGTAGGGCAATGCTGTTACTTCCACTTTACGTATCACGTCAGTCCAGGTGGAGTAGGACAGAGGAGCTGTACATTAGTCAATAGCATAGCAAGGCAATCATAACTTGTGAATTAAAAATAGCTGCAACTTGCCCAGAACTCATGTAAAAGTGTGAGTTTAGCACACCTTCTTTTTAATAGCAAAATAAGCACTGATTGTGTTATTCACATGGAGAAAGGATGGTCTGTTTTTGAAATCTTAACGAAGGAATTACAGTTTACAGCCTGACACACCATAACTTGCAGGCTCTAAGAAGCTTGCTTCAGAACTGCTGCTTGTTGAACATTATGTGAAGCCTCACAAATACCTATTCAGAAAACCACTTACACACAAGAAAGACCCAGAAACAAGGTAATTGAGGGCTACATACCAAACACTACTTTCCTTACACCAAAGGAGCACCAAGTTTTTGTAGCCCAATAAATGTAAGACCTCCACAAATACACCACAGTCTGTTCGAGGAATACTATGTTACATGGCATATACATACCAGTAAGAAAGTCTTTTCTAAACAAACAAATTCAGCTACACTAGTCAAAAAGGTAACTTTCTGTCATACCAAAAATGTCCAGCTTTCAAGATATGTTAATTCTAGAAAAAAAAAAAAGAGTTCTTTTTTGCCTTACCTTCAATTATTTTTGCCCCAAACAGTTAAAGCATATACATCTTATCTGGAAACTACTATCAAAGCAATCCTGTACAAATCTCTAATTTATTAATAGAGCAGGCAAAATTGAAAAGCATTTAACTAGTGACTCACCTTCAGCACAGCAATGAATGGTACAAAATTAGCTCTCTGAAGACCATTTTTATAGAGATCTGAAAGAAAGGAAATCAGTACCATTTTGCTACTTAGTCTTAATAATAATGTCAGCTTGTCTTTTAGTCTGGCAAATAAAACTCAGCGTTGCTACAGAGAGGAGGAACAAAAGGTGGAAAAGGAGAGCTGAAATTGATTTCTTCTCTATTGCTGTATGAAAATTCAATACATTCTTAAGGAAGAAAGGAACATCCTGAGAAAGTCTGAAAAAGGCAGGGAGTGAAACATGACTTAAATCTCTAATGACATATAACTGTTTTTAGCAGAAGAAACAAGACTGACATGTTTTAAAGTAAAGGCATAAAAAAGGATTTGTAATGCTGGGTATACAATGCTATGATTATAAGGCCAAAACTATGGAACTGCCAAGTCCCAAGTATTTGGCAGAGGGGAAAAAACTCAACATACACTAAAAAAATGCTATTTGAGTTTACAAAGTTACAACCATTCTTATTCAGTGTACTGTGGCACACTTTATCTTCTAGCAATTCTAGCAGGTACACCTCTTTTCCAAAAGAAGGAAAAGGGTCAACCCCAAAGCCAAAAGAAAGAAAATTAAATTAATATGTCAACTTATGCCAAGGTGCTAAAAATACAATTGAATTTTAAAAATTAGGATGTTATATAACAAAATGTAGATTTGTGCTCAAAGAAAATACAAATTAATACAACCTAATTGTAAAGTAGTATTTTATATCTTATTTATCACTGTATTTAATATATTTCTCTAGAAGCTATCCAACTGCCCAACATGTTTGTAAGAGAATGTCTTGTTCTTTGAAAATGTTATCACTTAAACTGCACGATGGGCTGCTCTGTTGCATTTAAACGAGGAAGCCTTGTAAAAAGGCAGTACAGTAGCTATGACTGAATAAATAAGGGAATACAGACACCTGGCAGCGACATCACCAAAATTCCCTGTAAAGACCATGCCAGTTTATTAATACTACCCATATTGCCATAATGCCTGAAGGCTACAACTAGGCTAAAGCTTTTATGCTCTATCAGCACCTCACAGGGGACAGAAGATACAGCATACATGAGAAACCAACAGGACACCTACAAAATGGTTTTCACAAAACTGGGTATCTACACAGAAACATTTAGGAAAATTATCAGTGAAGGCGACTCCACACCCTAATTCCTAATAAAGTTGTATGAAACCATGTATCATTCTCATTCATAACTCTGCAAATCATGATAGCTACACATTTGTTAAAACAGCAATCAATAGCACGTTTACTTGCAAACATTAGTGAACATGCAACAGCACTGTAAGACAGCTACTTCTGTTAGTTCTTCTAGTTAACAAGGCTGTGAGTTTGGCATCATGACTGTTTTGTAAGGTTGAGAAAAATAAACAGTACTTCTGGTGAACGAACAAAGCCACAATTCTGCAAACCCTGCCCCTGGGTGGTATTTCTCATATTCCCCTGGGACAGGAGTTGAACATGGTTAAGCATATGACTATTGGTCAGCAGTTGGGTACATCTGCTCTCTAATGAAAAAGTCACTTTACCCCTTTGTATCCACAGGGACTGAACCTCTCCAGTCTTAAACCTTGTTGCAGTATACTACACTAACCTAACTCTCTTCACTACAGGAGAACTTCAGGCACACACTGTGAGCATGAAGGAGTAATGAGAAGGAAAGATGAGTCAGGCATCTGGACTGCAACATAGCTCAGTTTTGGAGATGCCATTCTTGACGTTCTCTGTTGAGCAGCTGATACAAGTGGATGCCTTTCAGGTTGACACTGACTTAACAGGTATTAAAAAACACCCATATGATGGCAATGGTCATAAATTGTCATCTAAATTTAAGATGTGGGATACAATCCCCAAGTTACAATAAAAAAATCTCTCCTGAATTTTGAAGAGTAGTGCTTCAAATAAACACAAGGATAGCTTCCAAGTAAGGCACAGGCATCCAGTTTAATCTGTAGTCAACCCAACCACAGTAGTTATGATTTCATTTTGTTTGTTCAAACAAGGAAAATGAACCAGTGGGAAATTATTTCCTCCTCTAGTAAAAATGCCTGTTTTCTTCCTTTTTTTTTTTTTTTTTTTTTTTTTTTTTTAGATAAAGTGCATTGTAATACTTTAGTGATTCTCTTTTACCTAATTTACTTGGATAGAAAAATTAACTGTTAGACTTGATGTTGTAACTCTTCAGTATTTTTTGCAAGGATTTGAAATTAATAAATCTAAAGTGTCATGAAAGTTGCATAGAAATGGTGCTAATGACTAATGCTATACTATAACAGGATTTTTCTCCTCTACAAAAAAATTACAATTAATGCTTGGTTAAAATCCACACAGATTTGGGAACTTTCTAGAGGGATCTACCCAGATAATCATTCTCTATCTAAACATACTGTTAGAAATTGAAACACCTCTCTACCTAAGTAATTCCCAGTGAATGACCTCAAAGTAGGCTGTGAAAACTGCATCTTGATAAGGGGTTCTCCTTTAATCTGGTAGATCAAGTCTGCCTGCAAGCTTCCAAGTTGGAAACCAGAAAGGAATGTACTCTCATTTGCCCTCTATTCTGCAGAATATGATCTTTTCCTATCCTGGAATACATCTAAAGCATTGGCACTATATTGTGGATGCTGAAAAGCTGCTATCAGAGGGATTTTCTCAGCTTCTCACAATATTTTGTGAGAGTCCTGCCTTTCTCACACAAGTTATGAGAAACAGTAGGATGGTTTTTGTCAGCTGGACCAACTCCTGGTGTTTTGCTAAGTTCTGTTTCTGGTACACTGGAAAAATATTTTGAAATGGGTGGTGTAGGACTTTAGCCACTCACCCTAGGAGATGGGTGATCACTGACCAATCGCCTTATGGGGCTAGGGGATATAAAACGGGGTCATAAATTAATAAAGAGGCTTCTTTTGCCTGCTCTTGCTGAATTTGTGTATTGCTGCATCTCTCTGCTCTCGGTGTGAACAGCGACACTGTATCACCCCTCCTCAACTCCTAGTGGATACACTAGAGAGAATCAGAAAACACAGAAGGATTTGGGAGCAAATGAAGGAAGGAACACCTTGAGTTTGATAAAAGGAAGGAGGTAAGACTTTCTTCCTTAGGAAGACAATAAAAATGTCTCAAACTGTAGTATCTCAGATTCTTGAGGACTACAGACTTTGTTAGCATTAAATATTGGATGATTTTAATACAATTGTTTTGTAAGATACTTAGATTCATTGTATTTGGATAATACAAGTAGCGTGTTTGTTTTTACCTTCTGGCGGCCTGTTAGATGTTGCCACAACGACAACCCCATTTTGGAACAGATTTTCAAAAAGCTGCTTCAGAATCATGGCATCAGCGATGTCAGTGACCTGTAGAAGACAACACATTTGTTTTATCTTGCTTTCAGCTTCTGCTGCAATAGATCTGCAAGTGGCTTTGTAGCTAGGAAAAAATGCTTGTTAGTGAGAGCCATGGAGAAAGATTCTAATTACTGCTTGGTGAGAAAAAATAAAAGGGATAATTAATAAGCAGTGAATGTACCATGGTCTTTCAAAACTTGCCCACTCTTTATTGCAGAACTCCACCATTTCTTTACCAATTGCTAAATGATTCCATGTTAACTTCTATTATAAAACTACAGGTGGGAGACACAGAAAACAGACCTAAACATTTAAGAGGCCTAATTAATTAGAAACAACATGAAAAAAACCATCAGAAGACAAAGAAAATACACACCGGCTGTTTTACATTTCTATTACCTTTGAGGCAAAGGTTTGCAGAGGTGAATTTAAATGGTCATGGGACTTCAGAAATAAAGACAAGTAGCCAACTATACATAATCAGCTGCTGTTGAAAATAGAATGATATGACATAGATACTATTGTGCGATTGTTGCAAAAAACAATTCAACAGATGGCCCATCACAAAAATAAGCAATTTCATTGTTCTTTTTAAGTGCCTTCTATTACTGTCCATGAATAATCAAAAGGCACGCAGTCACTTCCAGCACAGTCAGCCTCTTCTAACCTTCAGGCACAAAACACGAATAAAAAATAAAAATGAGTGGGACAAGTGATACTGCAGGGGAAGGAAAAAAAAAAAAAAAGAGATTAAAAAATAAGCCATAAAGTTTCTCTATATATTTAAGTTTAGCATATTGAATTTGCTTTGCAGCACCAAGAAACAAAAGGAAACAGAAACCACTCTGTACAAATGAAAAAAAATGCATTTTTTTTTTTCTGAAAAAGCCCTTTGTTACAGCAGTAATTTATATTTGACTGGAGTTCACCAGATGAAATCAGCAATCTTAGTAAGTAAACGATCTTTATAACCATTACACCTGTTTCTCCTGCATTCCCTTTCAATATTATATAGACACTTGTTGCATTTTGATTTATCAAAATACACCCCAATCCTGAGGAAATAAAGTGGTGGTACGCCGAGAGTATGCACTCATCACAGAACAGATAGACTGCTGTGCTTCCTCCAGTTTAGACGTTTGTTCTGTGATAGTAATATATCTACAGGAAGTTTTTAAGCAGTATAATTTTCTTCCCTACTCTACCGCTACCCCACCCCCCATCATTCCCCCATTTCTAAATGTCTGTTCTGGGTAGCAAAAAAGTCTAATTATACACTAGAGACAGTAAAAGACTTATGTTACACTTCTCACAGCTACTTTGGGAGAAATGCTGTTTATAAAAAACCATAAGGAAACACCAGTTTCCTTCTTTCAAAGATTTCTTCTAAATAGTTCTATGGAATGCATGAATATGGGGTTTTTTAATGGGTTTTTTTTTTTCATTTTCAAAACCAAACTGTTACACAATCAGCAACACATCCCTCAGATTTGATATTCCAAAAAACATGTAGTAATTCACTATTGTACTATATGTCTAATGGTTCTGCTTATGCACCTACTTATCGATAATTTATTTCTTCTGAATACTACATTTAGGAACTTCCCCCGTTCCTGAGAAACAAGACAGACAAGGAAACAGGATGTACGTGCATTGCAGGAGCAACTGAATTTCTTCTATCACAAAAGCAAACCTAATAGCCAAGTTTTAAAAATGTATTATTTAAATCATTTTGTTCCAAACTTTCTTCTTTAAAAATACTATTAAGGCACACTGTCTCTAGACAACAGGGAGGGAAAGAATATTCATGGTCACATACAAGAAAACAATTTATAACATTCATTTATTAATGAGAACTGTTATTTGATGCAGAATTCTGATGTTTTTCTAGATTCGCTGTAAAAAAAAAACAAAACCAAAATTTTTGTCAAAGAGTGATTTTGAGAACTGGGTTGCAAATATGAGCTTTTTTTATCTAACACAACTTGGGAAAGAGAAAATTTGTACAAGGCAAAACAGGTAGAAGAGAGTAACTACAGCATTGTCATTTCTCAGGTTTTTTACCGTATCCAGCATTCACTGCAACAGAGAACAAAAGCAAAGGCTACAAATTACCAGTAAGGAGAGCCTACTAATGGAGAGAACAGAGAAATTTCATTAGCATTTAAGAGAAAAGATTTTTATGACCTAGTGCCGCTTTCCACTATGACTGGGGGGGGAAACACTAGACTAATAGTTAATTTACATGTATAAGTGCCTAAGACTCAGTCAGCCACTGATTGGTATGGTTCCACGTAATGAATGACAAACATAAGCATGTATTATCAGCAATTAGTATTAGCACAAAAATAAAAGCCTAATTTTTATTAGAGGTTTTTAATAGCATGTAGGTTAGTAAAACCTCCCTAAATTGTAGTTTGCTTTAAGTCCAAGTGGTACCTATGGTATACAGAGACTAACACTTTATGATCATTCAGCTTATCAAGAAATATGGATTATGTTTTCATTATCAATACCAACATTGGTTACAGTCACATGCCAAAAGTAAAGCTGCTAATTACCTGTGTATAGTTAATTGATCACTAAATAACAACTACTCTCTTTTTATTGGCCTACCTCTGTGTTCTGAAATGTCAAAGTTATAATTGTAAATGGGGTTTTCTTCAAAATGAGGACACATTTTTAGAATGTCTCAACACTTCTCTGATTTAAAAAGAAAATAATATTTACTGTAAAGTGACAAAGATCAGTAAGAAATAGCAGTGTTTTAATAACGTGAGAGCCTGTGGCTCAGGCAAATGATGGCGAAAAATCTGTCAGAATGGACAAACTCTGAAGCTTAGTGCCACCACACAGTATTTGCAAAAACAAACATTTAAGACACGGTAATTATTTTTCTTAATATGACACAAAATTTTGGCACACACAAAACGACTTTAAAAAATAGTGAAATATTTTCCTCCATCAGTTAGTCAACTCTCCACTCATTCAACAGTTCTCTAGGCTTTTGCAACAAGACTCACTTCAGAGTTATTTCCGCTTTGCTTTAGCCCACTGTAGAAGAAGAAAGTGCAACCTCGGCAATGCTTTTGTCTTTTGAAGTTCTGCATTTTGTTTCCTCTAAAATATAAGCACTAAAAGTGCTTATATTTGCTGTCCCTATTATAATACCACTTGTCCATGTGTCTGATCTTAAGATAAATAAATCCAGCTTATTCCCCCCCCCCCCCGCCCCCAACAAGTATTTGAAAGCAACCTGAGCTGTTTAAAGCAAAGCTCAATAGTTTTCTGATGTTTCCTCCACAGACAAGTATGTTGTTAAAGTAAGACAGACTTAACTTCACTTTCCATCCATGAAAACACAGAGTAGCTGCTTTGTCTGCAAGTTAGAGCAATGTATGTTCCAGGTGTCCAGCTCTTTCCAGTTTCACTTCAGTCTAGCAATTCTTTAAACACATGAATCAGATTGCAGTGATACTTAGCCATTATCTCTACCGAGGGAATGAGCTGGAAACATGCTGAATTAGATATAGCTCCTTATTATCTATGTTAAACCTGTCACTATGTGAACTGCTCTTCCAGTCACTATGCTACTTTGAGGCTACTTAAGCAGAACGTTTCTTATTCCAAATTCAGTGCCTTCTGCAAAATTTCAGAAAGCTGGGATTCCTCTTCAGCAGGCAAAGGCTGTGTAATATTCCATGCTACAGAAAATCACTCAAGAAATCCAGCTGTTCAGAAATCTATGAATTTAAAACATTAACACACCCTGAACAAGTAGATTTTTAAAAGTCACATAAGAATGCAAAGTCTTTAGATATATATTTTAAACTATAGGTCTTGTATTAATTTCCCAACTGTGACCCATCGATAAAATCACAGATCTGATATTCCAAAAGCCACAGGTGAATTTTATAACTGAAGTGACTGATGTACCTCAAGCAAGTCAGCAGAGGGAGCAGGCAATCAATTTGGAAACAAAAACTACCAAGAGTCTCTCCCCTTAAAATGTGGAAATGTGACAGTCTGGAAACACAGCAACGCCGAGGTATAAAAGCAATGGGCATTTATACAGAAAAACAGGTATTTAGATTAACACATGGTACAGCAAAGATGCCTCTTTGTACCATCTGATGTCATGACAGCTAACACTCCTCCCCGATGCCCCTGGCCCTTCCCATTTCTTCGCAGCATAAATACAAGTCTCTCTGTATTTAGATTTTATACTGCAAGTCTTGGAAGCCCAGTATTCATGTTCACTAGATAAAGTACAATTTAAATGATCAAACAGCAGCATTTAAAATACATTAATAAGTTCACTTTGTTCACATGTGCAAGCACACGCCAACAGAAAGTATGAAAGAGGGTGCTGAAAAATGACAGAAAAAGACATTTTAAAACTTGTACAGCATTGAGGGTTTGGTGTAAAATTTTTATTTTTTTTTTAATGGGAGAAGACTGACATGAAAACAAACATGAGACGTAAATAATGATCCCATCTGTGAATGAAAAACTTGAAAAGAGGAAGAAATGTTTTGTAAGAGGAACGAAGGATATGTTCATTAGACATCTACCTGACTCCTACTTGGACTGGTATCAACAGGTATCATGTACACTGACCGGAACAGGCAAACATAATTCCATGCAAACCTGGCTGCACGTACGCAGAAGAATTACTGTCAGAATTTGTCTCTACTCTTAAACTTGGTTGCTCTAAGTTTTACTGCAAAAAGCCAAAGTCAGATAAAGAATAAAACCAAACCACTATCTGAAAGTTATTAGTTAAGATAGAGGCAATAAAGTTTTGCATACTGATTTGAAACAGTTCTGAGAAAGTTAATGCATTTTAGAGAAAATGCGATACCAAAATATGTTTGATGCTCATAAATGAAAGATTTCCAACACATAATTAATCCATCACTTTTACAAAATGTTCACAGGAAGCAGGGTTTAAAAAAAATACAGTTTTCTTATCTTGTACCTCAAAGACAGAATTTCAAAATGTTCTATTGTCTTATCATCATACTCGATAGAAATCAAAGCTTAACATGGAACAAAACACTAAAAATACAATACAATGCCTCTCTCATACTTGTTCCTGTACTTATTTATGTCTTACCTGAAATTCATCAAAACATAAGAGAGCAGCCTCTTCGCTTATCTCCTCTGCTACTGGTGCAATTGGGTCATATGATTTGGCCATAAATCCTGCCTTTCTTTTTGGCAAACTCTGCTTAAGGCGATGTATTCCTCAGTTGATAAAACACAAAAGAACAAGTATTTCTTATTTGTTTTTCTAAGACTGAGAGAACAAAATTATTTAGCTACCAAATAAAAAGTAACCCAGTCCATTGAAAATATGAAAGCTTCAAATTTATTAAAATTTCAAGAGGGCAAAACAGATTTCAAGCACATCAGGGCAGCTATTAAAAGCTCACAGATTCTGCAATTCGTGGTTTTTTGTTCAGAAAAAACGTAAAACAAATATCAGAAAACCTTTGAATGCTATGCACCTATACTTTCTTTTTTTAAAAATGATACAAGTTTCAGTTTTGTCTTGCTCCAACTCATTACTTCAGTTTCAGTTTCACTTTGTAATTTGGCCTTTTCCGTCTTAATTCTCTCTCCTAGGATGACGAACTCTTATAGTGTTTACAAATCAATGGTACAGCTCTCTGCATTGCATGCTCTGAAGCTATATTTAGAATGCATTTAGTTAAAAGAGTTCAGACATGGCAACATTGTTATGTTTAAAAATGAAAAGATAATGATACTGTCACAAAATAAGATTATTATACCCATACTTTACTGTCTCATGGCTGGCATTTCTGCTGACTACGGACAAACATTCAGAAAACAAAGGTCTTGCAGTAAGAAGCTACCTTTCTTAAGAGTATGCAGAACTGACAAGAAATGGAAAGAGAAAATCTCAACGGCAACCCAACAGTGATAGAAAAGAGTGCACTAGAAGTGTCAGAAGTTGTTTAGACAGATGAAAGCTTCTCAAGAAAAATGCAGCTGTCACAACACTTGTAAATTACATTGGTTTTTAATAATTTCACGGTATTTTAAGGTCACAGAATTTAGAAAGAAAAAGGAAATTTTAAAATATCTTAAACAACACCTCCATTAAAACAAAGTCCTTTATTTACCCTGTCAGGAAATTTTCTGAAACTTAGACTGAACTTCTTTTTATCATCTTTTCCTTTAAATTACTGATAGTACTACTAAGTTTGCCAAGCAGTAGAGTTCTCATTATCCTTCACATTTATAACCCATTTAGTTATTGCTTATTCAGAATGCAGATTGAATTTAGCATTCACTGTTTCAGTTTTAGCAACTGACTTCTTCAGATAGCATGTAAGCTAACTGGGAACTGGAGACATTTAGGTAAGGATTTAATCCTAAATATACAAACAAGTGTACAGAAACTTTGAGAAGAGATACTTGAGAAATAATATGCAATTAGTATCTACTCTGATATGACAGACAGTGGCTAAAATAACTTAACTTCTCTTCTACTTTTTTTTTTTCCTTAAATACTTAAATGAAGTTAAGCTGGTTACTGGGAATATGAGAATAAGACAGACTTTTTTTCATAGATACCACATGTCATAAAATTCTTGTAAATACCTGTGTCTGCACTTACTCTGGTGTACATCTAGCATGAAGCCATGAAAATGGACTCTTTTTTTCCTTTCTACTTCTAGGTGAGAATAGAACATGTCCATCACCATTGTCTTTCCTGTGCCTTCAAAAAAAAAAAAAATTTAGAAAATACTAACCCATCCAACAGGTAGTTAATTAAAGAACAGTATGTACTGATAACAATAATGATTGTTGATTAACTTTGAACTAATGAAACTATACTTTTCCACAGAATAAGTACAAGAGAAGAACATTTCTATTTTCTGTTCAAAAACTTGGAACAACTGCATTTGTGTTATTTTTTTTTTAAATTTTGACCCATACAGAGGTAGTCCAAATGTTACACAAAACGCTCCATATGCATCCAGAAAACATCCTTTAGAAAAGTGATTGTGTTCATGCTGTACTGTTGCAATTAGAATGCATAAATTCTCTCTGTGCCCCCCTCAATTACCTTCCAAATTCCTAAATTGCATACTTAAATATTAGTGAGTGGGTAATGTTGAAAAAAAAACTACATATGATAATGTAGCACAATGCAACAGCTTCCAGAATTCAGAGTGTAATTGCATTAAATGACATCATAATGTGGAATAAAACTAATTCTGGAAAATTCATTAAAGCAGTAATGCAACATAAATGTAAAGCTTTTAGACACTTCAAAATTTGAATAAGCATGCGTTTAGAGAAAAATCCATCGAAATAGATGCAACTTAAACTTACCAACATCTCCATAGACATAAAGACCTTTGGGGGGCTTGTTTTTTGCAAAGAGCTGCAAATCAAGAGAAAAAGAATAAATACAACACAGGTAAAATAAAAAATACGGGTAAAGCAAGAAGGTAGCTACATTTAATCAAAGTAGCACTAGCTAGCAAAGTGTAACCTTGAATAAATGGTAAGTTATCTTAATGTTGTATTCGTGCAAACTCTATAAAATAGGCTACACACAGGTGCAGGGTTTGGTTGGGCTTTTTTAGATCATTGTGAAAATATCCTCATCCCCAGTCATCACTCAGAAGCCTTTTTACCAGAACACACATAAAATGATTAAATGTTTCCTAATCCATCATCATCAAAGAAATCCTTTTCCTCATTAAGCCATTTGAACAAACAATCCTAGGAAAAAAAGACATAAAATTAAGCAGTATTGTAGTATTCATAGATACATGCACTACATACCTATTAAAGCAGCTCTGCTCAAGATATAAATCATTAGTATTTAGAAAATCAGTATAGAAAAGCCAGTGAGCATTGTAGGCCCCCTTTCTCTCCACTCTGAATCTTAAAAGCAGAATCATCTCTTGTCTAAACATGATTAAAACCAATGGAGTCACAGTAAAAATACGTACCTATACACATGTGCATATGTGTATATATACATTAAAAAAAAGTTTTTTCAAAGTATGCCTTTTAGTTAACATTTTCCTCAAGCTGAGTTAAGTTTATCTTGAATGCTTAAGAATTTTTAGTCTCTTAATACTACTCAGGACATAAGCCATGACACCTGATGTTTATTCTATTTTACTCAAGCATGTATTTTTAAGGAAGAGCTTGCAATAACATCAAGATTTTCAATTTGAAGCAGTCTTCCCCCTCAGTATTGTGCATAGCCACTTCCAAGTATAATTCTAAAAAGGAGCAGTTCCTAAAAAACTGGAAATCTCTCTTAACAACATTCTCATTGAACCTATGAAACTGAACTGACATCCACAAAAACACTGCAGAAGAGTATTTGGTTATTTTGAAGCACTCCACTTTCAGAGTTCTATGAGCTGAGCCAAACCAGACGAATATTAAAATTGCAACCCTGTGGTCTCATTTGGAGCTGGATAATTGCAAAGCAACTTGAATCTAAAGCACTTTTGAAAATACACAGCCATGTTAAAGAAATGTAGAAGTCAATAGCAAAACACTAATTAAATATCAAAGAAAATATATGACCAAGAGGTAGAAAGAAAATGTCTCAGGGTCTACAGTACCAGTTTACTCGGAAAATATGCAAGCATAGCTCTTATATAAGACCCACTTATAGATTTCATTTAGAATTATATTAATAGAATAATCAAAAATCTGTATCATCAATCTGTGGCTGAACAGGGTTTCAGATGTTCTGAGACCATTCCATTAACAGACAAGGCTGCAACGATTTGCTAGTGCTTTGAAAGCATTGCAAGACAATTTAATTGACGAATATTTTTCACTGTGCACTTTTTAAGAGCTTGCACTCATTAAAACTACTGCTGCTCAAAGTTACACAGCAAAAAAGAAAAGAGAAATGGAAGAAAATTTAAATGAGAGACATTCCTAAGAATTTTTTTTTTCAGCTTAACAACAGTCATTTTAACAAGATAAAAGAATGTCACATTAAATTTATTACATGTATTAATGTGATTTGCAGGAATGACACAAAGCTAGAAAAACAAATTAATGTTTAAGTACTGCTTTTAGTATTTCTAAAGGTTATATAACCAGGACAAGTAGTAATGCCTATGTTTGATACTTTTTTTTTTCCATTGTAAAGTGTTTATTAATTACAATTAACCTTGAGGCTTCTCCTTTTATGCATATTTTATTCTCACCCCAGTACTGACTATTTCTAGAAAATATGTTACAGAAGAAGTTGGGGTTTTTTGCTAAAGGAATCAAATATAATGGCTCGAGCCCCATAAAAGTCTAAATCAGTTTCTGGTTGCTCAAAAAGTCAAATTAATTCTGTGAAGACAGCAAGTTTTGAGTGATGTCTAATTGCTGAGAAAAAATAGGATGGGTATTGTGGCAGATCCAAACACATTTACTGAAGCTGATCTGATCATCTCTAAAACCAAACTGAATGCTAGAAAAACCTCTTCTCCTCCTTGTGCAATGAAAGTTTGTAGGAAATATTTTATGTATAGTTCTGCCAGAAGAGACACTACTGAAACTTTTAGGATACTCACTTCCTCAAGCCTGTCAGGTATTGTATAACATTAAGAATTTATTTTTATATTTTTGAGTTCTTAAGGTTTTTTTAAACATATATTTTAATTTTTAAAAGTCAACTTGATTAGTAGAGCTTTAATACTGGAAACTCAGACATTCTACTGGTCTCAAGCTATTCTGCACAACCATAAGATGGATTTTTAATTAATTTTAGAAATTATTCTCATGCATCTTCTGAAGCCTGGAAGTTGCGTAAGGAAAAGAGCAAATCCACTAGGATTTCTGGTAAAATCCAATCAATGCTATTGGTTCAACTTAGAGCAGAACAAGCAGTCAAGAAAGTCAGTGGTACATGAGCATGAGAGCAAAGAAAGCAGAAGACTCATCTTTGTTCTACTGAAACACACTCCAAAAGGAGGGGTGGGACGATCTAACTAAAAAGATCCTCTAATTACCCTAAAATAAGGGAAGTCTTGTTTATTTCAGGGAGCGAAGCGGGAAAAGTGGGAGATGTAGGAAAACAAAACTAAATGAATGAGCTGCTTCTTGATCCTCACTTCCGTATTATCCTGAGGCATATGTGGGGTCTCAGCATAATAATGTTCAATTGGTTAAGTATAAATTTGCATTTGCAACAATGGTAAGATTTAAGGATGTTAAAGCTAATATTCAAAGTGTACAAACCCAAAGATATTAAGGGATGCACAAAATTTGCATTTGAAGGGGAGAGTTTTGAAATCCTTAGCTGTATGTTTTGAGGTCTCACCATATCCTTTCAAACAAGGGCATCACCACAAATGAGTCAAATCCCTTGAGCGCTCCAAGTTTCTTGATTCCTGTAACATTCTTTGCAATAACTTAAGAAAGCATAACCTAAGCATAACTTCAAGTTTCATCATCATCTGGACACACTACAGCAGAAGCCTTTTTCCCTTTTCTAAATCACTTGACTTGTAGACTTATCTTTGAAAATCACTCATATGCTAAAATATTTACAATTCCACAAGAGAACACAGACTAGTGTCTCCAGATTTAAAAAATTCTCTCCTCTATCAAAATGTTTTACACATTGCTGTTTCAAAACTGCATTCCTTGCTTTGATACTGTCATATAAGGTTTTCTTCTTTGTTTAAATGTCACTTCAATCAATCAATATCCTACCTCATCTAAGGAATTATATTGGAATAAAGCATCTTCATTCTGACAACTTCCTATTCTTCCTTAAATATCTCTAATAATGTGCAATGTCTTCCCACCTTCTCCCACGCTCCCCACCTCAGACACCAGAGGCAAACAACTCATATCCTGGGAATACTTACACTCTGATTGAAAAACCTTTTAAATGAAAATGTATGCCAATACTGAGGTGGTTAATTAAAATAAGCAAAACTCAAGGGACAAATTTCCAAGCAGCAGATTTTTTAAATTTTTTTTTATTTTTAAACACTAACAAAACCGCCTCTTTCTCCTGCTCTTTCAGGCCTCCATTTTGATTGCTTTGTAGCTGAAGACATTTTCAAGGTCTTGAATGGTGTTTACTATTGTTTGTACCTCTTTCAAAACATGACCTCACTTATAATTGAGCTCATTTCAAGTCATTAGTACAGCAACTCAACAACTCTTAAGACGTCCCAATTGGTATTATTTTGAAAAGCTAGAGATCTGAAACATCTATGCAAACTGTTACAGCCTTGAACTTCAATTCAGAGGATCTCAAAATACCTCAACATACAAGGCCATGCTTTCACCGAGTTGAAGATCAAAGTCATTGTTCAAATTTGAGTAATAATTTTGAAAAACAGAACCCTACTTGGTTTGTAGCAAGACTAATTGATTTTTACCCCTCAAATTCATTCTAAGCTGATACTGCCAAAAACCTACATCGTGTAAAAATACAGAGTTTTGTTATCAAAAAGGAAATGCGTCCCTCCCAGACTACTGATTTCAGAAAGCTTTGGCCTGTGAGGCAACGCAAGCCTCCTTGGATAAACACTGAAATGGTTCTATTCTATCTGAAAAACATTTATTCCCTAATTCTACTTTTATGATATTTTTGGTGAATAAAACTATTTAGATAAAAAGTGACAAATGAGCAAAACTAAAAACAAAGCAGATCATTGTTGTAATGATTCAGAAGTGCATAAAGTTTCTATTTCTGGGATAGCTTATTGTAGAAGAGGCTTCTGCAATTCTATCAGAAGAAATCAAGTAATAAAATGAGGAAAATCAGACTGTGAAAGAGGCTGACAGGGGCTTCTCACCCTCTCTTCCTCCTTTTCCTCGCTGCACCCTCTCAACCGCATTCTCTTCAATGACAGATCCAGGAAAAGCAAGCATGATCGAAATGCCAAGCACACCTATTTTTTTATTTCTAAAAACTTGACAGCAGATTCTTTTCAATGCAGGAGATATCACACTATAAGTAGATTTGCCAAGTTGCTAGAAACCTCCTGGAAAAAAAGCAAAAAGTCTATTTACAAATTACTATGTGTAACTGATTAAAACCATTTGATTTATTTCCAGGAAGTCCTTAACTGATTTAAAATACATTAATTCGTTTCATTTACATCTATTAAAAGCCATTAAGTTCAAAACATTAATCAAAGCCCATGCCATTCATTGTACCATAAGAACAACTGAACACCTATAATGTAAGGTTTATCTTTTACTTCCTGGCATGTTCCAAGTTACAAAGTGCCAGGCCTTCATGGGAGGAGAGTGCAAGCTATTCACAAACACAGGATTTACCTGCGCCCTATACCATTAGTACTTCCTGGAGATACCTTCTGCTAATCATATGAACTCCTTTCACCCATAAGCCTACATAAAACCTATTAACCCAGGCCAATTCCAGAAGGCAGTATTCACCACCTCTTCTTGGCAGGAAGAGCCTTAGTTCTACTCTTCAAAACCGAACCAAGTCTCCAACAGCATCCCTACCCTGAAACTCCATCATAGAAAAATGTTTATTTTGCTTACCTAGAAAACTCCTTGACAGATAAAGACATGGGACAAGCATGTGATGCCACTGCATACAGCTGGTCCAGTGCTTGATGCCTATGATTTTACCACCCACCCACTCACAGCTGTGATTCTTACTCTGGGGAAAACCTTCATCTGGGATGTTGATTACAACTTTGCCGAAGCAAAACCTTTACACGCTTGCAAGCTTTAACAGATTTACACAAATCTCACCGCTCTCCTCCTTTTCTGGCATTTTGATGCATGGTACAGCACCATAGTGCTCAACCTGGTTAGCAGTCTTCTAAGATTTCCACAGAGATACCAAGCTCTGGAAGGAAAAAACCTCAAACTGCAACAACACTTGTCCAAATAGTAAGTAGTTCACAGAATCACAGAATCACTCAGGTTGGAAAAGACCCTTGGGATCATCGTGTCCAACCATTAGCCCTACTCTACAAGTTCACCCCTAGACCATGTCCCCCAACACCACATCCAAGCGATGTTTAAACACATCCAGGGATGGTGACTCAGCCACCTCCCTGGGCAGCCCATTCCAATATTTCACTACCCTTTCTGTGAAGAGTTTTTTCCTAGTGTCTAGTCTAAACCTACCTTGTTTCAGCTTTAGGCCATTCCCTCTGGTTCTGTCCCTAATTACCTGAGAGAAGAGACCAGCACCAGCCTCTCTACACTGTCCTTTCAGGTAGTTGTAGAGTGATGAGGTCTCCCCTCAGCCTCTTCTTCCTCGAACTAAAAAGGCCCAGCTCCTTCAGACGATCCTCATATGATCTCTTCTCCAGTCCCTTGACCAGCTTCGTTGCCCTCCTCTGCACCCGCTCCAGCCCCTCGGTATCTCTCTTGTACTGAGGTGCCAAAACTGGACACAGCACTCGAGGTGAGGCCTCACCAGTGCTGAGTACAGGGGGACAATCACCTCCCTACTTCTGCTGCTCACACTGTTTCTAACCCAGGCCAGGATGCCGTTGGCCTTCTTTGCCACCTGGGCACACTGCTGGCTCATATTCATTCGCCTGTCTATTATAACCCCCAGACCCCTCTCCGCCAGACAGCTCCCCAACCACACTGCCCCAGCCTGTAGCTTTGCATGGGGTTGCTGCGGCCCCAGTGCAGGACCTGGCACTTGGCCTTGTTGAAACTCACACCATTAGCAGTGGCCCAGCCATCCAGTCTATCTCAGTCTCTCTGGAGAGCCTCTCTATCCTCATGCAGATCGACACACCTGCCTAACTTGGTGTCACCTGCAAATTTACTGATGGTAGACTCTATGTCCTCATCAAGATCATCAATAAAGATGTTAAATAGAAATGGCCCCAGCACTGGGCCCTGAGGAACGCCACTTGTGACCTGCCCCCAGCTGGATTTAGTACCATTGGCCACTGCTCTCTG